>CM032231.1:46445000-47645000 GCA_019009955.1 Riptortus pedestris | reverse complement strand
GAATAAGCACGAGGCTTGGTTCAAGGAAATCGACTAATGCCTTCCACATCAAGTCAGGATTGAGACAAGGAAATTGCCTGTACCCATGTTGTTCGGCCTGGCCTTGGAAAAAGAATTGCAGAAATCATTCATGGAGATAATAACAGCCAACTCTTCAAATAATTTCGCTCTCAATTACCTCGTTGCCCATGCAACTTCAAGCTTTATATCCATACAGGGAGGGGTTGTAAAAAAGGTAAAATAACTTAAGCGAAAATATCTGTTTTTTTCAATTATTAAATTCAAGACGAGCTACGGGAAAAATATATTAGCCAATTATATGCTAAATAAAACAGATCCTGTCATATTTTCTGTAGCTCAAATAGGAACGAAACAATTAGCAATTCTGTATTCATGAGGCAGAAAACTGGAAATAGTACTACTGACTGTAAATGTATAAACGTGTGTGAAATCACTTCCATGACATTACTCATTTTCCAAGGATGAGGATCATTATATTTGTTTCAATGTGTTCGCCCCTCACTGAGAAATTAGTTTGAAGAATGACTTTCTCTAGATCTGATTTTATCTTCATGCATTCATTAAAGAGCTCTATAATAAGTACCTGTGTTATGTAAGAATATGCCTTTAGTCGTTAAATCTTCTTACGTGCAAAGCAAACATACTAATATTTTTAAACAAATCTCAATATACTTTTTTACGCAATGTCACATATTTGTTCAATGAATGTCAGCTTGAATTAGGTTTAAGAATTCCAAGCGAATATTACTCCTAATAGCTAGACCTCAAGCCGTTTACTCAATGAAAGTTTTGAGCTTTGCCAAATTCGTGTTGACTTTCTTGAATTCAGCACAGGTGGCTTTAGTTATTACTCATAATCAATCTTCATGATTGAAATGAATAAATCTAGATTTCAATCATTTCAGTTTGCAGCTGATGAGTTTGTAAAGACGAAGCACATTGGAGTTCAGAACTCTTAAAAATCGAGCATAATAATGATCAAACAAATCTTTTGACCTAAAGAGCATGAAAAGCGCCTTAAAAGCGTTTTTAGCAGATTTCCCATAAGGGAAATCAGCTATTGAGGTTGTACTCATGACGGAATTTTCGAAATTTTTCTTCAAATGTCCATCGATCCTACCTAGTAGATGACGAAAATGAGGACGAAACCGTTCAAAACTGTATATATATATATATATATATATATATATATATATATATATATATATATTTGTCTGTTACCGCTCTAGCGGTCGCAATTTTTGTTTGATCGTTACCAAACTCAATATTTAGTCGTTTTATGTAAAAAGAAAGATCAAGTTCGTTAACGGCTGAAATCGGACCAGTGGGAGGGGGGGGGGGGGTTTAGAGGGGAGGATTTCCGAAAATTCGAAATATCTCCGTTACTATACGTCGGATCGAAGCATTGTACAGAACCAATCTTATTGCTATTAAATTTACTATCAATATTGTCATACATTGTTTCTCTATCTTGAATATTAACCGAGATATTTGCATTTTTATTAAATCGGGGCGCGTAACGGACGAGAGTTACTTTCCCGCCAAAAGCTAGTTTGGCCGTTTCCTTCACTGGCTCGGCTGTCTTTAAATTTCTCTATTGTAAAACTTCACGTGGGAAATCTGCTTAGTTTACGCTGCCCCTACGTGACCGACTTTTTTTTTAAGGTAGGATTGACGTTTGATTTAAATATACTTATCAAAAATCGTGTTACTTAACAAATTAAAGTGAGTTTCAGAGACGTTCGACAGGACTGTGCCGAAAAGTTATAATGGCTATTCTAGATGTGCTATTCTAGTTAGATGGCTATTAAGTGAGGGTCGAAATGGATAATCTCGTTGAAATAAGAAAGCCGAATGTAATTGCGATTACAATACTAAAATTATCATTAATAATATATTTTACATCAGTTTTACAAGTATCCAGATTCTCAAAAGTCCATACCGTTTACCATAGACATGTACCATAGCTAGGGTACTTTCAAAAAAGCATGATCAAATTTTAAAATGTATTCTTTATGTTTTTGGAAGAATTTGAATACTAATGTGCAAAATGATATATTTTTTTATTTTAAAGTATCACGATTCTTTAAAATTTATTAAATTCACTTAATTCAAAATATTTTTATTGCAATTCAATTTTTAACTCATTGCCATTGAAGTCTTGTAAATTTGAGAATTGTACCTAAAATAGTATTAGTATAGTGTTAGTATTTTATAGTTCCCACCTTTGTCTTATGCAATTGGTTTTTAGTTGTTTTCTACCTGCTTTTCCAATGTAATTTTTTTTCATGGTTCATTGGCGAGTAATAAAATTCGTGAATCATATTCTAGATTTTATTTAGATTGTATTTATTCACTTCCTTTTCCTTATTATTCGATTAACTTTTAATAATTATTTACTATAGTTATGAAACTTCTATTTAGTACATCTTCTATGAAGCTTCAAATTTTTCCCGATTGATTTGTCCCAAACTCCATCTTTTTCAATGATGTAATATTTCAGAATGCTATTTAGATTTGAATGTAATTACGAATTTTAGTTCAGCCATTATGTGTAGTAATTTATTTTATTAAGTTGAAGTATGTCTTAAATCCTTTGCTTCTTTTTAGTACTCTTCCACCAATCATTGCGCCCCTTAATACTCTTTACATTAATACCACATATTGTTTTATAAATGGAATTAACCAGATTAAAATAAATATTCATACTCTAAATAAAAGTTCAACTGGAAATTAGATAAACAGGAACTAGATAAACAAGAACGCTAATAGCTCCTAGACACATTTATCAAATAACATTAATTCATAAGAGCGATAAAAATTCCAAATATTGTTGTTGTTTTTTTTTTCCTTTAGATAAATTTAAAAAAATTAATAAATAAATTATAAACACGGAAATTAATACATTGTGGTAAATCCGTCTGCTTGAAAGGGAGATTACTCGATCTCTAAATCAAGTTAATATACGTACAAATATAGTAAACATATTTGTTTGCACATAAACAACATATCCATGATTGTCAATTTTAAAATATGATTAGCCGTTCTTCAACTCTAAATAGTCCATGGTTTATCACACAATTTAACTCCTTCCTTATCCTGGCTTATCCATAACTCTGGCCATAAGTTATGTATTAATATTACAAACAACTAAAATCAGGTAACTCAGCAAGAACTGAAATCAGTTCAAAATATTATACGTAGAAATGTCTATGTATAAATAGAAGTAAAAATGAATCTAACATGCATTAAAACATACAGTTTCTTGCTAGGAAAACAACATAATAATCTATTTCTGCCATCTATCTAATCTACCAACCCTTTTAGCAGATTTCCCTTAAGGTAAATTAGCTATTGAGGTTGTACTCACTACGCGATTTTTGAATAATTTCCTCAAATGTTCATCGATCCTACCAAGAAATGACGAAAATCAGGTCCGTTCAAAGTATATATATATATATATATATATATATATATATATATATATATATATATATATATAATGTCTATTACTACACTAAACGTCATATTTGTTGTTCTCAGATTTTAGAATCCCTCGACCTTCCCACTTCTAACGTCGGTTTGTTACATAGTGTGGGGTGATTCCTTGTAAGAATAGATTTACCATGTTTATTGGACTTACGTTTCTTTGTAGCTGGATGTAGTTTTCAAACCGCCGAGTGAAGTTTTGGAAACTTTCCTCCTGTGTATATAGCTGAAAAAGAATGTTGGCTGTACTCTGATGTATTTCAGAAATAGCCATTGCAGTGCCTGTATTGTACTTTTTCCTTTCTGCTTCTAGAGTAATTTGTATTTGTTCATGTATTTCTTCCAAGTGCCATCTAATTTCTAATTCATTTTCTATTGAATTTGTGTAAAGTTCAATGTTTGACTGTGCATCTTCGATTTCAGTCTATATCGTTGAAACATTTTCACTGTAGGAGGTAAGTGTATCCTGAGAATTTCCACATTTAGGAAGATCGTCTTTTAGTTTGTTCAAGCTCAATTCTAGTAATTTCCTCTTCTTCAAATACTGTTCAAAATCTTTTTGTCGTACCATTTTACTCGTCACCATTATTAATTTCATAAATAAGTGCACATATTAATAATATAAAGATACCTTGATTATTCCTTTTAATTCCAAAATGTAAACAACAGAAACCAATTTGCAATGTAACATAATAATAATAATAATATAACCCCAAAAAAACATATGTTAACAAAAGAAAAACAATAATCATGTGTTAACAAGAGTAAATATTAAATAATCATATGTAACACATAGAAATAGAGAATATGTGGTGAAATGAGATTTTAAGTGTGTTGTACAAGAACGTGGGAAGTGGGCTTACTTTTAAGCAGCCCAGCGTGGTGAACTTTTTTTTAAAATTATTTACCATCTGATATTAAGAAATTGACATTCCGAATCAAAATAAATCATATGCCCATATGGAAATCGAACAGACTTTTACTGTAATAAATATAACTACGATAACGGTAACAGTTGTAAATAAGGTAACTTTCAATACGGAAAACAAGTGTAAGGAAGTGACCTTATTTATTGGTCTTGCCCCGTTTTTTACCAACCAACGGCCAACATTAGTCTAAAGACTGGAATGGCATTCTCCATATTCTCTCTCTCTCTCCTCTCTGTCTCTCACACAGACGCACACACGCACCTTTTATACAAGGTCCTTACTAAGGGAAAACTCATCTTAGAGACATTTCAGAAAGTGGTACCGAAAGCAGCATAGGTTACACAGTCTCATTATGATTATTTTTATTGTTATTCTAATCGCTGTATGCATCCAATTTTTGTATTTATTTTGCTCTAACCATAACTGTTAAAATGAATGTAGTCTATTTTAAACGGTCACAGTCTATCTGACAGGTAATTACTGTCTCATCGCCCCCCTCCCCTCCATCAATTCGAAATTTGTCCTAGTGATGAACTCTTAAATGCAGGACGAAACATTTACTCACCATTAAACTTGGTAAGTGTAATATAAAAACTCTAGAATTTGATTTGAACGACATGGCTCGCAGGTTAAAATCTTGTATGGGTGGTACTAATTTCTTTAGCGTCGAAAGCACTAAATGAAATCCTGAATGAACAAGGTTGTTTATAGTTATTTGTATTTTTTGTTCTTTAGTATATTAAAGAATTGTTTTTGAGTTGAAGGTAATACGTATATCATGAAATACCTTATTTCCAGGTTAAGTGCTACATATAAGCCCTGTCCTGTCCTTAGTAAGGGAAGAACGCGGAGTCAAGGTTTGAAGAAGACTAACGTCATGTATGTGTCATTGTAAAAGAGTTGTTTAACATAAATTAACTTGTCAGTAATATTTATTGTTAAATTGAACAGGAAGCCAATAGAGTATCAAACCAACACAATACACAATAAGAAATATAATATTCTGTAACGAACGCTTCGTTATAATTTTTCCTTATGAAAAATCTCCTAAAATCATTATTCTTGGGATGTTGCCCAACCTATTATCCAAAAGGAAATATTTCTTTGAAACATTTTTTCTTTTTATATTGCAGTATAATTATCCTCTTTTCCTGGCTGTGCTAATTCCAAGGCAAATATACAAACTAGTTAATATTTTATTAATGGCATTGATGAGCTTGCAAAAGCAATGACACAAATTGGTTCTTACGACTAGTCTCTTTCATAACGCCAAACTCTTATTACATTTACCCTATTTATTCCAAGGCTGTTCGTATTTTTTTTTGTTTACGTTCTCACTTCTGACTGAAAAATAAAATCTAAATATTCTCATAAAAAGACATTGTGCAGTGTAATATGTGTAATGTATTGTAATGTATAAGGAAACCTTTTTATACAAACTTAGAACACGTATTAACAGCCTGCATTCAACGAAAAAACCTTGACATACCCCAAGATATGTCTAAAATACTACACATGCTAACTCATCTAAAACACATGAATATTTCCCAAAACATTTAGAATTAAAATACATTAGGTTTACAACACACTTACGAAGATTTACAATGACATACATTTTAATATATTCTAATAAGCAAAGTACGGATATACGGAGAAAGCTTCAGATATTCAAGGGATTTTTTTTTTTAAATTTACAAATAAAGTACCCGGTTTTATATGACTAAGTACATAGACTATTCTAAATAGATATTCACCGTCGCTTAACTCATGCCAATCACTTCAGATGTGGGGCATAAAATAAATAAATATATACTTAGCACATGCCAAAGCGTAAAAGATTGTCTAAGATGAAGATCCAACTAAAAAAAAGTCATCCCAAAGCTTCATTTAACATCTTCATCCCATATAAGTATGTGTGTGTGTGTGTGTGTGTGTGTGTTGTTTTTGTGTGCGTTTAATTATTTAAGTGATGAATGTTCTCAGTAGCAGAAGAGTCCAAGCAAAAGCAGAGTTCGTTAATCCAATTTGAATTTTGAAAATCAAGGTTATTCGGAGGAATAAGAGAAACGTGATTATAAATATTAATACCAATTAAATAGAACTAAGGTGAAAAAATGAAAAACCTCAAATTATTTTCACAATTATTAATACGTATCTGTTCCCTCATATTTATATTATGGCGTGATTCGGGTTAAATATTATATTTTAATCAGATAGATATGATTGATAGATCATGTTAATTCAAGGCGCTAAATCTAATGTCATTATCATACTTTCAGTGACACTGACACTATTTTCTGCCTGTCAGCCCAAATTAAATAAAAATACAAATATCTCGGTTAATATTCAAGATAGAGAATAAATTTATAGAATAATAATTATAATAAATTTAATTTACAATAAAATTGGTTCTATACAATTTTTCGATCCAACGTATGGTAACGGAGATATTTCGAATTTTCGAAAATCCCAACCTCTAACCCCCCGATCCCACTGGTCCGATTTCAGCCGTAGCGAACTTGATCTGTCTTTTTACATAAAACGTTTAAATATCGAGTTTCGTAACGACCAAACAAAAATTGCGACCGCCTGGGCAATAGACAAATATATATATATTATTTTGAACGGACCTCATTTTCGTCATCTCCTGGGTTGGATCGATGGACATTTGAAGAAAATTTTCGAAATCGCGCCATGAGTACGACCTCAATAGCTGATTTCCCTCGAGGGAAATCTGCTAAAAATTTCTAAACATTGAGCCACCGCCACAATCTTTGACCTTTCATCAGTCGTCATAAATCCAGCTTTCTGGGTCTCTTGTCCCCTGCTTTCTTTTGTGCATCTACCAATGGAATAGGAACCTTCTCTATCGACATCCTATAGGTTTGTGTTCATCTAAACCTCCTAACCCTGCCTGCGCTTCTCAACTGTACACAGAGGCCATCCAATGCTCAGATCCAAACATCTTCCATTTGAGTTCAGAATGTAAGTATTTATAATGACCAGCAGGGACCATTTTTACATGAATAATATTGGAATCTTTATCAGCCACTGTAAGGAACGTCAATTATAAAAGTATGATATTACTTCCAACGCGAAATAATCCCAGATAGAGGACAAATAAAATTAACACTTGCAGATAATTACTAGCCATATCCGCACGCTAACCTAGACGAATACTGCATACTAGTTTTCTTAAAACAAGCACATAATTGAAATTAATTATCTGTTTTCTGTACTATCTTAATTGGTATGAATATTTACACTTTGTATTGTTAATTGTTCACAGGGCTTTAGGATAACTCTCTAAATAAAGATTAAATTGATCAAAAATAAATTATATGTGAAATATCAGTTCCTGTCATCTTCTTAGGTTAGTAACGATTTTCAGGTATTTATCAACAACTTTCCTCGTCAAGCACTATTCCGCATCCAGGTCCAATCAAATTTATATTTATATATATATATATATATATATATATATATATATATATATATGTATATATATATTATGGTTTTCAACAGATCGTTACTAGATGAGAAACATGCAAATATTTGTGACCTCATCAATCAAGATTTTACGTTCTATACTCTCATATTTTTTATTCATGAATGCCACACACAATATATAACTGTTACATGCAATTCCGTAGCTAAGTTAATGGTTGACATCGGACTAGTTCGGGGGTGGGGGCTGGTTAGGGGTTGGGTATAATCGAAAATTAAAAATAACTCTGTTTTTAAAAGTCGGATCGAAAAAAGTTAAATAATCAATCTTGACTGAAATTAAATTTAATAAAACTGTTGTTTTTCTCGTGTATTTTCTTTTTCAAATATTGATATTTTTATTTTTTTTTAAGTCATCACTACATCCCAACTTCTCTTCCAATTTTCGCGTTCAGGAAACATCATATGTAAACATCTCATTACAACAATTGCGTCATTTAAATTGCGGTTTACATAGGCTCCTTTCTGCGGTAGAAATGGGGAATTTTGCTTAGGGTTCGCAGAAGCGGCTTGACGGACTATTTCCTGACGCTAAAAGAAAATTTCTAGTGGGCCTAAATCATTCGTTCATGGGCGTATTTCAGTAGATAGCTAGAAAGATCAATTTTACTTTTCACAAAAATCAGCGATAAGGCTTTGATTCCTAATCAATCATATTGAAATCCAGAGACTGCCCACTAAATTTTATTTAGCTCATACTCCGTGAATCAATTGAGTAGCTACACGAATAAGGAAGTAGTCATCTTAGGTCAGTAATGCCACCACAATATGGCAGGGAAGACAACAAGCCCCCCAAGCTGTATGGCAGGCCTGTGCCCTACTTGGCGTCTTGAGCTTACGAGTTTTTATACTCATTTTTTTCTCCCGACCACGGGTATTACAAGAGAATGACTGAGCAGAAGTGGAGCACATTATTTCAATGTCAATACGCAGTTACTTCTATCTTTATATTTCTCTGTTAAAGTATATTATTTTCACACCGTCGACGACGTATAAAGCTTTTCTTCTGGCTGGACAGCTTGGGAAATCCTTTGTGTTTTCGTATAAGGAGAGAATATTCTCGACTGGAGCGACATACTTGACTATCACTTACATGGATGTATGGTTCATGGAAGCCAAAATATTAATTTGCCTCATTGGTTTAATTGTTAATCTGTTGGTATTGCCAGTAAATACCTAGACCTTTCCTTAGAGATATTTTCCCTTAGGTTTTACGTGCCCTCTATGCCACATCTACAGGAGATTACATTTTCACATTACAGAAGTGCTCGCCGATCTTAAAACTATTGAAGAAACCTCAGTGTGAGTGAGTGTGTGAACGCTCAATCGACCACAAGGATTGCTTGTTATCACTCGATATTTAAACTTCAGTAATGGCCTGAAGTTCCCTAATGAATCAGTAGGGCCAAAAGCGAGGCACAGGGAAGAGGCCAAATTTAAATATTTCCATTATTATAAGTCTAATATAAAATTGTTACATAACTATTCTTATTGTGTCATTTTGTCAGTTTACCATTGTGCACTTTCTGTCAACTCGAGTGACAGTTGTTTTTTTTTTTGCTGTTTTCATATTTCTCTAAACTCATACTCACGCGATTTTAAAAATATCAGGAAGTTAAAACGATAATGTGTCTTTAGTAAGAGAGACGGGTTCGAGGTTGTTTCGATTTCAATAATGGAACTCGACCAACATTCGATCTAATGAAGAATTAATAACAAACGGGAAATCTTCCTAATTTCCAGTTTTTTACTGATGCTTTCATAAATAACAGTTGATCAAAATTGAGCCAAGCCCTTGAAACAATAATATTTAGCGAAATAATTCAAGCATTTCAGTTAAAACCCTCAAGAAACTCCTAAAACATAATTTAACGGTTTTTATTTATTTATTTTTTTTTTTTATTTTACCTCTACATAGTAACCCTATGTGGAGGTATTTTATTTTTCTGCATATACCATGCATATTTGCATTGTATGTGCATTTTGTCAAAACTTTTTACATTTTTTTATATAATAATATATATATATATATATATATATATATATATATATATATATATTAAAAATGTAAATAAGATTATGAAAATTAAACTTGACGAAGTAAAACAAAAAAAAACATTAAATAGAAATCAGTAATTCAATTAAATAACCAATAAAAAATTACATAGTATTAATTTTATATTATATTTTCCTCTGGATAAGGATATCATAGGTCATTGCTTTTAATAAATTTAGAGGTTTTGAAAATAAAATATCGGGACTGATAGGCCAAGCGGGAATATGAATCTTTAACTGTCTTCGTATGTCTTTGAGTGAGTCTACATTCAAATATCAGGTAGGTGAATGTCTGTTCAGTGTAACTGTCGCATTAACAAGTAGTTGAGTCAATAAATTTGAATCTGTATGAGTAAGAGTTTTTATTTTCGTTTCCAGTTAGTAATTATGTTAGACAAAATGTGTTGAGATAGTGAGATATTGGTTTTTAAAATAGGGGTATATAATTTTAGATGAAATCCTTTACCAGTTTGATTCCACCGCTATTGCCACAAATTACTACTTTTTTCTCTTAGTAAAGATTTTAACACAGTTGGAGTAATTTTATTGTAAACTAGCTCAGATACCCGGCTTCGCTCGGGAATTCATTTGAGGCAGAATGGTGACATTTACCCGTCCCAGTGTTAAGTTTAAATACCCGTCGTTTCTGTGGATTTGTTAATAATAAAATTATTTTTTTATGTAAGACTCCACTGTTCTCCATTTTGTCATATTTCTTGTTTCCTGTGCATTATGCATAGATTTGAATTATTAAGCACAAAATATTAACATACATTTGAATTAGTTTTTCCCGGTGAGGTACCTTGTAGTTCCAAAGAATTGTTGAGCAAATTTCACTAAATAATAAAATAAAAAACTTTTGTTATGTGCATATTTGCCGAAACCCCAATAGGAAACGAAATATCACTATTTTTAATTTCAGGCCTCCCTTATAACCTCCACTCCTACCCGTCCCTAGAAATGTTAGAATAGCTTATTATAAGGAAGACGTTAGTGCTAATTCACATACCGAGTTTGGTTTAGTTCGACTGAGTCTTTTGTGCCAAATAAAATTGTTGACTTCTGCTATCACTTTTTGGCGTATAACGCCTTTATAATTAGGTATACGACTAAAGTGTATATGACAAAAGTTTCTCTAAATAACAAAATAAACAACTTTTATTATGTGCATATTTGCCGAAAACCCAATAGGAAATGAAATATCGCTGTTTTTAATTTCAGGCCTCTTTTATAACCCCCACTTCTATTCGTCTCAGAGAATATTAATATAACCTTAAGTCTAAGTTGGGTTAGTAGTAATATACATACCAAGTTTCATAAAATTCGGTTTAGCCGTTTATGCGTGAAAAGGTAACAAACAAACAAACATACACGAAAGAAACAAAATGCAGTTATGGTGTCTATGACATGTGAAACGAAAAGTTATCGTGAAATTTCGCGAAAAAAATCAATGTACAGACTGAGGTTACAATTTTATATATATATATATAGATTTAACGTTTAATGAGCGACAAGAGATTACGAGGCTGCTATACTCATAAGACAGTTATCAAATGATTTGTTATCTAATGTAGTTTACCTAGTCTTTGAGCGTCTATGAGGGAGAAGGCGGCCAGGAAGAGGAGCATAGAGGCAGACATGCCGGAGATCGGTGTAGCACTGAACGGGCCCCGGAATGCTACAGTATATAGTACTGTATCCCCTCTACCACTCTTCAGTAGTTCTCATGCCGCCAATTACCGCCTAAATGCCTACCACCTCCCGCCCGCCTCTCTCCCCTCTTAGCCGTCGGGGCATTGGATTGCTCGAACCAACCGATTAAGTCCCTAAAAAAGCTTCTATCCTGTTTTTGACATAACTAATAACATACTAAAAAAATAACGATTGATTTCCACATGGAAGTTATAGTTAAAGTTCCTTAAGGGAAATCTGCTATTGAGGTTGTACTCATGACGGAATTTTCGAATTTTTTCTTCAAATGTCCATCGATCCTACCTAGGAGATGACGAAAATGAGGTCCGTTCAAAACTATATATATATATATATATATAAAAATGAGCTCCGTTCAAAACTGTATATATATATATATATATATATATATATATATATTTGTCTGTTACCGCTCTAGCGGTCGCAATTTTTGTTTAATCGTTACCAAACTCGATATTTAGTCGTTTTATGTAAAAAGAAAGATCAGAGAATTTCGAAAATTCGAAATATCTCCGTTACTATAAGTCGTATCGAAAAAGTGTATAGAATTAATCTTATTGAAAATTAAATTTACTATACATATTGTTATATACATTTATTCACTATCTTGAATATTAACCGAGATATATGCATTTTTCAGTTTTCAGCCTTCAGTAAACCCCCACTTCTACTAGTGTTACATAAATAATGCTCTGTTATATAATAAAAGATATTAATTGAAGCCTAAATACCAAATATTGTTTTCATTGAACTTTTACTTTGTGAGATATATGCAAATACGTTCTGTTGCCCCCTCCCCTTCTTTTGTTTTTGGATTACTAAAATTTGAGTGATTGAGACAAAACTGATTCTGATTCATTACAAATTACACCACTAGCCTTAGTAAATTGTTTTCAATAAAATTAATATTTTATATTCAGATATATTTCATTAATTGTTGTCTTTCCTGTCTATCTATGCAGCGCTACGAGCTTGCCTGTTTGTTTACAATTCAGCCGTGTATTGTACATTTATTGAGCATTCACGGTTGTGTTACCTGTATGTATATTTATCTATTGTAAACCTTCGCGTGGGAAATCTGCTTAGTTTACGGCGCCCCTGCGTGACGGACTTTTTGAATTTATGTCCATTAAATTATCTGTAAAAAATGTCTCTTGCCTTTTTTCATCTGACAAATAGTTTCAGATATAAAGCTACGAAAATGAAACGCTAGATGCGCGTGTTATGATTAGATGTTATAAGTTTTAACGTATCTCTGGAATATCAATAACAATAGTAGAGGGCAAGGCCTTTTTATTGATCCTTATCTTTTAACCCACTAGTACTGATTATGGACCGCATCCATCTTTTCGAACGTTACCGCCCCTTACTTCTCTTTTCAGCTCATTTTCGAAGACATTCGATCAAATTATTAAATTATTTATTAACGTCCACTTTTTGTAACTAAGGGTAATTGAGGCAGGTTATCTACAGGTCGCCACCCTTTTCTAGCCAGGGTGGAAGTTCGGATTTTATTTAACGCATTCCGTCACTAAATAAATTCAACGCTAAATAAGGTCAACGCTTTGACTCATGGCTAACCTGAGCCCCATTCGATCATTAAATAGTGGAGTGAGAGGTGATGACAGTATTAATTGCCATAATGCGATAGAAGTTGGAATGGTTCCGACGGAGAAAATAGTTGGAAAGACATTTGGAAATGTAAAGGAAGAAAAATCATTTGGACCAATACATAAGTATTATACACTAAGCGTTATTAAAAGATTCGTTACAAAATTAAGAGATTTTGGTACAATCTCGGACGTAGTCGTCCTTCAGTTTGCACCTAAATTACAATGAGTGGCTCCACTTGACGTCGGAAGGCTGTCATGATATTTCCTTACAAGTTGTAGACGATGTACTGAAATAGGAGCAACCTCTAATTCCCTGTGGATTTGGCTGTTCCTAACAAAATAGGGAGCAGGAAATCTAAATATGAACAGAACAAGTCGAGTAAAACCTTTTTCAACTATCAATTCTACGATAAAAATGAAAGACCAAACTTTTTCCGTGGACCCTCTATTGTTATTTCAATCCATTTGGTTAATTAAAACGACAAATGACCAACTACAGAGACATTTCAACTTCTCGCAAGCACCTTATCCTCTCTCCTTGTTTGGCTCAAAGGGATGCGTAAAATGACGAAATCAATGCTGTATGACAGTTTCACAACCTTTACCTGTTGACAATTAATATTGTGGACCGCGGATATCCCCTGCACCGAGTCCCATTGGCTCAAAATGAAACAGTCCAGACAATTACTGACAAGTATGTAGAAAGATGCTTCCAACCTCACCTTATTGTCTTCGATGGGTGGCCCTAGGATGTAACAAGAAGGCAACAAAATGAATCACCCGTCCATTTCATTTTGGACTTAAAGATAAAAGCAACGGAGAAGTTCCTGGCTAATGATAGCAACAAGAGTCAATTTATTGCATTGTTGAGTGAAAAATTGCAAACAGCAGATCTCATTACTCAGCAAGCGTATAAAGGTGCAGATCATTTAATCATTACTAAGGCCATGGAAATTTTACAAGATTATGAAGCCGTTTTCAGTTTGCTAGTTCTCTTGACCGCTTTGAATCCTGTAGACTCTTCTGCAAAGCTAGTAAAGGAAAAGTTGAACGAAAAATATTCTCAAAAACTAGCTTCAAATATTACTATTTATTCAAATATAACTATAGCTATTAGGAAGTACCTGTCATTTATCCATGTATACAACGGTTGTGATACAATCTCAGATTTTTACGGAATGGGAAAATTAAAACATGTAAAAATACTGGAAAAGGACAAGGATTCGCTAGTAATTCTTCTAAGTAAAATGGGAGTGGGAGCAAACAGTCATGGACTATTACCCATCCCCACTACCATCGCTGCAGCACCCCAGGAACTCAAAACAATTTCTTACAAGTGTCTGAAAGGATGCCCTGGTAACCGCGGTTGTAAACAAATAGGCCTGTACTGCTCATTTTATGCAGTGGGTGCTCGGCGACCAATTGCTTCAATACCAACGTCAATATTGATATTGGTGAAGAAGTAGACAAATTGATTGGCATCGATCTTCAGACATTCTTGAACGTTCAATTTAGTGAAGAATAAACCAGCGAATATGAATCGGTGGAAGATGTCAACGATTTGCTCTCTTCAGTTCAAAAAAAAAAAAAAAACGTATGGGTTACTAATTTATAACATTTAAAATTGACGAAAACCTATTTTTTGAAGAAATAAATTCATATTTTTTGTTATCATTATTATTATTTATTGCCTCTTCTCAGACCCTCTTAAGCTATTCTAGATCCACGTCTCTGAGATTATTTTGGCTAATTTTATTATTAATTTAATTAACAAATATCTGTTACTTTTTGTATGAACTTCGTCATTCTCGTGTAGAATTTGTAATAATAAAGAAATTATCACATCAAGAGAGAGCGCAGGCGCGAGTAGTTCCTAGGAATGAGCTCCATGTGACAGATTTGACTAGTTCCGCAGCTTTATCTCTGAAACTATTCGTCAGAGACATTTTTTATTAGATAATTTAGTGGAGATCAATTTTGTACGTAACTATTTTTATCGTAGAGCATACAGTTTCTAAAACTATAAAACAAACAAAAAATCGTCACTTATCATTGTTTAAACAATAACTTCCACTTAAACCAATAGTTATTTTTTTAGTTTGTTATTACTTGAGTCAAAAACACGCTTTTGTCGCTTAGAAAACGTTTTAGGGATTTATTTGTTGTATTTTTTATAAAACCCCTACTATCTAGGACTATCTAGTTTGGTTGGGTAGTTCGTTTGTCTGCGCGTGCACGTGTCGAACTTCTTTGAACTAGCTGATCAGTGGTCTCCCAGCACTCCCCCAGCATCTTTCATTCCACATGTAAGCAACGGACTATTAATGGAGTTAAAGGCAAGGTTCCACGGATGATTTATTTAAATTTTTAAAAATTTAATTTAATATTTTCTCCTTGAGAGCCCAATGTGCTATGTAAATCGTAGTCCAGAAAGAAGACGATGTGCGATTTTTTAACAAATAGTCACGTCTAAGAAACAAAGGTGGCATGAACACAGAGTTCAATTTGCATCCAATGTGAAAAATGTTTAATATTAACAATATAACCAACTGGAAAACTTTCGCTATAAGACTACGGAACTTGGAAGAAAACAGGAGCTTTTGCTGCTTGCAATTCTTGAATAACGGTTGAGGTGAGCCAGAGATTTACGGTATTGGTGTTTGGTTACTAAGAAATTTATTCTTGAAAATACGCTTCCGGCGTCCTTCGCATTGCAAAATATCTCATACCTCCTCCAATGGTAAACTAAAAAATAAGTCTCCTAGACACAAGTGCATTGTTTTCGTTGTGTTCTCGGATTGGAGAGAAAGAGACAACACTGATGACTTGATCTTCTCATAGCAACTCTGTCTTTGCAGAGAATATTTGTTTAACATTTGTGCTATGTTAAGCAATCTTCAAAAGCTATGGGTGAGTCGACGATTATTTGGAATTCTCAAAGTACTATGCCACCTTATGATGTCCTTGGAAGTTATAGATCGCACTAACCTCTTTGGGTTACAGAATTGATCGAAGCAGTTAACACCGCCAAAGAGCCCATTCCTATTCAGAAGACATAGATCCACTCTAATGAACCACTGAGAGACATCCACTCGAAGGATGGTAATTTCATCATGGATACGCCATTTTTCCGTAAAATTCAGTTACGTCTCCATAAAGTTTGGCACGGTCAGCAAGAAGACCCGCCTTCGTTTTCTTTCTAAGAGGCCTTAGACTTAAAGAAACATAAAGTTACTGCTGTTACGTTCTGTAAGCCTATCATATACTCAAAGAAAACAAAGAGATTACCCAAGTTCTCTGTGAAGTAGAATATAAATAAAGTAAGGAATTCCCAATGGCTTTAATAAACTTTTACTAAAAGTTTCTCAAAGGTTCAATAACAAAATCTAAATTTTTAAAGAAGTTTTAACCTTTTTTTGTAAAAAGTCATTTTGGCCGGGTTTTCCCCCACTAGTAGGGTAAAACCGGGTACATATGTTTTTCTTAAAGGAAAATAAAAATGTAATGCTCTGGATTTGTGCTGGCTGGTGGAGGTCCATCATCAACGGAAGGATCAAAAAGGTCAAACACCTCCACTCTTAATACTTCTTTATTACAGGCAAAGTACTTTCGGGGCGAACCGTCCCATCATCAGTGCTCTAGAGTTGGTCCCTATTGAGCCGACAACTCCGGTAGTCTCGCCGGAGTTGTCGGCTCAATAGGGACCAACTCTAGAGCACTGATGATGGGACGGTTCGCCCCGAAAGTACTTTGCCTGTAATAAAGAAGTATTAAGAGTGGAGGTGTTTGACCTTTTTGATCCTTCCGTTAAAAATGTAATGATTTTTAATCAAATTAATGTTTTTTATGTTAATAAAAAATGTTGTTTGATGCATTAAAAAATAAAGTAAAAATATAAACAAATAACAACATTAATCTTTTTAGCTATTATACATTTCAAAACGTAAATTCATAGTTGCAAGATTTATCATATTGTTTGTCATTATGCATGTTTTTACAGTGAAATAATTAAACAAAATTAGGTAAAATTATACTTTTCATGATTCGAGAATCGTGGCATAGCTTCTACCCGGTTTTACGCCGCGCGTAAAGTTTAAATAAAACATTGCGTCATTCGGGCATACCAAACTCTAAAGACAATCACTTAGTGCTAAAATAAAGGTAATTAAAACTTGTACTAAGGGAACTACATGTCTGTATTCTAATTGGAATAAGCGCGCAGTACAATCAAAAACCTTTTCCACCAAAATCATAAGCAGGTTCCACGAAAATTATTGTCACAGACCCAAAACAAGCACGACTAACGATTTGGCGTAAAGACAGCTGCTTCTTCTTCAAAGGTGGATTGTAGTTGCTCCGTTATCAGCCCGACTGCAGTACACACAACGGCTAAGAGGAGATACCCGGTTTGCTCCGGACTACCCGGTTATACCCTACTCTCCCCTACAAAGTATTATCACTTCAACAACATCCGTAATGCCATTATAAGATAGGATAAGGTGTGCATTTAGCATTGAAACAAATAGAACAGGCCACCTGTTAGCAGGTGATACAACAGGGAGTACAATATTCTGGTCCTTCTACTCCGGCATCTCTGGACCTCGAATTCTCCTAAAATTCTGTTCAACTCTAATGATTGAGAAAATAAAATTATTTATACCTCAAAAAGATATATATAAAAGTCCGTCACGCAGGGGCTGAGTAAACTAAGCAGATTTCCCACGTGAAGTTTTACAATAGAGAAATCTCCATATTGGTAACACAATACCACCGTGGTGAGTAAATGCAAACGGTAATAAGAAATCTTTCAGTTAATTTTAATAAGCACCCAACGACTTCTGAATTGTAAACAAATAGGTCTGCCAACCAGTCAGAGCTGATCAGATAGACATATTATATATAATATAACATATTAACTTTATTGCAAACTATTTACTATATCTAGTCCTGCAATTTATAACGAATCAGAATAATTTGGGATCAACAAAACTTATTTGCATATATCTCCCAAAGTAAAAGCTTACAGGAGTCTAAACCAATTTCACAAAAGCGGAATAGTTACGGAAAGAGCCGAACTAGTTTTCGTGTAACACTTAATAAAAATGCAAATATCTCTGTTAATAAATGTATATAACAATATTTATAGTAACTTTAATTTGCAATAAGATTGGTCCTATACAAGTTTTCCATCCGACGTGTAGTAACGTAGATATTTCGCGGAAAATTGCGGCCGTTAGAGCATTAACACACACACATATATACTCGTATATATATATATATATATATATATATATATATATATATATATATAATTTTGAGCGGATCACATTTTCGTCATCTCCTGGGTTGGATCGATGGACATTCGAAGAAATTTTCGAAAATCGCGTGAAGAGTACGACCTCAATAGCTGATTTCTCTTAAGGGAAATTTGCTAAAAAAAAATGCAATAACCTTTTCTGTTTCTAATGTTGGTCAGAGGTGGCGGTAGTATTGTGTAGGGACTTGAGTTGTGGGGTAGCGGGCCAGATCGAACTTATATCCCATGGCGTCCATTCAAGGCAGTTCCCACCAGATTGGAAAACAACAAGATTTATAAAATATATATTTAAAAATATAGCTCTTTGTAAAAATTACAAAGCAATATGTGTACACAAGAATTGGGCCGACAATAAACAATGTCTCCTTCTTTTTTCCTTCCAATAGCTCCTTTGAAACGGTCGATTCGTCTGCTGAGAACAGACACCACTTGAATGACTATGCTACTTAAGCCCCAATTGATTTCATGGCATTTGTTAACGGAAACAATAGAACAATTAATTCTGAGAATCATCGCCCACGTTTGCTGCCCGTTTCGAAATAATGCAATGTGACAAACACACGCAATAGTATTTCTAATTTTATGAATAGTCACTCTTTAAAAACACTTCAGAAAATGATAGTGCATTAAACGAATTGTTTGTTTTTCAACAATATTAATATTAATTGGTGTATTAATTTTAATAAGAAGTTGTTCTGTGAGTAGAGGACTTCCATTTCAGTTAACTATCAGGAAAATTCCGCCACGCAGGAGCAGCGTAAACTAAGCGCATTTCCCAAATGCTGGTATGACACACTAGTCATGCCATATCACCATATATTCTCTATTAATAAGACTAGCTCTTTACAATTTTTTGAGACGACTCATAATAATGGAGATATTTTGAATTTTCGAATTAACCCCCTCCCCTATCCCTGGCTGGTTTGACTCATTAACGGTCATCAACTTAGTTGTAGCATAAAGCTGTTAAATATCGATTATGTTAAAGATCAAATAACCATTTTCGAGTTAAGAACGTATAATCTTAATTGAGGACGTCATCACACAACGTATTTGCACGCATCTCACAGTGAAAGTTGAATGAAAGCAATTTATTGTATTTAAGCTTCGAATAGGGCTCAGGTTAGCCATGTGAGTTAATGCGTTGACCTTAATCTCACATTGGTAAACCTAGAGAAGCGAGTTCGATTCCCGCATAGGCAAAGAAATTTATTTCAGTCCCACCCTGGCTAGAAAAGGGTGTTAACCTGTAGCCCCAATTAGTCTTAGTTGCAAAAAGTGGACGTTAATAAATAATAATAAGCTTCGAATAAAGTGGCTCATTGTATAACAAGTTAATATTAAATGACTAGGAGTGGATGTTTACTGTTGGTTAAAAATTAAAAAATGCAATCCTTCGGTTAATAATAAAGTGAGAGAAAACATATATATATATATATATATATATATATATATATATATATATATATATAAAACTTCAATTAAAGGAAATTAAATTTTCAATAAGACTCTCGATCCCTATGATAATAACGGAGGTATATTGTATTACCTGAAGGGAAATCTGTTAAAATTACTAAGGGACCGTGACGCAGCAGCTTCGTAAACTCCACTTGCTGAGATTCCGAACAGATAACATAATTTCATCTATATTTTATTTTCCTTTTTTCCCTTTTAGCAGATTTCCCTTAAGGGAAATCAGCTATTGAGGTCATACTCATCACACGATTTTCGAAAACACTCTTCAAATGTCCAGCGAGCCCACCCAGGAAATGACGAAAATGAGGTCCGTTCAAATAGATATATATATATATATATATATATATATATATATATATATATATATATATATATATATATATATATATAAATATATATAAAATTGTAACCTCTGTCTGTACATTGATTTTTTCGCGAAATTTCACGATAACTTTTCGTTTCACGTCATAGACACCATAACTGCATTTTGTTTCTTTGGTGTCTGTTTGTTTGTTTGTTTCTTACCTTTTCACGCATAAACGGCTGGACCGAATTTTATGAAACTTGGTATGTATATTACTACTGGCCCAACTTAGACTTTAGGCTATATTAATATTCTCTAAGACAAATAGGAGTGGGGGTTATAAGGGAGGCCTGAAATTAAAAATAGCGATATTTCGTTTCATATTGCTTATTCAGCAAATATGCCCATAAAAGAAGTTGTTTATTTTGTTATTTACAGTAACTTTTGTTATATACACTTTTGCTGTATACGGAAGTATAAATGAGTTATACGCTAAAAACTATAGCGGGAGTCCACAATTTTATTTGGCACAAAAGGCTCAACCGAACTAAACCAAACTCGGTATGTGTATTAGTACTAACGCCTTCCTTATAATAAGCCATACTAGCATTTCTAGGAACGGGCAGGAGTGGGGGTTATAAGGAAGGCCTGAAATTAATAATAGTGGTATTTCGTTTCCAATTGCATTTTCGGCAAATATGCACATAACATAAGTTGTTTATTTTGTTATTTAGAGAAACTTTTTTTATATACACTATTGTCGTATACCGAAGTATAAAGGCATTATACGCTAAAAATTATAGCGGGAGTCAACAATTTGGAGGACAGTGAAGACTTACATAAAATATTAATTTTATTATTAACAAATGCCAACAATGGGTATTAACCCTAAACACTGGGACGGGTAAATATCAAAATATTGTGCAAAGTAAAGCCTTGCCAAAAAAATACCATCACCATTCAGCCTCAAATCAATTCCCGGGCGAAGCCGGGTATTATAAATTATATATATATTTGTCTGTTAACGCTCTAGCGGTCGAAATTTTTGTTTGATCGTTACGAAACTCGATATTTAACCGTTTTATGTAAAAAGACAGGTCAAGTTCGTTAATGGCTGAAATCGGACTAGAGGGAGGGGGGGGGGGGTTTAGAGGGGAGATTTTCGAAAATTCTAAATATCTCCGTTATTATGCATCGGATCAAAAGATTTTATAGACCCAATCTTATTGCAAATTAAATTTACTATAAATATTGTTATACATTTTCTCTATCTTGAATATTAACCGAGATATTTGCATTTTTATGAAGTCTGTGCTCGGTTATAGTTCGGATTAGGTCGGTCATTTCCGTCATTGCCCGGCGCAGGTGGAAGCTTCTTCTAACCTTACCTGTCGTTTCTAACCTTACCTTACCTTCGTTATTTTGTGAGATTTATGCAAATACGTTCTGTTCATCCGCGCCCCCCCCCTTCTTCTTTAGTTCTTGGACTCCTAAAATTTGAGTTATTAAAATATAAATTATTCTTACAATTCAGAAACCGTTACAGTTGGGAATTTATTTTAATTAACTGAAAGATTTCTCATTACCGTTTGTATTTAATCACGGTGGTGTTGTGTTATCAGTATGCAGATTTCTCTAATGTAAAACTTCACATGGAAAATCTGCTTAGTTTACGCAGCCCCTGCGTGACGGACTTTTTTTATTGTTTCGCTTCTAGGGCATCTGGCGTATATTTTCTGTGCGTTCCATTCATATAACGCACATTTGCACAAAACTACTGAAAATACTAAAAAATACAAAGAAAATTATAATTATTCATCATAAACACTTTTACTAAATCTTTCTCCATCTTTTTGGATCTGTTTAGTAAATAATTTGTGGATTTATGGGCCACCTTTCTAACTTTTGAGATCAAACCTTCTCCGTAATTGTCTGTGAGTGGACAGACATGAATTAGGTGTATGTGACAATTCAACTGAACAAACTTTCAGTGCAATTGTCTCTTTGGTAAATGTTTGTCTCAATACCTCAGTTCGTTTAATTTTGAGTATGTAAGAATTTGTTGAGCCATGTCTTATTTTTCCCTTAATTAACCATATATGACAGCCTATAGTAACATTACTAAGGTGAACTTCAGATATTTAAAGCTATTCACTGCGAGTGGTGTTTAAGCAAGGCTGAAAAGGAAAATGAAATATAAACAAATATTTGAGTTATAGTGAATCGCATAGGGAGATTCTATTAAATAACTTTGTTTGCTTGCTTAGTTATATAACATTTTTAGAAGCAAAGTATTACAACATAGATAATTTGCATTTTAAACTTCTTTACACTGTCGTTCAATTTTGATTATTAACCAACTTGATCTTTAATGCACATAAAATGCTTAAATGTAGAGTTTTGTAATGATAAAATAAAAATTGCTCTTGCAAGACTTAACTTACAATACTCATATGATTTGAACGAATATTATTATTATTATTTATTAACGTCCACTTTTTGCAACTTAGAGTAATTGGGACGGGTTATCTACAGGTTACCACCCTTTTCTAGCCAGGGTGGGATTTTAGGATGTTATATAATGAAATTCGTTACTAAATAATTTCCTTTGCCCAGGCGAGAATCGAACTCGCCACTCTATGTTGAACGAATAAACAATATTAAAAAATATTTACAAGCTAAGGTACTCGTCTTTAGGGTTTATATCTGAATATCCAGTAACTAAAGCGGAAGTTTATTGAGCATATCGTGTTTAAGGGTTTTTCTTTGATATAAACTTATAAAACAAAAGTTACTATAAATAAGGAAATGAATAATTTTGTTGGTACATTTTTTCAGATAACCCAACTCGGTACGAAATATGGCGATTTTTCATATCATCCATCATAACCCCCACTCTTGTCCTTAAGGGAAATCTGCTAAAAGCAAGGAAATGGGTAATTTAAAAATATTATGGATAGTGAAGCCTTACATAAAAAATACTTTTATTATTAACATATCCCCAGCAGCGCCGGGTACTCAGGTATAACCCCTAAACACTAAGACGAGGAAATGTAAAAATATTGTGCATAGTAAAGCCTTGCAAAAGAAAAAAAAATACTGTCATCATTCAGCCTCAAATGATTTCCAGGGCGGAGCCGGATACTAAATTATATATATATATATATATATATATATATATATATATATATATAGAGAGAGAGAGAGAGAGAGAGAGAGAGAGAGAGAGAGAGAGACAGACAGACAGACAGAAAGGTCTGCTGTCGCTCTAGCGGTTTGATCAATGTCAAGCTGGATATTTTAGGTGAAATCTTACAATATCGAGTATGTTAACTATGTAAAATCTCTGAATGAGTTCCAGTCGAATAGTAATAACTCGTAATCGGGTCAATTGCTGAGGGCACCAGAGGGAGGTAGCTGTCACGCAACTCACTGAGGCGAGGCTTAAGGAATTTGGTTTTCGTTCACATTGTAGGCTTTATAAGTCTTTACAAGGGTGATACTCGACACAGAGGTTTTACGTATTGAGCGACCAACTCGATGTAATAACTCCGTTAACCAGGAAGTTCTTGTAGTGAGTTGTATCCAGCCAGAGTAAACTCGGGGGTCAGGAGCCACCTTGCTTACTACACTAGCTTCGCGTGACTCCAACGCTCTGGTAGAAGATTTGTGAGTCTGATCTTTCTCATTCAAAAGTCTGACCGTGACCGATGTTGCTTGACTGATCTATAGGCGCCCCTTAAGACTACGGAACCTTAAGTAATTTCGTCATTACTTCCACGTGACAAGTTCTTTAAATTGCTCAATTACTCACGTGACCACTCCAACAGATCATGCCATATAGCTTGTGGCCTGGAATATCACAACTATCGTAATTGTTTCTTCGAGGAAAACAAACTAATATTTTTAGAAGGGAATTGCATAAATTGTTCATTTCACCACAAGTGCTTATGTAAAATCTCTTGCCGCCATGCACCTTAATCTAAAATTTCCATCAAAAATAAGTTTAATGGTGAGGAAAAATTAGATGTTTTATTCAACTACGTATTTACCATTTGCAAATTACAGAAACCGCTTTCCTGAATATTCTTTCCTTAAGTTTTTTTTTTTTTTTTTTAAATGTCATAAAATATGATTCACTGATGTTTTCATGATATACAAAAAAGGAGATGTCTTTTACATCTCAATAGGTATGAAGAAATTCATAATTATTTTTTTAGGCCCCGTCAGTCGAAAGGGAAGGCGCAAAACTGGCTGTTACAACAGGTGTAAATATGTAATTTCGTTATTCATATGCTAGTCATGATTCAGTTATGCAAGAGACGATCCTTCATACATACAGACATTAATACGCTCATACGTACTGACTTTACCCCAAAAATAGTCAATATGTGATTCAGACGAAAACGATAATAGTGTTGCGTTTTTATTAGGAAATATATATTAAAATATTTGAGGTAGTAAATTTCCGAGAGGTTGCAGGTATGCTGTGTCATGAGAAATATGTATTGTTCTTATAAATATTTTTATTGAGTATAAATTATGCATTTCCTTTAAACTTCTTTGTTATTTTGAGTGAATACATATGTGAGTACAAATAAATGACACCAGTTTCGAGGACCAGGCGCATTTTCAGCAAATTGTTAAATCAATAAATATAGCAGATATGTAAAATGAAATATTGACATTAGTTTTATGTTATTCTGAAAAAATGTGACACGTATAAACATTCCTTGAAATTTCATTAAAAACACACATTTAAGATAGTCAAAGATCTCCAAATCAAAAAATCTTCCCTAACCTCATAAACTTTAGAACAATACTTAAGCATATTGAATACATATTAAAGATGTATAGATTCTTGAAGCGGGCTAGGCTGCACTTGGGAGCATCAAGGGTGTTCTCAGACATCAAATGGGATTCTAATGAGCATGGCTGCATTCATATTCTTCCCTTCATATTTTGTAGTGCTTGTTCATCTGACGGGGCAAGGTGCATCCGTCATTAGATATTTTTGTCCACAGAAACACTCTTAGAAGAAACACCCTTCCACTCTTGTGCTTACTTTTCGTCCACTCTGGCAGACACGAAGTCCCGATAAGTGTATGAAATCTTATTGCAGGTTGAGTAAAAAGGCCACATTTCCCCAACAACAATTTATTTAAGTGACAGAGCGCTTTCGACGTAGTACAACATCGTCAGTGCCCTAACGTCCTGGATGGTTAGCTGACTCTGGTCCGAGAGCCCTTCAGGCCAACATCCAGGGCACTGACGATGATTCACTGCTTGGAAAGTGATCTGGCACTACAATAAATTGTTGTTGAAGATTCACTTCCACCTGCCAGAATACCATCTTAGAAGAAGGATGTATGAAATCTTTCTAACCAAAGGGCTTCTTTTATATGTTGACTCATTTAACCAGCTATCATCCATGGATTTAGTATTACCCCAGCTTACCTCTTCAGATAACAACTAAGTGCACTGTTTACTAATTGGCACTAAAACTCCATACTCCTGTTTACAATAGTGACCTTCAACAAATCCTCAAGTCGTACTTAAATTGACTTCAAGGTAAACGTTTACTGTTGCCTAGGGTTTAATGAACTATAAATCAAGTAAAATCATCTTCCGATGAATAGCTCAGTTAACAGTTGATTTTGATAGCATGAGTCCGCTAGTTTCACTTTGTCAGAGGTTCTCAACTTTAGATCATTTCTGAACCTGTAGGTTCTAAGTTCTGATATTTAATCATCCCTTATTCAATATTTATACTTGTTTTCATTAATTGTCGTGACAAAATTTTTAATAAACCTCTTCTAAGATATTAGCAAGTAAATACAGCCACTTTATAGTGATAAGAGTTTTAACCTTTGTGAAATATTAGTTTTAGGCATAAATACTATTTATGAAATTATTAGGGATATGTAACAATTTTTATTGGGGTTAAGGAGAAATTGTTTTTTTTTAATGTTAGGGTTCATTTCAAAACACCTTGTAACTATTATCATTTACAATATTAGGCATTTCATGAAAATGTGTCGATAGTTTATTTAACTGTGACAATCATTTTTTTACGTATTCCGATTGTAAGTATAAAGTGTTTGTAAATAAATAAATATGTTCAAGAAGTTTTGTTATTATTTTAATCGATCAATAAAGATGACACTAGACCTAGAAAACTGTCATTGGAAAAAATAAAATTAAAGTGATTTTGAGCTTTATTGGAACTCATGGAATGAAGTACTTCTTTAAAAAATTCACTTTATAGTATACTAGCTGAGATACCCGGCTTCGCTCGGGAATTCATTTGGGGCTGAATGTTGGTGGTATATTTTTGGCAAGGCTTTACTTTACACAATATTATGACATTTACCCGTTCCAGTGTTTAGGGTTAATACCCGTTGTTGGCATTTGTTAATAATAAAATTATTTTTTTATGTAAGACTTCACTGTCCTGCATATTGTCATATTTCCCGTCTCCTGTGCATTATGGATAGATTTGAATTATTAAGGAGAAAATATTGACATGCATTTGCATAATATTTTCAGGTCAGGTACCTGGTAGTTCATATCGAAAAGAAGTGTTGAGCAAATTTCTCTAAATAACAACTTTTGTTATGTGCATATTTGCCGAAAATGCAATAGGAAACGAAATATCACTATTATTAATTTCAGGCCTTCCTTATAACCCCCACTCTTGCCCGTCCCTAGAAATGTTAGTATAGCTTATTATAATGAAGGCGTTAGTAGTAATTCACATGCCGAGTTTGGTTTAATTCGGTTGAGTCTTTAGTGCCAAATAAAATTCTGTACTCCCGCTTTAGTTTATAGCGGATAACTCATTTATGCTTCCGTATACGGCAAAAGTGCATATAACAAAGGTTACTCTAAATAACAAAATAAACAACTTTTGTTATGTGCATATTTGCTGAAAAAGCAATAGGAAACGAAATATCGCTATTTTTAATTTCAGGCCTCCCTTATAACCCCCACTCCTGCCCGTCCCTAGAAATGTTAGTATGGCTTATTATAAGGAAGGCGTTAGTGCTAATACACATACTGAGTGTTTTATTTAGTTCGGTTGAGTCTTTTGTGCCAAATAAAATTGTTGACTCCCGCTATAATTTTTAGCGTATAACGCCTTTATAATTCGGTATACGACGATAGTGCATATAACAAAAGTTACTCTAAATAACAAAATAAACAACTTTTGTTATGTGCATATTTGCTGAAAAAGGAATAGGAAACGAAACATCGCTATTTTTAATTTCAGGCCTCCCTTATAACCCCCACTCCTGTTCGTCTCAGAGGATATTAATCTATATATATATAAAATTGTAACCTCTGTCTGTACATTGATTTTTTTCACGAAATTTCACGATAACTTTTCGTTTCACATGTCATAGACACCATATCTGCATTTTGTTTCTTTCGTGTATGTTTGTTTGTTTGTTTGTTTGTTTGTTTGTTTGTTTGTTTGTTTGTTACCTTTTCACGCATAAACGGCTGAACTGAATTTTATGAAACTTAATATGTATATTACTACTAACCCAACTTAGACTTTAGGCTATATTAATTTTCTCTGAGACGAACAGGAGTGGGGGTTATAAGGGAAGCCTGAAATTAA
Source organism: Riptortus pedestris (assembly GCA_019009955.1). NCBI lineage: Eukaryota > Metazoa > Arthropoda > Insecta > Hemiptera > Alydidae > Riptortus > Riptortus pedestris. The sequence goes on along the minus strand of CM032231.1, from coordinate 47,616,952 downwards.
AAATTGCGATATTTCGTTTCCTATTGGTTTTTCGGCAAATATGCACATAACAAAAGTTATTTATTTTGTTATTTAGAGTAACTTTTGTTATATACACTTTTGTCGTATACCGAAGTTTAAATGCGTTATACGCTAAAAACTATAGCAGGAGTCCACAATTTTATTTGGCACAAAAGACACAACCGAACTAAACCAAACTCGGTATGTGTATTAGTAGTGAGGCTTTCATTATAATAAGCCATACCAACATTTCTATGGATGGGCAGGAGTGGGGGTTTATAAGGAAGCCTGAAAATTAAAAAATAGCGATATTTCGTTTCCTATTGGTTTTTCCGCAAATATAAACATAACAAAAGTTGTTTATTTCGTTATTTGGAGTAATTTGTTATATACACTTTTGTCGTATACCTAAGTATAAATGAGTTATAAGCTAAAAACTATAGCGGGAGTCATTAATTTTATTGGGCTCAAAAGACTCAACCGAACTAAATAAAACTCGGTATGTATATTAGTGTTGACGCCCTAATTATCATAGGCCATACCAACATTTCTAGGGACGAGCAGAAGTGGGGTTTGTAAGGGAGGCTTGAAATTAACATTAGTGATATTTCGTTTCCTATTGGTTTTTCGACAAACATGCACATAGCAAAAGTTGTTTACTTTGTTATTTAGAGTAACTTTTGTGCGCATTCACTTTTAAAATGAAGTAAACGGTTTTAATAAAGGAATATTATGACAAATGATGTTATGTTTTATATGACAGTTCAAAGTATGATTCGGATTAGTGAGGTAATAAATCTTCGTCACCCCCTCCTAATAACTTTGTTATTTATTTCCAATAGAAATATAAACTATAAGAGCATTTCCATTATTTAATTTGTATAATGTACCTTGATGTTATTGAAACAAATATTTAATATAATAACAATTAAACGTTAATGGTAATGTCATTATGACAAAAAACAATATGCGTTTAAACTCGATATGATATTTTCAGGGTGCCACTATTATTTAATTCCATCCGGTAGTTAAATTATAAAATAATGTTTTGTATCAATAATATAAGTAGAAGAATGTTGAGAAGTCCCATGCGGAAACGGAAGATGACGGGAGCCTTACACGTTAATTGAGTTTCCTTATTTCCCGTCTGGCATTACTGGAAGCGATTTCCAGTGAGATTCACTAATACAAATATAATCTTACGTGCAAAACTTTGCCTAAACTATGTGAGCTCGGATTGGCTTTTGAAAGAAAATATGTTTATTATAGATGATATTTAATTGTAATAAATGCTACCCATGATTATGGTTTGAATTATTGAAAAACGGTGAGTCAAAAAGTGTAGAGGGATAGATTAGGAACACATTTTCATTTATCCTTCAAAAATAAAATTTCTATTCTATTAATCCCCAAAAGTTACCCTTCACGGTTGGCTATTTCGGAAAATCATTACGTTGTGGAGGGAAGTGTAATTGTACACATTGAAGTCTTACTATCAAAAAAAAGTCCGTCACGCAGGGGCTGCGTAAACTAAGCAGATTTCCCTCGTGAAGTTTAGTAATAGATAAATATACATACTGCTAACACAACACCGTGAATTAATACAAATGGAAATAAGAAATGTTTCATCCAATTTCAATAGCCTGCCGACAGGAAGCGTTAGGTTAGAAATGTAAACAAACGGGTCCCGCCTCACACCGGAAAGAAAAACAATTACTGAAATATATCAGAATATAACACATTAATTTTATTGAGAACTATTTACTATATCTAGTACTGTAATTAATAATAAGTCAGAATAATTGTTATCTCAATCAATAAAATTTTAGTAGTCCAAAACTTTAAGATGGGGGGGGGGGAGTCACCAGTGCATATTTGCATGTATCTCGTATAATAAAGGTCTCTTGAATACAATTTTTGGTATTTAAACATCCAATAATGTGATTTATTATGTAGCAGAGTATTGTTTACGTAACATGAGTAGAAGTGGCGGTTTGGTGAAAACTGAAAAATGCAAATAATCTCGGTTAATCTTCAAGATAGAGAATACATGTATATAACAATGCTTATAGTAAATTTAATTTGTAATAAGATTTATTTTGTATAATTTTTTGATCCGACGTATAGTAACGGAGATATTTCGAATTTTCGAAAATCCTCCCCTCTAAGCTCCTCCTCCCACTTGTCCGATTTCAGCCATTAACGAACTTGATCTTTCTTTTTACATAAAACGCTTAAATATGAAGTTTGGTAAGGATTAAACAAAAACTGTGACCGCTAGAGCGGTAACAGACAAATATATAGATATTAATATATATATATATATATATATATATATATATATATATATATAGATATATATATACAGTTTTGAACGGACCTCATTTTCGTCATCTACTAGGTAGGATCGATGGACATTTGAAGAAAAATGTCGAAAATTCCGTCATGAGTACAACCTCAATAGCTGATTTCCCTTAAGGGAAATCTGCTAATACCACCATTAGTCAGTCAAGAATGATTTCCCGGGCATCGCCGGGTACCTTAGCTAGTGAGTTATACATTAACAACTATAACGAGAGTCAACAATTTTATTTAGGACAAAAGACCCAACCGAAATAAATACAACTCGCTATGTGTATTAGCACTAACGCTTTCATTATAATAAGCCATACCAACATTTTTAGGGACGGGCAGGAGTAGGGGTTGTAAGGGAGGCCTGAATTTTAAAATAGCAGTATTTCGTTTTCTTTTTGTTTTTCGGCAAATATGAACCTTACAAAAGTTGTTTATTTATTATTTAGAGTAACTTTTGTCATATTCATTTTTGTCTTTTAGCAAATTATAAACGAGATATACACTATAAACTAAAGCGGGAGTCAACTATTTCATTGGGCGCTAACGATTAAACCGAACTTAAAAAAACTCGGTATGTCAATTAGCATTAAATCTTCCATGATTAAAGCTATATTAAAGTTTTTAGGTTAGAAGGGGAGTGGGGGTTATAAGGGAGGCCTGAAATAAAAATTCGCGATATTTCATTGTCTATTTGTTTTTCGACAAACATGCACATAACAAAAGTTGTTTACTTTGTTATTTAGATTAACTTTTGTTTTATACATTTCTCCAGGAACAATGTGTGGAGCAAGTAATTTACGTAGAAATATTGATATGCTCAACAATTCATTCCTATTTGAACTATCAGGTACCTCAGCTGGAAAAATTAATTCAAATGTACGTTAATATTTTGTCTTTAATAACTGAAGTCTCTGTATAATGCACAGGAGACGGGAAATAAGCCGATTTGGAGCAAGGCTTACATAAAAAATTAATTTTATTATTTTAACAAATGCCAACAACGGGTATTAACCCTAAACACTGGGATGGGTAAATGTCAAAATATTGTGCAAAGTAAAGCCTTGCCCAAAAATACCATCACCATTCAGCCTCAAATCAATTCCCGGGCGAAGCCGGGTATCTGAGCTAGTATAGCCTAAAGTCTAAGTTGGGTTAGTAGTAATATACATACCAAGTTTCATAAAATCGGTTCAGCCGTTTATGCGTGAAAAGGTAACAAACAAACAAACATACACGAAAGAAACAAAATGCAGTTATGATATGATTTAAAAGATAATAGTACGACTCAGTAAATCTCCAGTCTAGTGGCTGCTCTAGGGGTGACTTCTCATAGTAAGGGATAAGAAATAATCTTCACGTCATTTCAGTAATTTATATTTGCCACTAATGCAGTCAAATCTATGCCATTTTTATCATTTCTTCAGCTCATTTAGGCTTTCCAACGTGTTTATAATTTGACACGAATATAGGTTAGATGAATCTTTCTAGGGTAGAATATGCCTAGCTCCTTGTTATCAAAAGGAGATTGTAATATTTGTATGCAATATCAGTCATCTGGAACAAAAGAAGAAAAAAGTAGTAATTTATAAATATGGTTTTAAAAATTGTTTAAATATAAATGAACGTTCGTGTTGACCATTTTTAGTACTTTAGGATTTTTTGGAGGATTCAATCTGTTTGTAAATCATATCATTAAAACTATTTTGAAATTTTAAGTCGCAATGAACTGATTTCAATTACCATTTATCTATGTTTCACTAAAATAATATTCACTGTTTAATATTAATTTAAGCATTAATGTGTAAATAAATCTGAATAAAGAATAAATAAACTATTCACATTTATACAAGTCCTCAGGGTTAAATAAGATATCTACATTAACATAAATGTTCTACATTATTATTTAACTAATATTCTAATATTATTATTTCATTAAACTGTACATTAAAAAGTCAGACGTATAGCTTAGTCTTGTATGTAATGATGTTGGTTTTAATACTCATGGCAGTCCTTGGCAAAGAGGTAGCCACTTAATGCATTAGTAATTTATTTCGAAACGAACCTACTAAATAAAACCCCCTGAGTTGCAGCCTGCTTAGAAAGGGGTGGTAACCTGTAGATAACTCCTCCCATTAGCATGAGTTTCGACCTTAATAAATAATATTTAAATAAAGTTTCTACATATCAAAATACGATTTTCCAACATTGCTTTGAGAATCATGCATTGACTATTGTTGGTCTTCAGCTGAAAGTCATAGTCGATTATAGATTATTTATATTTAATTTCTGCCAGCACAACATAAACATATCTCGTTATGCCCCTACTAATGGTAACAGTAGGCATGTTTAAAACGGACCACTTGAAAGAGTACAAGGTACAGCTCACACTTTTGCTAAACAATATTGCCAAGTAAAATAGTGTACAATTTAGCAGATTTCCTTTATACCAGTTAACGCTCTAGCGGTCGCAATTTTTGTTTGATCGTTACCCAACTCGTTTTATGTAAAAAGATGAATAAAGTTCGTCAATGGCTGAAATCGGACCATTGGGAGGGGGGTTTATAGGGCAAACATTTCGAAAATTCAAAATATCTTCGTTATTATCAGTCGGATCGAAAAATTGTATAGAACCAATCTTATTGCAAATGCAATGTTCTATAAATGTTATGTACGTTTTTTCATTATCTTCATTATTAACCGAGATATATTGATTTTTTTTTAGTTTTCGGCCTTCAGTAAACCCCCACTCCTACTCATGTCATATTATCAGTAAGGTGTTATATTATGAGGTACGTTATTTGAAGGCTAAATACTAAATATTTTTCTGATTGGACTTTTACGTTTTGAGGTAAATGCAATTACATGACGCACATGGGAAATCTGCTTAGTTAACGCAGCCCCTGCGTGACGGATATTTTTGGTAATGCTATGAGCCCCACCAGTATAACTAAAAGTCCGTCACGCAGGGGCTGCGTAAACTAAGCAGATTTCCCACGTGAAGTTTTACAATAGAGAAATTTCACGAGAGCCGAGCAGTTAATGAAACGGCCGAACTAGAGCTTTTGGCGGGAAAGACACTTCGTCAGTTAGCCGCCCAGATTTAATAAAAATGCAAATATCTCGGTTAATATTCAAGATAGAGAAGAAATGTATATAACAATATTTATAGTAGATTTAATTTGTAATAATATTGATTCTGTACAATTTTTCGATCCGACGAATAGTAACGGAGATATTTCGAATTTTCGAAAATCCTCCCCTTTAAACCCCCCCTCCTCGTGGTCCGATTTCAGCGAACTTGATCTTTCTTTGTACATATCGAGTTTCGTAACGATCAAACAAAAATTGCGACTGCCAGAGCGGTAACAGACAAATATATATATATATATATACTCAACCGCAAAAAAAAAACCGGACACTTAGATTTAGTCTTATAATTTTGTTGAATACTTAATATATATGTATATTAATCTTTTTAATTAAAATAATTGGTTAATCTATAGGTTATTTAAACAAAATCTGCCAAAATTGAATTATTTTTATTGATTATTTACAAAAAAATACAAAATAAAAAAAAAATAAAAAGATAAATTAACACATTTAAAAAAAAAAATTATTCTTCATTTTTATTACAGTGAATGGTAGACTTCGCTACCCCAAGCGTTTCGGCAATGTAACGTAAGCTCCGGCCTTGCATCTAAGTTTGAAAGACCCATTATTCTGGACCGAAATAAAAATAAAACATTAATTAAAGAAAATGCTTGGTTAATAATTAAAGATATTTAAATGTGCGAAAAACTACTTACAGTTTAGAATAGATCAACTTCACGACAAATAAATCTAATCTGAGTTTTATCTAACTGTTTACTAACCCTGAAGGGATTAGTTCAATGGACTTAGACTCTAAATTCTCTGTAATAACTAGAATACCCACATAAAGAAAATTGCTGAAAATTAGCTTTTAATACGACAAAAATGGAGTGTCCGGTTTTTTTTGGGTTGAGTGTTTATATATATACAGTTTTGAACGGACCTCATTTTCGTCATCTACTAGGTAGGATCGATGGACATTTGAAAAAAAAATTCGAAAATTCCGTCATGAGTTCAACCTCAATAGCTGATTTCCCTTAAGGGAAATCTGCTAAAACCGCCAGGCAATGAGTCGTTATAGCGAAATAATATGTGTGGGCCAATTACCGAAATCTCTGGGGTCATCTGGGGTATGCATGCCATGCATGTTTTTACTCTACTGCAGCGAGGACACTTGTCGTTCCTCAACATTCATCATCTATATTACATATTGAATAGAAAATTACAATTCCATTTATATTTATCAACATTTTAACCTTAGCATCTAAGTTTAATAAGTGGTGTAGGAGGCATGGGCAGTACAAGTAAAAATTACCGGAATCGTCTCATATTTATAACAAAGAAGAAGAATTTTAAACCTTTCTCAGTTACTATATCTTCTCTTTAGTTCCTTGGAAAACCTGCCACTTAAAGCTATTTTTTATAAAAAATATAATATATTTTTATTATCATATATTATATATAAATCATATTATGATTAATAATCTAGGGGAGAGTTACATCTCCTCCTTTAGACTACGCGTCTGAGCTCAACTTAAAACTGTTCTAACCCTCTCAAACTATGTGTTCATCGTAACTACCTACTATTTTCTGAACCACTACATCGATGGAAGCACACCTCATTGCATTGTAACACGATACAAATATTGGTTCAGTTACCATAACCAGATTCATGAACATCTTTATCCAGCTTTATCAGCTTCCTCAGCTCCCTTTGCTTTTCTTTTACTAATTTTTCATACCTTCCACCTGACATTTTGCCCCACTTCCATTTCTCCACTACAACTGAACGTATTTTGAGGATATGCCATGAAATCTTGGAACTTTGAAGAATATTATGAAGAAAATATAAATAATCATATCTTACCGTTGAAAAAGTTTCCAAATTGAAGGCCAGTACCCCACAAGCGGTCGGCACCACTGGTTGAAGCGTCGCTTCCATCAAAATTTTGACACATCCACTAATTCTTTTATGCGCTGAGTACCATTTCATCCCGTATATGGTCGCTCTGAGATTTTCGCTCTTCAAAATTCAAAACAAACGTCATTAAATTAACTAAATTATGTACAGAAAGCAACAATGTAACAATAAATTTTGTATTATAAATAACTAAATTTCAATTCTGGCCCTGATTATCCTGATAAATAATGATAGATAACACAGATAAGGTTAATACAGAGCAATAATTGTAGAACATCAATATTTTAACAAGATTGGTTCTATTGCATTTTTCGACTCATAATAACGCAGATTTTTGAATATTTTTATTGAATACTGAAACTGTTAAATATCGAGTATGGTATAGATCAAATAAACATTTTCGAGACAAGGACGTAAATTTTTAATTGATGACGTCATCCAACGAATTTGCACATATCCTAGCATAATAAAGGTCTGTTGAAAACAATATTTGGTATTTAAGCTTAGAATAAAGTGGTTAATTGCTTAACAGCTTATTGTTAATATGACATTAGTAGGACCGGGAGTTTACTAAAAGTAGTAAAAATTCCATGTATCTCGTTTAAAATTAACGATAGAGAAAATAGGTATATAACAACATTTATAGGTAATTAAATTCGCAATAAGTATAGTTCTATTCACTTTACCAATCGCTGATTTCTCCAAAGGGAAATTTGCTAAAAAAGTCCATCAAGCAGGTACTAAACTATTACGACTTAATAAGCTAGTAACTCTTTTAGTCTGCGAAGTTCACCAAGTTCTATTTCCATAGGATACGTATTACCTTGGAAATGGAGAACAGAGTTAGCGTGTTGTGCGCTTTTAATTCCAGTATATAGAAAACTTAGATTTACCTCAGCCAAGTTACAGAATGAAAACAACTGATACTATTAGTTAGAGAACTTACATAGTCTGTCATTTTTTGGCCAATGTAGCAAAACACAAAAGATGAGCAAAACTGGACGACTCCAATGAGTACTGCATTTATCTTTGGTCCCAAGAAATCATCCTGCAAAAAACAAAAATGGTCAATAAAATATAAAATATTCTCTCTCATTTGAGATGAAGAAAATCAGTGTTATTTCAATTACTTCGTTCAAAGAATATTTTCTTCTATTGTCGATATGTAATGGACTTGAGAAATTCAAAACGTAACTCACTTATTCTGGAAGAACAACATTCTGACATACAGATATGTTTGTTCAGCAAAACTGCTAATATTCTCTTAGTATCCACCGCTGTTGTTCATTTAAGATATTTATTTACATGCATTGTTATAGCAGGTGAAATATAAAGCACTCACACATGCAAAGACTTGCTTGCCACTGACATCCCCTCAAGGAAAAATAAATAGTTTTAATGTATTAAATAATATGTGAATGAATGTTTCTCTATATACTCCCGAGGAAATACATAAATTAAACACAAAACAAGAAGTAGACTGAGGTTCTTTCTTGTTTTGTATTGAGTTGCTATATGAATCGTATCTGATGGCACTCGTGTCATCTTGGAGTGATGCCAGGACATCTATCTGTCTGACTGCGAAGTGTAAACAGTCAGACAGGCATTGATGAACTATAAGGATTTTTTTTTTTTTTTTTGCTCCAAACCAAAGAAACAAAACAAATATAAGTGCATCTGTGAAAATTTGTCTATGTTTTAAATTACATTATTGTTGTAGTAATTCATAAGCACTCCATGGTATGTATATAGCCATTGATCCCGAAGGAAATACTTACTGGTAGTATATGTTGTGTAAATTGCATACACCGTGCATTCCTATGGACGAATCTTAATCAGGAAACTTATTATATATGGATATAAAACGTTTCTGAGTCTAGCTAAGTATTTTAAAATATTTTAGGACACTTTTGTTTTCATCAAGATCATGGTGTAACTATTCTAAGCAGACCAATAAAATTATTTTGAATTGATTTTACATTTTATCAGACCAGATTGGACAATGGGGCACACCATCATTACTTATTATTAATTTTACTCACATAATTACATAAATATATACTAGCGGACCCGGCAGACGTTCATATTTCAAGCGATTAGGATATTAAATTTAATAATATTATGTTTAAAACAAAAGCTACTTTACTATATCTCGATTATACTTTGTTATACGACAAAAGTGAATATAACAAAAGTTACTCTAAATAACAAAATAAACAACTTTTATCTGTGCATATTTGCCGAAAAACCAATAGGAAACGAAATATCGCTATTTTTAATTTTAGGCCTCCCTTACAATCCCCACTCCTGCTCCATCTGACGGGCTGATTTGTGAATCTAAACTAACCAGGGCGTCACCCAAACGCGTACAAAAAAATTCATTCAAATCGCTCCAGCCGTTCAGGAGTTCAGTGACATACACACGTACAGTAGAATTATATATACAAAGATATATATTCATAAATACATGTGTTTGTTAGAGAAAGAAATAATATGAAGCATTTAATTTACTAGATAACTTTTTATAAGGATAGAAAATAAACGGAATAAAGTGTACCTATATAAAAACGCTAAGTAAACTAAATAAAAATTCAGCTTCATTTTTATGCATGGAGAATACCAATGAGTGGTTGTTCATAATAATGGCAGCTTTTTTTTTTTTTTTTTAGATATTATTTATAACTTATTTTATTAGAATTAAATATAACTATAATTTCGCTAAAGCTCAATACCGATATTCCTAAATATCTGCGACATCTCCAGAACTACCATATTAACAATTATAGCAAATTAATTTGCCAAAATACAAAAAAATGCATTCACTTATCATTATAATTATTTACTTACAGCAGTTGCAGTTGACAATGCAGTACCCATCGAAACAGCTAACGTTATGAACACAACCAACATTGGTGCTCCTATACTACGTTGAAAGTCATCAATATATCTGAAAAATACAGATTTCAGCTTTCTAGCGGCAATTATATTTTTGATGTAAACCTGGATACATAAGGATTTATCAAATGATACCTGTTTTTTAGTTTTTTTTTTACACTCTGATAAGTTCTATTACTAAGTGGCGTTAATGAACAAAGGACTGAAACTGAACACGAAGGACTGACACTTGAAAAACATAAAAAAGGACAGTCTTATTTTCTCAACGTCCCAGAAGTCGTCTTTCATCACTCTTTGAGTTTCGCCTAAAAATGATTTCTACAGTCGAGATTTTCGAGTAACTTCAATATATATCTCCGTTACTATGAGTCGGATTGAAATATTGTATGGAACCAATCATATTGCAAATTTAAATTTCTATACGTTTTCTCTGTCTAGAATAGCAGTTGAGAATTGTGCATTTTTTGTTTTTCAGCCGCCAGTAAACCCCAGATGATTCACGCAATTCATGAAAAATCGTATTACTTGCTTAAATATTAAATATGACTTTCATGGAACTTTTACTAGGTGAAATATATGCATATACATCGATGTGACGTCATGAATCGAGATTTTACGTTCCAGGCTTGGAAATGTTTATTTGATTAATACCAAACTCAATATTTAACCATTTCTTCCAACACTGAAGATCGATCAAATTCGTTAATGGATCAAATCAGACCACGAACGGGGGATGATTCAAAAATTCAGAATAACTTAGGTATTATGAGCCGGGTCAAAAATGTTATATTATCAATCCTGTTAAACATTTAATACTCTACAATTGACGTTCTATTAATTTTTTTCTTACCTTTGAATGAGTTATATGAATTGTACTTTCGGCCCCAACTTCTAATCATCTCACCAATTTTTAATTTGAGAACATCTACAGCTTAAATCTTAATCCCATTTTACATAATCTTCTTACTTGGAGAAATAGAGAATAGATGGTGAGATGAGGTCAGCAGTGTATCATTCCAACTTGGGTGAAATCTACTTAGTTTATGCCCCTCGTCAGCCACTGGGAGACGGACTTTAAAAAGAGTACCACTAAATGGAGAGTGTGACTCTGTGAAAGCATGCGCGTGAGTGTGTTTCGTCACAAGTTAGGTTTTTACATGAAACGCTTAAATATCGTATTTGTTAACGATCAAACAATAATTGCAGCCGCTAGGGTGTTAACCGACATATATTAAGGGAGGCCACCAAAAAAGAGTGATGCTCCCTATTAGCAAGAGATCTCCTAAAATTAAAGTTGAATAACATAGTAGTAATAATGTACTTATAAAATATGTAGCATAAAATAATACATGATAAAAATGTTAATTTCTATACCTGACGATCAGTCTGTGGTGAGCAATATTTTCTTTCAAGCAAAGAATGAAGCACTCGATGTATTTTTCATCTTTCCATAATAATTCGTCTTCAAGTTGTTTTGATGCATCCTTTGCGAATTTCATCTTCATAAGAGAAATCGTACGTTCGTGAATCCCTTTTATCGAATCTTCCAATCTTTGCATTTGAACTAAAGCAAAAAGCGTTGAGAAAACTAAAAACGCGAACCAAAATGTTCCAAAACCGATGTAAAGCTGGCACAAAAAAAATTGTGACATCATTGCAACGGCGTACTTGAGCCGAGTATCGGCGTAAAAGGGGAACCAAACGCCTATTAGAAGACTCATATCTATGTCATTGATGTACCTCTCTTTGCTCTCAGGCATAAATGCAGACAGACTGACTGTACCAGCGAGGCAGAACAGCGGGCAAAGTAATATGTACCTCATCACTATTGTGAGAAATGCTTTCAGTTTTTCAGCATTCGCACTTAAGACTTCATCGTCATACATGAACATCCCGGTAGCAATACTTTTGTGGATCCTTGAAAACTCCCTCCTCCTGTTCAGTGGTGTGGTGAACGTCGATAATATTGACACAAGCATCATCAAGTAGTTCACTGCTTGCATGCTGTAGCCAACGCTCCATGAATATGATTTCACAGCTGTCATTAGAAATATGAAGGAATAACAGAACAGAAAACAAGTCTCAAACAGTAATATTGAATACATTATTAATTTTCCAGTGGTAGTCTTAAGGTCCCAATACATTCCAAGGATCTTGTGCAGTATAATATATTTTTCTTTCATGTGTTCATATATAAGTGGATGGTCATCGGCTGTCTGGTCCTCCAGGTATTTGTAGAAACTAGACGAAACACACCCCATAGTTATATTCCTGGAATAAAGAATGAACTTTATTATACAACTCAGCACCTATTCCAATATTTTACCTAAAAGAAATGATCCACAAAAAAAAAATGTAACGCCCCTTTCGATTGTATAGTCATCAATGTTGTTGGTCCATTCCCTGTCAGCTAGGCTGGTGACCCAAAGTGTACGCCATTCCAAACCAGAAATCCAAAAGGGTAGTGGACGCGTTTATAAATAATTCGGTTTGCCGATATGTGGTTCCTATAGAACCATTCTGAATAGGGACGGAATTTTGAATTGGTCATATTCAAAGGAATGTGTGACTTATATGGCATCAAACAGACGAAAATGACATCGCTGTATCTACAGTCTGATGGCATGGTTGAAAGATTCAATCGGACACAAGAGGAATATCTCAGAAAAGTGTTCAGTTGTTACCAAAGGGATTGGGATGAGCATATACCCACATTTATTTGTTGGTTTCTAGCCATTCATAATTCCACGTTTTCCAATTTGTCTTAGTGAAATTCCAAGTTTTCTTAGCGCCCATCAGTGATTCGAATTATTGTGCGTGTAATAAGAACGTAAAGATAACAGTGCATATTGTGATTAGAAGTAAAAATAAGGTGCCCAATGTGTAAAAGTGAATAGTAATCGTCTAATAAATAAGTAGTGATAAAAACGTCAAAGTATGTGTATAATCAACGTTTATATTATTTTTTTGACTATATATATATATATATATATATATATATATATATATATATTGCAGAGATCTTTGTAGATAAGTGAGTTTAAATGAAAAATCTAAACTCTTGGGTTCGATTCCAACCTTAGTAACAGGAATTTTGTTATAGACGACATTATTTAATAAAATCCTTAGTCCCACACTGGTTAAAATATAGTGGCTACCTCTTGATAAATCGTTTCGGCTAATTTTAGTAGTATAAATAGGGCATATATTTTCTAATTAAAATTTAATAAAAATATTAATTTTTATATATTTGCTGGCTATTGTTGTGTTGCCATAATTACTTTGTTATTGGTGGTTGATTGTTGTGTTGGCGCTAAATAATGTGGATATAAAGAAAGAATATAGTTTAACCAGTAACCCGATGATAGTAAATTACAAAGGATGTGATCTGTCATTTAACTAAAATTAGTGACAATAAGTCTTGAAAAGAATCACAAGAAATACTTACAATGAAGAATATTTCACGTTCTTTGGCTTCACTCGCCTCTCAGTTTGTTATTTATATATCTAGAAGCGATTAAAACAGCCAGTCGAAGACATCAAGAACGGAAAAATCTATACAGTTGAATTACTTCTAAAGTAAACAATGGAAGCTATACATATTTAACAATCCTAGATCATGTCAGAATATTTCGACTTATTCGAGTTATTAATTATACAATTGCTTATTAAAAGATATAAAATGTCCGTCACGCAGACCGAATTACATAGAAGAGAGGGCAAGGTGGTAGTATCGAGTAGATTCCCAAAAAATAAGTCTTCAGAAGATGTCAAAAACTCCATCACGTAGGGGTTGCGTAAACTAAGCAATTTCCCACGACCTATCTTAAGATACGCCAACAATTTCAACTTGCCATCTATTCTCTATTTTTCCCGTAGTAAGAATTCAATATAAACAGGAATTCAAATAAAAGCTGGATGTGAGATGCTTAGTGACTAAGATACTTAAATTGAACATTTGAGATGAGAAATTAAATTTTCAACAGGATTGTTTATATCCAATTTTTTGATTCGATTCATAATAAATGAATTTTCCTATCCCCTAAACCACCCCTCTTCGTGGTCTGATTTCAGCAATTAACAAATATGATCTTCAATGTTGAAAGAAACAATTAACTATCGAATATGGTATTCATCAAATTAACATTTTCGAGCAAGGAAATTCTTAATTGATGACGTTGCTTATAACATATTGCGTTGGCCTTCTCCACATGGTAAATCCCATAGTGGCGAGTTCGATTCCCGCCCTGCACAATAGGAATTTATTTAGTGGCGAAGTCGCATTCATAAGTATGTACTGCAAAACGCACAAATCTCTCCTCATCTTCCTCATTTAGAGTTAGTAGTGTAATATTTTTGTTTGATTGGGTTTTTCAAAATGTCTCGCAGCCCGGGGGTTGCCCACATATACTATAGCCGAGCTATGGCTGATATTCATGTGGCTGACACTTTCGGTGAGATATACTGTAATCTTCAAGCCTCTCGATAAGCATGAGAATGGTTTATCGCACCAAAAGCGCTTGCCGCATAATCTAGATCAGTAATGTCGGCACCTAATTTTACTCTAGTAAAATAGTGTCCTTTGTTAATGTTCGCATGGAAAACCATATCACATTTATTATTTGACTTAGCATATTCGTTAATGTAATGAATAGTTAGAGGCTTCAGACAATAGCACATTTGTTTTTAGTATTGAATTATTTCCTTTTATGGGGTAAGTTATTATTTATAAACCATGTCAGACAATCGGCCTATACTGCTCCAGACTAATAATATTATAGATGTATTATTATTTTACTCTTCCAATATTGGTATTGGTGTAGAAAAGTACAAAAAAAAATACCACAAAAAGAAAAACATTCTGTTCATTTATTTTTAAAATGAAAGATTGATATAAAATGTCTCTATGTTTTATTTATCTTGTCCTTTGCTTCAAGTTCGCATATTCGTTCAGATAAAGGCCTTTTATAAAGCCAACAATCGTCGGACTTCCTGAATAGTTTCGTTTCCCATTCCAAACCAACTTCTTTTCGCTTCTGCGCTTCCATGCGTTGCTTCTGCTCGATATTGCATTTTGCTTTTGTTGCGTGGGCTACATTATTTAACTTAAGGCCAGCTGTTACTTCCTTCCATAGTTTTCTTGATTCCATATCTTCTTGTTTGCCTATAGGTCTGACGTGTTTCTTTATTATTGGCAAGTTTTTTACATCGGCGAATTGTTCCGTTTTACCGTTAGACCATTTAGCTTCTATAATACCATTCCATTCACCAGTGAGCGTCAAAAAAGGTTCTTTTTCATTAGCTGCAAAAACCTCTCCGCATATTCTGTGTTTCTTGCCCCCATAAAATGGCTTGGTTATAAAATCTATATCTGCTCTGTATCCACTTTTCCTACACGTTATTGTAACTGCACCACCTAATTCAATCCAAGGTACTGTCAATATAGACCGCCCATAACCATTTGGAAATGTGACTACGTACTGCTCATCATATTTTAGCACGTTGATCACTCCATGGCCAATATTATGTACGCCAATAGAGAGACCAAGAAATTTAGACTTAGTCCATATGAAAGCATTGAAACTAATTTTTTTATTAAAGTGCTCTGCATAAAAAGCTGAAACAGGTGGATGATGTGAAACTTGCTCTGCAACAAATGCCAAGTTACTAGTGTTGCACCATGGGACTGGACCATCACTAACAAGTTGGCCAGTCATTGGATCAGTACCAGGTACATCCCAATGGCATTGGAATATTTCTCCTAGCACTGGGTTATAAGGTTTCTTTGCCAATGTGCTCTTCCTTCCAGCATGATACGAACAGATATACCAACGAACAACTTGAACCATTCTCTCCCTTTCAGTGGACAGGTCCGAAATCTTTACAAACATGTCTGGATGAGCAAAATAATCAGCGTACATTTCCAGTAGTGATCTAGTTTCGAGAATAAATGTTGGCAATGTTACCTTCGTTAAATCCATTCCAATTTTCACTTGTGACAAAAGGTGAGCTACCACAGATCCCTGATTATCAACAGAGACATTGTTTTGATCTGATATATCATATAATGCATCGTAATCTAAATCTCCATCTGGCTTTCTAAAGGACAAAGAATTTCCTTCTTGTTCGTTCTCTGGCCTGATGTTCTTCTGATTAAAGGTATTTGTTGTCAGAGACTGTTGTGGAGAAAATATTGTGCATGTTTCTATAGCATGGTTATTACCTCCCTGAATAGAAGTCCTTTCAAAAAATAATTCATCTGACTTCGAATGACTTCTAGTTTCATGACTGTCATTAGCATCGTAGAAGTCTTCTTCCTCATCAACACTTGAAACTGAACTTTCAGTACAATCAACTGATACTTGGGAAGTTCTGCATTCATAGGCGCCAGTCATATTGCTCTTAGAAATATTATTCAATGGTTCATATTGACCGCTAACGGACAGCGAATTGTTTTTGGCAATTTGAAGCAAAACAATACTTTGTTTCACTTCATCTAAAATTCCCTTTGAATGTTTTATTAAAGATTCGTACTTTGATTTCCTTTCCGTATCGTGTTCCAATTCCATCTTTGTTTCTAATGAATTAATTTGCTGAGTCATTATTTGTAAAAAGGCATCTGCTTCTTCCAATTTTTTGCCGAAATCTTGCACTGTTGTAGATAGCTGTAAAGTATCTAATTGCTGCATACTAGGACTACTATCTGTGTAGCCCATATTCGAAATAGTATCTTCCAGACAACGTACCCACTTTTGAAGCTCCTCTCTGTCTTTAGCTTGTAAATGAAAAACTTTATATTCCGTAGTAATGCTGAAAGCATTCCCAAATTCGTCGTCAATTCCAACTGCAGCGCCTTTCAATTTCAAACGTCCTCTCCGATGGCCTCTAGCCATTTTTTCTTCTGAAGTATAATATGACAACGTTCCACTATTATTGTCCAACACAAACCACCTATATTGCCACCCTTTCACAACGTTAGTCCATTTACTTAGTTTGCCTTCCATCTTCCATAGCTTGAGCCTACAAGTCTCCTAAATTTTAATAATACAATAAAATTTGTATGAAAACATTTCCATTTCACTTTACTTAACCTTTTACTAACCTTAATCGATTTTGAGCTTTATTTTTACATATGTCCACGCATAAGTAGATTAGCGCTTCCATCTCAAACTCGGTTAAAAAATATACAGCTCACGTTAGCCATGTGATTTATGATATCTACATATATAATTAACTCTGAGGTTTGTCTAATTTTCTATTTAAAGTCGGCTGGAATAAGTTTTTTTCCCCACGTATTAGAACATACTAAGAATAGTGGCGTTAAAATTGGGAATCTTGTCTGCCTGACGGTTCGCCCGATTATTACTCAATCACTCAAAAACGGCTCAGAGGAATTCTATGAAATTTTATATTTGTCAACTACTTCAAGTCAACATAGGCTATATGAGAATCTGAATTTCAACTAGGAGGGAGTTTATGTGAAAACACGTACATATTCATCATTATCTTCGTTAGTAATCTTTACCGAAAAAATATAAAAATTGTGTTTAAAATGCCGGCTTTGGTCTTAATTTGTTATTTACATTTATAAATTTGGAGGTTTTGACTTTTTGATGCGTAAATCAATTTTAGCCATTCATACTATTTTTAATTGGTAAAGCCACCTTATTCTAAAACATATGATAAAATATTTACAGTTATAGTAGCCAGCTTTTCTCCAATGGAATAATATTAGCAGAAAGCCAAATATTCAGTTTAATATTTTAGTGTGGTTATATTTTATTGAAAATATGTTGCTGTAGGAGATATTTCATTATTGTAGCTATGTGAGCTGATGTGTTGTAGTTTTTTCTTAAGAAAGGTTTGTGCATTCATTTATTTAGGGAATGAATTTTGCCACCATGTTATGACTCTGCTAATCGTAAGAGTGAGGGCTTGCTCGAAATAACCTTAATAAATTTACACGGGAAACTAATTTTATTCCAACCTGCTAATTACTTCGTCTTCATCTCTTAGTGGATATGAGATGAAATCGAATGCTAGAATGGTGCAATCACTATTTTGTCGAGGGAAACTTCATTTTTGTGACCTCATGAACAATAAGTTTGTCAATATTCGTCCAGTAGCCAATCCATGTCTAACGCGTAAAACAATACCACAGCAATTACACAAAACAAAATTAGTCAGAGCTTAGTTAACCAAATATTTATATTTGGACGGGAAATCATTATGAATTTAATTCGCCCTATTGCCACATTTCGGTATGGTATTTGGGTATTAAAACAGAATGACTGTACAGTTGTTCCACGGCAATTCTGTAACGTGATGAAAATACCGTAATGATTTCTTCTTAAGTTAATTCAATCTTTATATTTACATGGGTATCCATTTCAATTGTACCAGTCAACGACGGATAACAGTTAATTTTGTTAACTATTATTTTTCACATTACTCTATAATAAAGGCTAAATTCATTCATTCATTCAGTGAGAGTTCCTTACCACGATTCGTCTTAGTATTTGAAATTCTAGTTTAACAATCCAGATAATAAAAGCATATAGAACAACAATTATAAAAAAACTAAATTTGAAACAGTTGTTGACCCGAAGCATAATAACGAAAGATTCCAATTTTTTTATCTCCCACCTGGACCGATTTCATGGTCACGAGTGCGTGTGTATGTGGAGGCGCATGTGCGTATGTTTATGTATATACTTATGTATGTGTGGGAAAGGGGTGTTGACATGCTTGCGTGTTCGTGTGGCGACGGAGCATGCGTCTGTGTGAGTACTATATATATATATATATATATATATATATATATATATATATATATAGTGTGCCCTATATAATAATAATAATAAAATATAAGAATATATAAGGTGCCCGGGGCTTCCCGTGGCTAAGGGGTACTCCGTTTGCCATCTTTATTCTTTCTCTCTTATCTCCTGTTACTTCTTTCGTCTTGTAATACTCTTAATAACCCACCCAGCACCGTCCTTTGCCGGGTCACCAGCAAGCAAATGGGTATCCAAGTTCTAATATCACCTCACAAATCCTTAAAATAGAACTCGAAAGCTTTGCAAGAGGGTAACCGTCAAGTCATACCTCTCAGGCCTACAGGAAATCATTAGAGGCTGAATGATGATAGGACTTTCATTTGCAAAGCTTTGCTATACACACTATTTGCACATTTCCACGACTGTCTATGGATTATACCTGAATATCTAGCAATTGAAAGGAACTTACATTATTTATTTATATTTCCTGTCTGTGTATTTACTTTTAATAAATATTACTGCTTTCTAGGAACATGGACAAACGATGTATTAGGCAATCAGATTAAACCTTAAGCCATTACTGATCAATCCTAATTCCTTGTTCAAAACATAATGAATCATAAATACAATAGTGGATAGCTAAACTATGTAATATTTCTCAAGATATCGCAAGCAAAACAAATGTATCTATTTCATGTATTCAAAATAACCATTAGTAAAAAAATTCTAGTGTAAGACGAGGGAAGAAACTATAGTACTGTAACTAATATTAATGATTTTTCACAGTATACTTTGTTATAACATTATCGGAGCAATGTTAATAAAAAGCAGACAACTGAGTACACTTCCCCACAATAGTTTCAATCCCCTTAAACATTTTTTGATGAAATTATCTATGATATTTAAACAAATTTACATTTCTGGTAATAATACATCATAAAAAGTCCGTCACGCAGGGGCTGCGTAAACTAAGCAGATTTCCCACGTGAAGTTTTACAATAGAGAAATCTGCCTAATAACAACTGTAGTAGTAAGAAACCTCTAAACCTAAAACATTATTTAGGGCGTAATAACCCAGAAGTTTCTAGCCCCAAAAAACAGTTAACCTAACCTCTAAACCTATTCACGAGGGATGAATAGTTATGGAAATGGCCACCAGAGCTCTCGGCGGAAAGTCCGAACATGCAGATTACAAATGCAAATATCTCGGTTAATATTCAAGATAGAGAATAAATGCATATAACAATATTTATAGTAAATTTAATTTCCAATAAGATTGGTTCTATACAATTTTTCGATCCGATGCATAATAACGGAGATATTTCGAATTTTTGAAAATTCCCCCCCCTCCCACTGGTCCGATTTCAGCCGTTAACGAACTTGATCTTCCTTTTTACATAAAACGATTAAATACCGAGTTTGGTGACGATTAAACAAAAATTGCGACCGCTAGAGTGTTAACAGACATATATATATATATATATATATATATATATATATATATATATATATATATATATATAGTTTTGAACGGACCTCATTTTCGTCATCTCCTGGGTAGGATCGATGGACATTTGAAGAAATTTTTCGAAAATTCCGTCATGAGTACGAGCTCAATAGCTGATTTCCCTTAAGGGAAATCTGCTAAAAGAAGAAGCATTAAATATAGTGCAAGTCATTATCATGTAAAGTTCACTGGATATATAGTTACTTTATACATGTTATTTAATGTTTAGTTGTATATAATAATTATATGTTATAGGTTTATTGTATATAATAATTATATGTTATAGGTTTAATATGTTATATGTGTTGAATATGTTATATATTAAATATGTTATGTGTTAAATATGTTGCAGGTTATATGTTATATATGTTATAGGTTATATGTTGATTATGTTATAGGTTATATGTTAAATAGGTTATATGTTAAATATGTTATAGGTTATATGTTATATATTATTATGCTGTATATTAAATAACTGATTTGTCGCTAAATCGCCCCTGTTGCGAAATGCGATTATTATATGAATAAATAAAAGAATAATGTTTAGTTGTAGTTTAAAGGGCATACCAGTTGGGCAAAATTGTAATTACAATTACAAGTTATAACTACATTAGTTGAAATATAGTTACAACTACAAATGTAATTAGTAATTGATAATTACTACATTGCAACTACATTTTTCAACTAAAGTAATTGTAATTGCAATTTCACAACTACAGTCAGTAGTTGAGAAAATCAGTAGTTTCAAAAACAACTAGTTAGTAATTGTAACTGTAGTTGTAGTTCAACTACATTTACTTGGGTAATTACTTTAAAAAACTATGTAAAACACTGTCTGAAGTAATGAGGCCGTTAAGAAATAACTACATCCAATGTCTTTATACTCAAAGTTTTATTATATTACATATACTACATTATTATAACAGAAAATAATTTTAATGCAAATAAATGAAAACTAACGAAAATAATAAGTAAATTCCTTTTTATATTTTTTGGGGCGTTTGCCATCGCGGCAAAAGAAAATAATCACTACTGCTCTGCTCCGAAAAATAAGGACGTCTCGTCACTTCACTGTAATTTGTTTCAAAAATCTTTTGGTCACAGAGGACTAGTGACAGATACAGAGGAGAGCCTGGAGTGCCCTGCGCGAGAATGACAAGAGGCGATCGCCAGAACAAGAGAATGTGCTGATGGAGCGTCCACCTTCAGTACTTTCACATATTATGTCTGACATTTTATGAGCACCAATTGAACATGGCTCATCTAGATGATCCATTTATCACCACCACAAATGTAAATATTTATATAGAGGCGATCAAAATATGTTCGCTCTTTGGAAAATAAAATACAGCTAATTGTCTATGTGTAGTTGTAGTTATTACTCAATAACTACAGTTATAATTACAACTACTAATCGTAATTATTTTTATAACTACTTTTTATTCAACTAGTAGTTGGATTTATGAATACAAAGTGAGTGCAAAACCAAGAAAATGCAACTACAGTTACCAACTACATTTTTGTAACTATAGTTGCAATTACATAACTAATATTTATTAGTTGAAAAAGGAGTTAATTACAAAAGTATTTAATTACTGCCCAACTCTGGTGCATACCACCATTACATTCATTACGCGATAAAAGTGAATGAGAAAAATTTCTCAAGTCTGAGCGTTTGTGATTGTTGCATTCCTAGTTGTCCAAAACCACCATCAAAAACCACTTCCACTAAGTTTCTCATGATTATTTAAAGCAATGAGGACAATGTAAATAATAATCTTCTATCACATTCTCGCCAAAGGTTAGTGCACAATAAACTGTTGGGCTGCTTTAGTTTTTAGTGTATAACTCGCTTATACTTGGCTTTTAGCTTATCTGGCAAAAGTGTAATGTAAGAAAAGTTATCTAAATAGCAAAATAAACAACTTTTAGTAAGTTCACGCCTACCAAAAACCCAATAGAAAACAAAATATCGCGATATGTATTTCATTTCAGACCTTCCTTATAAACCCCACTCCTGTTCATCCATAAAAATGTTAATATAGCTCATAATCATAGAAGAGGTAATGCTAATCCACGTACTATATATAATTAGCTTGTCACTTTTTTACTGCGTTATATGACAAAAGTTACTCAAAATATACAACTTCTGTTACGTGCATGTTTACAGAAAAAAACAGTACGAAACGAAATATGGCAATTTTTCATATCAGGCCTCCCTTACAACTTCTACTCCTGTAGTCTCCGAGAATAGCAGTATAGCCTAAGTTGAGTTAGTAGTAATAGACATACCAAGTTTTATAAAATTTGGTTAAGTAGTTTAAGCGTAAATAGGTAATAAGACACCAAAGCCAAAAAATTGGTTCCAGCTCAATTCCATGTGAAATGAAAAATTACTTACTATGAAATTTCACTACCAAACTATATTTAATGAAACTTGGTATGTGTAGTACTACTAAGCTATCTTAGACTACACAAATATTGTCAGAGATGAACAGTAGTGGTGGTTATAAGGCAGGCCTAAAATGAAAATTTGCGATATTTTGTTTCATATTGGTTTTTCGGCAAAGATGCGCATAACAAAAGTTGTTTATTTTATTATTTAAAGTAACTTTTGTTATATACACTTTCGTCATGGCACATAAAGTTCCGAGAACTGCTGATAGGAGTATTTCACTAACAGCACAACGTATTTCTACATTGGACTTAAAAGATAAAATTTAAAGAGGAAGAAATGTTGTCAACTGCAAGAAATTTTTCTAGACGCATCACGAGTTCAACCTGAATAGCTAATTTCCCTTAATGGAACTCAGCTAAAAAACTACTAACAACTTACAACTCCAACTGCCCCGTTATATAAAGACAAAGATTAAAATGAGATTTCAAATAAAAAATAACAAAATTATTTATTTGAGGAATAAAAATTTGAAACAATGATTTCGAATAATGAGTAATTATTCTAATCGAATAAAAAATTATTATTTTTTTTTTTAATCATACACAATGCTGGTTCAGATTGACTGAACGAGATGGCTTCAGGACACAAACAAATATCATAGAAGAAGACAACAGGACACACAAGAACAAAGAGACAACAAAAACTTTCTCGATGCAATTTCAAATTTCTCGCAATTTACAGGATAATAACATAAAATTTTATAAGTGTTTAATGGCTTCAACAGTTGTTCCATTGATGTAATATTTCTAACAGGCGCAAGAAGTGAACATTATCAGAGTGAATGAATCATCGGTAGATTGATCTAATACTCCGAACTAATATGAAATGAGAGACTTAATTTATATAGTTGAGTACCTAATTTGATGAGGCACATCAATTATGGTGATGAGGCCATCAAAAATGATAAAATCACAACTCGGAAAGTAAGTCTATTAACATAACAGTACTGAAATACACAGGCAATGCCATTTTACATTAGATGAAAAGACATATTGAAAAAGTGTTTTCAGAATTTGGAAGTGTTACCATCAAGCAATCATAAAAGAATCCCCTTCATTGAATCCAAATAGATTAAAGCAGTCGAGAGGTTTATGATATTAAGAGGCCCTTGTGAATACCTAGCAACCATACCAGATTCAATAATTCTATAAATCTTGAAATTCATAAATTCCACAATTCATTTTAGGACCAAAAACAGAAATTACATTTTGCTCAATAAAACTTATCATGATATTGATATTACCTATACATTTTGATGTAGAAGGAAACCTCCCGCTCTAGGTTGAAAATTCAAATTTTCATGTTCCTTTGAACCTTGCAATAGTTTTAGTGATGAAATATGATGCATTGGATGAATATTGACTTATTTCTACTCATCCATCAGTTCAAATTATATCATTTTCCATAAAAATGAGATGATTTTTCATCTTATCATTAGAGGACAAAATATGATAAAATTCTGTTTGGTTATTCTTGTAAATCCAGAGAAATATGACATGGTGATGAAATTAGCGAGCTGTATTAGACAACCTTGAGTTGAAATAAAAATGGTTTCCCATGGAAATGTAATTAATATCAATTATAACACTAAATAGGTTCATAGAGCATGAATAATCTTTAAAGCTAAGTCAAACTTTGGAAATTCTTAAAAATCCATCTGTTTTAGTACTATAAGTTATATTTAACACAATATCTTCTTAATAAAATTAATATTAATGAAGATATTGACAATATGTTTTTTGACGTCCCCTCCCACCTAGTTAAAAATTTTAATTCACACATAGCCTGTGATATACCTTGGAATTGATGGCTTCTAAATATAAAAGTACTGGTGATTGAATAACAAATGGGCAGACAGGCAGACGAGTTTTCAAATTTTGTTAACATTGTTCTTAGTCTGAAATCGAAAAAAAATTGACCCAACCGAATTTAAATATATAATCCAACAAACCTTACAGTTTTATTTACGTAGATAAGAAAAATGTTTTCCTCCAATTCTTTGTCTTAGAATATTTGATAGAACTCACCTATCCCAATTAATATATTAATTTATAACTGTACCTCTAATGAATTAAGATATCATGAGAAAACATTAAGATATGAATGCTACATAATTTACAAGATCAAAATCGGCACTTCCCTTTTTATCAACCTTCTTATCTAGATGTTCCTTGTTCTTAGGATTGACTTTAACATAACTCTGAATTCGTAATTGCATGTAAAAATAGTACTTACACTTCAAATTAGTTGAGTTCTTACTCGAGTCTGATGAAGATCCGCTAATAGGGAAGGTGGCCCTATTTCAACACGGATCTCCGCCTCTACTGTCCGTCTACCCGAAGGTAGTCCAGGGGGTACCACGGGGAGGCCAGCAGTAGGCGTTGACAGGGATAAGGGTGCTGGGAGGCTTGACAGTGAGATAGGGCACTATTGTCTAGCACATCCACAGGAGTAATGGAGACCCCCATACTAGTCTCCAACTCCAGCATCCCCATTACCCTGTCCATTTACCCCCCAAATTGGGGATATTTTTCCTTTTCTTCCTCTTCAGTTTTTCTTAGATCCTCCTTAGGTTTAAAACCATTCTTGTATAATGGGTAATAGGCAAGTTATTTTTGAACAGCAGCAATTAATTCCTAACAGGCAGTGTTGAAAATGTCTCCTTTAATCCATCATTTAATTTCAAAATACTAAAAACAGAAAATGATTATGCAACAAACATTATAAATCATAATCATCAAGCAAAATATTCTTTGGCATTTTTTCTCCAATTTCCATAATGTTAGACATTATTGAAGCTACAAAAAGAGTCATCAGAGGAATAAATTATAACAGAATAAATAAGTTTTTATATTTTTATTAAATTTCAAAAAACAGTTCATCCGTTAAAATTAATCATTGTCTTCTTCATCATCGTCATCTTGGCTATTAAACTGAAAAAGAAAAAAAAAAAATGTAAGTTATTGGACTATTGAGTATATGAATTAAAGGAAAATATTTTCAAAAAATATAGATACTGAACGAACATAGTGTAGTTATTTTTTCTTAAGTTATTGACAAATAGCAAAGAATAATAATCTCAAATATTTAATGTGAAATGGCAACATAATATTTATAATTTTCAACTCGTTTCATTGTGGGCATATTAAGCAAAATAAAAGAAACTAGGAAAATCCTATCCAGGTTATCCATGAGAGTTAAGTTGCTAAACCTAGAGTCATGGGTTCAATTCTAGCAAGGGCGATTAGAATTTATTCAGTGTCAAAACAAATTAAATTTAAAGTCCTACTCTTGCTAGATAAGAATGTAAATTGTCTACATATCCCGATTGACCACAAGTAGCATAAAATTAATGTTATAAATTTCTTAAAAATATAACGTCATGTTCATTAATTTTGTGTTTTAATTAATGATTGCAACATGTTTTAACTCACAATTTCTATATACATTTTAAGAGAAAGATGAAAAGCTTTAGTCACTCATAACTCCAAGCATGGTGTAAGGAAACTATTTTTTGAGGAAGAAACGCTTAACATTTCTCATAGAAATGTCTCAATTCATTAGATGAGAGGTCACATTTCTCGAAAAAATATATGAGTTCCTCACAATAGGAAACATTGAATAGGCATATTTACATCTGCAATTTCCTCTATAAGGAAAATCCTAATAACCTATATTGAAACAAATTGATAAATAGAAATAAAAAAATGGGCAGATTAAAGCAATGGTGTGAAAGAATTGAGAGATACCACCCATAATGACCCAACCTCAAAGCATTAAAAAAAAAAAAAAATGCTCTGCATTGGTTGGGGTTGGAAAGGTATGTTTTACCTTTCAGGTGTTTGATTCCAATCAGACCATTTAACAATACTCTGCACGTATTTGAAACCAAAGGGAAAAAGGGAGCCAGAAATTGGCAAGAGCAATATTTGCCATTGTATAAAGTGTTGGTCTTAATAACTTGGTAAACCTAGAGTCATGGCTTTGATTCCAGCCTAGGTAAAGGAATTTGACTAAGTAAAGGAAAGATGAACTCACTAAATGAAGTCTTAGTCAGTCCTATCCTAGCTAGAAAATGGTAAACCATCTTGATTGGCCTCAGTAGCACAAAGTGGATGTTAACAAATATTATTTAGAAATATCTGACGTTTTTATTTCCTATATCCTTAAAAGAAATCCATGAAAGAAAAACCATTTTACAACCCCAAAATTCAATTTGTTAAGATAACTAGTAGCTATAAGCTGGACTTTTAATTCACTCAAAGGCTGTCTCTTTTTCAGTATATATATCTATTAAAAATAGTAATAGTGAAGGGAATTATACATACCTGGAAGTACCTAAGCTCATAGGTGTCTTTCGAACTAGATACTACCCTGAGCCAATCCCTGAGGTTATTTTTCTTGAGGTACCTCTTAGTTAAATATTTCAAATACCTAAAAATAATAAAATTAAATTTAATTCATGATTTAAATACATAAGTGGCACAAAGCCCCATGAAGAGTTAAGCTCTACAAAAACAACTGTCGTGCTTCTCTGTTATGATTTAAGTTGTCACATACTGTTTAATAAGCCTGGCAATGGAAAGGCCAAGGGCCTGTAGATGAAGAAGTCACTCACCCACTTAAAAATGACACAACTACCTATTTTAAAACCTAAAACCACATAAACGGCTACATCAAATATATAAAAAATTGATTTTTTACATACTGTACATTGATTTTTTTTTCCTGAAATTTCAGGATACTCATTTCAAATCCCATAGACAAGATATCTGCAATTTGTGGCTTTGGTATCTGTTTGTTTGTTACATTTTCACACCCAAGCTATTGAACTGGATTTTATGAGAATAAGTACATATATTACTACTAACCCTACTTAGACTATATAGGCTATACTAATATTCTCAGACGAACAGGAGCGGGGGTTATAAGGGAGGCCAGAAATGAAAAATTGCAATATTTCATTTCCTATTGGTTTTTCAGCAAACATGCACATAACAGAAGGTGTTTAGTTCGTTATTTAGAGTAAATTTTGTCATATTCACTTTTGTTGTATAACGAAGTATAAAAGAGATATATGCATAAAACAGTAGCAGGAGTCAACAATTTTATTAGTACTGATTGGTTTTTTTTTAATGTAGGCATACAACAAATGATGTAATGATTTTGACTTATATACAACTGTACTTACAATAATTTAAAAATTATATAGTTTTTTTATTATTATTAAATTATATAATTATAGCGTTTTTCGGGAAATAAATATGTATTATTGCACAGTTTGTAATAAAAAATGCTGTCCATAATTGTGACTTTTATGGCACATGGTAATTGAACGATTACTATCCCTGGTTATGATTTATATATATCAAACAGTATTTGAACATTGGAGAGGAAGATTGATCAGGAACTCATTTTTTTTCCTTTTCTATTCTACAGACTAAAAAATTCTGTAAGTTTGCTATAGTTACTAGGATAAATAGTAACCTAATGACTTGAGACGAGATGTAAAAAAAATATTGTGCAATGTAAAGCCAAAAGAAATTACAATCATTATTTAAACTCCCCAAGCAACGCAGTCATTATGATTTCCCGAATCAAGCTAAATTTTACTTTATATAAATATAAGAAAACTTTGTCTGATGCTCAAATAAATAAAGATTAGGGCTAACTGGCTACAACTCAGATCTAATCATGTTAAACGTCTGAAAAATTGCGAAGTACTCAACAAAAGAAAAATCCAAATGGAGAGGTCTATACTTCTTATTTGTTTAGACCTAAACTTGTCATGTTACTAATTCTTTCTACACAGCAAATCCTTAATAGAGGACATTAATGGTTGGTGAGGTGTTCCCTTCACTATCCGATATGATACCATTACTTTATGTCCTTCTCAAAAAGCATCCTTTGCCATCATATGGTTACAAGTATATAAATATAAATGCCTTTGAAAATAAATATGGATGAAAAGAAAAACATTTTAATAGTATGAACCAGTTTTGTATTTCTAGAGGGATAAATAAAAATTTCTATTAAATAACAAGAAAATAATCTCACCTCTTGGGGAAATGGACATCAGAGGTGACAGTAATCTTCATCTTGTTCCTTTCTAATGTCACATTATTCCCTAGATTATTTGTCTTCCCATTTACTTTGAATCTTTCCTGAATATATTTTTCCTAAAAAATATATATTAGAAGATTATTTTCAAACACAAGTTCCTAATTCTATTGTAATGACAAAATATATATTTACGTATATATACCAGAAAATTAAAAAATACTGCAATAAAGCCATTTATATTTTACAAACATACTGACAAAATCAGGAGGAAATGATGATAGGTTGGATACTATAAGCAGTAACTTTAGGCTAAATCTGGTAAATGATCTTGTGAACAAATAAACATGATATAAATACCGATAATAATAAAAAAGTGATTGCTAGGAGTATAAACTGTTTTTTAGAAATGAAAGTCAGATTCTTTCAAATATCAGCTGAAAGAAGATAATATAATTAATTATTATTGAAAGAAATGTGGATTTGGCAAGAATCGGATATCAAGTACAGTATTGATAACTTCAAAAAAAGTTACATTGAATAAACAATAAATGAATGGTCATATTATTTGCCAAAGGAATGTTTTCACAATAGTCTAATTTAAAGATAACATATTAGCCCAGAAAGTAAGTAGAAAGCTTAATGTTTATGGGTTTACGGTAATAAAATTAATGGTAGCAAATAAGAAAACTAATGCTCCAAACAATTTTTCAATAGTGTTATTAAATCAAAGTTTTCAAAATGTAAACCAAATATTATTGAATACCTTAGAGCATGTAAAATAACCTTTCTACAAACAAGTATAACAGTTTCTCCAAAAGATCATAAGACAAGAAAATGAGTCAATATAGCATATGACTAATTTTATCAGAAACTAAAGAATATAAAGAACATTATAAATCAACCACTTTACAGATAATTAATAGCAGCAATGAAACAATGACAATTTCATTCTGAATCAGATTTCTTATAATTGAAATACTATGAATAATTGTTTAAAGAAATACTTACAAAATTCGCTACATCCATAATTTTGTCTTCATAGGGATGAGTACAGTCAATTATGAACTTCAACGAAACTTTTTTCTTTTTCTGTCCTTTACCCTTAAGGGTTTGTTTCTTTACACCTTGATGGGCTTTTTTCTGAACCTGCTGCCCCTTTTTGGGAGCAGGTGCTTTTTTCACTGCACCAGGGGCAGCTGGTTTCTTCTGGGCTGCTGGAGTAGGGGCTGCAGCTGGAGCAGGAGCTGCTTTCGGAGGAGCAGCCGCAGCAGGAGGTTTAGGCTGAGCTGCTGGCTTCGCTTGGGCAGCGGGTGCCTTCTGCTGAGCAGCGCCTTTACTCTGCTGCTGGGCTTTTCCTCCTTTCTGCTGTTGAGCTGGTTGGGCAGGGGGGGTCTTAGCAGGGGCTTTAGGCTGAGCAGCTTTAGGTGCTGGTGCTGGCTGCTTAGCGGATGCCTTTTGAGCAGCGGCGGCAGCAGCAGCAGCAGCAGCTTTAGGTGCTGCAGCAGCTGCTTTTGCTCCACTGGGAGCCTTAGAGCCAGCAGCTGAAGCCTTTCCTGCTTTCCCACTACTGACAGTGGTTGTAGGCACTTTCTTCGCCGAACTTGCTGGTTTTTTGGCCTATTTAACAAAAGAAAATAAGACATAATTAAAAATAGTATGTACAAAAGAGCTACAAACAATATAACCTATACCAACATGTGACCCCAAAATCCAAATTTATCTCAGCAATCAGGCGTGTACTACTTAAAAGAAGTTGAGGAATCGAAAGCGCTTTAAATTTCCCTTGCATGTATGACAATTAAAAGTAAAACAAGAATACAAAGACAAACAGATATTTTTGAAGACCTACAATATCATCCCACTTCTGTTTAAAAATAAGTCTTAGGAACTGAGCAAAAAGAGTTAAATTTGAATGTTAAAATTAATGGCATTAAAACGTTTAATGAAATTGATAAAAGAAAACAATATAAAACAAAATATCACACAGTACTCACAGGAGCCATTTTCGTACAAAAGGAGGAACAGCTAGTCGGCGTGTCTCAGTGAAGGCTACTAATAGGTCAAAGCTAACATGATAACTATAATTCTAGTATTTTATCATTTTTAATAAAAATAGCCGGTTATTTTCACATGAATTCTGAAATCGCTCTTCTAGTCAAGAAAATTATTTTATGCTGCATTATAATTATAAAATACATTTTCTTAATTGTCTAATTGTTTCATTTCCAATCAACTCCACACTTACATAATTCATTTTGCACAGTAAAATTAAGTTTAATTTCCCTGAACACACATTACTACAAGTACATTTCATAAATGAAATTAAAATATAGTGGCAATTTTATAAGTTAATACCACCAATATTTTAACAAATCAGATCTGGGTAAGTTAAAGGGTATAGTTGTGACGTAATGGGCGTTGACAGATATTTGGCTTACAATTTATACTGAGGTATTGCCCTTTTTATTGAAAATGTTCCTTCTCCAATAATTAAAAGATATTGCCCGAGCTTGAAATATTATTATTTATTAACGTCCACTTTTAACGTGAATTAAATAAATATTTCATTTTTCATGTTAATATGCAAATAATAATTTCACAAAAATTGAAGCTTCTGTCATATTAATAATTACAAATTACACAACACATAAAATATGGATGTGTACAAATAATAAAACATTGTTGACATCTAATAATACATTTTTAAACATGTCATTGAACATCTCGGACTCAAATCTCACATTTTTAGCAGATTTCCCTTAAGGGAAATCAGCTATTGAGGTCGTACTCATGACGCGATTTTCGAAAAATTTCTTCATGTGTTTGATCGATTTAGAGGGGGGGATTTTCGAAAATTCGAAATATCTCCGTTATTATGCATCGGATCGACAAATTGTATAGAACCAACCTTATTGCACATTAAATTTACTATAAATATTTTTCTATACATTTATTTTCTATCTTGAATATTAACCGAGCTACTTGCATTTTTATTAGATATGGGCCGATAACGGACGAGTGAGTTTCCCGCCAAAAGCTAGTTCGGCCATTTCCGTAACTGTCGGATCTCTTATGGTGATTTCTTTATTGTATAACTTCACGTGGGAAATCTGCTTAGTTTGCGCAGCTCCTGCGTGACGAACTTTTTATTACTGATAAGGGTAGAAGATCGTTATGAAGTATTTCTGTTAAATATGATAGTCTTGCTATTAAATACGTTGAAGTAGGTTGGAAATGCCTTAAAATAAGCTAAGGACGAATTAAGTGCAATAGTCACTCTATAACCTGGAAACAAAGAGAAGCCAAGATAATACTGATGTCCCCGAAGGAATATAAAGTATTGATTAACCTATAAACAAAATCATTCCATCATATTCACCTCAACACTAATATTCTGTAAAATATTCAGTAAGATAGTCAACTTTATATTTAGAATAGTAGTTATTCGTAAATGAACAATGCAATGTTCTATAAATGTTGTTATGTACATTTTTTCAGTACCTTGACTATTAACTGAGATATTTGCAGTTTTTAGTTTTCGGTCTTCAGTAAAGCCCCACTCCTACTCATCTCATATTAACAATATTCTATTATGTTATGAAGTACTTTATTTGAAGCTTAAATGCCAAATATTGTTCTGATTAAACTTTTTAGTTTTGTGATAAATGCAAATATCTGGCGCACGTGGGAAATCTGCTTAGTTAACGCAACCCTTGCGTGACGGACGTTACTAATTGTAAATATTTACAAAAGACTGTATGGAAATTTGTTTGACCTATAATCCTGCAATGTTTTCTTCACTTCAGAATATCTCTTTTGAGTTACAAATAAAAAAAAAAAACTATTTATATTTTATTCTATTGCTGAAAAAAGAACATTAACTAATTCAAGAATGTCAATATACTGAAAAGTAAACCCGTTTAAACATTTCAAATCAAACTGAATGGAGACTTTTTTGAGCCAGTGTTAAGTTTAGGCTTTGGTGTTAATGCACCTGGTAAGCCTTGAGTTGTGGGTTTGATTCCCTATTGGGCAATAGAGGTTCATTTATTATCGTGAAATTTTGAGTCTCTGCCTGACTGGAAAAGGAAGATGAAGAGTAGATAACCCGCACAGATTAGTCGCAGTAGCTAAAGTGTACGTTAATAAATTACATTAAGCTTGGACACCTCAGCCCAAAAATCTTAAAAAGAAATCATTGATTTTTGTAAGAATTCTAAGCATGTATGCACAAAGGGAGGATCTGACAAACACTAAAAATAAGTTTTAATTGTTAGAAACGAATTATAATCTTTGGAATTAATTCGGACTCCGTATTTGGTAGGTATTACACTTCTGGACCTCATTCTGTTCAAAGCAACTATTTAACTATTTTTACACACCCTCTTTCATATTAATACAACCCATTCTACAGAAGAATATAACTTCTCTAAACTTGATCCACGGTTGTTCCTGTTTTCGCCGGGAGGTTATGTCGTGTCTGGTTTGGTTATCTTGTTTTCAAATCCAGTCCTGTTTGTTATTATGATTTGCACTCCTGTAAAGTTAACGAAGTCTTATGCCTATTGACTCCTGCTTCTAGTCCAATTTCTTCATATTCTATCTCCTTTTCATTGTGACTAAGTTGAGTTCAGTTAGTGAAATTCTTAAGAGCCTCCAGAGATTATTTAATCATGCTTATAAAACAAATATTATCGGGGAGAAGAAAGTCTAATTTTATTGTAGTAAAAGGTTGTTGTTTTATAATATTTTTTTTCTAGTTGTAAAGTCTGAAGAATATTACTTAACATTACTTCCATATCTGTCATTCTAAATTTCTTCAATCATAATTTAAGCCAATTATAATTAATTTAAAACATTGTTTTATTTTTATTTAAATTGAAACTATTGTTTTGGTTCTATTTAATTTGAAACTATTGTTTTGGTTCTATTTAATTTGAAAGTATTGTTTTGGTTCTATTTAATTTGAAACTATTGTTTTATGCATTATTACTGAGAAAATGTTATATTTTGTCAAAATACAAGCATATTGGGGTCATAGTGAAAGTTAAAAGACTGGCTTTCTAACTTTCTCAGCTATAATAATTTTATATAACAATAACTAGCATGGTGATTTAATTAGGAAATATAGTTGTATGCTGTAATGATGGACTTTTTCAGGTTTTGAAGTGAATGCCATTAAAATAAATAAAAAAAAAATTACATTATTAAAATTGTAATAACCAAAATCTTGGAATCTTCAACCAATTCTTTTTCTCAACAATAAACAACTGAACTGAATATTAAAACTACTTATTAAGAAAAGCAAAACTTTTACATTTATTTCTGTACAGCCTAATATTTTATTCATACTAGAGAGAGAAAAATTTGTATTTCAATAAAAAAAGTATAAGTTCATTTATACACTGGGTATGCTTCATGCATTATTTAAAATTAATAGACAAGTATTCATATATTTAATTATCTATACATCTTCAATATGAATAAATAAGCCCCTGAATTTTTTAATCATTTTGATATAGCTATATGAAAGAGGTCTTTTTTGAACAAAAAGGTTTAAACATAAAATCACCAAATTGCTATTGTCTTTAAATAGGGAAAAATGTAAAATAATTTTATTATAGTGAATAGTTAGGTCTTCAGCATTACCCCTGTATTTATATAGGATTACCCATTGTAAATATTTTTTTATTTATTGTCACAAATTATTTTTTTAGATTCCTAATTTGTACATTAGGATGTTTAATTTAATTGATACATATGAATTGATAAAAGTAAAAGTTTATCATCACAAGTGGAGGAGAAAGCATTGTAACTTATCTATTAAGAAACTGAAATTAGTGTGCAGTTTTGTCCATTTTCTTTCTTGATATAGAGTCAGCATCTCTAAGGTAATAACTGTCAAATCTATCCAG
The DNA here is from genome assembly GCA_019009955.1 of Riptortus pedestris. Taxonomy (NCBI): domain Eukaryota; kingdom Metazoa; phylum Arthropoda; class Insecta; order Hemiptera; family Alydidae; genus Riptortus; species Riptortus pedestris. Next base: position 47,581,968 of record CM032231.1, on the reverse strand, counting down.
AGCCTCTGTGTATATAAATGTATGGGTCCCCTCACTCTCACTTAAGAATTAAATTAATATTTTATGCTTAATGATATATTAATGTGAATATATCCTCTATGCTGGAAGCAGAAGTATAATCCAGAAGAGAATGGACAAAAATCTAATCTCCTTTTTATTAGTGGTCACAAATTGTTATTACTACTCTATTAATAACAAATCGATACACTTTTAATCATTCTGTAATCTGTTATAGATAATTTGCGTTATAATGGATTCCCGATTATTTACAAGTTTATTGAAGAAAATGACAGCAGGTGTACCAGAATTCATTTCCTTCTTTCAGAAATTACTAAAACTGATATTAAAGCAAGTGAAAATATTGTAACACATAAATATTTCCCTGATCCATGGAACTTACTTGATGGACAAGGTAGGTGCACTTTTTTCCATTTCACATAAAACTTATTTATTTCAGGATAACTAATACTCAGAGTCTGACTTCCAGAATACATTTTTATATTTACATATTGCTTTTTTTGAGACAAGGCTCCTACCAGCATTCTGATTTTCTCAGGTTTACCAGTGTATGTTTCATGTTATTGAGGAAGTCTGTCCATCTGGGTATTCATAAATGTGCTAAGAATGTTAATTGTGATAAACTTGAGATTTGTATGACATTTCAAGCCTTTAATATCTCTTCTTGATCGACAAAGATAACTTTACATTAGCAAATATGACTTTTACATGACAGCACAGTGATGACCATGACAAATTCAGGAAGCACAATAACCCATTTGGCACAGACTCCTGAATACCCTTAATATTCAGCCTGGCTTCATCTTATCTTATCCAGCATACAAGATATGTAAATTTATTTTATTGTATGTTTCAGAGGCTGAGTTAACATTTGAACAGATTGTTGAGTGCATTCTAAATGAAAGAAGTATAAATGATAAAACCAATATTCTCTTTGTTATTGATTCAATAGCCAGCTTATTACAGTTTGTCAGTTTGCGTTCATTATGCGCATCTTTTAAAAAAATAATAGATGCTTCTAAGCGAGAGGGTAAGTTTATTGATTATTGTTTTCTGAGGTATCTCTGATAATTAGGTATAATTATCTACTCTTTTTTTTTTTTTTTATTATGTTTGATTTGACATATCAATTTTACAGAAATCACAATTTGCTGATGTAATGATTTTTTACATGGAGTTCTGGAATGTGGGATTAAAATTTAATTTCAATAAACCTAAGCTTATGACAAATTGAGAAACACTAGAAATAAATATTGACAGCAATAAGCTTGAGTATACAGGGGGATACATGTATCTAGGCCAGCTAAGTTCTTTTCAGGATAGTAAGTTAAAAGCACTTCAAAGAAGAACATCTGAAGGACGGAAACAGAAACTGAACTTTGTGATATATGGGACTGCAATATGGCTTGGGGAAAAAACTGGAAAAAGAGGACTCCTCATATCTATTGAATGGGGGGGGGGGGGGTGTCAATAAATCTGTGTTACATGTATGCAACTAGATATTCTTATTTACTCATAGTTTTCAAAATAGTTTGATATATATACTACATCAAATATTAATAGCTCTAATGGTGTATACAATTATCAACAATAACGCAGATATTTTATTAATATTTTTAAACAGTTTTATCTATCTTTACTAATTTATTTGATATTACATTATTATACAATAAATAAAGATATTTAAAATTTTCTAGCTCTAGACATAAAAATATTCTTTAACAGTTTTCTACAATAGAGCTATATTTTCATTATGCTTGGCATTGGATCACTGACGTATATTTCTACCATCAAGTTAAACATTTTATCAAGTGTCTCCAAAACTACTCGTATTTGATCGAACAGAATCCCAAAATATCATGTAGTATTAAAATACATTCTACTCTTCAACATCATTGTCATCCGCAATAGAATTGTTATCTTGATGATAGAAATATCGTATTTTCAATTAATAATATATTTCTTGTATAATATAAAATATTTACTTATACCAATTCAATTTATGGAACACGCTAAAAAATAAAAAAAAACACATTTTATTTATTTATTAATATTAAATAAATGACCTAGGAAAAAAAAAAAAAAAATCAGAAAAAATAGTCGCTCCTGGCGAGTTTCGAACTTGAGATTTCCGATTACAAAAAGAAAGTGCTATCCCCTGAGCCATGAGGGACTCTTTGAAGACCATACCTTGGGAACAACTCAAGACATTCAGGTAAACTTTAACAATTTTTTTTAGACAAACGCTTGAGAAGTGCGTTCTCTCACTTTAACAGAATTGGTTTTTAATCAGGTACTAAATACTAAAAAAGTTTCGTTCAAATCAGTGGGGGGGAAGGCCGTGCACTCCCCTTGTAAGTTCTTTTCAGGATAGTAAGTTAAAAGAGCTTCAAAGAAGAACATCTGAAGGACGGAAAAAATTCTGGACACTGAACTTTGTGATATATGGGACTAAAATATGGCTTGGAAAAAAACTGGAAAAAGTGGACTCCTCATATCTATTGACTTGGGGGAGGGGTCAACAAATCTGTGTTATCTCTGTGGAACTAGATATTCTTATTTACACATATTTTTCAAAATAGTTTGATATATATACTACATCAAATATTAATAGCTCTAATGGTGATACATTACAAAACTTGAAAAATAAAAATATTCTAATAACAATAATTAGTTAAAATACAAGGTTCTTTCTTTCGATTATGTTCAGGAAAGAGACATACTTTTAAATATTATGACTTGTCTCAGTTCATTAAGGGATTTACAAATAACCCCAAGAAATTGATCGTGCTCTCTTTTTTCATAGACTTACCTAGCATCCAGATATTATGTCTTTTACATTCTGACTTATTACCTGATGAGTGCAAAGAATACAAATACCTCATGTACATGGCTACTACTTTAATTACATGTCCTCAAGGATGTACAGCTAGAAATAATACAGCTGAAATAGACTTGGAGCACCATCAAAGTAATGGAAAAGTAGTAAAAGAGGTATGTATATGTCTATGTATGTGATAGTTTTCTATACTTCTTGAACTATAATTCATCTGTAGATTTGTAGAAGCTTAATCAAGATTTTAAAATACCACTGTCTCAGCCAACCTGCATATTCTGCGAATTCTGTACAATATTTACTACTTCGAAAATTTCAAAATTTTGTAGTAAGTTCTCTAATAACAATGTAAGACCTACAATGTTTAATTTATGAGAATGAAACATGAAATTTTATTCAATGATAAAATATATGCAGTTTTCTGATCATTTGAGACGGACTAATCAAAATGGGGGTTGTATGGGGGTCACAAAACAAAATAGGAAATATATCTGCTCCTGTACTTCAAATAAAAAAAATGTCTATAATTTGTAATTTTTTTTTTATTGTGATAAACAATAGAATCCATTTACAGGTTTTTTTACATTTCTAGTAGTTGTGAAGAAATTTACTATTTTGTCCTTCTCTAACCTTCCCTCTCCACCTCCTCAACAATCTTAGTTTTATATATATGGACATAATTTTCTTTTTTAATGTATATCCCAATTTCAAGAATGCATACGGAAGATTAAATAGAACCGGTTGAAGTACTCCTTTAAGGCTAAACTAGCAATTCCTAAATTATGCAAGAAGAGTTCTAAAATAAATCCCATATCATTTTTAGGCTATAGTTAGAAGCTAACCAGTAACCAAGTCGTTTATACTAAGTATGGGGGGGGGGTGCTCCTCATTGGCCTCTATCATCATTTTCACCAATCCATTAGCAGTTAAAGACTAGGAATGTTTTATAATGAACAAATAATTTATTTATCAAGTTGTCGTAGACATTTTTATTCAAGGTAGACAATAATATTAAATCTAATATTTGAATTTTTTTTTTTTCTTTTTTGCTATAATTTCATAACACTTAATATATTTATTTCAGACATACACATGTAGCCATGGACCTAAGAAAGAATTACAATTTGAAATAAAATTAAAACCAAAAGGAAATACTCAAGAGATGATTGAAAATGTAGTCAGCACTACTTTCAAACTTACTCTTGAAGAGAAAGAAAAGGAATCAAGGAGTCAAGTGGTTCTACCTTATATCAAGTAATTATCTTTTCTGTTTTATTCTTCTCTTTATTCTATAGGATTATTTTTTTCTGGTGCCGGATTAAACTATACTATATGAGATCATGTTTTATAAATAGTAATTACAAGATCACATAACGACAAATGGTCGAAGATAAATATTAAGCAAAAATAGAAGAAAGGGTAAAAGAAACTGATTGATACTTCCAAATCAGGTATGAAAGTGATACCTCAATTATGAAGAAGCATAAATTCATAAATTTTCTTACAAAATAAAACAATACTTAATTTAAGTTGCAGCATTTCATTGGTAGATACCACATTAAGGATTGTAGTAGGTTTTTATGATAAAAACATTTTAATATATTTTAAGGTAATTATTTGCTTTACTATTTCCACAAAACTGCCAATGGTATTTTTGATTTTTGTAAGAAATGTAACAGCTTATTTGAGGTATATAATCCATTTAATTTCCCGTCTCCTCAGAACCTTTGTGTTCTCCCCATGCATACACAAGCTCATCATGATGGTTCTTAAGCAGTTATTTGCATTAAGGAATTACGGGCTCTGGGCCAAATGATATGTATATCAAGTTTCTTCCTACCTGAAACTAATATTTTGAACTGTAATATGAGAAATTTTTGTCTAAAAAATGAACTTCAAAATTATTTTGAAAGCATTTTACTTGTAACAGTGAGTAACTTCCTGGTTGTGTCAGCTGCCAACTGGGCCCCTCGGCTTTAAAATTGATTAGTGATTTGGGAGTGAGAACGCCTCCCGGTTGCATCCAGCTGTCACCTGGGGCCTCCCTGCTTTAAAATTGATTAGTGATTTGGGAGTGAGAACACCTCCTGGTCGCGTCTAGCTGTTATATACTTCATTTTTTAAAACAAGTGTGTATTGATTCTCAAAAATATTGGAGTAATCTCTTACAATATTATGTGCTAAAAAAAATAAAAGTGAAAATTTGCAGAAAATATAGTGATTGAAAAAGTGAACTTAGTGTTTGACAGACAATAACTAATAAAGTCATCCTGCACCCTTAGGGTTTTACAGTAGAACGTTTTGTTTCAAAATGTTTCTATTTGCCTCTGTCTCTGAATAATGGACCTTGATATCCCTTGGGTGAATTTTGCTCAATTTTTTTAAATAAAGATTTTGGGTTCAGGAACCAATAGGCATTATCCTCTGTTGTGGTTATTGGGGGGGGGAGAGGGGTATGTCAGAAGATAACAAAAATCAATAAAAGGAGGAAACCCTATATTAAGTCATACTAATGTTTTGCTAAAATTATTGAAATATATAATTGACTAATAATTACCTTAATATTTATTTTAATAAACACTTTGTCATTAATAACTTTTGTTTTCAATTCAAATTAGTAGTATAATTATTGTAAAATACATGACTGCACAATATATAACTAATGCATTTTTGGCCCGTGTAGTTGCTGCACTCATATATGTAACTACTCTTTCAGTTTGAGTTTTTCTTTTTTATGTGTGATAACCTAATAATCCATGTCTTAAGCTGTTAAAATGTTTTTAAAATTCTTCATAGTTTAATGGCAAGAGTCACCAATAAAAACACACTCGTATACTTCTATGGTCCTTATCAATATTTCAATCAAAGTCTTCGGGTACTTACCGTGTGTTCATGTTTCTGGCTAACGTTTTGCTATGTATAGCATAGCAAAATTGTTATATCAATAAAAACACCTTTCTTTCTCCGCAAATGTTATTCACAATTGCTCTACATGTTTCGTGGCTTATCTACCACCTCTTCAGGGGCCAATACAGTGCAGAAGGCTGTTCAATGCATGTAAGAGGAAATGAGCATTTCAGAACTGAATGGGCTTTGAAAAGGCGGTAGGTAGCCTCAAAACATGTAGGGCAATTGTGAATAAAGTTTGCAGGGAAAGAAATGTGTTTTTATTGGTGACCTTTGCCATTAAATTATAAAGAGTATATAAGAATATTGGCTCCAGAATAAGAATTATTAAAATTAGAAACAAGAGGCTCTGTTTAGTAATGTGAGCTCAGATGTTGATCTTAATATACTCTGGGAATTTATATTGAGATTGACAGCAAATAAAATCCTAGTCCCACGATGGCTAGAAAAAGAAGGTTACCTCCAAATAACCCATCCCTATAAGTCTTAGTTACATACAGTAGACATTAATTTATTAAAAATAAGAACTATTGTGGAGATCTAATTCTTGCCCTTCCCCACCACTTGTAAGATTAATCTATTGATCGTAAAGACATTACTTCATGCTTTCAGGACTAACAATACAAGTGGAAAAGGCAGAATATTCTATGAGCCAGATGTCAATGATGACTGGGACGATGAAGATCCGGACGACGATTTAGAAATATAAATATGAAACTTTTCGGACAAGTGGTTGACAAATCAGGTATGTAATAAAACCTATATTAATGATTTAAAAAAAAATAAAAGGACTAAATGGTGATAAGTCAAAAGATGAAAAACCATCAAATCACTTTCAGTTATATATTTTCTCTACACACTTCACATTCTGAATGATGCCCTTCAGGAGTTGATTATATTTATGCAGAAATTTTACCTTATCCTAATGATTTAAAAAAAATAAAAGGACTAAATAGCAGAAGATAAAAATATATAAACCATGAAATCACTTTCAGATATATACTTTTCCCAACACACTTCACATCTTGTATGATGTGTAAGATCTCAAGGTAAAATCCCACTGGGAGCAACTTTTTTTTTTTCTTTTTCCTAGTGACAAAAGTGGAAATGCAATAAATAAAAAATTGAATTAATTACAGAATATAATTTAAATTATAGTCTCTATTAAATAAATACTTAAAAAAAATAATTACTAGTTAATTATCATATTAATTTTTATTATTTTCAGATTACTGTATTTTTTACTCTCTGTCAGGAGATGGAGAGTTAAGAGTAACATTTTGAAGAAAGACAAGGCCCACTCCGGGCTGTAGAGCTGCTCAATAAGTATTCTAAATAGTGGTGGATAAAGAAAGTGAGTCTGATTTACCTTCAACAAACGCTTTGGTATTTTTGTACTGTTTTTATTTTTTTTAGAATCATAGTACATGAAAAATTATGTACATTTTATTTATTTATTTTAAATAAATTATATATCATGCTTGTTATAAAAATGTTTTTTTTATTACTTCTTCCCTACCCTCAAGTTTGCAGAAAAATTGGAAATGGGTATCGTGGACACCCAATCAATGATTTCTAAAGATGAGTCAGGTGTAGGAAGTTCACCATAATTAAGGCTTCTGCACTCAGGCAAATGTTAAGAAAGACATGAAATCCACATGAGATTTGACTGCACTACTAAGCCATCAAATTTCTTTTTTTTAATAGGTTTTTCTTTATTTTTAATGATAGTTGAGGGTTTTGGTAAGACGATTATACTAGCGGTTCTAATTGCTAGAGTAGGTAAATCTTTGTTGGCAGGGCAAATACAAATAAATCCAAATATTCCTGAAATTGTAAATAATAACATAAAAGATGCTATATAAATTTAGCAGATTTCCCAGATGGTACACTTTTGATGCTTCTGGAATTTGATTCTATATTTGCTTAATAAGAAACATGCATAACATGAATTGAAATTTGAACATGAGATGATTAGTTGTACTCAGTAATACAAACTACAACTGCCTATAGAAACATAGAAGTTAATAACTAGTGTTTTGAACGTTGTCCTAGAGATTACAGAACTATATATAGAACATTTGATATGTTAATAACTTTGGTCAGTTTCTTGAAAGAGTTTGAGAGCAGGTAAAGTGTCTGCTTTAAATGTCTTCAAATTAAGTACTTGAAAACCAACAGAAATTGAGCAAAAAGCTTAAAAAGTGTTCATAATGATTATTGAAACTAATCTGACCAAGGATATTAAAATTAGGTTTCATTTTGAAAACCATAAAACACTGTCAAATTAGACAAATAAAAGCAAGCTGCTTTAATGAAATTAGCAAAATTATAAATAAGTTTCAAGGAAGGAAGTGGAACCTAAACAGATTAACAAATATGAAACTTTTGAAGTATATTTTAATTTGATTATTTAAAAATAAATAAAGGGTATCTATTTACTAATAACCTATTTTAATTAACAAAATTAAATTATAAATGCATTATACAACATAAAAAATGAATAATTTATATTTATTACATTGTCAACACTATTTTAAAATAACATTACTTTCCTTTATATATAAAAATAAGAAAATACTGTTCATTTACAAGTTAATAGATAAAATTATATTTCCTCATTTTTTTTTTATCTTTAAAGTAGTCCCATAAGTAGTAGAATAAAATTGGTGTCATAAATAAAAACAATTAACAATAAATATTAACAAATAAGTTTACACAATTTAAGTTAATGTCAAAGAGTTGTGGAAGTTACAGCCCTAATTCCATGCACAAAGAGACAAGGGCGAAGGTCGTCAGTGATCCTAGCGAGCATCCCAAGGTAATCCCGATAGTTCACTGGATTCTGAGGAGGTGTTGGAAGGTATAAGAATGTTATTGCAGTTTCACTTGATCTTGTTCCAATCAGTTGATTCACACTAAAATCAAGAATAATTAACTTTTAGAATGAGTTATTTATACTTCCAATGATATAAATTAAGTCTGTAGAACAGTGTGACCTTTGTCTCAAAATTAGCATAAGAAATGGCTAGCTGATTGCGTTAATTATTTATCAATAGATAAAGGCCTGCCCTGCAGTTCTACAAAATAAGATTTTTCTTGATCCTTCCAAAACTCAACACATGAGCATCACTCATATCAAATTAAGGACCAAGTTTGTTAATGGCTGAAATTGGATCAATAAACTGATATATCAAGAAACATCTTGTTCTAAGCTTAAATAATAAATCTGCTGCGAAGAAATGAATTAAAATGATTGATGTGACTTCGTCAATAAAGATTATAATTTCTAGAGATCTCAATATTTACTTAACCTACAATACTCAATTTAAATTATTACTTAATTCATAAATAGTAACAGAAGAATGGTGAGGTTTAGAGAGGATTAAAAAATTTGAAATATCGCCATGATTTTGAGTTGGATAGTGTTATATAATCAATCTTGATAACATTTAATGCCCTACAATTGTATTATACATTGTTTCTGTAATTTGAATATTAGGTGTGTTATTTGTATTTTTTTGTTTTCAGCCTTCTGTTAACCCCTAATCCAACTTGGCTTTTAAGTTTTCAGCAATTTCATCGCTAATCTCATGCCCAACTTAAATTTGAAGTTATGTTTACATTGGTTTCTTATTACTGGAAATAAAAAATTCCAGCACATGGGAAATCTGTTTATTTTACACACTACCTGTGTGACAGAATTTTTATTTAAAATATATATATATATATATATATATATATATATATATATATATATATATTATACATATGTTAATTAAAATATTAATAGATATAAGACTATAAGGAAAGAAAATTTAATGAAAAGAAAGGCTGCTTAACTCTGAGTGTATGTTATGATTGGAATTATGGTCTTAATTTTTTTTTTTTTTTTTAAATAGTCTTTACTTAATTTTCAGATAGGTGAGATTTTTGGTAAGGGAACTATAATAGAGGATCTCTAATGCATGGATGGTTAAATCTTTTGATTGGAGGGCACATACAAATGACTTAGTTTTTTAAAAATTAAAATATTCCTAAAATTGTAAATAATACAGTGCTGATGAACTAAGTAGATTTCCCAAATGCTGGAATATTACACTGATCTCTATTTCGATTTTCTATTTCTCTTGAAATAAGAAGCGTCATTGATGCTTTAAGTTAAAATTGAACCAGTAGGAGTGGAAGAACGGTTAAGAGAAAATTAGGTCTCCTTAAGAGAAACCTACTAAAACATGTATGCACCTTAGTATAGAGTTATATATCATCACCCTATTTATAATAGCTCATACCTCACAAACATAATGGAGTCACAATAATTTAGGATTAGGGTGACAATATACCATTATGGTTCTTTTTATCATTAAAAAATGAAATTTTACAAGGTCCGAATTCTACATCTATTTACATACATGTTCTTTTGCGCCTTTGAAGATGCCTATTAAATATAGTGGAGACATTCTTTTTAAAATATTGCATTCAAAATTATATTTTCTTTACTTTGTATTAATTTGAACAGTTTTTAATGAAAACCATTTTGTTTATTATCAACTAATTGATGACAAATGAAAGAATATTACATAATAGATTGTTATTGGAAAATTATCATTTGGTTAGTTTTTAATATTATAATCATTTCAGATCTTTTCCTTAATTTTTCTTTGAGTGTCCATTTAGTGTATTTACTAATAAAACGTTTTTTTTTTCACAATTTATTATATTCGGCAGGGTTTAATATATTTTCCTACTTGTTCCAGGGAAAAAGCCTAGGGTTAATTATTTCTCACTAAATATTTTTTTCTCTATTCCCCTATGCTATAAAGAATTAATAGTTAAAATAACATACTTTGATAAATATGCAGCAGAGGTTTGATTATTTTGATCTAAGCTTACTTCTCCACCTCTCAAAGATGCCTTAAGCCGAGACCAGTTTTCAACCTGAAAAAAGTTAAGAAAGATAAATCAGTTTTATAAACATAGGAATAATAAAGCACTCTTAGGACAAAAGAAAGAAACCCTTTCATTATAATGACTATCACTGATTTCTTCCAGAAATGTTGTGTTAGATGAACGAATCAATCTGAATGAACAAAATAGGGCTGTTTACCTCCACAATTTTACCATTTAAATCGATTAACACACAATTATACCACTTAAATTGATTAACACACAATTTTACCCCTTAAATTGATTAACACACAATTTTACCACTTAAATTGATTAACACCTTCACTGCGGAGCCTCGCAGCATATGCGAGGTCCTCAGTCACTCCCTGGTGCGGGCCTCGCATACGTTGCGAGGAGCGTCGCCCCGCCCTCCATTCGTTCTAGAGACCTGAAGGTTAGAGTGGGGTGAACAAGCATTCAGTAGTGTTCTGACCACCGTCTGGCCAAGTCGTTTGCAGTTTCAAAAATTTTTGGGGTTATTATTTTTTATGGGCCATCTTGTCTCTCCATCAGAGGCTCATTCATTATTGGAGGTCCATGTTCCCCTATAGTACCCCTGATTTCCCTTCAATGATGTCACAAGACACGTTTCTCCGTATACTGAGAAGCCTGCACTTCGTCACAGAACCACAAGATCCGAACGTTGAGCATGATCCGCTGTATAAAATTCGGCCTCTGTTAAATTTTGTTGTTGGGAGGATGAAAGAGATATACTACCCCTTTCAAAGAATTAAGTTTGGACGAGTCTATGATGCTTTGGAGGAGTAGGCTATTCTTTCGCCAGTATATCGCTAATAAGCGCCACAAATATGGAATAAAGATTTATATGTTGACTCAACCTGACGGTCTTGTGCTGAAGACGTTAGTCTACTCTGGGCGAAGGGATCCACAAGTTGGAGGGAAAGGACACTCGTATAAAGTTGTCAGACATTTGGTTGATGACTATCTCGGCCACGGCCATACCATTTACGCTGACAACTTTTATACGTCTGTCCCCATGGCCCACGAGCTTCTGGATCAGGGTACCTTTCTTACTGGTACTCTGAGAAAGACTCGGAAGGGCAACCCAGCTCATATAGTGGGGGCTAAGCTCAAAAAAAGAGAGATAAAAGAGAAATTTACTGTTAAGGGTGTGTCCGTTTTCAAATGGCGCCACAAACGAGATGTCATTATTATTTCATCGGAGTTTGATGCCCAGATAAAGGCGGTCACGAGCAGGGGGAAGACCGTCGAGAAGCCCGAGGCAATTATTAATTATAATAAATATATGGGCGGTATTGACAGGTCCGATTTATGATTTCATAACCAATTACGAAATAAAGAAATTTCCCATTACTAAACGAAAGTTTCTGTTCAGGTGATGTATTTTCAGCTATATAAGTTCATTTTGGATCAATATGATTTTCATATAGATCTATTCCATTATTATGTTTACTTTATATGCATTTGTAACCTAATAATCGTATTTCTTCCTCCCTATGCAACGTATGCAATGTCCGCACACGACAGTGCACTAGGTAGGGAAATACACACAAAATGTTCTGTCTTGAGGGTTTGCCTACATAATTCACTGCCGTGTGCGGACCTCGCATACGTTGCGAGGTTAAAAAAGAAACGATTATCGTTGTTAAAAATGCATAAAAATTACCAGAAATAGGTTTTTACTTAGTTTGAACAACTTTAAAACAGAAAACAAAAAAAAAAAAATTCGTTTTTTGGAAGTGATTTTCGATTCGGGCATCCGCAGCGAAAGTGTTAACACTCAATTATACCACTTAAATCGATTAACACACAATTTTACCATTTAAATCGATTAACACACAATTATACCACTTAAATTGATTAACACACAATTTTACCACTTAAATTGATTAACACACAATTATACCACTTAAATTGATTAACACACAATTTTACCACTTAAATTGATTAACACACAATTATACCACTTAAATTGATTAACACACAATTTTACCACTTAAATTGATTAACACACAATTATACCACTTAAATTGATTAACACACAATTATACCACTTAAATTGATTAACACACAATTATACCACTTAAATCGATTAACACACAATTTTACCATTTAAATCGATTAACACACAATTATACCACTTAAATTGATTAACACACAATTTTACCACTTAAATTGATTAAGACACAATTTTACCACTTAAATTTATTAACACACAATTTTACCACTTAAATTGATTAACACACAATTATACCACTTAAATTGATTAACACACAATTTTACCACTTAAATTGATTAACACACAATTATACCACTTAAATTGATTAACACACAATTTTACCACTTAAATTGATTAACACACAATTTTACCACTTAAATTGATTAACACACAATTTTACCACTTAAATTGATTAACACACAATTATACCACTTAAATTGATTAACAATCATTTCTTTATTGTAGCCATTCACTATTATGCGCTTTACTATTCCTTTCTCAGCAGTGAAATATTGAAGGAGCTGACATTCTTAAAGTTATTGTGATCAAAAGTTCTTATTACTATTTTTAGCAGATTTCCCTTAAAGGAATTCAGCTATTGAGGTCGTACTCATGACACGATTTTCGAAATTTTTCTTCAAATGTCCATCGATCCTACCCAGGAGATGATGAAAATGAGGTCCGTCCAAAACTGTATATATATATATATATATATATATATATATATATTCGTCTGTTACCGCTCTAGTGTTCGCAATTTGTGTCTTATCATTACAAAAATTGAGAGTTAATCGTTTTATGTAAAAAGAAAGATCAAGTTCATTTACGGCTGAAATTGGACTTGGGGGAGGGGGGGTTTAGAGGGGGAGAATTTCTAAAATTCTTAATATCTCCGTTAATATCGGATCGAAAAATTGTATAAAACCAATCTTATTGCAAATGTAATGTTCTATAAATGTTTTTATGTACATTTCTTCACTATCTTGATTATTAACTGAGATACTTGCATTTTTTAGTTTTCGGTCTTTAATAAACCCCCACTCACATTCATCTCATATTACACAATATTCTTTTATGTTATGAAGCACTTTATTTGAAGCTAAAATACCAAATATCGTTCTCATTGAACTTTTAAGTTTTGAAATAAATGCAAATACGTGCCACACGTGGGAAATCTGCTTAGTTAGCGTGACAGACTTTTTTTTTTCTTGGGCTAGGTGGTGATGTGTAGTACATGTAGATAAAGTTATAGGGTTTCTATGCATCGAAGTGGCCAAGTTTGGGATCACCTCTTTCTACAAGCACATCTAAAAAGGTAAATCTCCTAAAAATCCTCTCATTATGAAATGCACTTAAATTAAATATTAAAAGCAATAAATCAAAACATTAAAATATAATTAAAACTGGACATCTTATAAGTCTAGTGTTAAAACCTATATAAAAACATCAACCAAAAGAGTGAGTTATTGTAAAAACATAAAATCAACACATACGGGGTGTGGCTATTAAATAACGAGACTGACGCTGTAAAACATTTTATTTTTATTTCATACATTTTTACTTATTATCACCTTCAATATACACCCCTCCTTTATCCCTACAACGCTCCATGCGAACCTTCCATTGTTCGAAACAGTGCTGAAAGTCTTTTTCTGTCAGCTCCTTCAGGACGCGTGCCGCTTTCTCTTTCACAGCTTTAACAGACTCAAATCTTATTCCTTTTAATGCAGATTTCACCTTAGGAAACAGATACCTTAGGAAGTCGCACGGCGCAAGATCCGGCGAATAAGGCGGATGGTCCAACACTGGGATGCTGAATTTGGCTAGAAACCTCTTAACAGAAAATGCGGAATGAGCCGGCACATTGTCTTGGTGGAGAACCCATGACTTGTCCTTCCACAATTCAGGTCGTTTTTTCCTTATTCTTTCGCGGAGTTCAGCAAGAACGTGAAGGTAGTAATGTTGATTAATCGTTTGGCCTTCAGGAACCCAGTGAAGGTTCACAATCCCATGAATATCGAAAAAAACAATCAACATTGCTTTGAATTTTGATTTGCTCATTCGAGCTTTTTTGGTTCTCGGTGAAGATGGACTCTTCCAGTGCATGGATGGGGCGCTTTGTTTCAGGATCATACATAAAAAACCATTATTCGTCACATGTTATTATCCTTTCCAGTAAGTTTGGGTCATTTTCAATGGCATTCAAAGTGTCAGTACAAACATTTTTGCGAGCTTCCAGTTGTTCAAATGAGAGAATTTTAGGCACCATTTTGGCACACACTTTTTGCATGTTAAAATTGTTATGTAATATTTGCCATATGGATTCTTTATCAATTCGTACAGTTTCAGCAATCGCACGAATACTTAACCGACGGTCAGATCGAATCAGATTACCGATTTTTTCGATATTGTCATCCGTTTTCGACGTGGAAGGGCGACCCGGGCGTGAATCATCTTGAATGTCTTCTCGGCCATCTTGAAAATGCTTAAACCACTCAAAAACACGTGCACGCGATAAACATTCATTGCCATACACTTCTTTCAATAAATTATAAGTTTCAGTAGCGGTTTTTCCAAGTTTCACATGAAATTTCACAACAATTCGTTGCTCTACTGTTACACTTAACATTTTTCCGGCGAAACAAAAAAACAACTCTAATGCGAACGAAGGCTACGGCTGTACTGATTTGTTTACAGAAGCGAGAGGCACTATATTCGAAAGAGGAAGCTTCACGATAACAGCTGTTAGTTGCTGGCGTTGGACGCATGTGCACTTCTTCTGTAGCAGCGTCAGTCTCGTTATTTAATAGCCACACCCCGTATACACCAGCAAGCCATAGTATTCATCAGATCTAGAATCTAGGGATGGTGAGGGCATTCATACCCTTGGTGAGGATCCCACCTTCCCCATTTTGTACTTTGCACTGTTTTAACAGATTTCTCTTAAGGGAGAATCTTGTTTGATGAAGATTCATGCTTGAAGGTTTGGCTGAATCATTGGAAGTTGACTTTTCAATAGTCAGCAAATGCCTGAAAGCTATGGGAACGATCAAAAAGTATGGAAGTCGGGTCCCATATCAATTGAAACCTAGAGGCGTGAAAGGTCTTTTTTAATCTTTGAATGGCAGAAAAGGAAGGGATTTTAGGTTTACTGAAAGCCGAAATCATAAAAAGTACATCACACAGGGGCTGTGTAAACTAAGCAGATTTGCTGGAATATTAACTTGAAAATATTTATTTGATCTATATACCATACTAGACATTTGACAGTTTCATGCAACACTTAAGTTCATAGTCTTTAATGATTAAAATTATGACTAAGGATATGGGGGTGGGGTTAAAGGGAGGGAAGATATTCAAAAATCAAAAGATTGAAATAACTCAGCTATTACAGGCCTTATCGAAAAATGTTGTAGGACCAATCTTGTTAACTCTTTCCTTATGCAAAGCCACTATAGTGGCTTTGCACAAGGAAAGGGTTTAACTATTGATGCACTAAAATTGTTGTTCTCTACATTTTTTTCATAGCTCAACTATAGTATTAAGTTATTCAGTCTGTAATTTTTTTCAGCATTCAGTAAACTTCCCTTTCTATTCATCGGATTTTTATTTAGAAACAGAATATATATATATTATATATATATATATATATATATATATATATATATATCTATATATATATATGATGATCTGGGATCAATAGTGTGTCATACCAGCAAATCTGCTTAGCTTACACAGCCCCTGTGTGATGTACTTTTTATGATTTCAACTTTCAGTAAACCCCCACTTTGAATAGTCTGTTGTTTACTTTATGCGACTAAATCACTAAAAATATCATTTCCAGCATACATTTCAGTTTCTGTATACATAGAATTTTTACTTCGGGAGAATTAGGGAATAGATGGCGAGGTGAGGTGACCAGTGTCTTATTCCATTACATGGGAAATCTGTTTAGTTTACGCAGACCCTGCGTGACAGGCTTTTCCTATGACAGAGTGAATAACTTTTCCTGTTATAAATAGTCCTTCAAAATGGAAGATTTTTTGGGGTCATTAATCCTGTTGTTTTACATTGCATGTTAGACATGAGCCCCATTGAATGGAAGATTCTAATTTATCATCTCTTTATATATCATTGGCTATTTATACAATGTTCCAAATCCTTCATGAAACTACTCCTGGGAATATGACCAGCAGTTATTTTGGTAGGCCTGCAGGTGTACATGTTTGAAGCTTTTATTTTTACACTCTCACCCTTTTGGGCAATGTTTTTAAGACGTGAATTTGATTTCTCTAGGAGCATAGGAATTTATTTGTGAGCATGGAGCCCTGTAAATAGAAAACACTTTCTATAAATCATAAAAATTAAGAGTTACCATTTCAATTTCTGCTTTGATTCTCAAACTTTCAAGAAGGTGCCTAAAATCAATATTAGGTGTTCTTCTTGCACTAAAGTCAGTCATCCCCGAAGAAGGTCCCTGCCCTTCACAGAGGAGTACTCTCAACCTTAGTCCTTTCCACCCATTTACCTATATAAAGCAAATAAAAAAAAATATTTTCAGTGAATAAATATCCATTCACAAGTGGTTGCATAATCTTAGCATACTTTTAAATTTAGATTATTATATTGACATTATATCACTGACAAAAATAGTGAAGAGTAAACGTAAATTATGAAGAACAGGAAACAAGGATATATTAAGAATAATACGCATTTATTCAAACATTTGGTAATTAAATTTCAATACTTAAATATGGGCAATCATAATTTTAAGATACAAAAAGGCAATTATCACATTAGAAAATCATAATACAGTTTATAGATGCTGCTCTAGGAAGGGAAATATATGGACTCAACAGCACCACGAAGAGGCAAAGACAACTAAACTTCATTGTAAGTTTGAATATTTATTTCATTCTTATCAAACATAATATTTGTAAAAGGATTTGTATTGAAACTTATTTATTTTTTTATAATGATGCTTGAAATTTAAAAGAGCAAAACTAGAAATGAGGTATGAAGGTAGTGACGTGACAAACTGTTTCAACTATTGAAGCCACTCCAGTTAGCTTCTAATTAAGATTACCCTTATTTAAAGAAAATAACTGGAATTAGAAACCAGTTTATACCAATGTAGATATATGTGTGAAATGTAATTACTAATTCTCATAAGTGAATTTGTCCTTAACCCTTTATAGAGCGGACTCTCCCGCGCTCATTCAAATTTGGATTGAATGGTCTGGAAGGGGGTTTATCAGCTCCCCATGACGAAACATTCAGGAATAATTCCTCGCTTTCTCCAACATCTAGCCAGCACCCTGGAAACTATTCCGAGTTTGAATAAGCGTGAAGGAGGCCCTACTAGGGACCTTTGATGGGTTAAATGAAGAGAAGAGACTCATTGGCTTATTTGTATATTACATAGGCTCTGCAGGGTACAGTGCACTCCGCATATATTAAAATTAAAATACTTAAGGACAACGCTACCGTTCAGCATCGGGAGATCTGCAGGGTACTTTACAATGAAATATATTTCAAGGAAGTGCCCAGATCACTGATTTTAAATATGCATTTTTAACATAATTGAAGTATTTAGTGGATTAAAAGCATATATTTAAAATATAAACTGAACTTACCATATTCACTATGCAGGCCAGCTGCAGCATGAACAAACTGGTAGTATCAAATAAATCATCTAAAGAAGGTTTGAAGAAGTTCACAGGCCATACATCAATGTACTTGTACAAACCAGCCCTTTGAATAAAAAATATTGTTTTATAATCATGAATTGAAAATTAATTATTTTAATGATTACTTATTTATTGGGTTCAGTTATAACCAGCCTCTATATTATTTTTTAATCATTAATTAATTCCTATATTTTGTACTTTACGGTGGGCTACTTAATCTATAAATGGTAACTTTCTTCAATCCATTTTGTTCTCATGAGTAGGCTGGAAAAGCTCCGTATCTATCCTAAACTACCTGTTTGTTATTATGAAAGAAGCTTTCAAGGCTAGGTCCTATCAATATTGTATGACAAATGAACTATACATAAGAAAATAGTTGAATTTTTGTATAAAGAACTGTCTTTAAGACAATATAATATAAGATTAGAAATGCAAGTGGCACCATTGCAGATGTTCAAGATTAAACCTGAGATAAAAGTAATAAATAATATGCAACCTTTACAGGATGAATCAAAACCAGAAGGGAACACATTATAGAATTTTTTTTTTTTTTTACAAACAACAACCTTTTTTAAGAATAAAAACCATCACAAATCAACTTTATGCTAATGCTATACTGCTGTTAACATGAACAAAGAATTCTTAAAGGATGTTTTTTATTTAACTTTTTATGAAGTTATGTAAGTGAGTTAAGAGGCAAATGCATATTATAAAAAGTTTAACGAACATTAATATTGTTACTTAAAAAGATTTATTTATTTCTATGTTTGATTTCTGCAATTTGGAATGTTACTTATAGGATATTTAATGTAGAATACAACAACACCATCAGATTCTACATTATCAATGAATAGACAAAAAGGATCTCATCCACTCCCAAGATGTGGCCTTTTTAGTTCGATGATCCAAAAGACATTGTGAAATTCCACAATCTTCTTACTTAACTGCAGATGTATCTAATACATTATCCATGGAAGTACTTAAAAGTGACATTGAATATTAACAACAAACGCAGTAAATTAAAATTATTTATTAACATCCACTTTTTGTAACTAAGGCTAATTGGAACGGGTTGTCTACAGGTTACCACCCTTTTCTAGCCAGGGTGGGACTAAGGATTTTATTTAATTGATTCCGTCACTAAATAATTTCCTTTGCCCAGGCGGGAATCAAACTCGCCACTCTAGGTTTACCATGTATGAATAAGGTCAACGCTTTAACTCATATGGCTGACCTGTGCCCCAGAAAGGCAGTAAAAAATTATTAAAATGTATACCAATATAATGGGTAACTTACTTAATATGTGTTTTACTGTAGGACTGAAAGTTTCGAGCAATACAAATATTTTTTCCCATTCTAAGTATATCACTAATAAGGAAGACATATTCTTGAATATCAACTTGGTTTTCTGGACTCCTTAATGGGAAAATTGGAATATCTTTTTCAAATTTTTCTGTGAGATATTCTGAGCCAACTCTGAAAATGAAATTATATTAAACAGAAAGGAACATCAAATAAAATCTTTATAGTTTTGCATTACATGCGGCTATTAGAGAACATTTATGATGCTTGGCTACCATATCTAGTGAGGAAGTTACAATTCAGTCAAATCTTGGATTTTGGAATCCCAAGAAAGTAACTGGGTTCAATATCACCTTTTTCAAGAACCTTTTTTCTTTCTTTTTTTATCAGACTCATAGTAACAGAGATATTTTGAATTTTTGTAATCACTTTATAAACCCCCCTCCCCCGGGTTTGTGGTCATTATGCCAATGCCACAATTCTAAAAAATCAGTACAGTAAAATTATTATCAATCTAATTATGGAGGAACATAAAAGGATAACTGGACAACCAGTCCTCTCAGTCGGTTTGCAGTCCATGTTCCTTCTTCTTTCCCACATTAGTAATCCCAAAAACATATTTTATCTTAACCAGTCATCCCAAATATGATGGTGATCCTTGACCAGTTTCTGTATGACTACTTAAGCGATTGACATAATGAATCCATTTTTCATCACCAGCTATTGTCACCATCCTAAACTTCACGCATCAATTAATGAACTGCTGCTAATATTTTTTTCTTTTAAATGAATGTAGAAAAGTAGAGTTTTTCAAAAATGGTACATCATCACATAAGTGAACATATTGGGGTCCAAAAAGTCCGTTATATACACTTTGACAATATCATAGTCCATTGACTAAAGACTACTGATGAGATTCTAACATAAAGGAGGTTAAGTTGTGGTCAGATGTTATATAATACTAGTATCCATCACCACCATATAATAAATCCTTTAAAATTTTAAAGCACTTAAACATTTACTCCATTTTAATTATTAAGTAATTATAAATTTCCCGAAACCAAAAAAAAAACAAAAAACAACTTACTGCTGGAAGAAATCTAATGGAGTTTGATTGTCTCTAAATCCTAGAACAATAGTGTTTGGTTTCATAGCACCAAGCCCAGCTAAGTGACTTAAATGGTTGAGTCCATCACGGACACTCCTTGCCACAGTTAGCTCAATAAATGCCTTTACCTGAAAATCATTTATTGTATGAAGTTTAAAAAAGTATAATATTTTATGAATTTATAGTTTGTGTATATAAATTAAAATTACCTTTAAATGGTCGACAAGAGAAAGCCAGTGGTTATAGAGTTGAACTGCAGGATCTGAATCCAATTCAGCAAATTCCCGTCCAGCGATGACGTGTCCCAAGACATATAAACCTGATTTCTTCATATCATTAGCAAAATGGATAAGTGGTGTGGAACTTCTAGGGTTACTGACTAACAACAGGACTTGGGGACGCCAAAATTTCACATGGTCTTTTCTAGAATCCAACATCAGTAGATACTTTCTGACCTAAAAAAGTATTCATAGGAAAGAATCAACAAAAAATGCCTCGTTCCTTAACAGATATTTGAAGGTGGCAGTGATCTGCTTCCTTCACATCTGCTCTCAAAAATGAATAAAAAAATATTGTTCTTATATTAAAGCTAAAAATTCAAAATAAAAATTACAGTTCTCTTCATATCATTATCATTGCAACACACACGAGGGCCAGACGACTAGTATGATGATCTTTACTTGCCACTTATTCCCTCCACTTACAGCCTCCTCACCCTTCTCGGAACTATTCTCCCCTTTGGATTTGTTCCTTTATTCGGCAAGCCCCTGTGACTCAGGAAGTAATCTATCCTCCTTTGCAAGGACTTTGTAGGTCCATTGGTTTTTACAACACAATTGCAGGTTATTCCATAACTATATATATTTCTGTGCTCAGATGGAAATTTTACGCAGAAAAGACAGAAACTGTCTTTTAAAATGATAAATTATGAATAACATATTAACAACTTAAGATTCTGTGGATTTTGACATTAGTTTTTTGATAATGAATAACAATTTAAACTTCAGACATTTTGCTATATCAAACCATTGGCAATTTCATTTTTTTTTAAAGGGGAAATGTTTTTGAAATATTTTGAGAGCCATCTGAGAAATCTGGAAAGAAAGTTAATTAAATTTTGGTTGGATTTAATTTAATTAGAAACTTACCTGATGGAATATTAAAGCTTGAGTAAGGGAACCCCAACCAGCTGTTTGTGATGACGGTGAGAACAAATGTAACAAAACAATTAACAAAAAGCATAAAACAATTGAAGAAATCGCATACAACGCATTAATAACAAACATCATAACAAGGGTGCCAATCAATCCATTTAATGCAGTCCACCATGAAAAATACTTGAATGATGGTCTGAAAAAAGAAGAAATAAAAAATATGAATGTATTTGTTAAAAATCTAATTGGTAAGCCTTGACATATGTAGCTTCTATTCCTTTACAGGTAATGGGAGCTAATTTAGTGATGAACTCACTAAATAAATTCCCTTTAGAACCCATGCCTCCAGGTTTACCAAGTGTATTTGCAACTTCTTGACTTACATGACTAACCTGTTCAACATGAAATTGTCATATATTTTGAAAAGAAGATTTACAACTTTAAACGAATATTTTCTTAATTTTTGTATCCTGAGCTTTCCAATGCTGTAGCTGCATCCCAGCCATATAACCCTTATATTTGGTTTCTCCTAAGATGCTGAATGTTAGAGGAACAAATTGACCAGGATCAATAAGTTCTTGTGCTCAGCAAATATTTATTCTACAAAGTGTACATCCCAAGATCAGAGTTGTGCATTATTATATGTTATACTTGACAGCAGTAGGTTGCCTAGCTGCATTGCCCAGACTGCACGACTAACAGGACAAGATAAGAGGAACAACAGCTAGAGGTCAATTAGAAGTGAAGTAAATATTTCAGGTTCAAAGTATGTTATCCAAAACCAACATTTGTTTCTTTATCTTTTACACATATCAATAGATTTAGATTAATAGTGGGAGGAATTCATTAGGTTCTTGAGGTATTAGTAATGATAATCTTTGTGTTACTGTTCCACTTCTACTGACCATGAAATTTAATTTGGTGATAGCCTCCCTGCGTAAGACACTTCTGTCAATAGAAAATATAAGCTGCATAAGATTTTCAATAAATATAATATAGTTACTGGTGGTGTATTCCATTCATAGAACCAACAAAATTTAGTGGTTTCACAAGAGGCTTTTTTAGTCTAGCTAGGAAAAGAGGTTTATAAACTTGAATGTAATCAGGCCCAATTATTCTCAGCTGCATACCATCCCCAGCATAGAACCCAGTAAAGAAATAACACAATGATCATTAATTATTGGTTCAAATTAATTATTTTCATATAATCTACAACACAGATTAATCCTTGTGGTGTCCATGTATATATAGTCAATTTTTTACTGAGAATTAAACATCACCTTCAGGTAGAAGACTAATAAAAATCCCAGGTTAGGGGTTTGATCATTGAGTAATCATTTCACCTGCAGAATACTAAATATGGGGGGTATCTGGGAAACAGTCTTGATGTAATCATATTCCTAAGAGGAAATGGTAATGTAAGGCCCCAGCAAAGAGCCTTGTGCGCGGCTCTGAGTTACTTCCCTCGTGATTCCTCCATTGGATCATTGCTATCCTCTTTCTTAAATAGCTCTTTAGAAGGTGATATATATTTTCTGGGTACTGCCTTCTCCTGATTGCTCTTAAGATGCATGGCCACCACAGGTTATCAAAGGCCCCTGTGATATAGAAGAATATTCCCAGAAAATATTTTGTGTCGTAACCTTGCACTTTTTGGGTCATCACAAATTGCTTCCGTGATAGAGCCCTTTTTCCTGCACCCAAATTGGTCTGTCACTGCATTGTTTTTCCATATGCCCCTTCAAGCTATCCACTATCAATCTTTCCAACACATTGCTGAGATGCAGAAGAAAACTTATCGTGTGATATCTAGACTCCACCTGTTTGCTTATCTTGAGAAATGCAACCGCCTCAGCTTCTTTCCATTTCAGGGGAAATATCCCACCTTGAGACACCGGTTAAAAATTTCTTGAAACTGGGTCCTCAAAACTTCATCACTGTGCTTTATAACAACCTCAGTAGCACTAGGGGAAATCTCCCTATCATAGGTGGTAACACCATTCCCAGCAAACATTAGGAAGTAGGGTCAATCTATGATTGGCACTATAAATATATGGTACTGAAATCATTATCAAATCACTCACTATCTTGGTCCTTGGATGCATAGAAGTTGGTTCACAATGAGGTTTAGAAACATCAATTTAATTTACAAGCTTCCAGGCATGAATTCAGTATTTCATGGTTTTAAATACTATATCAGACTACAGATTCCCTTAGTCCTTTAAAAGAAAGTATACTAGAGAAATATTTTATAATCCCTAATGTAATAACATGGTAGACCTAAGTTAATTCTAAGAAAATTTATATTTACAGAATTTGTAAGTGAATCATTTTAACATTAGAACTTATTATTTGATTAAATAGACTTACCTAAAATTAGGAGCTGAAGTAAGGTCTAGACCGAGACACGCAAGATTTGTAGCAAAATATGAAAGGAGAAATAAAACTGAATTTATTTGAGCAATGACGTTCAATGAACCAATTAGTAGCATTGCTTGTACAAGAGCCCAAGAAAATACTACAGCTGCTACAGGGTTACCATCAAAGGTACCTCGTGTTATCCATCTCATTAACTGTCCTAAAATTGAAATGATTTATAATAAAGTATAATTAAAATTAAGTGATTATAAATCATTTACTCCTTAATTATTTAACTTTTGGTTTAAATGTGAAGTGAAAGATTGTCAATCTGTAATATTAGTTTAAACTACATTATTCATCCTTTTAACTAACTGAAGCACATTATGCCTCTCCAATCAGATTAGAGAAAAGGTTATCCTAGTCACAAAACTGGATAATTTTAGCAAAACATGCCGACATCAGAAAAGTCAGGCCTTTAACAGTGTAAGTACAGTTTACAAAGTAAAAACTTTTATAACTTAAGTAGGATATTGGAAAAATGAATATAAATAAACCTGGAACTTTAACAGTACTGTTTTCCATTTACTACTAAGTGATACAAGTTTTTACACTTCAATAATTCCTTGAAAAATTACATAGATTATTTCTAAATATTTACACTTCATCAGGGAATTTGAATATATATATATATATATATATATATATACACACACACATATTTTTTTTAAATCTTTACATTGGTTGTAAACTATTTTGTTATTAGTATTGTTTGTAACCATTTGTCAATTTATAGAACCAAGT
This sequence comes from Riptortus pedestris, assembly GCA_019009955.1. Taxonomy (NCBI): domain Eukaryota; kingdom Metazoa; phylum Arthropoda; class Insecta; order Hemiptera; family Alydidae; genus Riptortus; species Riptortus pedestris. The sequence continues at coordinate 47,556,863 of CM032231.1, read as the reverse complement.
GGTGAGAGGCTAAGCCTTGGTTGTTTCAGTATAGGTGAAGCAGTTCTAGAGAAAGAATCGCTCTCTAGGTCATGGGCTGCTATAGTTATGGAGTTAAGTTTCACACGTTCCTGAAGAGACATGAAATTGAGTGTAAATAAGTTGAGTTAAAGTTGTCCTCTATAAATTCTGATCCATTGCTCATTAGTGATATCAGAATATGAATTCTGATAAATATATTATTGCCAATGACTGAATCGTATTCATTACTTCTTTATTGGTTTTGAATTTTGTTACAACTATAATGTTGAGGCACTAAAAAATATCAATTGCACAGTCTTATGAAGTAATTTATTTATTAAGCATTCCAATTATCATATTAAATTTACCATAAATATTATCTTTTGCCAATGCTTCAAGAACTCTAGAAGAACCAATCAAATTGCTAAGAGATGCCGAAAATGTAGCAGTGAGAATACCGATAGTAATGAAAGCAGGTACCATGTTAATCGGCATCATGTAGAGGAAATTATTGGTAAGGAGAAATCTATCACAGGAAGCTGCAGACAACACTGATACAGTGATGTAAGCAACAAAGGTGAAAAACACAGCTGACATTGTTCCCCATGGAATGCTATGACCTGGTTCTTTCAATTCACCTACAAAAAAGAAAAAAAAAATTCATATGAAAACATATCACTTACATGATTCTTAACTTTCTATTTAATAAGGGACACATTGACCAAAGACACACTGCAGGAGGGCAATAGTTATTTATTATACAAGTGACGAAAGTAGATCATTTTACAACTTGAGTGAAACGTTTACCCACACGAGCGAAGGGAGTGTGGTAATTTCACGAGAGTTGTAAATTCTACTTTCGTCATGAGTGTAATATTAATTTTTTTCTGTAATCGTGTAATACATGATCAGACCTAACCAGAATATGAACAAAATTAGGATGTTGTGAAGATTTTGGTATGTTGTTGGTAGGTTATAAGCATGGTTGTGAAAGGTTATATGCATAGTTATAAAACAACTAGTGATGATTGTGAAGTAGTTCAAGTGCAGGTTATAAACAAAGAAGGTAATTATTATTATATTTAAATTTTAAAATATATTGATTATTTCCACCAATGATTCATTCACATTTCAATTTATTTTGTTAAAATAAATTCTTACAATGTTAAGAAACATTTAAAAGCATTTAATTTCCAACTTCAAATTATTTTTTAATTTATACTTATTACTAATTAAGAAGGCAAATCGTTTTCTTCACTTGTGAAGAAAGTGATTACTTTCTTCACTCGTGAAGAAAGTGATTACTTTCTTCAGTCTATTGCAAAATGTTTCACTTTCTTCACTCATTTCAGTTTAGTAATGTTACCATTATTTAACGATTACAGAAAAAAATAATTTAAATTGACACATTTTAGTTTCAATTTTTTACATTTAAAAAAATCACTTAAATAAATTATAAGGGGTGAAAACACACTCTGATAAATTACAGCTTCGGGTGACAACTAATTCTTATTATGTATACATGAAAATAAAGTGTGAATATTTAGTAGGAGTATCCATAATTTAACATATGAAGAGAAGCCAAAATTATTTTTAAAAGGCTTTATATGGTATGTTTTGTACATTTTTATGTTGAAAATATAATATTCTACAATTTTTGTTCTATGTATTTTTTTAAATTCAAATATTGACCGAGTTATGTATGCTTTTTAGATCTCATCCTTCTTTTGACACTCACTTATATTCGTGTGATTTTCACGAAAGCAACTGTATCAATAAGCATCTCATGTTTGGCTTAAAATTCCAGTCCTGTTTACATATACATAGGATTCTTTTTACAAAAGAAATAAAGAAAAGAATGTGGAATGATATGAGTATGTCCTTACAGCAGATTGTAAATGTGCTTAATTCATGCAGCATATGCATGACAAACATTTTTCTATTGGAGTAGTAGCTCTTGGTCATCTTAATCCACTCTCGAAATGGATTCCTGATCAGAACTTTTATATAGTGAGTGATCTACTCAATGTACTACCCTCTGTTAACAAAGGAGGACCAGTGAGTTTCCATCAGACTGATGATTTATGGCATAATTCTTCTAATCTAATTCCTTGATCTAGTCCAACCCCAACTCATCTGAATTTGAAACAATAGTGTATAAAGAGTAGTAGGAAGCGAATGGAGGGTGTTTACCTCCAAATTTTACAGATATCACATTAAGTAAGTGTCGGGCATTGTGCTCATTAAATATTAAGCTCATTATAGTATTCTTCTGTGGATTTCCCCTTCCTATAAAAATCAACTGATTACAAAAATGTATCACACACATTCCCAAAACATGTTCTCTCCCTTCTCATTAACTATAAAAGAACTTTTTCATTCTTTTGAATACGGAACCAAACAAACCAGTAGTAAATTTACCATCTAAAAAATAATTAAAACAAAGGAAAAGTATAGTCATATAAACATACCAGACATATTGGCACCTGCCATTATTCCAGTAACTCCTGAGAAAAGCACACCAAAAACTGTAGCGAAATCAGGTACTTGTCCATTTGAAGTATAATCAGGTGTGTAGCTTTGATAAAGATTATAATTTAGTGTAGTCCAGCTTAAGCCAGTGTAAGTACCATTAACTAAATGAGTTCTATTTTGAACTAATGTGTTCTCTTCTGGGATAGAAACCTGCAGACAAAACAATTAGATTCGAAACAAGTTCTAATAAAAAAAAAAAGTAAATAGTATTTTTCGTTAATGTACGGATATAAACTCTTTTAAGGGAAGTTTTATTAAGGAGGGAAGGGTTTCAATGCTAGAACCTAGAAGTCTCTAACAGAATGATAAGAGCATCAAAAGAACTCTTTTTTTCCTACACTTAAGTGGGATAATAATTGTAGCAATATATCATCAATTGGAATAATTTTTACCTCCAGAAAATTGTGAACTATATAGGTTGGTCACATTTCTATTCTTTTGTAATATTGAACATTTAATAAAGTGCTTAAATATTATATTTTTATTTCATTTATTTGTACAAATATAACAGTAAGTAACCAGGATTTATAAAATATTCTCTTTTATAACAATATATATTTTAAATAAAATTGTTATGACCCAAAGGTTTATTGTAGGTACCCAAATAAACAAGCAAAATGGCTACCTTAATAAAACCTACAAAAAGAAAAAATATACTGAAGCTCTGAATACATTCAAATAATCTAAAATTGAAAAAGCTATAAATTAAGTAGAAAAGCATTTATAAAAATAACATTTAAAATATTATCTAAGAAAAATACTACATATTAAGCCATTCAAAATTTCAATTTAAGGTATTAATAATGACCAGTAAGTTAAAGTATCACTATATATCCTTCATGAGAAAATAACTTTCTTACATAAATTAAACTGAAATGTGGAAATACTTGATAAATGTAATAGGAGAAAGTATCCACAGAAGCACACTTATCAACTGTTTGCTCTGAAAAACAGCAGAATATTTTGAGTGCTATGCTTTACAGTACTTTTTAAAAAGCCAAATATATTGGATCTAAAGTGGTATCTAAAGGTTGAAACTCTGGGACCGCACACTAAATTTAATTTTATTGTGCAATTAAAATATTTTGAAGCCACCATCCTGACTCTAATCAGCTTCTGAGTCAACTATTTTCGTTTTTTTAATAGCTTATAATAATGGAAATGCTTGTAGAAAAGGATGTAACTCCTACTAAATTTTAGTTGTCTATTTCACTTATTTATTATTTCAATTTTTTTTTTGTATTTGTTATCAGTAAATATTTTGTACCTCTAGTCTACCCACAATGAATCAAGTTGTAATTGTATTTTAGTTCATTCAACATAAATTTATTAAATTTTCCAACTTTGATAAACAAAACAAAATAAATTAAATGAACTCATCAAACGGCTTTCTCTAGTGATACTGCTAACGATTAAAATTAAATCAGGGTGCCATAAGAACTACACCTTTCAATAGTCAGTTTCTTGTAATAAATTACAAATGAATTGTATTTGAGGATTGAATTATTGCAACTAGAATTACATTTCATTTCAAATAAAATAAGTAGAGATTTTCAATTATTTTATTTTTGCAATTAAAGTATTATTATTTAAGTATTTCCTTGTAAATATTGGACAATTTTTCATGCTAGTGAGTATGAGTATATTATTACTGTATTTTTATTTGTATATTCAACCATTTCCTGAAAGGTACTTTCACCCCACTAATTCAAGGTCTTTGGTGCTTTCTATCATATGTCATAGCATCTCATCTTTCAGTTAGGTCCTTCTTTATTGTTTTTAGGAGGTACATTTAGAAGGCATAAAGGAAGGCAAGGGGATAAAATCTTCAGAGAAATCCATAAACATAAATTAATTTTTGTACAGCTCAACTAAGAACTTCTCAAATTTTCTTTATAGATTACTAGCTGAGATACCCGGCTTCGCTCGGGAATTCATTTGAGGCTGGATGGTGATGGTATATTATTTTGCAAGAATTGCTTTGCACAATATTTTGACATTTACCCGTCCCAGTGTTTAGGGTTAATACCCGTCGTTTCTGTGGATTTGTTAATAATAAAATTATTTTTTTATGAAGACTTCACTGTCCTGCATATTGTCATATTTCCCGTTTCCTGTGCATTATGCATAGATTTGAATTATTAATGAGAAAATATTGACATACATTTGAATCATTTTTTTAAATTGAGGTACCTGATAGTTCATATTGAAAAGAAGTGTTGAGCAAATTTCTCTAAATAACAAAATAAACAACTTTTGTTATGTGCATATTTGCCGAAACCCCGATAGGAAATCACTATTTTTAATTTCAGGCCTCCCTTATAACCCCCACTCCTGCCCATCCCTAGAAATAGTATTGCTTATTATAAGGAAGGCGTTAGGGATAATTCTGATACTGAGTGTTTTATTTAGTTCGGTTGAGTCTTTTGTGCCAAATAAAATTGTTGACTCCCGCTATAATTTTTAGCGTATAACTCCTTTATACTTCGGTATACGACGATAGTGTATATAAAAAAAGTTTCTCTAAATAACAAAATAAACAACTTTTGTTATGTGCAATAATTGCCAAAAATGTAATAGGAACCGAAATATCACTATTATTAATTTCAGGCCTTCCTTATAAACCCCCACTCCTGCCCGTCCCTAGAAATGTATGGCTTATTATAAGGAAGGCTTTAGTGCTAATTCACATACCGAGTTTGGTTTAGTTCGGTTGAGTCTTTTGTGCCAAATAAAATTGTGGACTCCCACTATAGTTTTTAGCGTATAACTCATTTATACTTCCGTATACGGCAAAAGTGCATATAACAAAAGTTACTCTAAATAACAAAATAAACAACTTTTGTTATATGTTTATTTGCCATGAAACCAATAGGAAACGAAATATCGCTATTTTTAATTTCAGGCCTCCCTTATAACCCCCACTCCTGTTTGTCTTAGAGAATATTAATATAGCCTAAAGTCTAAGTTGGGCTAGTAGTAATATACATACCAAGTTTCATAAAATTCGGTTCAGCCGTTTATGTGTGAAAAGGTAACAAACAAACAAACAAACATACACGAAAGAAACAAAATGCAGTTATGGTGTCAATGACATGTGAAACGAAAAATCAATGTACAGACAGAGGTTACAATTTTATATATATATATGTTCCAAAAAGAGTGAAAATAATTAAAATGAGGTTGAGTTGAAATTTTCTAGGCCGATGCTATACTAACTGAACAACCAGGTAATATGCAAACTAACAATAAGTTAACTTTAAAATGAGGAGGTCAAAAATAAGCTAAGCTAATTGAGTTTATTACTTTCCATTCAACATATTTTATACCTCCAACAAAAACAGACTAGCATTTTGTCATTAAGACAATCTGCCCTACCTGGCACGATTAGACTGACTAGAATTGAAAACGGCTTGGGCTTTCAGTTTATTCCTTCTGAAATTGAAATTAATATACAGAAGAATTATAGTAAAAGAATTAAACCTTTAGATTTTGAAAGCTATAACTCTTTCTCAATAAGATTAAAAAATGCTCAATGCAAATGCTATAAATCACTTTTATTTTTATTCCATTTTTTAAAAGATGAATATTTTCTATAATTTTGCTCTATAATAGATAAATAAACAAAATCCTTAGATTTTAATTAACATAACTTTAATCAGCCCTGAGAGACAGTATCTTTAAAACCAGAACAATAGAAAAATACATTCAAATATAATCTACTGTTTGCTCATAAAATCGAGGCAATATATTCAGTATAAAATATTTCATGGAATTGTAGGGATGCAATGCAAATATTTTTAACACTTTTTATAATATATTTTTGTTTAACATAAGATTAACCATTTAAATTCCAAGAAACCGTACTAGAGACCATCTCCACTTCCTTTGCTTCTTTCCTATATTTACCTGTCTTATATTATGCTTTATTTGTAACCAGTTATTTTATATTATCTTTTGGTACCTAATGTATGAAATACTTGTATTTATGTTTAATCGAAAAAGGTTTAATGAATTGTCAGGCTCTGCAGTGTTAGTGAAATTGTGTTCTCTGCATTCCTTTGTATTTTAATGAATGATTTGTAATCATTTACTACCTACCGTTTAACTGGGCAATAGTTCATAGATGGTCTAAAAAATAAAAACAATGGCTATGTTAGGAAAACTAATGTAGTAAAAGGGTCCAGAATGAGTATACACCTGAAGGGCTTGGAAATAAAAATGGCTGGACCTAAGAGTAAAAGTTGAGAAATCTATCCCAGTAATAACCATCAGACAGGTGTGAAACACAGGACAAAATACTACAGGACACTGAAAGAGAGAGAACATGTATACTCATCCATGGCCTACCGAGCACTAAAATCCCAAATGAGTATGCATGTTCAGAGCATACAAAGGCGGTAATATTATTTACTACTTACAAAAAATAATAAACAATAGCATTGTATTCATAACTATTTTCCCATCTTATCTTTGTGAGGTTTATTTTATTTTTTGTTTGTCAGGAATTAGCTACAAATGTATAATTTAATTTAATATCTAGAATTTAATGTCAAGTTCAGTTTTGGGTCAGTGAAATTTTATAAATTTGAACATCTGAAAGCTCCATTTCAATTACTTTTCAAGACATTAATGAAAATCCTGAGCTATATCTCTGATATTTCTTTATTGTTATTTACCATAAAGCATTTAGGCATTGAAACTTTACGAAAACCTAAAATATAGCATGTACCAGGTTAATAATCAACAATATAATGTTCAGTGATCGATGTTGCAGGATTCAGCAAATAGCAAAAAGAAATATGTAGTCTAATAGTACATCTTTCTTTTTCCTATAATAATGAACATGTCAGTAAAGCTTGACTCAATTTCTTTTCTTTATTTTTTTTTTTAAACGAAAAGACTAATATTACTAAATTTTTCATTATTTTAATATGTTTGCAAAAAAAAACATAATGAATCATTTCAAAAACTTAATCGGAAATCCAATATATCAATAAAAACTCAATAAATATCACATTAGTGATTGGTATCACACAGTGACCAATCAAGCAATCATTCGTTCAATTCAGCCTAGCCTCACAATTCTCAGCCACATCCAGATATTCAAAGTCTTATTCCTACAGAAGGTGTTATTGCACATACAGGTATATGTATGTATGTATGCAGAGTTTTTATATGTACTTATGCATGAATATCAATAAGAGTGATGAATAAATATAATAATATATATTGAATAATCAATGGAATTTGTATTCGAGTGATAATTGAATAAAGATATATTTGAAATGATGCCCAGTCCTGATAACCAATCCATATTTAAATATTTATTAGTTATCAATTAGCATTTGAGGAGTACCAATATTTATTTTAATGCAAGTCTTTTATACTGTTTTTCACTGGGAACTCATACCGGTTCTCGAGTATAGCATAACTCTAGCTGTGTCAGGTACTTGGCAAACAAAATCACCTCCTGAAATATAATGAGTTTACTACCTTTAAGTACTGGAGTTATATCATACTTAAGAATCAGAAAAGTATCTAAATACTTTATCAAAAGGGAATAAATTATTTGAAAGTCTAAATAAATGCTTTTTCAGCTTTACCAAGTGTGAGGGTAATTTGAGGAAATAGTCTCAATGGCCTGATTTCAAATCACGTTAAAACCTTATCAATACTGGCGGTGTGTTCTATCCATTAAAATAAAAATTGCCTTAAGCTTCATTATAAATTCTTTAAAATTGAAATTACTTTCTATCTAAATTGTAAAAACTTAATAAAATATAATTTGCAATGCCAGGACGAAAAAAAAGAGAACTTCTATTGTTCACAATAAGAAATGTAAAAAAAAAAAAAAATCTAGCCTATAAATAGTAAAAAGATAATTAATAGCCCATAGTTCATAAAGCCATTTTCTCAAAGAGGATATTTGACATACTGGTTACCTCAAAAGGAGTGGAGTAATAAAAGAAGCTTGCAATAACAGAACTAAGAGAGAGGCAGACAATAATGAAGATGACAACGCTGATTTTTGCAAACATTCCAGCTCCAATCAAACAGACGACTAAGTTGAGAAGATTCAGTACAGAGCAGTAAATGAATCTATACCACCTACCATCATTCAGCTCATGCCCATTCCATGATACATATCCTGCAAAATAAAAAAACTACATTTGTACATATAAAATTCAAAAAAAGTAATGTCGAATTTAAAACTGAATTTATCATCTCAAAACATTTCATATAATAATCAGCAACTTGAGGAGGCTCAATAGAAAAATTCTCAACAAAAACACTCAAATTTAAGAACAACGGGATAAACAGATGAAAATTAGACATCAGAATTAGATTAAAATATTCCTTCAAGTAAGAATTATATCTACATTATAATACTGAACTACTAGCATTCTAATCTAGCTATTCTCAAAATATTAAAATATGAATCTCTAGTAGCCATTTGTCTAGAGCCAAAGATCTTAATGCTTATGGTAAACTTAGAATCATGTGTTAGATGGGAATTTACTTTGGAGCATTTGCTAGGAGACAATATTGCTTATAAATAAAAACAAAACAAATAAGCAACAATAACAAAACAAGAAAATATACATGAATTAATTGAACAATAACTTCAGTAAAAAAAAAGTACAACTAAGAACAAGAAATATTTTTACTAATGTATTATTATTACACAACAAAAAAGTCCGTCATGCAAGAGCTGCGTAAACTCAGCAGATTTCCCATGTGCTGGTATGGTATAGATCACCCTGTTCAAATATCAAGTTTGGTAACGATCAAACAAAAATTGCGACCGCTAGAGCGTTAACAGGCAAATGTTTATATAAATGCTTTTTATATATATTTATACACACACACACACACACATGCATCTATATACAGTTCTGAACAGACCTCATTTTCGTCATAGGATTGATGGACATTTGAATAAATTTTTCGAAAAATCATGACATGAGTACAGTGGGGGAAGTGTTATTTCCCGTGAAGGAAATCTGCCAAGAGTAAACAAAAAAAAATAGGTATAATCAATAATTAGAAAATATAAAAAATTAATAAAATGAATAAATATTTGATTAAAATCAAGCATGTTAAAAGAGTAAGTAAAATTTTTTAATAAAAATGGAACAATAAATAAATGAATATCCCTAGATCATAGTGATTAAAATAATGATTTATTCGACTATTCCATCAAAAAGCATTTGAAAATATAAACAGGAATGTAGGTATAAGTAAAAAACAAATAAATTGTAACACAGAAGTGGAAATAAAACAAATAGAATACTATATTTTTGAAGAAAAAAAAATCTAGTCTTAAGATGTTACTGTACTTTATTTATGTATGGACTAGCCTTCATTGATAAATCAGGTGAGTTATGTGATATTTGTAAGATTTGACGATGGCATTTACAGTCAAAGTATGGATGCCTTTCCCTTTCTTTGTGGTATATTTTGAATATTTGTCGACCAATGTATTCTATGGTATGTCTTCATGTCTGGGTATCCATAGTAATGTTCTGGAATTTATTTAGCAAAAAAAAATTACTAAATAAAATCCACAGTCCTATGAACAAAAAAAGTCCGTCACGCAGGGACTGTGTAAACTAAGCAGATTTCCCACGTAAAGTTTTACAATAGAGAAATTTCACGAGAGCCAAGCAGTTATTGAAACAGCCGAACTAGCTAGATTTAAAAAAAATTAATAATTATAATGCACACACGTAAAAACAGGAACTAATTCTTAGAAAGAAATATATTTTAATGATAATAAAATTGCTCCTTGGGTAGGTGATTTAAAATATCTGCTAATTTTTTTAAGTTCTTCAATCTTTTTCATCAAGCGACAATAAGAAAGTTTAATTAAGGGTTTTTGTTTGCTACAGTTATTCCCATAAATCTATTCTTAATCTTCTTGTTGACAAAGAGTCTTCTAGAACTGACAATTGTCGTTTCTGAAATTAGACCAGAAGGATCCATCTCATTATCTTTTAAGAACATAATCTCGGATAAACATGCCTATAAAAAATAAAAATATCTTTACATATGTTAATGTAAATTACCTGATGGCCCAAAGTTCTCGACAATCCCTTCAGCACAGCCAACAATATATAAAGCACTACTCACAATATTTGCTAGGAAAAATAATGTTCCAATTGATCCACCAAACTCAGGACCTAGAGTTCTGCTTATCATAACTATCAAAAATATTGAGGAAAACAATTTTAAACTCAATCATGCATAACTTATTTTCAATATCTACTTTAAATGCAAATGCTCTAATGGTCTGTTTAAAAAAATCGAGTCATTAGTACAACCTCAAAAGCTGATTTCCTTTAAGGGAAATCTAATTAAATCACATAAACCTCTTTACAAAATGAATAAAAAAACAACTTTACTTGATAAATAGTATATAGTGATTTATTAGTGGCATTCAATATAATTATAAATTTATATTAAACCAGGTGTGCTACCCATTGTTAATTGATTGAAATAGATATGGTATCCCATCGATATATAAAGATAGGACTAACCAATGCACAAAATGATCTCATCATTTTCATCACATAACATGAAATGTTCTGTAACATGTACAATAACTATACAGCCATGGAGTTGCTATACCCGTGAAATAAAATGTGGGAAGTATACTAATTTATGTTTAAAATAGTAGAAATTGTATAATAATGGTTTCCCAGGCGAAATATAAAAATTGGATTCATGTAAGTGCTGAATATTCTCTTTATTTTCATCATATTGTACATATAAAACATTGAATGGCTATGGGGTGAATATTAACAAACTTATTGCTTAGCTTCCCATCAAGAATTTAAAGAAACAATTTGGATAGCATTCTGTTCTGGCAATCTTTTAATACTGAAGAAGATAAGGTTGTGACTTAAATGTGAAAGTGCTCAGGTAGGTGTGTATTGAGCTTTATATTAAAATGGCACTGTGAATCGAAGGAAAAATTTCAAAATTCATGAATGTAAACAACATTTTAGGACTGAAGTCTAAACAAGATTTCATCTTTACAGTCTTTGATAAATTATTGTTGAGGAAGTGAATGAAGAATTTATGTTTTGGCTTCTAAGTAAACCACCACTCTCTGCTGTAGCAGAAGCAGTAAATAAATTTTGTTTTCCATGAAAATAAAAATGATGAAATCATCTTCTTATCATTAGTGGGAAAACCTATGATTTCAGAGTAATATAACATAGTGACTGAAGCCAGAAGTAATTAACACTTTCGCTGCGGTTGTCATTTTTTGATAATACCTCGAAATCGGGTGCATTATTTGTTTGAATTTTTTTAATATAAACATACTTTTAATCATATTTGATGATTTTAATAGAAATGCGACAAAAAAAATTAACCGAAAATGCATTTCCGGAAGTGTCCTTCCATAGGGACAACCCGTAAGCGAGGAATTCCACCCGCCTTGTGGTTTAGTATCAGTAGACGCCTTTAGTCATTTTATATTAAACCCACTTACTCATTATACCTAATGTTTATTTATTTTAAAGAAAACTCTATTATTTTTATTAGAATAGCAAATAACAATTACTAATCATTTACAATAACTAATTATCGATTCAAATATTTTTTTGTTCGACATTTTTAATTATTTTAACAGCGTATTTTTGTTCGCCATTTACAAATATAAGATCAATTATCCCAACTTTTTTGCAGGATTATTTGCGTGGAAAAAGCAAATTAACTTATTAGAATGACAGCTCAAGTGAAAATAACTTTTACCTTTGGTTGAACTTACTTATACATACATTCTACACTGATAAAGTTCTTGAAAGTTAATTTCTCATCGTTAACTGTAGTTTTTTTCCCAACAAAAATCTTAAAAAAAAATAAATCACAGTTGTTATTATTAACTTACGAATAAAAAATGTCTATAAAATCTAAATTTCACATCTAGGAACATTATATTTCAGTTTAGGCTTATTATTCAGCAAAAATGTGTTTTTCACCCTTCCAGGTATGACTGTTTTCCTCTTTACTTTTCAAAACTAATTGAATGAGGTCATGAATCACCTTTTGCAGTTATCATTTTCAACCCTCTTCTTTGTTCAATTGGCTTAGCACCTTTTGTTACTTTTCTTTTAGTAAAAACAAACATAAATAACTACAAGAACAAACTTTTGACATAATGCTTTCTTTGAATAACCATAAATGTTGAATTTTGTTAGGTAAATGAAATGACAACAAATTTTCGTTTCAATGCTGTTTATTACGATAAAACCTTAGTTTTTATATTAGTTTCTGCAACAAAAATTCAACAATTTAGTTAATAGTATTCAAATATATTAAATCATGAAATAAATAGAAATTATATAATAAATTTTACTGACTTATAATCAATTTTTAGAGAACAAAGTTTAAAAATCGATAAAAAATCTTTAAGTTGGCTGATTTGAAAACGGTAAAAACCATTGGAAAGCTCAAACAATACTGAAGGCAACTGTCTTTACCAGGAGTTGAAAGAGTGAATCCCCTCCATTTACGAGCCTTTTGAGTCTAGTGGAAAAAGTTATAGAGGGGTGTCCTTCCAAAGGGACAACCGTAAGCGGGTAGGGTCACAGGTGTCCTTCCGTAAGGACACCCACAGCGAAAGTGTTAACTAACTGCATTATAAGAATGGAAATAAATGTTTTCCCATAGAAATGTAATTAACATTATGCAAAGTAAACACTTACTCCTGCCAATAGAAGAAGAACATTATTTAGCACTAGGCAACAAAATTCTTTTCCTAAATAAGAATATTTGACAATTTTTATTATTTTATATTTAATTCAATAGAGACACTTTCATGGAACACTAACAAAATTCTATTTAGTGACTGGAAGTTGGAAGTAAATGTATTAGAATTAATAAATCCAGTTTTAGGACTGCAAAATGGATCTCAAACACAATTTGTTCTTTATGTTATTTTGATAAAATCAATGAGAAAGATATTGACAAAAATGTGTTTAGACGTCGAGTTAAACCCCACTCTTGAGGGGAATAGTAAATTATAAAATAGCACATGTTAACAATAATCATTCCCTGATATAAAAAAACATTTCTCAACTCTATTGAAGCATTTTCATAGAACACGAGTAAAATGTGGTCCCTGGAAGTTCAGAAATCACTATTCTAAACACAATATGCTCTCTACATTTTCTCGATAAAACGAAATATTAACAAAGATATTGATGAAAATATGTTTTCCCATGAAAGTAAACTCCCCCTCTCCCATTTATATTTTCATGTGGCCTTAGTTGTACCTTGGGAGAGTTGACTAACAAATATAAAAGTCTATGCAAATCTTCTGAACCGTTTTTGATAGATGAGTAACAAACAGATAGATTTTCAATTTTGATCACAATTGTTTTATTTATATAGATTTACATATCTTGAAAAATTGGTGTTATCATGCCAAGACTAGTAAAGTGGAAGAAAATGAGATATGCATACTCTCATAAAATATGTAGCACGTTCTTTCATTAAGCTCTTAATTCATTCCTCAAATTCTATACATTTTTTTTTTTAAATGAACTAGTGTTCTCTGTGGTGCTAATAATTAGTTTCAGCTATTTTTTACTGGTTAGTCTTTACTGTTACTCTGCAATGTTTATGTACTTTAAATTACAGATACAGTTTTTATAACAAAGTATAATTGAGAAATTAAAGAAAAAAAAAAATTAGATCATTAATGCCGGTTTTTGAGATAATCAAGGTCATTAGATCATCTTTATTTTCTAGCTGAAGGTCAGTAATAGCAGGATATAATCACTGTGTTTGACAGAACTTCAATCAAAATAGAGGAAAACATGCCATGAATATTTAGCCCTAAGAAAACAAAAGCAATGCAGTCAATTTTAAAATTAAATATAAAGTTACAAAGTTAACTTGTAATGGTTACTATTTTTTGAAACAAATCTTAATCTTTGCTTTTTGGTCAAGTAGCTATCCAATGTCACCTTTAAGGATTTAACATACTAATTAAATACTTGTAATTACTTAGTCTTTTATGTTGTTAACTTATAATTATTATCCATTTACACTCATGGGATTGTTTATATGAGCTGATATAGAAAATTTGGTCTTTCTAAAGAAGCCACAGGTTATTGAAAGTGTTAATTTATAACTGTCGATGGGAAATTCTATTTTTTAACAAAGAAGAGATAGAGAGAGAAAAGAGAACTTTCTGAATTTTAAATTTTGGATAAAAGAAGGTGGCTGACAGTTAATAAAAAATTCTCTTTTTTTACATTGTACTCCGTTCATAACGATTTACCATACAAACATTGAAATGCTCCATTTGTGATGATAAACAGTTGCATAACCAAAAATTAGTACATTTATTACTATCCAGCATCCACATGCACATTTATTAGTTTAAGCAATAGAATAACAACATTATTTTTAAATTTTTTTTAATTAATACTTTTTTAGAGATGTTATATTACAAATTTAAATATAGTAGACATAGTATTTATTTTAGTCGATTCATAGTTTATAGCATTTCTCTTTACATATTATAAATATTTAGTTTGATGTTAGAATTATTATTGTTTTTATGACCAAAAAAATTGTTTGACAAAACAGGATAATCATTAAATCAAAAGAAAGTAACCAAAAAATTATATTGTCAAAATGATTATACTACAAATAATTTTTAAATAAACCCATAAAATGATTTTAAACTAATTTTCATATATAAGTCACCCAAATTGAATTAATAATGAGTTAATTGTTTAAACAGTACTAAAATAACTAAAAATATGGACAATTAAATTTAAAAAATAACATTAATTGGACCTAGAAATATGAAATTATCTATAAACTGATTCAGCATTACTTAGAAAAAAAAAAGTCATTAACACAAAGATACCAATCAGCACATATACACACTATATTGACAGCTAAGCAGTATTTTAATATTTTAACCTCATCAATTTTTAATTATTTCTAATAATTTAAATAAGAATTTACAATTTCAAGTGTGAGGCAAAAGATCTTATTTATAAAAGAAGAGTCAAATCAGAGAAAAATTGGATTCACCACACTATCTTTATTTTAATTTGGAATGTTTTATTCAAGAAGAAATAATTGCATTTAATACCTCTCTTTTGTTTGTTACATTCATTTTTAAAATGCTATATAAAATACTATTTTCTTTCTTTTTTGTTTTGAAAATATTGTATTTTCATCCACGAAACATTAATTTTAGTTTATTTTATTACTATTTGCTCTGTGATCAGTGTTAAAACTAAAATATAAAAAAAAAAAAAAAAAAAAATGTTACGATAAAAGTGCCAGCAACCAGAAAAACATTATGAACTGCATCATTTAAAGGGCCTTGAAGATCCTCAAAACAAAATTCAGAAAAGAAATATACAACATTTAAAAAAACAACTGAAAAATGACAATATGTAAATGGTCAAAATACATCTTACTTTGAAAATAAAATGCAAAGTAATTTAGTTGAAAATTCTTAAAAGTAAATATTTCACTATTTGTTCATAATTATGAAAAAAATATTAAATTTTAGCATAAAATGCAATGTAGGTTTGATTCTATATTTAGTTTTATTTTAGTAAGATAATGATAAAACTGTTGGAAGTGATAAAAAATAAACAAGTGGTATTTAAGTGATGACAAGTTTAATGATTCACTCAGCAATATGGTAACGATAAGGAATTATTGATAAGGATACAGTAAGCACCTCCTCCTTCAACAGCACCATTTGTTGATATAGCACATATGGAAGTAACAGTAAATATTAGAATACTGTATGCTATAACAAACTGCATTAATGTGACGACTAAACCAGCATTTCCCACAATAAAACCTGCAAAAAAATGATCAGATTATAATATTTGATCTATAATTTGCATAATTAATACTCCTTTAATTTATTTGAGTAAATTTAACAACTTTGCCTATATATTTAAAAGAAATTCTCAATAAAAGATGGTATAAAATAATATGTTGAACTCATTCAAAATTTTTGGTTTCTTTTTTTAAACTTAACGTTTAAGAAAAGTTTTTAAATATTTTCTACCATTTCATATAATAAAAATTTACAATAAAAAGCAGTAAAAAATTTCAGTTTTTGGTTATTGATATAAATATTTAAACAGGTCAGAAAACTTATTCTCTACCAATAAATGATAAAAATAAGTTATGTATCTTTAGGTAAAATGATTTTTGTACATGCATAAAAAATTACTAGTCGTAAAGGGATCTACCCCAATAGGCGTAATCAATCCTAGCCACGATTATTCTTTTTTATATTGTGAATATTCCAAAAATAAACACCAATGCGATTAATAAATGTCATTACTAATCTGGAATTTCATATGGATTTTAGATTTTCAGGGCTTTGGCTGATGAGGTTCTGGGTGTGACTATTTATAAAGGAACATTGTTTGTAATGAGTGCAAACAAAAGTGGCAGAGTATACAAGGTTATACTCTCTTTGGAAAGAGCAGACTCCTAATTCATTAAAATTAGACAGAAAAAAAGAAGATGTGGACAGTATTATGGGGGAAAAAATCTTCCTTATAGTTCATCAATTTAATATTATTTTCCTCTTTAAAAATTGATGAAAGGCCTGAAATGTCAAGTCAGAAGTATAAATAAGTATATTCAGAACGTTCATGAATGGTTAAGATATGTCCCATTTTGCTTAGCAAAATGTGATTGACATGACTCTTTAACAAATGTGCTTTTATTTAGTGCACTTATACAGTACTGATGATACTGTACTCGTAGTAGTACTTATGGAGTGCTGATGATTAGAATGGATTAATACAGACTGCACACCCAAAGATATGTAAATTAAAAAATATAAGTAGGAGTGAAGTAAAGACCAAACATGTCAATTATATAGGGGCTAATTAAACAAAACAGACTTCTATTGTATTGATATACAGTGATGTAATCTTAAATTCCTTCCTCTGATCCTTAGTATTAATTTCCTCTCTGTGCTGAAAGTACTATAAGTATGGAAACCTTGAAATTTAAGCTGGACAAAAGATAGCTTGAGGCATGCCACCTACCAAACATGTAACTACTCAAGCGATATTGGTTGTATTCGAGTTCCTACAAAATGTATAAAACAAAATTTACAGCAAATAACTAGATCAACAATATTTATCAAATATTTCCTCAAATGTCTTATACTAACAAAGATATTTGCTAATATACCTCTTCTTTAAACCAATCTACCCTATTTAAAGCACTTGGTCCAATTTTGGCTATTAAAAACTTGCTCTTTAGTTTAATACGGAAAAAAGGAAAATCTGACTGCTTAGGTCAGCTTAACATGATCCCTGCAGTATCGTGATGGCATTACAGATCAAATACCGCTACTTCTTTATTCAGTTTCTCCTCCAATTGCTCATGATGCTAAGTGGACATCGGTAATAAGTACAACCTCAAAGCTAAATAACACATAAAGTGATCCCCGCCCTAAAATTGTGTTGTATACATAATGTCTTTTTTGATTAGATGATCCTCTATTTACATTTTCATTATATATTAACTGTCAGTAGTTCAATAGAATTTAAAAAATGAATAGAAAGAGATATATTATATATATTAATGAAGGGTTCCAAAATTGATTCTAAAATTAAATAGATTTTAAATATTGAAAACATGTTTTTGAAATATATATTAACAAAATATTTAGTTTAAATAAATTTTCTTAGCAATGAAAGCAAATGATCTCAAAGACTTATTGTAATCAAACAATTCAGTTAATATTTATTTGCTTATAATTTATTAATCATTCTTGGATAATTATTAGTGGTTATTCATAAAAATTAAAAAAATCTGTGATATGGTAAAGGTCTAGAGAAATAGGCTCTGAGGTTGTAATCAAAAAAACACTTTTAGATGGAAATAATGATAAGAACATTTATATAAACACGTTTTAGATTAAATAAGGTAATTTTAAGTGAAATATAAGATACATTCAAATATTGACTGATATTTCCAAAAATTAAATTATTTGAAACAATAATACTCTAACTAAATAATAAGTTTCCTAACGAAGTATTTTCCCCCCTAATGAATAATTCATAAGTAAGAAATGAAACCTCCACACAATACTATACATTGTCAATAACTTAACTCTCAAGTCTTCATGTCATATTAAATTTAAAAATAAGTCGTGAACTTAGTTAACAGACCAAACATTTTATTGCTTAGTATATAAAATAGGATAAATCATTTATTACTTCACTAATTAGAACATAGCAAAAATAGTTTTGTAATGTAATAAATAAATAAATGATGTGTGATATCAGATAGTTAAAATTTATCTTACCAACTCGTAAAAAAAGTAATGCACTGAACATAGAAAGAGCAACAGGGCTAAAAACACCTGCAAATGTTCCAAGAGTGCGTCCTGAAGAAATATCTCCTTCCTTTTGGCCGAATTCAACATATCCTTCATCAGCGCTATTACTTTTTTTCATACAAGATATACCAAATAATCCTCTCACTCTCTTGAACATAATCCCAGGCATACTCAAAGGTCTTGCACTCCCAAACCTTCCTTCCACTGATGCATCATTTATACTACCAGTATTTTCCATTATAATTTCTTCATTCATGAGTATTTTTTAAGATAAAAAACTAAACGATTTTTCACCTAGATTTATTTTTTAAGTGAAGTAATCACATTTTTAAAATAATGTAGCTGTGAACATCATAAGGGCTCACAGCTACAACACAATTGTTACACATTCAGTTCCCGGGTTCTGTTTGCTATTAATTTTCAAAAGGCAAGGCCAATAAGCTCTCAAAAGGTCTGACACATCCATGTAAAAACTGTCATGACAAGAGTAGGACGTTTTTCGCTTGCAACTGTAGCATTAGCCTGACAGAGGGCGCAAGTTTAGCCTAAAGAAGGTTACTTTTAATAAGGTTCTTTTACAAATTTTGACAACTTGCTAATGACGTTTCGTTAACAAGTTGTCAAAATGTGTAGTAGCTCAACTGATTGACATCAATGCTCATATGAAAAAAAAAAACGATGTTTTATATGAATTTTGTTTAAAAGAGGTCTATTTTAATATTAAATTGTTTAGGATAGTCATTGAGAAAACTTCCACAACTCAATTGGACCGGCTTCTAGCACAGCTAAGCAAAAGGATGCATTGTTACATTAAACCTTAATCTATTTTGACTGGACCATGTCTACCCCAATACATATATAATTGGAGCCTGGCTTCAATTGATGAAACTTAAGCTAGTTTCAGTATAAAATAATCCATTTAAAATGAGATGGAAGAGAGGACAGGAGAGGGCAAACAACCAAATCTAGTCGTTAAAACATTTCCCATTCTACATGGTTGATGTTATACTGGAATTTCAACAAGATTCCATAATGACCCATGGATACGTTTGGATGGTTATCACAAAGACACAAAGTTATCCTACCCTATCGGCAAATTGTGTCCTCTTCCTCACTACTTTTGTCATATTTGGATATTATTTTATTTTTCATTTTAGTCCTTAAGGGAAATGAGCTATTGAGGTTGTACTCATGACGCGGTTTTCGAAACATTTCCTCAAATGCCCACCCATCCTACCCAGATGATCGAAATGATGTCCGTTCAAAACAGTATATATATATATATATATATATATATATATATATATATATATATATATATATAATTGTGGCGTCTGTCTGTACATTGATTTTTTTCTCGAAATTTCACGATACTTTTTTGTTTCACAAGCCATTGACACGATAACTGCAATTTGTGCCTTTGGTGTCTGTTGCCTTTTAACACATAAACGGCTGAACCGAATTTATGAAAGTTGGTATGTATATTACTATTAACCCAACTTAGACTTTAGGCTATATTAATATTCTCTGAGATAAACTGGAGAGGGGGTTATAAGGAGGAATTGCTTTTTCGGAAAATATACACAGAACAAAAGTTGTTTATTTTGTTATTTAGAGTAACTTTTGTTATATAAACTTTTGTCGTATACCGAAGTATAAATGATTTATACGCTAAAAACTATAGCGGGAGTCAACAATTGTTTAGCTGAGTTCCCTTAAGGGAAATCGGCTATTGGGGTAGTACTCATGACGGAATTTTGGAATTATTTCTTCAAATGTCTATCGATCCTACCTAGTAGATGACGAAAATGAGGTCCGTTCAAGACTGTATATATATTGTTGCAAAAATTAAAGGAATAGCAGAGAGAGTCGCGTACTTGGGAAGTGCGAGATAGATGAAAGAAGCCGACATAGGGTCGAGCTCCTACTAGACCCTTCCAGTGCAGACGTCGAAGGTCCAGCCAACTCCACTTTGATGTATGCCGACGACCTATATGAAGAACAGCCAGCCATGAGCGAGTCAGTTTCTTCTGAAGTGCTCATATGTGCATTCGGTGCTACAGTGCGACTTAGTGCAGTGCGGTAAAGTGTTTTGCAGATTTCCCTTCTGGGAAATCAGCTATTGAGGTTGTACACATGACGGAACTTTCGAAATTTTTCTTCAAATGTCCATCAATCCTACCCAGGAGATGACGAAAATGAGGTTCGTTCAAAACTGTGTGTGTGTGTATATATATATCTTTATATATATAATTCTAGCGTACGTGTGTATGTCACTGAACTCCTCCTAGACGGATGGACCGATTTGATTGAATTTCTAAATACGCGTCCGGGTGACGCCCCGGATGGTTTAGCGCCGCAGATCGGCCCGGCAGATGGAGCAGGTCTCCGGTCGAAGGGCGAAGGGCGAGGTTAGTGGAAATGTAATGAAATGTTAATATGTTTGTCTAATGTATGTCTTTTTTTTTTTTTTTTTTTTTTTTTTTTTTTTTTTTTTTTTTTTTTTTTAGCCGATACCCAGCTAATTCTATTCTTAGGTACTAGTGTGTATGGGACGCTGGGGTGTGGGATAGAAGGAAAAGGAAAGAAGAGGAAAGGAGGATAGGAGGAGGAAGAAAGAAAAGATGATAGAACACACACACGCAGTATATACAAATAAATCTATAACTTACCTAAAACTAGCCTAATTAACCTAAGGGGAGAGGGGGGCTCGCTCGACCGCATCATGGGGGGCTCTTCCTAAAAACTAAACTAACCTAATCTACTAACTAATACTTAAAACTACTTAATTATGTTGAAAGATTTTATTTACAAAATATGTACAAATATTATGGGGGAGAAAATTTGCCTCTAAGTCCTACGGAGGTAGGTCTGCAATCCGGACGACATCGACAAGTGGAGTATTATCGTCCATCTGCCATCTCGTCGGTTGCATGAGGGGTGGGAGGTTGTTGTATAATGGGTTGTCCAGGTGCTGTAGTGAGTCATGAAATTTTATGTGTCGTCGTGCAATCGTGTGTGAGATTGGTTCGAGGTTTAGTGTAGGGTGTATTATGTCGTTCTTTTGTCTCTGTAGGGATGTGTGTTGTACAATTTTCCTAACAAGTCCATTGTGGTATTGTTGTAAGTCAGTTAGGCTTGATTTGTATATGTGTCTGAAGAGGGGTGCGCCGTACAGGAGAGCCGGTCTTATGACTCCTTTGAGTATCATGAGTTTGAGGTTTATGGTGAGATTGGGGGAGAGCAATAGGTGGTTAAGGGAGCGGTATTTGTGTCTTAGTGTTTTGACTTTATGTGAAATGTGTGTGGAGAAAGTCATGTCTCTGTCAAGTCGTATACCTAAATAGCATATGGATCCTGAAGTCTTGATTCGTGTGTTGTTTAGTGTGAAAGTTTTAGGTAGTCTTTTGCGTCCATTGTGGTAGTAAAATATTAGTGCGTCCGTCTTTGTGGGATTTACGTTAATATTTATTTGTTTTAGTCTGTCGGCGATGTCCTGGCAAGTGTTTTCTGCAAGAGCTAATGCCCGTTGGGGATTGAGGGATCTGCTCATGATTGCCACGTCGTCCGCATACGCAAGTACTGACGTGCGATCGTTGTACCGTCGACCTACCACATCCGCTGTAGAAAAGGGTAGGGGATAACACCGAGCCCTGAGGGACTCCGGTTGGCAGAGTGTGGGTGGATGAGAAGCTCTGCCCTACCCTTACTTGTAGCGTGCGATTCTGAAGGAATGACGCAATAATATTAAATAGCTGCTCTGGGCAGCCCTTAGAGTGGAGGGTGTTTAGCAAGATGTGGTGGTCGACGGAGTCGAACGCTTTCGTGCAATCTATGGAAATCATGGCAGTCGACTCATTCCGTCGCAGGCTTTGGGTAGCTAGTGATTGGACCCTTGCCAGGGGGTGTAATGTACAGAGTCGTTTGCGGAAACCTGACTGCTCAGGGGGGATGATACATTCCTTCTCGCAGAAATCTACAAGATACTGGTGCACAACACGCTCCAGTATCTTGGAGATATGTGAAAGAAGGCTTATCGGCCGATAGTGGTCGGGGGAGGTGCCGTGTTTGAAAGGCTTGAGAAGGGGGACCACTATGGCGTGCTTCCACTGGGAGGGGAAATATCGGAGTCTGAGGCAGGAGTTAAGGTTAAGGAGATGGGTGAGGTAGGCTAAGGACTTACGTGGCAACTGGCGCAGAAGCACGTATTGTACTCTGTCCAGACCAGGGGATTTACCACCCTTGGTGCGTCTCAGTATGGCAGTGAGCTGCTTCGGGGAGGAGAACATGAAATTTCTTCCATGCTCCATCCTAGGCGCCTCTCCTCCTTCACGGGACCTGGCCTTGGAGTCTGCCGACATAAATGCCGCCAGCTTCTCAGCTTGGTCCTCGGGGGTCATCACACCTTCTTCCGACTGGAGAAGAACAGAGCCTCTTTTCGAGACCCTGGTCTTGACCAGCTTCCAAAGTTTGCGATAATCCCCGTGAGTGAGGCGGAGGGTTTCATGCCACAGAGACGTTTTCCACTGCCTCATGAGGGAACGGATTTGGGTAGTGAGGGAGTTTATAACAGGGCGTAACGAAGGATTACCGGTTCTATACCAGGTATTCTTCAGATTATTCCGCTGTTTTATTAGGATAAGGATGTGGGCTGGTGGGGTCTTGAGGTGGGGGGGTTGTTTGACTACCTTGGGTATCGATGAGTCTGCGGCGTCGATGATTATCTTGGTGAACTCATCCATTTTCTCATCTAGGGTGTGGGTGTCACGGATATCTGTGAACACCGGAGTGTACTCGTACATGAGCGACTTGTAGCGTTTCCAGTCTGCTTCATGAAACGAGTAGGTGGCGGGGTTTGGGGGTGGGGGTTGACGACCTCTCAGTACGTAAAGCACTGGTAGGTGGTCGCTAGTGACATAGTCCAATCTGGCACATCTTGTCACTATATGAGGGGTACGGGTGAGCAAAAGGTCAACACATGACCGTCTTTTGGGTTGTATAAAAGTGTGGGCATTTGGATGCACGACGCAGAAACGAGATTTCATAATCGCCGTGCCACAAGGGTTCACTGAACAATTGTTCCAGAAGCGGTGTCTGGCGTTCAGATCCCCTATGATGAGGTGTTTTCTGTCGTTCTCTGTGAGTCCGAGCAGAGTACAGAAATAAAGGGGGTCGGCTCTAGGCCGCCGGTAAAGAGCAGTAATAGTATACGTCCGATCGGCTATCAACACTTGAAGTGTGATGATGTGGTGCTTTCTTGGCACTGGTGGGATGACTGGTTGTAGACGTTTAAACGGGATACCGTACTTAATTAGTACGGCAGTTCCACCCGCGTCATCATTATCGTCTGTGTCATCCCTGAGCACCGAATAGCCGGTCATGGTATATCTATTACTGCTCTTTAATCGGGTGTCTGTGAGCACCACGATGGAGGGTTTGAATTTAGCTAGGAACGTTTCAAGTTCGGACTGGCGGGTGATAGCTGAATTAACGTTAAAGTTAACTATGGAGTAGGGTCGGGCCATCATTTGCCCAGGGCTGAGCGTAATGTTTGGATGAGTTCTTTAACTGAGCCTAGGAGAGTAGAGAAGAGATCTTTGAATTCGTTGACCCAAGGAGGGAAGGTTTGGTGTTGGTAACGCGATGTGGGAGCAGTGGAAGCTGAAGCCTGAGCAGTAGGTGGGGGTGTGTATTGTGTGTGTTGATGTTGGTGTGTGTTTGTGTCAGTAGGTGAGAAAAGTGTGTTTGCTGTATGAGTATTGTTGGTCCAAGGGTTGTGTGAGGGGGCGGGGGCGGGGACGAAAGTGGGTTGTTGTCTCTTGAGGCGACGGGCCTGGACCTGCTCTGTGAGCTTTATTCTGTAGGGGCATTGCCGGTAGGAAGCTGGGTGTTCGTCGCCGCAATTGACGCATACTAGGGGATTCTTCACCCTGTCGCAGTCGCTAACATCATGGGGTTCTGCACATCTTACGCACTTAGGAGGGAGACGGCAGTATGCCTTTGTGTGACCTATTGCTTGACAACGGTGACATTGGGGCAATTCTTGGATTGGGGTGTATTCCCTGATTCTGACGATTACGTGGTTTATGGCTTTAACTTTTCCTAGATTTTCTTTGAAGTCGTATGTGGGTTTGTAGGTCACAAGGATGGGTTCAATCTCCTTCTTGAATCCCTCGGCATTTGTTCTAGTGAGACGGATCATGCTCACCAGGTCATCATGGTCAACGTCGGGTAGTATGTCGTCAAGGGAGTGGCTGAGGTCTAGTCCTAGTATCAAGTATTTTTTATTTCGTTTTGTGCCTTTTGGGGCAAAGGTATGGTAAGGTACGTTGTTTTCGGGGTGATCAAAAATGTTCTTAATTTGTTGGTATGCCTCCTGGTTATCTGCTAATACTCTTGTAAGTGTTTGAGTGGGTTGTAATCGGAAATCATTGATGTGGTTGTCCTTGAGGCATTTGATGATGTCTGCAGTGTCACATACCTCTCTGGATATGATGATTGGTGGGGGGAGTGGTTTGTCTTGGGGTTTTGTCTTTTTGTTTGTCTCGTCTCTTTTGGGGTTTGCGTTAGTGTTTGTCAGTGAGGTAAGTGGGGTGAATTTGTTTTGAGTGGGGGTGCTAATGATCTTTGTGTTAGTCTGGGTGGGAGCTGTTTTTCTCCCTTTCTTAGATGATTGTACCGGAGTGAAGCCGTCTTTGTCTATTATTTTTGGGGCCCTTCTTTTAAGAGGAACAATACTTGTGGAGATATCCATGGGGGTATTTTGGCTTTTGCCGGCGGGGTCTCCTGTGGCGATATGGGATGGAGGGGGGTCGAGTGACGTGATTTGTCGTTGCATGTTTTGAGGGTTGGTCGTGTGAACGGTAGCGCTAGTGTCGGTGTGAGTGGAGGGGGGAGGATTGTGGTCAGTCTGTGAGTGGGGGAGGGGGGTGTCTATGTCGGCAATATTGAGAATGCGTTGCATTACTTTTTCCGGGACTTTAGAGGCAATTATGTTAAATAGTTCGGTGGCGGTGGGCTTACTCTTGTTTGGGTCTGTTTTAACTGGTTTTGTGCGATACTTGCGTGTGTGTGTTTTAAGGCCCTTAATAGGGCCGTTTAAAGTGGTTTGGTTAGTTATGCCTGAGGGGCCGGGAGTAGAAAGGGGTTGTTCGCTTAAAGGGCAGTCGGGAGGGTTGGGTGGATGGCCCTGAGAAGGGCCGTGTGAATAAGTCTGGCTCATGTCGGGGGAGGGTTTTAGCATTAGGGGCCTATTCGCCCTCACCTGTGGCAGAATAGTTTGGCCGTAAGGGCCCGATTCTTCCGCCCAAATCCAATTGCCACCCCCACCCGGGTGGGGCACCTTGGAAACGGACGGGCTATTAGTAGAGGATTCTCCGGAACTCACTTCGACTCCCCTCTTTTTCGTGCTGCCGCACTGAAGTTCTCCGGTGTTGTGAGGGTCCTCCAGTGTTGACCGTCTATGGCCGCTCCATGATGATGAAGATCCTTGGCCAGATGGTGAAGTCTTCGTCTCGCAAGATATGTTGAGCAAGCCGAGTGCAACTACAATGAGCACAAGGAACCAAGTCCACTGCTCGGGTATAACTGGTAGTGCACTTGCAGAAAAATATCAGTAGAGCTGGATAGCAGGAGAGCTGGTTAGATGTTTGCTGGTCCACTGCTGGCTTGCTAATGTAATGTATGTCCTAATGTATGTCCTTAGACTTTGAGTGTGTCATCTAAATAATGATGTTTTCAGCAGCGAGAGGTTTTCACTTTCAGACAATGTTATTTATTGTCCAAATTTATTATAATTTGATTTGAATGTTGCAATTATTTTTTTTATTCTTTATTTATATTTATGTATTTCCATTAGTTTTTTTTTTTTTGTTTTTTTTTAGCTGATACCCAGCTTTTTGCTACTAGTTGGTAATTATTGCAGTCAGATGGCTGCTAGGTGTAAAGAAGGATAGGCCCCTTATTCTAGACCATGGTCGTATTCGAAGGGGAGTTTGTGCAGGCTCTTAGGGTGTACTTTATTAGGGTTGTAGTTTGCCTGGTGGCGGGTATGGGTCACCAGGCGGATTGAAAAGGATAGGGGAAAAGGAAAGAAGGAGTAAAGGATATAAGGATAAGGAAATAAAGAGGAAAGTCCGCAGCACCGGATAATGATGATATATACATAAAAATGAAAATGAAATCCTAAATCTAACTATCTAAATCTAATCTATGGTGAGGGGGGTAAACTCACTCGCTCGAGGCTCCGGGGGGCTCTGGTCCTAAAACTATACTAATACTAAAATCCTAAACTAAGATAAAACTAGAGACTTATAGCTATTTGGTAATATGTTGGTAGTTATTTATATATATTTACAATGTTTCAAGGAGGCAGGTCAGCTATTCTGACCAGATCTTGGAGGGGTTCCTCTAGGTGAGCAACTTGCCATCTGGCGGGTCGTTGGGGAGGAGGGAGATCATTGTAGAGATGGTTATCAAGGTACTGGAGGGAGTCGATGAATTTTATGTGTCGTCGTGCGATTGTGTGTGAGATGGGTTCAATGTTGAGTGTACTGTGTATGTGTGAGGTCCTCTGTCTCTGGAGTGATGTGTGTCTGACGATCTTACGAATAAGTCCGTTCTGAAATGATTGCATCTTCTTCAGGCTCGTTTTGTAGAGGTACCTAAAGAGGGGAGCGCCGTATAACAGGGCGGGCTGGATAACCCCTTTTAGGATTAGTAACTTGAGGTTTAGGGTGAGCACTGGTGATAGAAGAAGATGATTCAGTGAACGGTACTTATACCTAAGACCGGAGACTTTTTGTGAAATATGTGTGGAGAACGTCATGTGTCTGTCTAGTCGTATACCTAAGTAAACTATGGACCCAGACGTCTTAATAGTTTTGTTGTTCAGTGTGAATGTTTTAGGTAGTCTTTTCCTGCCGTTATGGTAGTAGAAGATTAGTGCGTCAGTTTTTGTCGGGTTGACGTGTATGTTTATGTGTTTGAGTCTATCCGCGATGTCCTGGCAAGCGGTTTCGGCTAGGGAGAGGGCACGCCTAGGGTTGAGGGACTTGCTCATGATGGCTATATCGTCAGCATAGCCCAGGACCGAGGTCCTGATGCCGTACTGTCGGCCTACCACATCTGCTGTATATATGGAGAAAAGTGTGGGAGATAACACGGATCCCTGTGGGACTCCTGTGGGTAGGGAGTGAGAGTTGGACAGGCTTTCCCCGACGCGCACTTGAAGAGTGCGGTCCTGTAGGAAAGAGTATATGAGGTTGTATAGCTGCTCAGGGCAGTCTTTCGATTTTAGAATAGACAGCAGAGTGTGGTGGTCGACAGAATCGAACGCCTTGGTGCAGTCAATAGAGATCATGGCAGTCGACTCGTTTCGGCGGAGGGACTGGGCTGTAAGTGTATGGAGTCTTGCCAGGGGGTGTAGTGTGCAGAGACGTGTACGGAAGCCGGACTGCTCAGGGGGAATGATTGCTTTCCCCTCGCAGAAGTCTACAAGGTACTGGTGCACAACGCGCTCCAGTATCTTGGAGATATGCGAGAGGAGGCTAATCGGCCTATAGTGGTCCGGGGAGATACCGTTTTTGCGGGGTTTGAGAAAGCACTATGGCGTGCTTTCACTGGGTGGGGAAGTGTCGAAGGCGGAGGCAAGTGTTGAGTAGATGTGTGAGATATGCGAGGGCCTTACGTGGAAGCTGGCGCAAGAGTACGTACTGTACCTTGTCCAGACCAGGGGATTTACCTCCCTTGGTGCGTCTCAAAATGGCACTGAGCTGCTTAGGGGAGGTAAACATGAAATTTCTTTCATGCTCCATCCTAGGCGCCTCTGGACTGTCACGGGTCCTGGCCTGAGAGTCTGCCGACATATGTGCCGCCAGAGCCTCAGCCTGGCCTCCGTCAGACTGGAGAAGAACAGAACCACGCTTGGTGATCTTGGTCTTGACCAGCTTCCAGAACTTGCGATGGTCGCCGTGTGTCAGTCTCAGGGTTTCGTGCCACAGAGACGTTTTCCACTGCCTCATGAGTGAACTAATTTGTGAAGTGAGTGCGTTAAGCGCGAGACGGAGGGATGTGTTGCCTGTTCTGCGAAAATTGTTTTTAATGTTATTGCGTTGTTTGATGAGCTGTAGAATGTGTGCAGGTGGGGTTTTGAGATGTGGGGGTTGGCGCACAAATTTAGGTATTGAGGCGTCAGCTGCCTCTATTATTAATCTGGTAAACTCATCCATTTTCTCCTCGAGTGTTTGGGTGTCGCCTATAGAGGTGAACACCGGTGTGTACTCGTACATAAGCGACTTGTAGCGTTTCCAGTCAGCCTTATGAAACGAGTAGGAGGTGGCAGTGGGGACAGGAGGACGACCTCGCAGCACGTAAAGTACTGGTAGGTGGTCACTTGTGACAAAGTCCAGGGCGGCACATTTTGTCACGATATGTGGGGTGCGGGTCAATAAAAGGTCAATACAAGACCGTTGGTTGCGACGTATAAAGGTGTGGGCGTTAGGGTGCACGGCGCTGAACTGAGATCTCATGATCGCCGTGCCTGCTGGGTTACCTGTACGATTATTCCAAGAGTGATGTTTGGCGTTCAGGTCCCCTATTATTAAATGTTTCCTGTCGTTCTCAGTGAGGCCGAGAAGGACTCCATTAGTGTTGTTGAGGGTTTTGATTTATATAAATTTTTGGTCTACAACTGTTTGTTTTTAATGACCTGTAGTGCGCATTCTACCAGATAATCATAGAACTAAAACGTCTTCCTTTCCTTCTCTCATTTTTCCTTTTCTTCTTGCGTGCCATATTTTCGCTATATTTTTATTTTAGCAGATTTCCCTTAAGGGAAATCAGCTATTGAGGTTGTACTCATGACGGAATTTTCGACATTTTTCTTCAAATGTCCATCGATCCTACCTAGTAGATGACGAAAATGAGGTCCGTTCAAAACTGTATATATATATCTATATCTATATATATATATATATATATATATATATATATATATATATATATATATATATTTGTCTGTTACCGCTCTAGCGGTCGCAATTTTTGTTTAATCCTTACCAAACTTCATATTTAAGCATTTTATGTAAAAAGAAAGATCAAGTTCGTTAACGGCTGAAATCGGTCCAGTGGGAGGGGGGGTTTAGAGGGAAGGATTTTCGAAAATT
Source organism: Riptortus pedestris (assembly GCA_019009955.1). Classification (NCBI taxonomy): domain Eukaryota; kingdom Metazoa; phylum Arthropoda; class Insecta; order Hemiptera; family Alydidae; genus Riptortus; species Riptortus pedestris. The sequence continues at coordinate 47,526,785 of CM032231.1, read as the reverse complement.
CGAAATATCTCCGTTACTATACGTCGGATCGAAAAATTATACAGAATCAATGTTATTACAAATTAAATTTACTATAAATATTGTTATATACATTTATTCTCTATCTTGAATATTAACCGAGATATTTGCATTTTTCAGTTTTCAGCAAACCGCTACTTCTACTCATGTTACGTAAACAATACTCTGCTACATAATAAATCACATTATTGGAAGTTTAAATACCAAAAATTGTATTCAAGAGACCTTTATTATACGAGATACATGCAAATATGCCCTGGTGACTCCCCCCCCCCCATCTTTAAGTTTTGGACTACTAAAATTTTATTGATTGAGATAACAATTATTCTGACTTATTATTAATTACAGTACTAGATATAGTAAATAGTTCTCAATAAAATTAATGTGTTATATTCTGATATATTTCAGTAATTGTTTTCTTTCCGGTGTGAGGCGGGACCCGTTTGTTTACATTTCTAACCTAACGCTTCCTGTCGGCAGGCTATTGAAATTGGATGAAACATTTCTTATTTCCGTTTGTATTTATTCACGGTGTTGTGTTAGCATTATGAATATTTATCTATTACTAAACTTCACGAGGGAAATATGCTTAGTTTACGCAGCCCCTGCGTGACGGACTTTATTTTTTATTTTATTTTATTCAAACTTGCACATAACAAATGTAGTTTTTTGCGTTATTACAAGAAGATTTTTTTTTAAACATAATATTATTAAATTTAATATCCTAATCGCTTGATATATCATGCAGGACAACGTCTGCCGGGTCTGCTAGTATATATATATATATATATATATATATATATATATATAATATATACTAGCTAAGGTACCCGGCTTCGCTCGGGAAATCATTTAAGGCTGAATGATGATAGTGTTTTTTTGGGCAAGGCTTCAATGTTTACAACTACACTTCCCGTCGGCGCGCATTGTTTTGCTGTGAGGGTCAGGCAGGCGACTTATAAATGAGAAATTTTATATTTGAAGAATAAATAAAAATGTGTTCCTAATCTATCCCTTGCCACTTTTTAACTCACCTTTTTGAATACTTCAAACCATAATCATGGATAGTATTTATTACAATTAAATATCCTCTATAATGAAACTTATTTCCTGTCTAAAACCAATCCGAGCAGATATAGTTTAAGCATAGTTTAGCACGTAAGGTTATATTCATAATAGTAGATCTCAGTGGTAATCACTTCCCGTAATGCCCAGCATTTCACAGGAAATTAGTAAACTCAATTAACTCTATTAGCCTCCGTCTATTTCCGCTCTCGCATTAGAGCTATCACCACTCTTCTCCTTAAATTATTAATTCAAAATATTATTGTAATAATTTATCTACCGGATGGAATTAAATAATAGTGTTACCCTAAAAATAATTTCAATTATATTCAAAAAGCTAGTCGAGGGGAAGAGATCGTAGCCGTCCCTGCAACCTAAGTAATACTTTAAACAATCATATCGAGTTTAAGAGCATTTTGTCTTTTGTCATAATAAAATTAACGTTTAATTGTTATGATAGTAAATATTTGTTTCAATAACATGAAGATATAGGAAATAAGATAGTTTATAACCAAAATCAGAGTTTGATTCCCTAGTACTTCCCCAATCACTCCTTGAGGAAATTCAGCACGATTTTTTTTTTTAAATAATACATTATACAAATTAAATAATGGAAATGCTCTTATAGTTTAAATTTCTATTGGAAATAAATAACAAAGTCATTTTCTAGGGAAAATAAATAAATGAGGCGAAGGGGGAGGGGGATTTATAATCTCACTAATCCGAATCATACTTAGTACTAAATAATCGAAATAGATAAGGCTAAAACATAACATCATTTGTCATAATATGCCTATATTAAAAACGCTTAAATAAGTACTAATAAAATCGTCGACTCCCGCTATAGATTTAGCTTATATCCCGTATTTACTCCATTTTACGACATAAGTGAATGAAACAAAAGTTGCTCTAAATAACAAAGTAAACAACTTTTGTTATGTGCACCTTTGCCGAAAAACAAATAGAAAATGAAATATCGTGAATTTTTACTTCAGGCCTCCCTTATAACTCCCACTCCCGTTCGAACCTAAAAATTTTAATATAGCTTATAATCATGGGAGAATTAATGCTAGTTGACATACCGAGTTTTGTTAAGTTCGGTTCAATCGTTAGCGCCCAATAAAATAGTTGACTCCCGCTTTAGTTTATAGTATATATCTCGTTTATACTTCGTTAAAAGTAAAAAATGAATATCACAAAAGTTACTCTAAATAACAAAATAAACAACTTTTGTTAGGTTCATATTTGCCGAAAAACGAATAGAAAACGAAATACCGCTATTTAAAATTCAGGCCTCCCTTACAACCCCCACTCCTGCCCGTCCCTAGAAATGTTAGTATGGCTTATTATAATGAAAGCGTTAGTGCTAATACACATACCGAGTTTTATTCATTTCGGTTGGGTCTTTCGTCTCAAATAAAATTGTTCACATTCGTTATAGGTTTTTGCGTATATCTCGTTTATAATTCAGTATACGAAAAAAGTGTATATAACAAACGTTACTCTAAATAACAAAATAAACAACTTTTGTTATGTTCATATTTGCCGAAAAACTAATAGGAATCGAAATATCGCTATTTTTAATTTCAGGCTTCTCTTATAACCCCCACTCCTGTTCGTCTCAGAGAAAATTAATATAGCCTAAAGTCTAAGTTGGGCTAATAGTAATATACATACCAAGTTTCATAAAATTCGGTTCAGCCGTTTATGCGTGAAAAGGTAACAAACAAACAAACAAATAAACAAACAAACAGACACGAAAGAAACAAAATGCAGTTATGGTGTCTATGACATGTGAAACGAAAAGTTATCGTGAAATTTCGCGAAAAAAATCAATGTACAGACAGAGGTTACAATTTTATATATATACTAGCTCAGATACCCGGCTTCGCCCGGGAATTGATTTGAGGCAGAATGGTGATGGTATTTTTTTGGCAAAGCTTTAATTTGCACAATATTTTGACATTTACCCGTCCTAGTGTTTAGGGTTAATTCCCGTTGTTGGCATTTGTTAATAATAAAATTAATTTTTTATGTAAGTCTTCACTGTCCTCCAAATTGTCATATTTCCCGTAGACAAATAGACAATAAAATATCGCGAAGTTTTATTTCAGGCCTCCCTTATAACTCCCACTCCCGTTCGAACCTAAAAATTTTAATATAGCTTATAATCATGGGAGAATTAATGCTAGTTGACATACCGAGTTTTGTTAAGTTCGGTTCAATCGTTAGCGCCCAATAAAATAGTTGACTCCCGCTTTAGTTTATAGTATATATCTCGTTTATACTTCGTTAAAAGTAAAAAATGAATATCACAAAAGTTACTCTAAATAACAAAATAAACAACTTTTGTTAGGTTCATATTTGCCGAAAAACGAATAGAAAACGAAATACCGCTATTTAAAATTCAGGCCTCCCTTACAACCCCCACTCCTGCCCGTCCCTAGAAATGTTAGTATGGCTTATTATAATGAAAGCGTTAGTGCTAATACACATACCGAGTTTTATTCATTTCGGTTGGGTCTTTCGTCTCAAATAAAATTGTTTACATTCGTTATAGGTTTTTGCGTATATCTCGTTTATAATTCAGTATACGAAAAAAGTGTATATAACAAACGTTACTCTAAATAACAAAATAAACAACTTTTGTTATGTTCATATTTGCCGAAAAACTAATAGGAATCGAAATATCGCTATTTTTAATTTCAGGCTTCTCTTATAACCCCCACTCCTGTTCGTCTCAGAGAAAATTAATATAGCCTAAAGTCTAAGTTGGGCTAATAGTAATATACATACCAAGTTTCATAAAATTCGGTTCAGCCGTTTATGCGTGAAAAGGTAACAAACAAACAAACAAATAAACAAACAAACAGACACGAAAGAAACAAAATGCAGTTATGGTGTCTATTACATGTGAAACGAAAAGTTATCGTGAAATTTCGCGAAAAAAATCAATGTACAGACAGAGGTTACAATTTTATATATATACTAGCTCAGATACCCGGCTTCGCCCGGGAATTGATTTGAGGCAGAATGGTGATGGTATTTTTTTGGCAAAGCTTTAATTTGCACAATATTTTGACATTTACCCGTCCTAGTGTTTAGGGTTAATTCCCGTTGTTGGCATTTGTTAATAATAAAATTAATTTTTTATGTAAGTCTTCACTGTCCTCCAAATTGTCATATTTCCCGTAGACAAATAGACAATAAAATATCGCGAAGTTTTATTTCAGGCCTCCCTTATAACCCCCACTCCCGTTCTAACCTAAAAATTTTAATATAGCTTATAATTATGGAAGAATTAATGTTAATCGACATAATGAGTTTTTGTAAGTTCGGTTTACTCGTTAGCGCTCAATGAAATCGTTGACTCCCGCTATAGTTTATAGTATATATCTCGTTTATACTTCGTTAAAAGTAAAAAATGAATATCACAAAAGTTACTCTAAATAACAAAATAAACAACTTTTGTTAGGTTCATATTTGCCGAAAAACGAATAGAAAACGAAATACCGCTATTTTAAATTCAGGCCTCTCTTACAACCCCCACTCCTGCCCGTCCCTAGAAATGTTAGTATGGCTTATTATAAGGAAGGCGTTAGTGCTAATTCACATACCGAGTTTGGTTTAGTTCGGTTGAGTCTTTTGTGCCAAATAAAATTGTGGACTCCCGCTATAGTTTTTAGCGTATAACTCTTTTAGACTTCCGTATACGGCAAAAGTGTATATAACAAAAGTTACTGTAAATAACAAAATAAACAACTTTTTTTATGGGCATATTTGCTGAATAAGCAATAGGAAACGAAATATCGCTATTTTTAATTTCAGGCCTCCCATATAACCCCCACTCCTGCCCGTCCCTAGAAATGTTAGTATGGCTTATTATAAGGAAGACGTTAGTACTAATTCACATACCGAGTTTGGTTTAGTTCGGTTGAGTCTTTTGTGCCTAATAAATTGTTGACTCCCGCTAAAGTTTTTAGCGTATAACTCATTTATACTTCCATATACGGCAAACGTGCATATAACGAAAGTTACTCTAAATTACAAAATAAACAACTTTTGTAATGGGCATATTTGCTGAAAAAGCAATAGGAACCGAAATATCGCTATTTTTAATTTCAGGTCTCATTATAACCCCCACTCCTGTTTGTCTTAGAGAATGTTAATATAGCCTAAAGTCTAAGTTGGGCTAGTAATAATACACATACCAAGTTTCATAAAATTCGGTTCAGCCGTTTATGCGTGAAAAGGTAACAAACAAACAAACAAACAAATAAACAAACAAACAGACACCAAAGAAACAAAATGCAGTTATGGTGTCTATGACATGTGAAACGAAAAGTTATCGTGAAATTTCGCGAAAAAAATCAATGTACAGACAGAGGTTACAATTTTATATATATATAGATATATATATATATATATACTAGCTCAGATACCCGGCTTCGCTCGGGAATTCATTTGAGGCTAAATGGTGATGGTATTTTTTTGGCAAGGCATTAATTTGCACAATATTTTGACATTTACCCGTCCCAGTGTTTAGGGTTAATTCCCGTTTTTGGCATTTGTTAATTATAAAATTAATTTTTTATGTAAGTCTTCACTGTTCTCCAAATTGTCATATTTCCCGTAGACAAATAGACAATGAAATATCGCGAATTTTTATTTCAGGCCTCCCTTATAACCCCCACTCCCGTTCAAACCTAAAAATTTTAATATAGCTTATAATCATGGAAGAATTAATGCTAATTGACATACCGAGTTTTTGAAAGTTTGGTTTACTCGTTAGCGCTCAATGAAATCGTTGACCCCCGCTTTAGTTTATAGTGTATATCTCGTTTATACTTTGTTGAAAGACAAAAATGAATATGACAAAAGTTACTCTAAATAACAAAATAAACAACTTTTGTTATGTTCATATTTGCCGAAAATGCAATAAGAAACGAAATACCGCTATTTTTAAATTCAGGCCTTCCTTATAACCCCCACTCCTGCCCGTCCCTAGAAATGTTAGTATGGCTTATTATAAGGAAGGCGTTAGTGCAAATTCACATACCGAGTTTGGTTTAGATCGGTTGAGTCTTTTGTGCCAAATAAAATTGTGGACTCCCGCTATAGTTTTTAGCGTATAACTCATTTATACTTCCGTATACGGCAAAAGTGCATATAATAAAAGTTACTCTAAATTACAAAATAAACAACTTTTGTTATGGGCATATTTGCTGAAAAAGCAATAGGAAACGAAATATCACTATTTTTAATTTCAGGCCTCCCTTATAACCCCCACTCCTGTTTGTCTTAGAGAATATTAATATAGCCTAAAGTCTAAGTTGGGCTAGTAGTAATACACATACCAAGTTTCATAAAATTTGGTTCAGCCGTTTGTACGTGAAAAGGTAACAAACAAACAAACAAATAAACAAACAAACAAATAAACAAACAAACAAACAAACAAACAGACACCAAAGAAACAAAATGCAGTTATGGTGTCTATGACATGTGAAACGAAAAGTAATCGTGAAATTTCGCGAAAAAAATCAATGTACAGACAGAGGTTACAATTTTATATATATATATATAGATATATATATATATATACTAGCTCAGATACCCGGCTTCGCCCGGGAATTTATTTGAGGCTGAATGGTTATGGAATTTTTTTTGGCAAAACTTTACTTTACACAATATTTTGACATTTACCCGTCCCAGTGTTTAGGGTTAATATCCGTTGTTGGCATTTGTTAATAATAAAATTAATTTTTATGTAAGTCTTGACTGTCCTCCAAATTGTCATATTTCATATTTTGTTATATTGCCATATTTCCCGTCTCCTTTGCATACTGCATAGATTTCAGTTACTAAGGACAAAATATTAACATAGATTTGAATTAATTTTTCAGGTGAGGTACCTCATAGTTCAAATTAGAATGAATTGTTGAGAATATCAATATTTCTACGCAAATTACTTGCTCCACACATTGTTCCTGGAGAAATGAATAAAACAAAAGTTAATCTAAATAACAAAGTAAACAACTTTTGTTATTTGCTTGTTTGTCAAAAAACAAATAGACAATGAAATATCACGAATTTTTATTTCAGGCCTCCCTTATAACCCCCACTCCCGTTCTAACCGAACAATTTTAATATAGCTTATAATCATGGAAGAATTAATGCTAATTGACATACCGAGTTTTTAAGTTCGGTTTAATCGTTAGTGCCTAATGAAATAGTTGACTCCCGCTTTAGTTTATAGTGTATATCTCGTTTATAATTCGGTATAAGACAAAAGTGTATATAACAAAAGTTACTCCAAATAACAAAATAAACAACTTTTGTTATGTTCATATTTGCCGATAAACGAATAGAAAACGAAATACCGCTATTTTAATTTCAGGCCTCCCTTACAACCCCCACTCCTGCCCGTCCCTAGAAATGTTGGTATAGCTCGTTATAATGAAAGCGTTAGTACCAATACACATACCGAGTTTTATTTATTTCGGTTGGGTCTTTTGTCCCAAATAAAATTGTTCACTTCTGCTATAGGTTTTAGCGTATATCTCGTTTATAATTCGTTATAAGAAAAAGGTATATATAACAAATGTTACTCTAAATTACAACATAAACAACTTTGTTCTGTTCATATTTGCCGAAAACCTAATAAGAAACGAAATATCGCTATTTTTAATTTCTGGCTTCCCTCATAACCCCCACTCCTGCCCGTCCCTAGAAATGTTGGTATGGCTTGTTATAATGAAAGCGTTAGTGCTAATACATATACCGAGTTTTAGTTATTTCGGTTGGGTCTTTTGTCCCAAATAAAATTGTTCACTTCCGCTATAGGTTTCAGCGTATATCTCGTTTATAATTCGGTATACGAAAAAAGTGTATATAACAATAGTTACTCTACATAACAAAATAAACAACCTTTGTTATGTTCATATTTGCCATAAAACCAATAGGAAACGAAATATCGCTATTTTTAACTTCTGGCTTCCCTTATAACCCCCACTCCTGTTCGTCCCAGAGGATATTAATATAGCCTAAAGTCTAAGTTGGGTTAATGGTAATATACATACCAAGTTTCATAAAATTCGGTTCAGCCGTTTATGCGTGAAAAGGTAACAAACAAACAAACAAACAAACAAATAAACAAACAAACAAACAAACAGACACCAAAGAAACAAAATGCAGTTATGGTGTCTATGACATGTGAAACGAAAAGTTATCGTGAAATTTCGCGAAAAAAATCAATGTACAGACAGAGGTTACAATTTTATATATATATATATATATATATATATATATATATATATATATATATATATATACTAGCTAAGGTACCCGGCTTCGCTCGGGAAATCATTTGAGGCTGAATGATAATAGTATTTTTTTTTTTTTTTTTGAGCAAGCTTCAATGTTTACTACACTTCCCGTCTGGGCGCACTGTTTTCCCGTGAGGGTCAGGCAGGCGACGTATAGATGAGAAATATTAATTTTGAAGAATAAATAAAAATGTGTTCCTAATCTATCCCTCTCCAATTTTCCAACTCACCTTTTTGAATACTTCAAACCATAATCGTGGATAGCATTTATTACAATTAAATATCCTCTATAATGAAACTTATTTCCTGTCAAAAACCAATCCGAGCACATATAGTTTAAACATAGTTTTGTACATTAGATTATATTCGTAATAGTAGAGCTCAGTGGAAATCATTTCCAGTAATGAAAGCATTTAACAGGAAATTAATTAACTCAATTAACTGTTTAGGCTCCGACCTCCTTCCGCTCCAGTATCTCCATAGTTTTCCTTAAAATATTGATTCAATGTATTATTTTATTATTCATTTGAGGCTGAATGGTGAAAGTATATTTTTGGCAAGGCTTTACTTTGCACAATATTTTGACATTTACCCGTTCCAGTGTTTAGGGTTAATACCCGTTGTTGGCATTTGTTAATAATAAAATTATTTTTTTATGTAAGACTTCACTGTCCTTCATATTGTCATATTTCCCGTCTCCTGTGCATTATGCATAGATTTGAATTAATAAGGAGAAAATATTGACATACATTTGAATTAATTTTTTCAGGAGATGTACCTGGTAGTTCATATTGAAATGAAGTGTTGAGCAAATTTCTCTTAATAACAAAATAAACAACTTTTAACCCCAATAGGAAATCATTATTATTAATTTCAGGCCTTCCTTATAACCCCCACTCCTGCCCGTCCCTAGAAATGCTAGTATGACTTATTATAAGGAAGGCATTAGTTTTAATATACATACTGAGTGTTTTATTTAGTTCGGTTGAGTCTTTTGTGCCAAATAAAATTGTTGTCTCCCGCTATAATTTTCAGCATATAACGCCTTTATACTTCGGTATACGATGATAGTGTATATAAAAAAGTTTCTCTAAATAACAAAATAAACAACTTTTGTTATGTGCATATTTACCGTAAATGCAATAGGAAACGAAATATCACTATTATTAATTTCAGGCCTTCCTTATAACCCCCACTCCTGCCAGTCCCAAGAAATGTTAGTATAGCTTATTATAATGAAGGCGTTAGTACTAATTCAGATACCGAGTTTGGTTTAATTCGGTTGAGTCTTTGGTGCCAAATAAAATTATGGACTCCCGCTATAGTTTTTAGCGTATAACTCATTTATACTTCCGTATAAGGCAAAAGTGCATATAACAAAAGTTTCTCTAAATAGTAAAATAAACAACTTTGGTTAAGTGCATATTTGCCGTAAATGCAATAGGAAACGAAATATCACTATTATCAATTTCAGGCCTCCCTTATAACCCCCACTCCTGCACGTCCCTAGAAATGTTAGTATGGCTTATTATAAGGAAGGCGTTAGTGCTAATTCACATACCGAGTTTGGTTTAGTTCGGTTGAGTCTTTTGTCCCAAATAAAATTGTGGACTCCCGCTATAGCTTTTAGCATATAACTCATTTATACTTCCGTATACGGCAAAAGTGCATATAACAAAAGTTACTCTAAATTACAAAATAAACAACTTTTGTTATGTGCATATTTGCCGAAAAACCAATAGGAAACGAAATATCGCTATTTTTAATTTCAGGTCTCCCTTATAACCCCCACTCCTGTTCGTCTTAGAGAATATTAATATAGCCTAAAGTCTAAGTTGGGCTAGTAGTAATATACATACCAAGTTTCATAAAATTCGGTTCAGCCGTTTATGCGTGAAAAGGTAACAAACAAACAAACAAACATACACGAAAGAAACAAAATGCAGTTATGGTGTCTATGACATGTGAAACGAAAAGTTATCGTGAAATTTCGCAAAAAAAATCAATGTACAGACAGAGGTTACAATTTTATATATATACTAGCTCAGATACCCGGCTTCGCCCGGGAATTCATTTGAGGCTGAATGGTGATAGTATTTTTTAGCAGGCTTTACATTGCACAATATTTTGACATTTACCCGTCCCAGTGTTTAGGATTGATACCTACCCGTCGTTGCCGTGGATTTGCTAATAATAGAATATTTGTTCTATAAGGCTTCACTGTCTTCGATATTTTTATATTTCCCGTCTCTTATACATGTAAATATGGTGAATTTTTATTTCAGCCCTCCCTTATAACCCCCCTTCCGTTCGAACCTAAAACTTTTAATATAACTTATAATTATGGAAGAATTAATGCTAATTGACATACCGAGCTTTGTTAAGTTCGGTTCAGCCGTTAGTGCCCAATAACATTGTTGGCTCCCGCTAAAGTTTTAACGTTTAACTCATTTATACTTAGGTATACGACAAAAGTGTATATAACAAAAGTTACTCCAAATAACAAAATAAACAACTTTTGTTATGTTTATATTTGCGGAAAAACCAATAGGAAACTAAATATCGCTATTTTTAATTTCAGGCTTCCCCTATAACCCCCCCTCCTGCCCGTCCATAGAAATGTTGGTATGGCTTATTATAATGAAGGCCTCACTGCTAATACACATACCGAGTTTTATTTAGTTCGGTTGAGTCTTTTTTGGCAAATAATATTGTTGACTCCCGCTATAATTTTTAGCGTATAACGCTTTTAAACTTCGGTAAACGACAAAAGTGTAAATAACAAAAGTTACTCTAAATAACAAAATAAACAACTTTTGTTATGTTCATATTTACCGAAAAACCAATAGAAAACGAAATATCGCTATTTTTAATTTCAGGCTTCCCTTATAACCCCCACTCCTGTTCGCCTCAGAGAAAATTAATATAGCCTAAAGTCTAAGTTGGGTTAGTAGTAATATACATACCATGTTTCATAAAATTCGGTTTAGCCGTTTATGCGTGAAAAGGTAACAAACAAACAAACAAACAAACAAACAAACAAACAAACAAACATACACGAAAGAAACAAAATGCAGATATGGTGTCTATGACATATGAAACGAAAAGTTATCGTGAAATTTCGTGAAAAAAATCAATGTACAGACAGAGGTTACAATTTTATATATATATATATAGAAGATATATATATACTAGCAAAGGTACCCGGCTTCGCCCGGGAATTCATTTGAGGCTGAATGAAGATGGTATGTTTTTGGCAAGGCTTTACTTCCCACAATATTTTTTTTTATTTCCCTGTCCCAGTGTTTAGAATTTATACCCGTCATTACTGTGGATTTGTTAATAATAAAATTATTTGTTATTTAAGACTTCATTGTTCTTAATATTTTTATATTTCCCGTCCCTTGTGTATGTAGTTTTTTTTTATAAAGTGATGGACCATATAATTCATAATCCTAGAATGTATTCTATCTTCCAAACCACGTAAGGTAAAGTATATCATAATACATTATCGGAGCAGAGTTAATAAATACCAGAAATACCTGAGTGCACCTGCCTAGCGTTTATTCTTGTAAATTATTTATTTATGATAATTAAAGAAATTCACATTCCTGAGAATAATAATACATTGCTATAAGCATCAATTATCATGTAAACATAGACCAATATGAGGTCGGAAGGGAAGCGGCAGAACTGATAGGACAAAGGATGTAGGCTCGACACCTACATAGCCTCAGTGCTGCCAACCTGCAATGCATTTTGGATAGATATCCTCTAATACATTCAAATATATTAAAAATGATATTACATTATCTTCACAATTCTAAAACTGTTTCAAATATTTTTCACGTTTTAATTAAATAATGTATTAAATACACTTAGAGAAGGGTGGGGGCCGTATACCTTATTTGGTGCAAACTGTTACTGGCGTTAAAAAATAACAGTTTTGAATTATTAAGGATAAAATTCTAACATGGATTTGAATTAACTTATCCAGGTGAGATACCCGGGTAGTTCATATTGGAATGTATTGTTGAGCATATCAATATTTCTAAGCAAATTACTTGCTTCATACCTTATTTTACAAAAAAAAATAATTATAAAACAAAATTTACACTAATTAAAAAAGTAAACAACTTATGTTTTTGCACGATTGCCAAAAAACAAATAGACGATGAAATATCGCGAATTTTTATTTCAGGCCTCCTTTATAACCCCCATTCCCCTTGGAACCTAAAATTTTTACTACAGCTTATAATCATGGAAGAATTAATGCTAATTTACATACCGAGTGTTGTTAAGTTCGGTTCTACCGTTAGTGCCCAATAAAATTGTTGCCCCCGCTTTAGTTTTTAGCGTATATCTCGTTTATACTTTGTTATAAAAGAAAAGTGTATATATTAAAAGTTACTCTAAATAACAAAATAAACAACTTTTGTTATGTTCATATTTGCCAAGAAACCAATACGAAACGAAATATCGCTATTTTTAATTTCTGGCATCCCTCATAACCCCCACTCCTGCCCGTCCCTATAAATGTTGGTATGGCTTGTTATAATTAAAGCGTTAGTGCTAATACATATACCGAGTTTTATTTATTTCGGTTGGGTCTTTCGTCTCATATAAAATTGTTCACATTCGTTATAGGTTTTTGCGTATATCTCGTTTATAATTCAGTATACGAAAAAAGTGTATATAACAAAAGTTACTCAAAATAATAAAATAAACAACTTTTGTTATGTGCATATTTGCAGAAAAAGCAATAGGAAACGAAATATAGCTATTTTTAATTTCAGGCCTTCCTTATAACCTCCACTCCTGTTCGTCTTAGAGAATGTTAATATAGCCTAAAGTCTAAGTTGGGCTAGTAGTAATATACATACCAAGTTTCATAAAATTCGGTTTAGCCGTTTATGCGTGAAAAGGTAACAAACAAACAAATAAACAAACAAACAGACACGAAAGAAACAAAATGCAGTTATGGTGTCTATGACATGTGAAACGAAAAGTTATCGTGAAATTTCGCGAAAAAAATCAATGTACAGACAGAGGTTACAATTTTATATATATACTAGCTCAGATACCCGGCTTCGCTCGGGAATTCATTTCAGGCTGAATGGTGATGGTATTTTTATGGCGAGGCTTTACTTTGCACAATATTTTGGCATTTACCCGTTCCAGTGATTAGGGTTAATACCCGTTGTTGGCATTTGTTAATAATAAAATTATTTTTTTATGTAAGACTTCACTGTCCTGCATATTGTCATATTTCCCGTCTCCTGTGCAATATTCATAGATTAGCCGAAAATGCAATAGGAAACGAAATATCACTATTATTAATTTCAGGCCTCCCTTATAACCCCCACTCCTGCCCGTCCCTAGAAATGTTAGTATGGCTTATTATAAGGAAGGCGTTAGTGCTAATACACATACTTAGTATTTTATAGTTTTATTTATTTCGGTTGGGTCTTTTGTCCCAAATAAAATTGTTCACTTCCGCTATAGGTTTTAGCGTATATCTCGTTTACAATTCGGTATACGAAAAAAATGTATATAACAAAAATTACTCTAAATAACAAAATAAACAACTTTTGTTCTGTTCATATCTGCCGAAAAACCAATAGGAAAAGGAATATTGCTATTTTTAATTTCTGGCTTCCCCTATAACCCCCACTCCTGCCCGTCCCTACAAATGTTGGTATGGCTTGTTATAATAAAAGCGTTAGTACTAATGCACATACCGAGTTTTATTCATTTCGGTAGGGTCTTTCGTCTCAAATAAAATTGTTCACATTCGTTATAGGTTTTTGCGTATATCTCGTTTATAATTCGGTATAAGAAAAAAAGGTAAATAACAAAAGTTACTCTAAATAACAAAATAAACAACTTTTGTTATGTGCACAATTGCCGAAAAACGAATAGGAATCGAAATATCGCTATTTTTAATTTCAGGCTTTCCTTATAACCCCCACTCCTGTTCGTCTCAGAGGATATTAATATAGCCTAAAGTCTAAGTTGGGTTAGTAGTAATATACATACCAAGTTTCATAAAATTCGGTTCAGCCGTTTATGCGTGAAAAGGTAACAAACAAACAAACAAATAAACAAACAAACAAACAAACAAACAAACAAACAGACACCAAAGAAACAAAATGCAGTTATGGTGTCTATGACATGTGAAACGAAAAGTTATCGTGAAATTTCGCGAAAAAAATCAATGTACAGACAGAGGTTACAATTTTATATATATATAGATAGATATACTAGCTAAGGTACCCGGCTTCGCTCGGGAAATCATTTAAGGCTGAATGATGATAGTATTTTTTTGGGCAAGGCTTCAATGTTTACAACTACACTTCCCGTCGGCGCGCATTGTTTTGCTGTGAGGGTCAGGCAGGCGACTTATAAATGAGAAATTTTATATTTGAAGAATAAATAAAAATGTGTTACTAATCTATCCCTTGCCACTTTTTAACTCACCTTTTTGAATACATCAAACCATAATCATGGATAGTATTTATTACAATTAAATATCCTCTATAATGAAACTAATTTCCTGTCAAAAACCAATCCGAGCAGATATAGTTTAAGCATAGTTTAGCACGTAAGGTTATATTCATAATAGTAGATCTCAGTGGTAATCACTTCCCGTAATGCCCAGCATTTCACAGGAAATTAGTAAACTCAATTAACTCTATTAGCCTCCGTCTATTTCCGCTCTCGCATTAGAGCTATTAACACTCTTCTCCTTAAATTATTAATTCAAAATATTATTGTAATAATTTATCTACCTGATGGAATTAAATAATAGTGTTAACCTAAAAATAATTTCAATTATATTCAAAAAGCTAGTCGAGGGGAAGAGATCGTAGCCGTCCCTGCAACCTAAGTAATACTTTAAACAATCATATCGAGTTTAAGAGCATTTTGTCTTTTGTCATAATGACATTAACGTTTAATTGTTATGATAGTACATATTTGTTTCAATAACATGAAGATATAGGAAATAAGATAGTATATAACCAAAATCAGAGTTTGATTCCATAGTACATCCCCTATCCATCCTTGAGGACATTCAGCACGATTTTTTTTTAAATAATACATAATACAAATTAAATAATGGAAATGCTCTTATAGTTTAAATTTCTATTGGAAATAAATAACAAAGTTATTTTCTAGGGAAAATAAATAAATGAGGCTAAGGGGGAGGGGGATTTATAATCTCACTAATCCGAATCATACTTAGTACTAAATAATCAAAATAGATAAGGCTAAAACATAACATCATTTGTCATAATATGCCTATATTAAAAACGCTTAGATAAGTACTAATAAAATCATCGACTCCCGCTATAGATTTAGCTTATATCCCGTATTTACTTCATTTTACGACATAAGTGAATGAAACAAAAGTTGCTCTAAATAACAAAGTAAACAACTTTCGTTATGTGGACCTTTGCTGAAAAACAAATAGAAAATGAAATATCGTGAATTTTTACTTCAGGCCTCCCTTATAACTCCCACTCCCGTTCGAACCTAAAAATTTTAATATAGCTTATAATCATGGGAGAATTAATGCTAGTTGACATACAGAGTTTTGTTAAGTTCGGTTCAATCGTTAGCGCCCAATAAAATAGTTGACTCCCGCTTTAGTTTATAGTATATATCTCGTTTATACTTCGTTAAAAGTCAAAAATGAATATTACAAAAGTTACTCTAAATAATAAAATAAACAACTTTTGTTAGGTTCATATTTGCCGAAAAACGAATAGAAAACGAAATACCGCTATTTTAAATTCAGGCCTCCCTTACAAACCCCACTCCTGCCCGTCCCTAGAAATGTTAGTATGGCTTATTATAATGAAAGCGTTAGTGCTAATACACATTCCGAGTTTTATTCATTTCGGTTGGGTCTTTCGTCTCAAATAAAATTGTTCACATTCGTTATAGGTTTTTGCGTATATCTCGTTTATAATTCAGTATACGAAAAAAGTGTATATAACAAAAGTTACTCAAAATAATAAAATAAACAACTTTTGTTATGTGCATATTTGCAGAAAAAGCAATAGGAAACGAAATATAGCTATTTTTAATTTCAGGCCTTCCTTATAACCTCCACTCCTGTTCGTCTTAGAGAATGTTAATATAGCCTAAAGTCTAAGATGGGCTAGTAGTAATATACATACCAAGTTTCATAAAATTCGGTTCAGCCGTTTATGCGTGAAAAGGTAACAAACAAACAAATAAACAAACAAACAAACAGACACGAAAGAAACAAAATGCAGTTATGGTGTCTATGACATGTGAAACGAAAAGTTATCGTGAAATTTCGTGAAAAAAAATCAATGTACAGACAGAGGTTACAATTTTATATATATATAGATAGACTAGCAAAGGTACCCGGCTTCGCCCGGGAATTCATTTGAGGCTGAATGAAGATGGTATATTTTTGGCAAGGCTTTACTTTCCACAATATTTTTTTTATTTCCCTGTTCCAGTGTTTAGAATTTATACCCGTCGTTACTGTGGATTTGTTAATAATAAAATTATTTGTTATTTAAGACTTCATTGTTCTTAATATTTTTATATTTCCCGTTCCTTGTGTATGTAGTTTTTTTTTATAAAGTGATGGACCATATAATTCATAATCCTAGAATGTATTCTATCTTCCAAACCATGTATGAATAAGTTTCTTTCCCTTCATGGGGTACAATGTCCAACGGTGACAGCTGTTTTAGGTACGTCATAGCCTCTATTAAAACACTCTTTCATAAGTCTCGATTGTAAACTGTGTATTCATATTGGTTTTCAGTAAATTATATCATAATACATTATCGGAGCTGAGTTAATAAATACCAGAAATACCTGAGTGCACCTCCCTAGCGTTTATTCTAGTAACTTACTTATTTATGATAATTAAAGAAATTCACATTCCTGAGAATAATAATACATTGCTATAAGCATCAATTAACATGTAAACATAGATCAATATGAGGTCGGAAGGGAAGCGGCAGAACTGATAGGACAAAGGAAGTAGCTCGACACTTACATAGCCTCAGTGCTGCCAACCTGCAATGCATTTTGGATAGCTATCCTCTAATACAGGGGTCTCCAAACTTTCCAGCCTTAGGGCCATACTGATTACTCCAGTAAGTTCCGAGGGCCAAAACCACATTATCATTGTTGCCGGTGGTGAAAAGTGAAATAGACCAATGATGAAAAAAAAAGTCCGAAAAAGTACGCAACGTTTGAAAAAGGCTGCAAATCGGACTAAAGTCCGCAAAACCCCAACACTGCATATTATTAATTTTCCTGTCATTATCTGTAATTTCTAGATTAGTCGTAGAGTACGAGCCATGAGGAGTAACGTGAGACGTAATTAGCCCATGACCATATCAATGTAGATGTCATATTAATAATTATACAACATAAAATTAAAATACTTCAGTAAACTAAATTTAATTTGCTATAAAAAATATGTTCTCTAATAGGAGTTTTCAAGTATGCTAGCTCTCCGCGGGCCGGACAAAACCTGTCCGCGGGCCGGATGTGGCCCTCGGGCCGTAGTTTGGAGACCCCTGCTCTAATACATTCAAATATATTAAAAAATCATATTACATTATCTTCTCAATTCTAAAACTGTTTCAAATAGTTTTCACTTTTAATTAAATAATGTATTAAATACACTTAGAGAAGGGTGGGGGCAGTATACCTTATTTGGTGCAAACTGTTCCTGGCGTTAAAAAATAACATACTTTTGAATTCTAACTTGGATTTGAATTAACTTATCCAGGTGAGATACCTGGGTAGTTCATATTGGAATGTATTGTTGAGCATATCAATATTTCTAAGCAAATTACTTGCTTCATACCTTATTTTACAAAAAAAATAATTAAAAAACAAAATTTACACTAATTAAAAAAGTAAACAACTTATGTTATGTGCACAATTGCCAAAAACCAAATAGATGTACAGACAACATGTACATTGATTTTTTTCGCGAAATTTCACGATAACTTTTCGTTTCACATGTCATAGACACCATAACTGCATTTTGTTTCTTTGGTGTCTGTTTGTTTGTTTATTTGTTTGTTTGTTTGTTTGTTACCTTTTCACGCATAAACAGCTGAACCGAATTTTATGAAACTTGGTATGTATATTACTACTAACCCAACTTAGACTTTAGGCTATATTAATATCCTCTGAGAAGAACAGGAGTGGGGGTTATAAGGGAAGCCTGAAATTAAAAATAACGATATTTCGTTTCCTATTGGTTTTTCGGCAAATATGAACATAACAAAAGTTGTTTATTTTGTTATTTAGAGTAACTTTTAATATATACACTTTTGTCGTATATCGAAGTTTAAATGCGTTATACGCTAAAAATTATAGCGGGAGTCAACAATATTATTTGCCGAAAAAGACTCAACCGAACTAAATAAAACTCGGTATGTGTATTATCAGTGAGGCCTTCATTATAATAAGCCATACCAACATATCTATGGACGGGCAGGAGTGGGGGTTATAAGGGAAGCCTGAAATTAAAAATAGCGATATTTCGTTTTCTATTGGTTTTTCTTCAAATATGTACATGACAAAAGTTGTTTATTTTGTTATTTGGAGTAACTTTTGTTATATACACTTTTGTCGTATACCTAAGTATAAATGAGTTATATGTTAAAACTTTAGCTGAAGCCAACAATTTTATTGGGCACTAACGGCTGAACCGAACTTAACAAAACTCGGTATGTCAATTACCATTAATTCTTCCATGATTATAAGTTATATTAAAATTTTTAGGTTCAAACGAGAGTGGGGTTATAAGGGAGGCCTGAAATAAAAATTCACCATATTTACATGTATAAGAGACGGGAAATATAAAAATAGTGAAGACTGTGAAGCCTTATCGAACAAATAATTCTATTATTAGTAAATCCACGGCAACGACGGGTACCAATCCTAAACACTGGGATGGTAAATGTCAAAATATTGTGCAATGTAAGCCTACTAAAAAATACCATCACCATTCAGCCTCAAATGAATTCCCGGGCGAAGCCGGGTATCTGAGCTAGTATATATATAAAATTGTAACCTCTGTCTGTACATTGATTTTTTTCGCAAAATTTCACGATAACTTTTCGTTTCACATGTCATAGACACCATAACTGCATTTTGTTTCTTTGGTGTCAGTTTGTTTGTTTGTTTATTTGTTTGTTTGTTACCTTTTCACGCATAAACGGCTGAACCGAATTTAATGAAACTTGGTATGTGTATTACTACTAACCCAACTTAGACTTTAGGCTATATTAATATCCTCTGAGACGAACAGGAGTGGGGGTTATAGAAAAAGCCTGAAATTAAAAATAGCGATATTTCGTTTCCTATTGCATTTTCGGCAATTATGAACAAAAGTTGTTTACTTTGTTATTTAGAGTAACTTTTGTTATATAAACTTTTGTCGTATACCTAAGTATAAAGGCGTTATACGCTAAAAATGATAGCGGAAGTCAACAATTTTATTTAGCACAAAAGACTCAACCGAAGTAAACCAAACTCGGTATGTGAATTAGCACTAACGTCTTCCTTATAATAAGCCATTCTAATATTTCTAGGGACGGGCAGGAGTGGGGGTTATAAGGGAGGCCTGAAATTAAAAATAGTGATATTTCGTTTCCTATTGGGGTTTCGGCAAATATGCACATAACAGAAGTTGTTTATATTGTCATTTAGAGAAACTTTTGTCATATACACTTTTATCGTATACCTAATTATAAAGGCGTTATACGCCAAAAAGTGTTAGCAGAAGTCAACAATTTTATTTGGCACAAAAGACTCAACCGAACTAAACAAAACTCGGTATGTGAATTAGCACTTACGTTTTCCTTACAATAAGCCATACTAACATTTATAGGAGCGGGCAGGAGTGGGGGTTATAAGGGGCCCTGAAATTAAAAATAGTGATATTTCGTCTCCTATTGGGGTTTCGGCAAATATGCACATTACAACGTTATTTATTTTATTATTTAGTGAAATTTGCTCAACAATTCTTTGGAACTACAAGGTACCTCACCGGGAAAAATTAATTCAAATTTTTGTTAATATTTTGTGCTTAATAATTCAAATATATGCATAATGCACAGGAAACGGGAAATATGACAATATGGAGGACAGTGAAGTCTTACATACAAAAATAATTTTATTATTAAAAAATCCACAGAAACGACGGGTATTTACACTAAACACTGTGACGGGTAAATGTCAAAATATTGTGCAAAGTAAAGCCTTGCCAAAAAAATACCATCGCCATTCAGCCTCAAATGAATTCCCGAGCGAAGCCGGGTATCTGAGCTAGTATATATATAAAATTGTAACCTCTGTCTGTACATTGATTTTTTTCGCGAAATTTCACGATAACTTTTCGTTTTACATGTCATAGACACCATAACTGCATTTTGTTTCTTTCGTGTCTGTTTGTTTGTTACCTTTTCACGCAT
Source organism: Riptortus pedestris (assembly GCA_019009955.1). Lineage (NCBI taxonomy): Eukaryota > Metazoa > Arthropoda > Insecta > Hemiptera > Alydidae > Riptortus > Riptortus pedestris. The sequence goes on along the minus strand of CM032231.1, from coordinate 47,505,883 downwards.
AAACGGCAGAACCGAATTTTATGAAACTTGGTATGTATATTACTACTAGCCCAACTTAGACTTTAGCTATATTAATATTCTCTAAGACGAACAGGAGTGGGGGTTATAAGGGAGGCCTGAAATTAAAAATAGCGATATTTCGTTTCCTATTGCTTTTTCAGCACATATGCACTTTAACAAAAGTTGTTTATTTTGTTATTTAGAGTATCTTTTGTTATAAGCGTTTTTTCCGTATACGGAAGTATAAATGAGTTATACGCTGAAAACTATAGCGGGAGTCAACAATTTTATTTGGCACAAAAGACTCAACCGAATTAAACAAAACTTGGCATGTGAATTACTACTAACGCCTTCATTATAATAAGCTATACTAACATTTCTAGGGACGGGCAGGAGTGGGGGTTATAAGGAAGGCCTGAAATTAATAATAGTGATATTTCGTTTCCCATTGAATTTTAGGCAAATATGCACATATCAAAAGTTGTTTATTTTGTTATTTAGAGAAATTTGCTCAACACTTCGTTTCGATATGAACTACCAGGTACCTGACCGGAAAGAACTATGCCAAATGTATGTCAATATTTTCTCCTTAATAATTCAAATCTACGCATAATGCACAGGCGACGGGAAATATGATAATATGCAGGACAGTGAAGTCTTACATAAAAAAATAATTTTATTATTAACAAATGCCAACAACGGGTATTAACCCTAAACACTGGAACGGGTCAATGTAAAAATATTGTGCAAAGTAAAGCCTTGCCAAAAATATACCATCACCATTCAGCCTCAAATCAATTCCCGAGCGAAGCCGGGTATCTGAGCTATATATCTATATATATATATATATATATATATATACTCGCGGACAAAAAAAACGGCGCACCTACATTTTCGTCTACAATTTCTCAACTAAGTATACCAAAAATCATACCGATTTTTTTTTATTTATTATTTTATCTAAGAATTTATATAGGTACTGGGTAAAATAGAGAAAAACCAAAAAACAAATGAAGTAAGCGCACAATAAAATTTAATACACAAAAAGTAATTTTGGTAAAACAACAAAATAAAAAAATTTCTGTACGATTTCAAAACAAAAATTATGGGAATTTCTTTTACCTCGGTTTAGTACCGTGTGTTACCTCCTCTAGCTTGAATCACCGCCGAACTGTCAGAGCCAGACGTGTACTAATGAAACGTGGATTACAGAATTCAGCAGTCTTATCTCCAACATAATTCTTTGGGATCCTAATACCACTTCGGATTATTGACAAGATAGTGTATGATAAAACCAGTAGCACGACTGATCACTGATAAATGTAGTATTATGTTTAAAAATGTAGGTGCGCCGTTTTTTTTGTCCGCGAGTTTATATATATATATATATATATATATATATATATATATATATATATATATATATATATATATACTAGCTAAAGTCTAAGTTGGGTTAGTAGTAACATACATACCAAGTTTCATAAAATTCGGTTCAGCCGTTTGTGCGTGAAAAGGTAACAAACAAATAATGTTAAATATACTTTTGTTGTATACCGATGTATAAATGAGTTATACGCTAAAAACTATACCGGGAGTCCACAAAGAAGCAAAACAAGTAACTGTTTCATGAGGAGCAAAGTATATTACCCCCCCCCCCTCTCTGTCTTTCCCCGGAACATTATTTAATCGGAAGTAAGTAATTTTTTCCTCTAATGTGTTTAAAAAATCAATTAATTCACAAAAAAACGAAAGTATTTAATTTAAACATATATCATTAGAATAGAAAATAGAATGTGAATATAAGGTAATGTGAGTGGAATTGAGAGTTAGAATTAATCATGTTCTGTTGGTTAACCTGGAGCATCGGGGAGGGCTGGGGAGACCTTCCTGTAATCTAGAAACTCTCTCACTCCCTCTTTCTTTCCACAGCTGTTATATACACATTTTTCGTATACTGAATTATAAACGATAAAACCTATAGCGGAAGTGAACAATTTTATTTGACACAAAAGACTCAACCAAACTAAATAAATCTCGGTATGTGTATTAGCACTAACGCCTTCATTATAATAAGCCATACCAACATCTCTAGGAACGGGCAGGAGTGGGGGTTGTAAAGGAGGCCTGAATTTAAAAATAACGATATTTCGTTTTCTATTCATTTTTCTGCAAATATGCACATGACAAAAGTAGTTTATTTTTTTATTTGAAGTAACTTTTCTGATATCCATTTTTGTCTTTTAACAAAGTATAAACGAGATATACACTAGAAACTAATACGGGAGTCAACTATTTTATTGGGCACTAACGATTGAACCGAGCTTAACAAAACTCGGTATGTCAATCTGCATTAATTCTTCCATGAGTATAAGCTATATTAAAGTTTGTAGGTTAGAACGGGAGTGGGGGTTATAAGGGAGTCCTGAAATATAAATTCGCGATATTTCTTTTTCTATTTGTTTATCGACAAACGTTAGAGTAACTTTTGTTTTATACATTTCTCCAGGAACAATGTGTGGAGCAAGTAATTTGCGTAGAAATATTGTTATACTCACCAATTCTTTCCAATATGAACTGCCAGGTACCTCACTTGGAAAAATTAATTCAAATCTATGTAAATATTTTGTCCTTAATAATTCAAATCTATGCTTAATGCACAGGGGATGGGAAATATGACAATATGGAGGACAGTGAAGTCTTTTCCTTGAATTTTATTATTAACAAATCCACAGTAACGACGGGTATACGTAGACCCTAAACACTGGGGCGGATAAATGTCAAAATGTGCAAACTAAAGCCTTGCTAATAAAATACCTTCATCATTCATCCTCAAATGAATTCCCGGGCGAAGCCGGGTATCTGAGCTAGTATATATATATATATATATATATATATATATATATAGATACAATTGTAACCTCTGTCTGTACATTGATTTTTTTCGCGAAATTTCACGATAACTTTTCGTTTCACATGTCATAGACACCATAACTGCATTATGTTTCTTTCGTGTATGTTTGTCTGTTTGTTACCTTTTCACGCATAAACGGCAGAACCGAATTTTATGAAACTTGGTATGTATATTACTACTGACCCAACTTAGACTTTAGGCTATATTAATATTCTCTCAGACGAAAAGGAGTGGGGGTTATAAGGGAGGCCTGAAATTAAAAATAGCGATATTTCGTTTCCTATTGCTTTTTCAGCAAATATGCACATAACAAAAGTTGTTTATTTTGTTATTTAGAGTAACTTTTAATATATACACTTTTGTCGTATATCGAAGTTTAAATGCGTTATACGCTAAAAATTATAGCGGGAGTCAACAATATTATTTGCCGAAAAAGACTCAACCGAACTAAATAAAACTCGGTATGTGTATTATCAGTGAGGCCTTCATTATAATAAGCCATACCAACATATCTATGGACGGGCAGGAGTGGGGGTTATAAGGGAAGCCTGAAATTAAAAATAGCGATATTTCGTTTTCTATTGGTTTTTCTTCAAATATGTACATGACAAAAGTTGTTTATTTTGTTATTTGGAGTAACTTTTGTTATATACACTTTTGTCGTATACCTAAGTATAAATGAGTTATATGTTAAAACTTTAGCTGAAGCCAACAATTTTATTGGGCACTAACGGCTGAACCGAACTTAACAAAACTCGGTATGTCAATTACCATTAATTCTTCCATGATTATAAGTTATATTAAAATTTTTAGGTTCGAACGGGAGGGGGGTTATAAGGGAGGCCTGAAATAGAAATTCACCATATTTACATGTATAAGAGACGGGAAATATAAAAATAGTGAAGACTGTGAAGAATTATCGAACAAATAATTCTATTATTAGCAAATCACCGGCAACGACGGGTATCAATCCTAAACACTGGGACGGGTAAATGTCAAAATATTGTGCAATGTAAAGCCTGCTTAAAAAAACCATCACCATTCAGCCTCAAATGAATTCCCGGGCGAAGCCGGGTATCTGAGCTAGTATATATATAAAATTGTAACCTCTGTCTGTACATTGATTTTTTTCGCGAAATTTCACGATACCTTTTCGTTTCACATGTCATAGACACCAAATCTGCATTTTTTTTCTTTCGTGTATGTTTGTTTGTTTGTTTGTTACCTTTTCACGCATAAACGGCTGAACCGAATTTTATGAAACTTGGTATGTATATTACTACTAGCCCAACTTAGACTTTAGGCTATATTATTATTCTCTAAGACAAACAGGAGTGGGGGTTATAAGGGAGGCCTGAAATTAAAAATAGCGATATTTCGTTTCCTATTGGTTGTTCGGCAAATATGCACATAACAAAAGTTATTTATTTTGTTATTTAGAGTAACTTTTGTTATATACACTTTCGTCGTATACGGAATAATAAACGAGATATACGCTAAAATCTATAGCGGAAGTGAACAATTTTATTTGGGACAATAGACCCAACCGAAATAAATAAAACTCGGTATGTGTATTAGCACTAACGCTTTCATTATAACAAACCATATCAACATTTCTAGGGACGGGTAGGAGTGGGGGTTATAAGGGATGCCAGAAGTTAAATATAGCGATATTTTGTTTCCTATTGGTTTTTCGGCAAATATGAACATGACGATAAACAATAACATTTCAATTGTATGAAGCATTTTAAAAACAAGTAGCTGTTTCATGAGGAGCAAAGTATATTACTCCCCACCCCCTTCCTCTGTCTTTCACTGGAACATTAATTAATCGGAAGTAAGTAATTTCATCCTTTAATGTGTTTAAAACATCAATTAATTCACAAAAAACGAAAGTATTTAAACATACATAATTAGAATTGAAAATAGAATCTGAATATAAGGTAATGTTAGCGGAATTGAGAGTTAGCCGTTAGTCATGTTCTGTTGGTTAACCTGGAGCGTCAGGGACGGGTGGGGAGACCTTCCTGTAATCTAGAACCTTTCTCACTCCCTCTTTCTTTCCTCAGTTGTTTCACACACTTTTTTCGTATACCGTATTATAAACGAGATATACGCTAAAACCTATAGCGGAAGTGTATTTTGTTATTTAGAGGAAATTTTGTTATATACACTTTTTTAGTATACCGAATTATAAACGAGATATATGCTAAAACCTATAGCGGAAGTGAACAATTTTATTTGGGACAAAAGACCCAGCCGAAATAAATAAAACTCGGTATGTGTATTAGCACTAACGCTTTCATTATAATAAGCCATACTAACATTTCTAGGGACGGGCAGGAGTGGGGGTTATATGGGAGGCCTGCAATTAATAATGGTGATATTTCGTTTTAATAACTGAGATCTATGCATAATGCACATGAGACGGGAAATATGACAATTTGGAGGACAGTGAAGACTTACATAAAAAAATAATTTTATTATTAACAAATGCCAACAACGGGTGTTAATCCTAAATAGTGGGACGGGTAAAGGTGAAAATATTGTGCAAACTAAAGCCTTGCCAAAAAAATACCATCACCATTCAGTCTCAAATGAATTCCCGAGCGAAGCCGGGTATCTGAGCTAGTATATATATATATATATATATATATATATATATATATATATATAATAGCTCAGATACCCTGCTTCGCTCGGGAATTCATATGAGGCTTAATGGTGATGGTATTTTTTTTGGCAAGGCTTTACTTTGCACAATATTATGACATTTACCCGTCCCAGTGTTTAGTTTAAATACCCGTCGTTTCTGTGGATTTGTTAATAATAAAATTATTTGTCATATTTCCCGTTTCCTGTGCATTATGCATAGATTTGAATTACATATTAAGCACAAAATATGAACATACATTTGAATTAGTTTTTCCGGGTGAGGTACCTTGTAGTTCCAAAGAATTGTTGAGCAAATTTTACTAAATAATAAAATAAACCACTTTGTTATGAACGGACCTCATTTTCGTCTTCTCTTGGGCAGAATCGATGGACATTTGAAGAAATTTTTCGAAAATCGCGTCATGAGTACGACCTCATAGCTGATTTCCCTTAAGGGAAATCTGCTAAAACTCGGTATGTCAATTAGCATTAATTCTTCCATGATTATAAGCTATATTAAAATTTGTAAGTTGGAACGGGAGTGGGGGTTATAAGGTAGGCCTGAAATAAAAAGTCGCAATATTTCATTTTCTATTTGTTTTTCGACAAACGTGCACATAACAAAAGTTGTTTACTTTATTTTTTAGAGTAACTTTTGTTTTATACATTTTTTTCGGGAACAATGTATGAAGCAAGTAATTTCTGTAGAAATATTGATATTTTCAACAATTCTTTCCAATATGAACTACCAGGTACTTCACCTGGAAAAATTAATTCAAATCTATGTTAATATTTTTTCCTTAATAATTCAAATCTACGCATATTGCACAGGAGACGGGAAATATACAATATGGAGGACAGTGAATTCTTACATAAAAAAATAATTTTATTATTAACAAATCCACAGCAACGGCGGGTATAAACCCTAAACACTGGGACGAGGAAATGTCCAAATATTGTGCAAAGTAAGGCCTTGCCAAAAAAATACCATCATCATTCAGCCTCAAAGAATTCCCGGGCGAAGCCGGGTATCTGAGCTGGTCTATCTATATATTTGTGTGTTGCCACTCTAGCGGTCGCAATTTTTGTTTGATCGTTAACAAACTCGATATTTAGTCGTTTTATGTAAAAAGAAAGATCAAGTTCGTTAACGGCTGAAATCGGAACAAGGGAGGGGGGGTTTAGAGGGGGAGAATTTTGAAAATTCGAATTATCTCCGTTACTATAAGTCGGATCGAAAACGTTTATAGAATCAATCTTATTGAAAATAAAATGCACTATAAATATTGTTATAAATATTTATTCTCTATTTTGAATATTAGCCGAGATATTTGCGTTTTTCAGTTTTCAGCCTTCAGTAAACCCCCACCTCTACTAGTGTTTCATAAACAATGCTCTGTTATATAATAAAATATATTAATTGGAGCCTAAATGCCAAATATTGTTTTCATTGAACTTTTACTTTGTGAGATATATGCAAATACGTTCAGTTGACCCCCTCCCCCTTCTTTTGTTTTTGGATTACTAAAATTTGAGTGATTGAGATAAAACTCATTCTGATTCATTAAAATTTACAGCACTAGCTTTAGTAAATTGTTTACAATAAAATTAATATGTTATATTCATATATATTTCCGGTCTATCTATACAGTGCTACGAGGCCTGTTTGTTTACAATTAAGCCTTGTATTGTATATTTACTGAGCATTCACGGTAGTGTTACCTGTATGTATATTTATCTATTGTAAACCTTCGCGTGGGAAATCTGCTTAGTTTACGCAGCCCCTGCATGACGGACTTTTTTATTTGGCACAGAAGATTCAACCGAACTAAACAAAACTAACATGTGAATTAGCACTATCTCCTCCATGATAATAAGCTGTACCATTTCTAGGGACCAGCCGGAGTGGGGGATATAGGGGAGGCCTGAAATGAAAAATTGCAATATTTCGTATGCTGTTGGTTTTTTGGCAAAATTGCGCATGACAAAAGTCACAAAATTGCGCATGACAAAAGTCACAAAATTGCGCATGACAAAAGTCACAAAATTGCGCATGGAAAAAGAATTCATTTCAGTTTACAAAATTATTAAAATTGTACTTCATCTAGACAAATTCCCAGGACAAACATAAACTATTCAATCACATGTTAATTTTAGCAGATTTCCCCTAAGGGAAATCAGCTATTGAGGTTGTACTCATGACACGATTTTCGAAAATTTCGTGTGTGTATATTGTTATGTTATTGATGCACATTATGAAGCTTAAAAACCAAATATTGTTTTCATTGAACTTTTACTGTTTTTAGATAAATGCAAATATGTAGCACACTTGGGAAATCTGCTTAGTTTATGCAGCCCCTGCATGAGAGATTATTTTGATGCTTCCTAATAGGCTACAAGAAGGGCAAAGTATATTACCCTCCTCTCTCAAGCATTAATTAATAGAAAATATTATTTTTCTCTTCAGGGCCCCCGCTACCATACGTGCAATGCACACGGGCGTCATTCTTTAGGGGAACCAAAACCAAGGGCAAAAAAAAAAAAAAAAAAAAAAAAATAGATTTTATTCTGTTTATTTCATTTTGACATTTTAGTCTACAAATAAATATGACTTTTAAAGTTCAGTTCTTTGCTTTATTTCAAGCACCTACCTGCCATATAAATAAAGATAATTCAAAATGCCTTAAGAGGCACCAAAATCCTTTTTTGCACACAGGCGCCAGTAGCCCTTACGGCCCTGTATCTCTTAACACATCGACTGCAAATGTCTGGTTCCCAGGTGTGGGCATCAAGGAGTAGCAATATAAGTTGACAGGAGTGTGGATACTTCCAACCTCTCCAAACCATTCTATTCTTTGACCTCGCAACATTGACAGGTCCTCTCAACGCCTTCTTCCTTTGCCAGGAAATTCTATAATTTGTTTTGACATTTTTTTATATTATTTCTTTAATGGTAAGTTAAAATTATTTATGTTCACTTTGAATTTAGAAATATCTGTAAATTACATACATTATTAAATAATACCTATTAAAATAGTCGATGTTAATTAACACAAGTATGAATTTGGACATACACTACGGACACCCATATTTCATAGACAGGAAAACCACTCCAATTTGTCCTGACCTGCAATGTTCACCTAACAGTTAATCACATACCATCAACATAATAATTGACGACTACCAAATGACATACATGAATTACTGATGAAGGGTAGTCTATACATAATATAATAATAACTCCAACATCTAAGGATTAAATATTTTTATCAAAAATATAGTTTTGTTTTTTTTCATTTCCACTCCCTATATAACTAACAAATTACTAAGGGTGCTAACAAATTGGTAACTTAAAGTATAATTTTTGAAGTTAATGAGCCCACCCTTGGATTTCCAGTGTTCACAACCAAGTCATTATCATGAAAAGGAAGTTTGATGCATCTTACATAATTTCAGTAAACTGCTGCTTTTATATTTTAATTGTAACTATTTTTTTGGGTTCATCTAAAAACAAATTTCTTGAGAAAGATTATTTATTACAAGCACCTTATCCTTAATCTCAAAAAGATTATTTATCTCATTATCCATAACAGTTATCTCCTTAGATGTGTTTAATCTACTCATGATTATACTGCACTTCTATACTTTTATTATTTTTATCACTAAGTGATATAAATTCTGACTCAAAACCAATAACTGTTTGTGATGCATTAACTTTTTGATTTAATCCATTTTCCCAAGATTCTAATATTTTATTATTTATATCTATTTTTGTACTCAACTGATTAAATTCCTCATCTAATGTTTTATTTAATTTTCATTTAAACTATTAAATTGCTCAGTATTTTTATCAGATTTTTTATTTAATTTCCTATAGAGTGGAGAGTTCGATTCTCGCCTGGGCAAAGAAATTATTTAGCGACGGAATTCATTAAATAACATCCTAAGTCTCTCACCCGGCTAGAAAAGGGTGGGTAAAGGGTGATAACCCGTCCTAATTAGCCTTAGTTGCAAAAAGTGCACGTTAATAAATAATAATAATAATTAATATTTTTATTTAAATGATCAAATAGCTCATCATTATTCAATTGCTCAAAAAAAAATTATACAATTTTTTCTTCAAACTATTTAATTGTTCATTCATTTGCATTAAGAATGTCATTACAACGTCCATGTTTCCCTCCCATTTCTCTTCTTGATCAGAGCTGAAGCACTCACTGAGGATTCACTTCCTAGCGCCAGGTGGAAGGCTAAGCTAACAGAGTATTTGGAAGGCTGCAAGGTCTCAAGATTAATGATGAACAAAGGTTACTTCCCATTTTCAACAATAGGCACAAAATGCCGGCCTCATCATCACAGAATGCTTTACCACTATCTGTAATGCAAATAATCTAACTACCACTTCCCTCATTTTCATTCCCACTTATATTAAACATCATTTGATGAGCTTTATTTAAGAATTCCTCATCAGCCATATTTAATATTATAAACTTAATTAAATTATATTAACAACAATAATTAATTATCAGGAATTTACCTGTACATCCATTGCTAATGGGACCCTCAATAATAATAAATTGTATACAAAACTATTTCATGACCCACACTGGGTCTGCCAATTGCTATGGTTTTATTTATTTTGGTCCAATTTGAGAATAATATAATATAAGAATTAAATATAGTGTTGCGAAAATTAAATACATGAATAATCCATGAGAGAGAGAGGAGAGAGAGAGAGAGAGAGAGAGAGAGAGAGAGAGAGAGAGAGAGAGAGATATTCTCACCTGTCTTGATGTTCATATCAGTGCTACAGTGCGACTTAGTGCAGTGCGGTAAAAGTGTTTTTATAAGAAGAACAGTGTTGTGCCGTGACTGTAAGTAACAGTTTAGTGCCGTGTTTAAGACAGTGTAGTGCCGCAAAGTAAAGGACAGTGCAGTGATGTCTTTCTGTGAATTTCAGTGACCGTGAGTGAATTATTGGACTGTGTAAATGAAGAACAGGGACACTATCAGTGTATACTGTGAGTAGTAATTAAGAATAATTACCTAGTTTATTGTGCATTGTGAAATAAATTGTGCAGTGATAAAAACTGTGAAACTTGCGAGTATTTAATTTTGCAATCCAAAAGAACTCTTACTAAAAATGTTTATTACTGGTTTTGGTAATAAAAAATGTAACAATATTTTGGCCCCTGGTGGGCAGATTGTAAAGTAAATATTATAATCATTATTATAAATAACAATATTGGATGCCAATTGGTTAGGGGTGGCCAACATCATTGAAAACAATTTTATATACCTAATGTTCCACAATTAAATTTTACTGGGCACCACCACTACTTGGTAACCTAAATTACATTTGTAAAATTAAAGAGCTCACCCTCAGCTGTGTGCAAACCAAATCATTCTCCCTAAAAGGCAATAGTGCAATGCATCTTATATAATTTCAGCAAACTTCTGTTGAATCAGATACCTTCAAATTGTAGGACATTGTAGGAGCCAGCTTCCTTCCTTTCCATGAGCGAGAGAGTAAGAGAATGCTAGTCTCCTGAAGAGCTGCTCGTTCTTTTTGTTCTTCACAGCTATGGTATGCTGATTCGGGGAAATCTCCCATCATTTCATACAGGAATAATTGAAAATGATGTGTTAATATATATTTCAGTATATGTTTTTCATGATGAGTGTATTTGATGTCAGTGCATTGAAACAACAGCAAATTACCAGCTCTTATGCGATTTGGCTATTATAAATTGGATAACTTCCTTTTGTATTATATTTATGAACTCTTAATATAAGATCAAGTTTGTTAATCGCTGAAATCGGACCAGTGGGAACGGGGGGGAGGGGATTTCTTAAATATGTCCGTTACTTTATGTTGTATCAAAAACATCTATAGAACCAATCTTATTGGAATTAAATTTACTATAAATATTGTTATATACATTTATTCTCTATCTTGAATATTAACTGAGATATTTGCATTTTTATTAAGTGTGTGTGGATAACGGGCGAGATCAAGATGAGATTGGCTGATTTCGGCTCTAGTTGTGAGCTAGTTCGGCCGTTTCCGAAACTGTTCGGCTCTCATGAAATTTGTTTAGAGATTCCTTACTATTACTGTTGTTATTAGGCAGTTTTCTCTATTGTAAAACTTCACGTGGGAAATCTGCTTAGTTTAGTTAGACGGAGATTCACACTGTTTTTAATCTCAATGTCAAATGTATATAATATAAGTTAATTTATTTGCCACTATTCATATATTTAAGTATTATATAAAAAAGTGGCAAATAAACATCACCAGGAAAATTGTGATGAAAAATTTAGGATAAATAAACTAGATTTGTATTCAATAAATATTTATTCATACAGTAGTGAGTTTTCAGGTTATACTTATAAAATGTGAAAAAATAAAAGGAAATAACAAATGACATCGAGCAATATAAAGAATGCTTTCTTTTGTTTAAGTTTTTTTTTTTTAATTTTACATACACCATTAGAATATTAAATTTAAAAATGGAAATGTGCCAAAAGCAGTGAGTGAAAATCAAGAGCTTCCGTAACCAGAAAGCAATCATCAAAGTTTCATGAGAAACTTAACTTTGTCAATAGAAATAATCAGTTTTAACAGATGTTCACTCTGAAAGTTGAAATGATTTTTGTGAAAGTTTTATACAGGAAGTGCTTTAAACAATAATTTTTATGAAACAACTCTAGCAATTTAAACAATAGGCTCAATACATTTATATAAGAGACGGCTAAACAAAGGAAGTGTAAGTAGTAATTATAAACAAATTATAAATGATCAATAAAATAAATAAATAATGTCTCTTAATGATGTAAAAGTAATAATGAATTTAAAGCTATAGATTAAATATAAATAAATATTATGAGAGGAGAAGTGATACCAACGATTCGAAGTATCAGTATATATAACTTATTTGACATCTCTAGGAAACACATAGACTACATCTGATACAAATATACACATTTAACATGGTTAATAGAGTATTATATACTTTTGTGCATTCAAGTATTTCAAAAACATGAAGCAAAATACAGCCTAGATTTATTATTTTACACAGTAAAAGTCCAATTATAAATTACATACATTCTCAAAAGTACACATATAACAAGTTCATATTGAGTACAATTAGACTGTCCAACAAAAGTAATTGATAACACTTAAGGTAAATATCTTTGGGAAATACTATAACTATTACAAAAAGAATATCATAGATTAATTTCAAAAGGTCATCTTTTCCATTTCATTTCCATCACAAGAAAGTATCTCTGACAAAAATAAATTTCTTTGGAATCTGGACAGGACGTGATTCCATGTTAATATGATTAGATCAATAAGAATTGCAAAATATATTTCAGGGAGTAAATACATTACATGTAGCCTAAAGAAAATAAATTTTAATTAAATATATGCCACTTACCCAGAGGGAAGATGGGACTAGAATACTGTTTACAAAAATAAGAATAAAATAGTTTATAAATTGTAAAATAATGACAAGTAAACATTAAAGATAATTTGGAATGCAAACCAATATAAAAACAATAATAAAAATGAATATCGAGAGTGAAATAATAATAATTGTAAATATCGAGATAAATTATTTTAATTAGGATACAAACTCAACAAAATACTTACAACCTAATTAATATTTGTCAGGAATAGCCTCCTGATAACTATAATATTTGTACACTTTCATAAAAATATATAAATTATAAAATATTATTATTTTAAATGCGAAGGGAGAAGCTCCCAAGGACACATGTATCATCTTTTCAGCCAATTTTACAAATTCTATATGCTAAATAAATATTAAGAAAAATAAGCATTTCTAAATTTAATAATAAACAAAAAGTATAAATGTCTTAATTATAACATCAATTTAATTATAATACTACTTAATACAAATTAAAAATAGTATTACAGTAGAGTGTTTATTATCCATGAATTTTAATGCTAGTACAGTTTAAATAAGTGAAATCGAATGAAGTAATATGTATATTTATGTTGTACCTTAGAGAAAAAAAGGTAAATTGCTCAGAATTTTAAAAATATAATTATATTTTGGAAATTAATTACTAAATACTGTTTTATTTTCATTAAGACATCATCACTTAGAATTATTAGATAATGTATTACCTATTGTATTATAAGAGAGGCAACCAATCAAAGCTCTTACCTGAATACCAACTAATCTTCGTATTTAATAAATCAGGAGTAAAAGGTTAAAATTAAATATACCAATTTAATGTGTTTCTAAATAGATAAAGTTCTAATGATTCACTAAGATTGTATTTATTTAAATTGCAATACTTAAATTTTCAGTAATATATATATATATATATATATATATATATATATATATATATATTTAATTACAAAATATTTTATATTCTTCCCTTGAGATAATAACAACTCTACTATATTTTTGTCACCACTAAATCAAAGTCGTATAAGTGCAAGATTTAGCTTTTCAGTAAGACAAACACATTTCTAGACTCAGATCTTTGAGTTTATAATTACAGACTATTTATACAAAAAATAAAATTAAAAAAAAATGTTTCCCTAAGTACTTTTGTCATGTTCTAGAGAACCAAGTACAAATACCAAAAATGCACTTAGCGAAACTCATAAAATTGCATTAATGGCTCTAGCATAATGCTGATGATTTGAAGTATAATAAAACACCAGCTATATAAAGACATATATTTATAACAGGTAAGCCAATAACATTAATACATTACATTAATATGCGATGTTATATGAACAAGGGACAATTAAATACAATAAAATCAATGGTGGATCTCAAAAATGGCCAATTTTGACCACCTCTTCCTAAAGCTCAGACAGTTATTAGGATTCCAGTAATCCGATACACTGGGAAAAGTCAATCAGTAGGCTCTTATTGATTTTTTCATGTCCTTTTGTTATGGTTTTAGGCTATCAAATGTAAATTAGGTAATCAAAGAACAAAAACCAAGGACTAAACCTACATTTTAACAGTTATTTCAGTTTTAGAAAGTGGCTTGCAAGATCCAGATTGGCCCTTTTCTTCGCTAAGCCATTGATTTATAGTATTTATTCAATGATATGATTCACATCATAACGCATACATATTTTTAGTAACCATACAAAACAATTTGTGACTATATAACTGCAAACAAAAATAAATAAGACTAAATTGGCCAAAAAGAGGTACAAGTAAAATAATACAGATTAGGCTTCACTTTCTCCAGCTTTCAGTCTCAGGCGAGCAAAATCCTCAAATATAATGTCATCATCTGGATCTCCTCCAACAAGATTATCATCACTATAAAGAAAAGTTAACACATTAACACAACAAAATTTACTTGATATTAAAAAATATCTATTACGATGGTTCCTAATCCCTTATTTGTAAAATGTTTAAAGATGGTCAATTTATTTAAAAGAGTAATAAACTAGGGGATCATGGATTAGCAGACTTGCATCAATGGTTCTTAAGTTTAGGGCCGACAGATTTTTTGATATATATATATTAAAAGATTATTCTTAAACAGACACAAATTCGCACCAATTTAACACATAATAAAATGGTATATGGGAGATATAAGAGGGCCGTCCTAATGGTTTCCTACTTTGTGGTACTATCTTTCCTGGTACTAATGTAGCTAATAAGCTACATTAGTACCAGGAAAGATAGTACATTATTATTATTATTTATTAACGTTCACGTAAAAAGTGGACGTTAATAAATAATAATAATAATGTAGCTTATTCTCTGGAGATTAAAACAAATATATTTGTGTCCTACATGGCAAAATTTATAAATAAATTCTCAAGAATAATTTAATTTATAATAGATCGGTCTTTTTTCCCCTCGATCTCTTCTTCATGGGAAATTCTGCCATTGTGTCTTAATTTTCCAAAAAAAAAAAATAAATAATGCAATACATGTTATGGGTATTCGAACTATACATTTCAAAATTTTATATATTTTGGAAAAATAAGAAAAACAAATTTTTGTTACTTAACTTACTTGTTAAAGCACTTTTTTAGTACTAAGTGCTACAAAAAAACAATACAAATTCATCTCTTATTTGATCAGTTCTGAAAAATGATACAAATCAGGTGAATAAGTTTTTCTTTAACTTCAACTTATGGCTTGGTTTAACTTAAATTTTAATGTCATATTATTGGGGCATTGAAATACATTTTTATCGAAATATCAATGATCTATCTCTATTATTTCTCTAGTTAATAAGGAATGTTGTCAGGACCTTTTTGAAAAGCATTAGAGAGCAGTCGCCCGGCAGCCGTGGTGCAAATCAGTGCTCTCTAACGCTCTTCAAAAAGGCACTGAAGATGGAGCTGTTGCTCTGAAAGTGCACTCTGTCAAAATAAACATAATGTAGAGGAAAACAGGTCTACTGTGTACATCTAGATTAAACCTAGAATTGTTGAGTTGATAGGTATTTATGAAGAGACGAACACACTAAATAAAATTCTTTGTCCTGCCCTGGCTAGAAAAGGATGAAAATCTTCAGATAACAAGTCCCATACAGCCTTAGGAACATTAAGTGATTTACCAAGAGCATGCATTTGTAAGCTTCTACAAGCATTTGATGTCATCGTGTAAGTTTTCTTTAGGTAAAAGGAAATCAATGTTGTCTCCAAATTTTAGTTGATAGGCACTAAAATCGACATGTTCAGTGCTTTTAAAAACAAGACTGGTGCATGAAACTTATAATGTTGTTAGTTCAAAATCATTGTCAGCTAGGGTTATCTTTCGCCAAATTCTAGTTACATACCTACTCACCCAGTACATGGGTACCTTCAGAATTTATCCTTATTTTTTGAATTGCTAATTCCATGGCTAATCCATGTTAAACACACAGTACAGATGATAAGGGACCTCTTTGTCTTAAGCCAGTGGTAACTCCAAAGCCATAAGAGATGACTTTCTAAAAAGTCCATTTGAGAGTTGCCCTCATTAAACTGTTGAGCTTTTTAAGTATTTCAACAATGCTTCCAATAATTTTAACCTGCTTAAACTATCAAAGGACTGCTGAATTTCAATAAAGAGGTAATGCAGATCACCATAATATCCATAATAAGGCTTATGCCCAGATGTACTTTGATTTACTTACGTATCAAGCTGAATGAGGTTTGTATCGACAGGAACATTCTCCTCAGTAGGGGCTTCTGAGTCAATTGCTGGTGGAATGCCCTCATCCTCTGGCTTGGGATGCATTAAAATGAAAGGAAGTTCTGCCACAAGATCACTGTAAAGTAAAATAAAAATTATTCAGTATCATTATTGAATTATGATTTAATATAAGTTACTATATACTAAAATGTTGTAAATTTCAAATACAGATATACAAATGTACATATAATACCAATAAAGTAAAGAGATCATAAAGAGTCTAATATTTATTTATTTTTAAATATCATTGATACATTTTTTATCTATCAGTTGGAAAACAATAATCTGATCTGCACCTAATGTATGAATTTCATTAAAATTTAAGATAAAATGGTTATCTTTGGGGAAATGATTAGTTCTCAGATAATGAATAATTTAAATTAAATACGTTCCTAATTTTTACATGGTATGTAAGTGAAACTTATTATTTTTATCTACTGCCTTCATATGGTTTTCATCTTTTATTCGGTGTAGGGTCACTAAAGGGTATTGAAGACCTGGTATTTTGCAGTGTTTTCACATCCTTCCCAATTCATGATTGAACAAAATACAGAACTATATAGAGTCTCTTATTACAAAATCTTTCAATGGTAAAAAATTGTACAGGTAGGTGTTGGATAAATTACAGATTATGGTCATAGATAAGGTGAAAATAGAAAAAAAGGTCGGTACTTGCACAGTTTGGCAAATGACATATTGGTTACATTAAAGTTACAAATCTATTTTGTACTGAAAAAGAAATGAAATAATTTGCTGTTTTCCTTTCAAATAAATTTTAACAACAAACATCAAATAGACTAAATATACCATTTATGGTCCCTAACTGATGAAATTTTGTCATTCATTTTCAAAATTAATAAATGATATTGCATATTTGAATCATGAAAACAAAAAATAAATATTGAAAATTGTTTATTTTTTTTAACAGTATAGCCACATGTAACGCAAAAAAAAAAATCAAATAGTCAGAAGTGACTATAACTAAATTCTTAGACTTATAAACCAGCTGAGTTCAGTTGAACATTTAAATTAACTAAAATTATAAAATTCAAAACAATGGGGTCTGAATTAAAGCTGGTATTCACAAACACACACAAAAACTTTTCATTTTCTCTTTAGCCTTGTACCGGTGGTAATGGTCTTAGAGGAGTAAGAGGAAATCAAAATTCCACTTTAGATTTCTCTTGAATTATTATAATAAAAATATATAGTATAGTCGATTACAACGGCCTGATGTGAGGCAATGTCATTCATACCATACAATAAATTTGCTAACAAAGAACTCATTTACAAAATATATGCAAGTCCCTTTAACAGGGTTAAACTCTCGACCACCTATCTTAGTGAAGAACCAGTTAGCAAACTGAGGCTCTCATCATAATCTCAGAGGAATACTCTTACTCCCATAGGAACGTTATTCTGGGGACTACTATGCAAAAATAAGACTGCAAATATTGTCAAATGACTTGAGTTGATTACAGTGACTCAATACATTTAACAAAAAAGGTAAAAAAAATAAAAAAAAATTAATACTAACAAATAATTAATAAAATAGATGTTAATAATATTACCTAGGCCATTCATTAAAGGCAACTACAGTAATTGCTTAACTTTAAGAATTGTTCAATCAAAATCCGTAGTTATGGTTAGTTGAAACAATTCAATTATAGTTACCCAACAAGAGCACCTAAACACAGCTTAACCTTGACCTTGTACTGGACAATGATTCCCAAGTTCTCCCTCTGAGAAGGATCAGTAACTCTATTAACAAAAAGGGAAAAAAAAACATGTAAAAAAAGGGAGAATTAATTAAATAAAACTGATGTATAACTATCATTGAAGATCTTTGAATTATAGAGAGGAACAGTTATTTAAGCATTAATACATCTGTCCAAAGATCCCAAAAATAGGTCATTTTTATTTGACAAAATTTGGAGATTTGTTCTGTAGTGTCATTCCATATCAAATCAACCTGTGTTCTGAACCTTGACATCTCAGAAATTGACCATTTTTAATACAGCGGTAATGTCAGTCAAAGTATCAAGAAAAACTAAAATTCTGAATTTTGAATGCTTTGAAGTTTTTGAGCAACTTCATTTTTGCTGTTTTGAAAGTCAAAAGCTCATTAACTAATAGTCCAAAAAATCTGAAAATTTACAGACTTTGTCATACTGATAGGTAGCAGAATAAGTAAACAAAAAATCTTAATCCTACAGGTTCAAAAAAATTCTTTTTGGTTGATTTGATATGGAATAACCCTGTAATAAGGGGTAAAAATAGCCTCTTTTGTCTACTCATATCGACCATTTGCGACACAAATGTGCAAGAGGGGGTGGGGGAATATTTTTTTCTCTTATTCTGGTGAACAGGATTCTTAGTTCAATCTCAGACATCCAACATCTATTTGCATTTTTTTATCCAATTTTTAGTCAGTTCAAGGGAAGAAAACATCCTCAAAACATAACTGAACTTATTCATTGAAAGTTATAGAATATTCAACAGTTTAAGCATTCAGGATAGCAGATATAGGGGCCAGACATCCATAATATTAGTAGCACTGTAAGCTTGTATTCCTGAATTTTAACTTACAGCTACCATATTCTCTCATGCAAGAACATTGCTAAATCATATGGAAGAATTTCTGGAGTGTAAAGAGAGTGTTTTGGTGAGGACTTCCGAAGGTGAGCTGGTATGTTGTCTTGATAGAGCTACATTCTTAAATTCCCAGGCCTTAATAGATTGATGAAGCTAGGCTAGGAATGATCAGAGTGTCACTTAACACCACCTTTATAATTTTAAAGTTCCACTTTTATTCTGTGAATACAAATCAACACGCTCCACAATACCACTCAATTTGAAAAATGCAGCCATCATTTTTGTCTTTATAGCTCAGGATTTTCTGGCAGTTCTGGTTCGTCCCAACTATTATACAAACTTTGTGAAATCTTTTTTAGTACAGCTAAGCCTTGTCACCTGGCACATCATTCACGTACCAAAATTCCCTATTATCCAACATTTCTAGGACCTCCTGCTATCGTGTTCTGCATTACATCAGATGCTCATGAATCCAGATACCACAAGATTCTTTATGTTCTGCAGGTTTGACACTGGTATTTCTTTGACTAGCACTTTCCTCACAGCAGTAACGTTCTTCTCTGTAACTGAGGCTGCCCATCTACTCTGATCCATTTCTTTTAAAAACTTTACACATTAAAACCACATATTAGGCATACAGAAAAACAATCGCTAACTCACTTTTTATCCAAAACACCTAAGCAAGTTTTTCGTACTTTCACTATTAATGAATAATTTATTTGGGCTTTGCGACTACTGGACAATAATAAAAACATCTTAGCATGGAGAAATAAGCAGCTTCTTGTGGTTGAAGGTTGAGTCATATTGCATAATACTCTTTGTAATTGATTATCTAATTTCACTGGTCCTGGTGTGATTTATTAATTATTTTCCTGAAAGCTTTTATCAACTTCCACTTACTTATTGATGGAGGGGGTACAGGTTCGCCATGTGAGTTAGGGTGTTGGACTTAATTTCACTTGGTAAACTAAAGAGTAGTGGGTTCGACTCCCCGACTTAATGAAATTTAATTTATTGAATTAAATATTAAATAAAGAATGTTTTTCTAAAATAAGATAAACTTAAAAAGTGTATTTCATCATGTTAGTAAAAGAAATGATGAAAAAATAAAACATGCAAAAACTAATATGTGCCATTAAATGCGTAGTGAAATGAAATAATTAAATATATATTATCCATAGATTACCTGAATAGAAGCATGCAAATATCAATTAATAAATATAAACAACAATGAAGCATATTGCAATCATAATAATTTTAAATTAAAAACAAAATATTAAAAGTTGTAGACCTACTCAAACTAAAAATAACTCTCACAGTCAAAACAATAATAAATTATTTAAGTTACTCATTAAATCTGACAAATAGGCAAATTTATACCACAAAACAAACATTTTTCCTTTTTAAAGGATTTTCTTATACAAAAGTTTTTTAGTATACTTTATTTTGTAGTTTTGATATACAATAAGCACAGAATTAACATTCAGGTTGTATAAATTACGGTTTGAAAGTTTTGGCTAGAGTAAAAAATGAGCAAGCAATTCAGTAGAATCATGTCAATTGTGTCTTAAGAAAAAACATGACATTTCCTTTTCAATTCCTACTGCCAAATCAACTGTTGGCTTATTGACTGGACAATAGCCACTGTTCAAAAGAACTTTAGAACTATAACTCTTGGAAAAATATTAAGTATTTAAAAATAGCATTATTATTATATAGAACACTGTTAGCAACCAAACAATAAAGACATGTGCCCAGAAAAAAAAATATGGTATATAAATTTTTGGGACATTGGAAAGTGGAGGAAAAGAATCCTTGGTATTGTGTGAATGTAGAAGAAATAAGGGAAAGGAACAAGGTATAGCTGAAAATGCTTCAATGAAAAATGTATATATATATATATTCCAAGAAGAGAAGAAACACAAAAAGACTGCCTTATAAAAAGTAAAGAGCAAGGAGATGCAGTAGCATTTTCAGGCACTAAAGACTTCTAAATAAAATATAAGCGTTAAATGATATTGTCAGGAATTTTTTGCCAGGTATAATTTTTCACTAATTAGCCAATCCAAAAACAAAGACATCAAGTAAGCTGTGCCAATAGACAAGTGGAGCTAATCCAGCCTAAAACCTCTTCCTCTCCCTGTACTTCCACAAGAACCCTAAGAACAGTGGTCTCAGTTTAATTTCTTCTAGGTAACCCACATTTGACTCCTATTTATATCCCCATTTCACTAAAATATGCATGTCAGCCACTTTTGTACTATCAACTTGCTTTTACACAGTGTACATCTTGCATTGAATGGTAACTCCCAATTTACAAGTTGCTGATCTTGTCAGGACACTAATCAACCTTGTCTTTCCTGGTAGAATGTCTGCACTGCTAGTAATGAGTTTCTTCACTCCACAGATAGGTTCTTTTAACTACTGTTTCAGCCTCCTTAGGTTTCATCTGCTGGTCATGCTCTGTTCTGCAAGAGAGAGCAGGCAGTTTTCATTAGTATTACTCATCTTCTTCTTAAACCACTTTTACTCTTATATCTATTATACGAGTATGTTCTTTATTGTATTGCATGTTTCATATGGTCCTTTAATTTTTTTCATTTCACATTTTTTGCTATTTGTAAGACTTGAAATTTTATTTTGCTCTTCTGTCTCTTATCATGTCCTGTACTCTTTGTACTTTAAGTCACGTTTGCATCTTATGACTAGTGACGTAATTCTGTTGAACAGAGAGCTAAGCGGCTGTTGTGAAAACATGAGCATTCTAAAGTTAATACTTATATTTATGGCAATACACATGAACCAAGTAATGGCCGATTAGGTAATCTGTTAAACCTCAGGCTCTGAGTTAATCTCAGTTGGCCTAGTACGCATATGCTGCCCTCACACATTGGTACAGGCTAGCCGTTCCAACATTCCATTAGTAAATGCGTTTACATCTACATACTCATTCTGACCTTTATCATTTATTCAAAGGAACTTTAGAAGGATCTGTAGTCATTGTGAATTCATTGAAATTAGTCTCCTTCAACAACTCTGAAATCTACAATCTTCTCTCCTTTATTTCTTTCAGTGAGCTACAGGAATCCAGCTCTGGAATTCAGTAACCGCAAGTATCAATACTACTTTCTGTGTTTTTACGTATTTATCACATGATTCAAAACACCTTCATTTCATTTCATTTGTATAATTTTCCTCCCCAATAAAAATAACCATCACTTGTTATTTTTATCCATTTTTTTTCAGATTGTATTTATTTTTTATATTTTAATTGTTAGTGGAATATGATCTAGCTGGTTAGAAACTCTTGTTGGTGTGTATTAATCGAGTGATAAGTGTTTTTTATGGACAGACTTGTTGTTAGTGATGCCCTTGTTTGTAATTTGTATATAACTCAATGCTGTTGTCCGAGAAAGAGGTGATTTTAAATTTTCATCTTAGTATGTTCTTGTTAATAAAGTACAAAACCCAAATAAAGAACTAAAAACACAGACCATTAATTTTAACTGAATATCTTTTAATGTATCTGGAAATCTTGACTCAAAAATCTTAACTCAACTGGAGAATATATGAAATTAAATTTTTTTAAGCAGAACAATGACAGGTTCACCTGAGAAGATACTTAAAAGACCAATCTAAACTATGTAACACCTTATTATACCAGCAAAGAAAATTATCAAGAGTTACAAAAGGATAAGGAAATGAAAATACTTAGGCCTGTTGAAGGATGAATGTAGAAAATCCTTGAAAACATAGACAGTAGACTTCAAAGTAACTTACCACATAACATGCCATGGGTGGCTTGCTTCAGGGCTGAAATAGGGATGCAACACACAAAGTCAATTAACCAAAACACTATCAAATGGTGTAGGATTAAAAAAAAAAACTTTAGGGATCAACAATATAGTATGTACTTTGTCTGGAACCACTTCCATTCTTTGTTGAATCCGTGGAATTAGGAGTGGATAAATGGCAAAATGAGGAAGGATACATGGGTTTCTAATATTCAATAAATCGGATCCTAAATCAAAATTACAAATATAACGCTAAACTATTAATAAAATATTCAAGATAGAAATTAACTAATACCAAACAATCAAATAATATTCTTGTTAATAATATCAAATTATGTGTAATTAGAAGAAAAATAGCCAGGCCAACTGTACACTTCATTAAATATCTTCAATTATAAATGATTAAATTACTGAGAAAAACAAATAAAATAGTAGTAAAAATCCTTTTCTTAATAAAATCAAAAGCACAGGACAATACAAATGCGGCAACTCTGATGGTGAGTATAAACTACAGTGGAACCTTGGAGTGGAAGAGAATGAGAAATTAGTTTATTTGCTTTATGTTTAAAATGATTATGATAAACATTGTGAAAGACATCGATGATCTGCCATCATTAAGAAGAATGTAATAAAAAAAAACAACTTCTCACTCTTCAGAATAAAAGATAATTCCCACTGGTTGGAAAATCTTCCAAATAAGAGGCTTCAGGTAGATCTACTTCCAGTATCTGTATGTATTTACATACGTGTGTGGTGTGTGTATATATAAGACAAGGGTCTAGGGCTCTACCTCATAAACATAGTAAATGACTTACCAGGTGAATAAATATGAAATCAATATTAGCCAATAAATGGGCCCTAGCAGCAGCTGTATTTTTGTCAAACTAACATTGAGCCTATTTTCTTTCTTTGACAGCTGACAAAGATTTTCAGTGCACAACAATACAAGTTTCATAAACCAGGGTAGTTTTTAAAGCATTTAACACGAGTTTGGTGTCTGAAATCTATGTTTGATTGGTTTTCTGCTACCATTTAAAGAAAAGTGCTCATATTTACATTGACCACTTACCATGAGTATTCCTTTTGGCGAATCAAAGCCCTTTGAGTAGTTTAAAAAAATTCAAAAGTGAATATCCATTTGAAAAGAGATATGCATATATTTTGAAAATACTAACTGTAAATGATCATGTGTAGCTCTAGGCGAACCATCAACATTAATTGCAATACCAAATCACTATATAAAGGAAATAATAATGTGAGTTTGGTGGGATTAGATGGGTGTGATTGATTATTAGTTATACATATATTCTGGTTTCATATTTACACACCTAGTATCCATAGGACAATTAATAGAAAAAGAAGGGCAAAAACCTCTTCCACTGGTTGAAAGTAAGTATTGCTTCTAAAAGTCACAGCATTCAAAATACTGTAGTAATTGTGGAACTTAAAATTTACATAAATCTGCTAAAAACAAGCCCTTGAACAGAAGGAGATTAATTCACTAATAACTAATACATTTTTAGTAAAAATATGTTTTTGGCACACATTTTTATTTTCTACTGGTGGTGAGGGTGATGGAATCAGTTTAATCAGAAACACTTTTGGGGCTCTCACAATTTATCATAAATATAAAGATAAATTTTGAGAAGCCATAAAAGTGTTTCTGATTAACCTCATTTTTTAAGTTATAATCTGAAAAAAGATGACTTTTGATCCTCACAAGCAATATGACTTCTGGGTCCTTGATGAACAAAACATTACAGAGTTCATTAAAACTTTAACCTAATGATAGATATGAACAAGTACCCCGATATTAATTCATGTGTTGGCAGCGAATACATGGGAAGGAAGTAATAAATTGAAAAAAAGTACATGCACTCACATGTATACAACAAAACTGGGAGAGAAATAGGTGTTTATAAGAAATATAAGTATAAAACAAAACTGTCCAATTCAAGTGTCGCTCACATTTTGACTGGGTTCATCTTGGTCACAAGTACCTGCCAATTTTCCAGCTCCAAAGAGCATTCATTCAAATAAAATTTAAAATATATATATATATATATATATATATATATATATATATATATATATATATATATGTATATTTGGACTATTATTAATCACTTTCATTAATTTGAAACCAAAGTGATCCAAAATAGTGGCAAGAATGATGAAATTAGCCAAGAATGAAACATAATTGTTTAAAAAAAGTGATTTCTCTGATTTTCTTCAATGCTATTTTCTTCACTCCCAGCAAGAATTTGATATAACAAGTAATCTCTAGGGTGCTATATAATAACTTCTATAGTAATTTTCTGAAAAATGATATTTCATTAATATCATAGAACAGTATGGTATTCAGATTTCGAAAATAGCAAGATTTGAAAGACCCTTGATCAATTGCATTTAGCATGATATTTCTCTTCGAAACTAAAACTTCAAAGTAACCTGGATAGAAAGTAATTTTAATGTTTATCATAACGTTTTTCAGAAACTTTATTATACTTTTTTCCCCTATCAATTATAATGTAGGTTTAGACACAAAGCACAAACATACCTGAAAACAAGTCAGTCTCACTGACTTTTTAATAAAATGGAGGAGAAAAAAAGAACTGGTTCAACAGTCAAAGTGAACAAATTAATGACAGGTTCCACTGCAGTGTGTTTATAAATAACGAGAGCTAATCTAACTGATAAACAATTATACAAATGCCAAGGTGTCTGGTATGGAATTTAATTTTATTAATTTTATTATACTCACAGAGTGCTTGAAGCGAGGTTAGTGTCTTCATGTTTGAGCTGTCCATCGAGGGCCAGCCCCCACTTGTCCTTGTTATTCGCAAGAAGTGGGGTGAGAGAGAAGACCTTCGACAGCGTGAAACCAGGCCCAATTGGACAACCTTCCCTACCACCACCATAATAACACATCTACATCTTTCATGCTCCATCACCTCTCATTGTCTATATTTTATTTATTTTTTAATATAAATTCATACAAAGTAAAGGGGATGCAAAACATTCGGTGCACTAAAGTCATAATGGTAGAGCACTGAAAGTTGCAGAAATTTCAGACAATATAGAAAATATGCGGATAAATTCCACCACCAGTAACTGTTTTATTTAGCAACATACTGAACACGTTAAATCCACTGTATAGTCCACTGAGGCAGTATGTTTCAATAAAAAATATACTTCATGATTTTTTAAGTTCTTAAAATAATAATAATTGATGTGCTGAATAATATATAACGATATATTTAATTACATGCGTTTGTATGTATGTTTGTGTGCACGTGTGGGTGTGTGTGTGTGTGTATATATAACATAAAGGAAGAAAGTATTATAGAAATAAAAACTAAAAACAAAAAAAAATATTTTAATGTTGATTATTTTTAATGCTAATTAAAGGGCTGAGAGAAAAAGTTAATTTATTCCTCAAAAAGTCTGTCACGCAGGGGCTGTGTAAACTAAGAAAATTTCTCACATGTGGGTATGACGCTAAAAAAAGGAGATACATATATCTTTTTGAAAGGACTTCATTTTCTTCATCTCCAAGGTAGGATCAATGCACATTTTTTGAAAATTGTGTCACGAGTACAACCTACGAGCAAGAGAAATCTGCTAAATGACCAATGACAGTCTGGTCTTTTGATATGTGTTTTTTAATCATCATATAGTATATAATACAACAACAACTCTAAAATCAACTAAGTGTGGCCAATACTATCGCCTACTAGTATGATTAAACCCCTTAGTGGTGATATTTAGAACTCTGGGGTGAGTTAGCCAGCAACTGCTGAGTGGGTGGTTATACAAATTTTGTATTTTGGAAATTGTCTTCTGGGCTACACACCCATAGATAAGGACTAGATTCCAACTGGAATTTTTAGCACCTGTGAAATTTCTTGTTTAGCTTCTACAATATACATGCATAGGCATTTATTTTGGTAGCCAAAGGAAAACCTTAAGAGATCTTTAATCAACCCCAAGAGGAGTTAATAATCAGAGTACAACACAACTACTATATATTCAACTATCATAAATAAGGAGGACCTGCAATGATTTGTTTTCAGTAGACTGATGGACTTCTTTATACCTTTGGGTGGAGGGGAAGTGGAGGGGAGAGAGAATGTTTTTCACTTGACTTCTACTAGCACAGCCTGGTAATAAACTCACATACTAACCCATAGGTCACTCATTCAAGCACCAACCATGCCTGATATTACTGACTTTGGTGCACTGAAGTTGGTCGGTATATAGATAAGCTATTGGTGGCACCTATATATATATATATATATATATATATATATATATAGGTGCCATATATATATATATATAAAGGCCAAAAGTTTTGTTTGATTGTTTCTCAACTCGATATTCAAGTGTTTTGTATAATACTAAAGGTTAAGTTCGTTACTTGGTGAAATCGACCAGGAGGAGAGATTTAGATTAGTCAGGTTAGATTCGTGTTGGCCAGTCCAGCTCCAAGAGCCGTCAGGTCAACATCCAAGACCTTCGGGCACTGACGATGATGCACTGCATCGAAAGCGCTCTGCCGTTTTAATAAATTGTCATAGTGGAAGCGTAGCCAATTATTTCATCCTACCTACATTAGAAGTCACTTCCACTTGTCAGAATACAAAATTTAAAATAAATTATATTATTAATTGGATCTAAAAATGTTACAAGACCAATCTTGTTGTTACATGCAGTGTTCTGCAATTGACATTCTATTAAGCTTTGTGCCTTAATTAGGCACTATTGTCACTCAGATCACATTAACTTACATTGTGACTATACACACTATGTTTCAGGGTTAGGTGCCCTAACTTTAAATTTAAATAAAGATTTTCAAAACAGAAAAAATATTTCCTCTGAAGGTATGTATGTATTTTAACATTTTGTTTAAGAGATATTCAAATCTAAGGATTTTCACTGATATAAATTTTGAAAGATACAATTAACAAATTTATATGTGTTACAACTACTCCATTAATGAAAATTTATTATTAACATCCTTATTAATGAAATTTATACTGATTACCGTAAGCATTAAAACTGGCTCAGGCTCAGCATCTTACAAGATTTAAATACAAAATCATGGAATTTCTGTTATTATGAATCAGTTCAATAAATGTTCTATAAATAAACTTAAACAACAAAGTAGTGTTCATTTTAGCAGATTTCCCTTAAGAGAAATCAGCTATTTGTTGTTGTAGTCATGACGAAAATGTGGTCCATTTAAAACTGTATGTATGTATATATATATATATATATATATATATATATATATATATATATATATATATATATTTGTATGTTAACACTCTAGTGGTCGCAATTTTTGTTTGATTGTTACCCAAACTCTATATTTAAACATTTTACGTAAAAAGAAAGATCAACTTCATTAATGGCTGAAATCGGAACAGTGGGAGGGGGGAATTTTGAAAATTCGAAATATCTCTGTCGGATCGAGAAAGTATATAGAAGCAATCTTATTGCAACTTAATGTTCTAGGATTGTTGTTGTTTTTTCAGTATCTTGATTACTAACCGAGAAATTTGCATTTTTTATATTTCAGCCTTCAGTACTCCTACTCATGTCATATTAAAGATAAGCAGCTGTATGTTAGATCACTTTATTCGAAGCTTAAATACCAAATATGGTTTTCATTGATCTTTTACTTTGTGAGATATATGTAAATATGTTATATGAGATGACATCATCAATTAAGATTTTTCATTCTTTAATCGAAAATGTTTATTTGACCTATAGCATTCTTGATATTTAAACATTCCAGTCAGCACTGAAGATCATATTTGTTATTGGTAGAAATCAGACCTGAAATAGTGAGGGTTTAAAGGAGGGAAGGGGAGGGGGGTTTCGAAAATTCAAAATACATCTGTTATTATGAGTCGTAAAATGTTATAGAACCAATCTTGTTAAACAATTGATGTTCTACAATAGTTGTTTTATGCATTCTTTCGTAGCATTTTCTACAGGAGAAATAGAGAATAGATGGTGAGCTGAGATCAACAGTGTTTCATTCCAGTATATGTGAAATCTGCTTAGTTTAAACCCAGTCCTAATCATGTGATTTTCACTTAAAGGAAAAATGTGTCATTAAATATCTTATATTCCGCTTAAATTTCAAGGTCAGTTTGTATCGGCTTTTTATAGCATTTGGGAAATCTGTTTAATTTTTACAGCACCAAGCATTTGTTAGTGCAGAATTGTTTCTAAGCATATTGTTTTATCACTTATTGGCAAAACAAAAAACAACAAATAAGATGTTGACAAATTTGAGTTAATTTTAAGAAAAACGAGCCTCTGGTATGAAATACATTAATACGGTGAAAAATCAGTTATTTTATATCTTGATGAAGTTAAGGCCTTTTACATTAAAGGTGTATTGAAACCTTAATACGGTTTAACCTACATTAAATGTAGAACTATAATTGAGTCATGAGATTTAAAGTAGGATGTTGAATTAGCTTGGTAAGAATGCTGGACGAGCAGTGGGATTGCCAATCTAATCTTGCTCTCTGATTGTCCATTACCCCTGTGCAGATAAGGTTAAGAGTGACAGAAATATTCAAGGTTGTGGGACATGAGGGCTTCCTATAGGGAAAGTGTTGTGCAATGGTGCAGCATTAGTGCTGATTGGAGAGACATTATCCAGTTGGGCTACAAAGTTTATGATGAAATCAATTCATTTTCATTAGGCTGTGGGAGGGGGGGGGGTCTAATATTAGAAAAAGGAAATACTGCATTAATAGAAGATTATTGGATGTCCACTGTACCGATTAACCATTTATAGTTCAGAGGTTGGGCAAGTGACCACCTCTAATTTCTTGGCATCTGTTGGTCAGTTTCAGAAACAACGTTTATAGATGCATACAACAGATTATAGACCAGTGCTGGACCCCCCAGCTCTCTGTCTTATGTCTAGGAATAATTTTTTCAAGGAAATTCCCTTCAATCAATAACTATTCTTTCATGGCACTAGTTTTTATTTTATTTTATTCTATTTGTCCATTTTAATGTATTATTTATTCTTCAAGTTAGAAACCAATACAGTGTTTTACTATGTTAGACTGTTAAGTAATCTTTAATTTACTGTTTTTCATTTTGATGTGTGAATAAAATAACTTTTTATTAATTATGGCTAATTAGTTTTGGAGTCTGAAGTTGAAAGAAGACTACCTGAAATTTAATTTCTGGTATTGAAAGCTGCCCCCTTGCATTTTCTTTTTTCTATAGTAAAGGAACTTTTATTGTTTCATTTTGCTTTATGATTAATATTATTTTAACATATTATTAATAGAATAATCTACTTTTCAAAAAAAAAAAAAAAGTTAATAAGTCTTTTATAAATTTTTTATTTGAATAGATTTTTTAAAGTCTTAGTATTTTTCTTTGAAATTTGGTTTTAGATGGAGGATGGCCAAATATTTTATTTAGAATTAAAATCTTGGCGAACTATTACCGATAAAAGGGACTATTAGGAGGTATGAGTTTGCAGCACTAGGCCTGTAGATTCAAACTTTAATAATAATCTAAAGTTGGGTTTTATCTTGTGTGTTTTGCTCCATTTCACATTGTGTGTGTATAGTTTATTTGTTTGATCTCTAGTGATTGCAAATTTCAAAATATTCAAACCAAACATCATATATAAACTTTTATTTGGAGAAGAAAGAACAAGTTTGTTAATGGACAGAATCGGCCCAGGGGAGACGGTTTATTGAGGGGGGGGGTAAATAAGGCATTTTATTATTGTTGTTTTTTTTAGAAAAAGGGACTATTGAGGTGCTCACATGACAAATTTACACAAAAAAATCCTTGCTGAAGCCAATATTCAAAGTGCAATGTAAAAATGAATATAATGTTCTATATATCTGTATACATGTTAAATCATTTATTATTACTGGGAGGGGGTTCTTAAATAAATTATAATTATTCAGCTGGTATTCATATTTTATTTAATTAATGCAATTATTAATGCAGTTGGCATTTAAAATATATCCTATTACTTTTAAGTAATTTTTTTCTCGATCTCAATATTTCATTATTTGCTTCATTGTAGTTGTTTTCTTCAAAAGTACTGTATGAGTTTTTTTACTAGATACTAGAGTATGTTATTTTACATATGCTGTATACCTGGCAATATACCTGTCAGCATAATTGACGATCTCATTAAATAAAATCTTTAATCCCATGCTGACTAAAAAGAGTGGTAACCTATAGATAACCCGCTCCAGTTAGCCTTGGAAGCACAAACCAGACGGAAATGAATTAATAATTTACATTGTGCTAGCTGTCTTTACAGAGACCAAAATCTCATGTTTTATTTGGGAATAGTATCGGATCCTAGACATTAAAAGGATTTGAATGATGAACCTGAAATATATTCCCTAAATTCTAAGCAACTCAGAAAAACTTCTAATTGCGCAGGAGCTGCGCATTGGGCTTATTTATCTATTTATATTAGCTTTCATTTGCAAGTCATATACTGTAATATCCATGATCAAAAGTGTCAGAACATAATTTATAGATCGTTTTTTGGTAAACTAAAAAATAATTGCAATTTTTAAACTGCCGCCCTCCTCTAAAACGTTATGCTAGTTGTGCCAGCCAGATTCATAACATATGTATAGACATTATGCCAAAACTTTTCGAAATAAATAATTCCATTGAAAACAGAAAACCAATATGTTTTGCGATTACAATACTTCCCTTACTTTGTACAAAATATTCAAGATTTAGAACTCCATAATTACAATGATTTAAAAACTGACTGAAGCAAGAACAATAAATGAAAAAATATTAATAGGCATTTCATGTTAAAAAGAAATAGAGGAAGTTGATCTATCAAAATTACAGAATCCAAATACTACTACTATATGTATTACTACTGAAAACTGAGATGTCCGAAATGTAAACAATTAAAAAATTGTTATGTGTAATGAACAATTACATAAAGGATGAAATTTAATGTTTTTGTCCAAAGAGCCTTAAATGTATCAGTAGTGGAATAGGAATATTTATATTAATTTACTTTACTAGGTGAGTTATTGTTAGTTTACTTTAATCAAAAGAAACTACAATCATTAAGCAACTGAGAAAACAAAAACACAGAAACAGTATCAAATACATTTAAAAGACTAAGAGATCAATTAGTATTCAAACTTATAAAATCTAATGAAATCTAGAAACCAACAATTACAAAATAAATTAAAAACATTAAAAGGACTTTATAATTGTTTAAGGAACAACTTTCATTATAAACCCTCTTAGCCAAAATATATAAATAAGATAACCATTCCTGTAAATAGTAACAAATAACCTAGCCCATAATTTGTTACCTGTTTTATTGATCTACCTTATCTATTACATCATAATGCTGGTAGATCACAGGAACTAAACAAAAAGATA
The DNA here is from genome assembly GCA_019009955.1 of Riptortus pedestris. Classification (NCBI taxonomy): domain Eukaryota; kingdom Metazoa; phylum Arthropoda; class Insecta; order Hemiptera; family Alydidae; genus Riptortus; species Riptortus pedestris. The sequence continues at coordinate 47,473,280 of CM032231.1, read as the reverse complement.
AGCAAGTCACTAGCCACAATACTCACATTTATTAAACTAGCATGTAAATGGTTCCCAAATTTTGAGATCCTCACTCCTACATGTGTAAATATAGATAACCAAAAGGGTGCTCATGACACAAAGGCATGAATATTTGTACAGAAGCCACCCATAGCAGGAAGCTTATATATTCCCCCTGAAGTATATATTCCCGGATTCAGTGAGTGAAATTTGTTTTGTAATTGAACAAGAGGCACTTAATGGTTACCAACTACTTTTCCAAGGTTTTATTTTTGAGGATATATATATTTATCAAAGTAGAAGTGGAAAGAAAGTGGGTCTCATCAACTTTTTAAATATCGGAATCTTATTTCTTATTAAACTTTTTTTTTTTAAAACTAACAATGCAAATGCTTCATTTCTTATTAATAATTATGAGTAACTTGAATTTCTAGTATTACTTTCATTGAAATTCGAGGTACTAGATACCAGAAGGTAAAATAGACAGAAATAGTTTTGCAACACTTCAAAACTTCAATAGAACATCCTCATGAATCATTTATATCATAAAAACTCAAATACGAAAAAAGTTTTGTTTTTAGAAAAAATCTTTAATTCTTAAGACTAAACTTGCTATATGAATATTCTAATCACCTTTTTTTATTCAAGGCATTTAGATTGGTACTAACAAATTAAGAGGTATGTGTCCATTTAGATTCAAAGTGAGACCTTATATGCATGAATTTGTAATTTAAAGACTTCAGATTAACACGGGATACAACCTTTAACACTTGCACAAAGGGAAAGTAGTGGCAGTGGTGGAATTCATGTACAGGCCTCTCTCTTCTGAACGCATTTTCACTCCCTTTGATCTATAATTTCACTCTCCACACATGGTTACGATTTTGGAAATTGTTGTTATATTATTTAGGAAATATAAAAAAAAAAGTTCTCTAAGCAAGTAAACAAAAAGTATTTTTTTGCCTTAAAATAACAAAAAAGAATTGATACAAAATATGGCACAACCACACCAAGACCAAATACCAAGACTTTAAGGGCTAATGCCATCAGTTGTAGTGACTAAACAGTCAATTTCCTTGGAGTGGGTAATGCAATCATAAATTATTTTGGAAGGATATAACAACAATGCAATCTATTCTTCATTGATTCAGGGGTAAAATGAGTGTGCAGTGGAAGAATTGGAAGGAGTTAATTATCTGATAAAGAAAAAATCCCTTTTGTTTGTATTATCAGAGTTGTATTAGTGGCTGGTCCTGTAGTTTTCCTGAAACTTCCACTGCTAACCCTCCTCATTTTCCCCCTTCTAAACCCACATTTCTTTGAATTTCGGTCATAAGTTAGCTTTGATACTATGTGCACGAGTAATTCACAAACACAGAAATGTTCAACTTGAGCCAACAAACAATTGCTGTTCCCACTTGAGTCAAAAATTCATTTTGTTGTATTTCCTCTTTCATGGGCCTCTCTTTGTCTAAATTCCCACTTACAAAATGTCAGTGAGGCAAGACTGGAGGGTAGATTATAGTTGTAGTCTGTGAATTCATACTGGCTAATGCCTATCATTGGTCAGCTTATGCAGGCTATGGAGGGATTGTTATCTAACAAATCTGGCCTTGAACAGAATTTTCTCTGCTCATGTCTTTATTGGTGTGGATGGGATTTTCCTCATGATGCCTTTATTGTTGAATGGTCTGATGCAAAAGGCAATGGGAAACCACTGCATGTCCTTGTGACCTTCTTTCCCTTGTTAAGTCCCATGAAAATCAGGTTTACCTATTAACGAGATCAATTGCATAGTGTAGCCTATAAATTCTTCATTTCATACCTCTTCATAGAAACAAAATCCAGATTAAAACATATGCTACCTACTGAGTAGTAAGTGGATCTCTCTAGAGATGTTTATTGATATCTAGTTAATTTAATTTTTTATTAAATTTTAACAAAAAACCTATGTTATTACATTAGGATATCAGAAATGGTTTATTTGATACTTTTTCAATTTTTATATGAGTGTTTATACAGAACCATTATTATATTCTCTAAGTAAAGGGAAATTTTAGTTTTCTATTGATGACATCCCAAACAAATGGTTATTTAAATAATGACCATAGGGACTAGACTTAAAACTAGCAGTAGGGCCATATATTGCTAAACAAACGAGCTGTTTCAATTTATTCTGTATCCATCTAGCCATCTGGAATGGTTTTACCTCACACGACAGCCTCCAAGGTGATAATCACAAAAGTGATGACATAATAAAACCAGAATATTAGGGGATAAAATAAAATAAAAGTTGTGCCTTAATTTTTTGTTAAAAATAAAAAGTAGAATAAGACAAGGAATAAAATAAGAGTGAAAAAGTTAACTAAATCAACACTTATATAAAATAGTCAGTAAATCTCATTCATGAATAAACTTAGGTAGAACACCAAACACATAAAAACTGAATTTGTTCTAAATCAAATATTTGTACTCTATATGTTTCACTTCCTCAGGAACTCTTAAAGAGCATACCTGAAAAAATGCATACAAAATGGAACACAATTCATAAATTAAGAGAGCTTAGTTTTGGTGTCATGATCAAATTTTAAAATATCTTGATCATCAGCAAACTCAATATTTAAATATTTTACACAAAAATAAAGGTCAAATGCGATAATGACTCAAGGACCAGGAGTGGCTCTAGAGATGAGATAAAATCAAAAGCCCTAGAGACCTGACTTTGCATTTTATTGCTACCATTCCTAATAGTTCACCTATTTCTTGTACAACAGAAGAATATGTTTGTTAATGGCTAACCTTGAAGCAGGGGAGTGGAGTTTAGAGAGAGAATGAAATTTGATATCAAGTATAGCTAATTTATGCACTGGATTGGAACACTTATTTAATCAAACTAATTAAAGAAGTTAGTTTTTTCAAGCTTCAGTGAACACCACCTCCTACAGATGTGTTTTTGCTTAAAACAAAATGTTGCATTAAACATTTCATTATAGCTTAAATTTTAAGTTTTGTTTATATAGACTTATTATTAAGTTTATTAAGGGCTTTTTTAAGTAGGGAAAAGAAAATCAGATGATATCATCAGTGAGTGTGTTATTTCCGCTGCTTAAAAATTTGGAAATCTGCTTAGTTCACACAACACCTGCATACATTTTTTAGTTTACGTTCCCATCTCCTTCCTCATTAGGAGAAAAGTTGTCTATAAGGTTGGTCAAATTACGATTACAAAACCTCAAAATTTCCAATGATCTTGAATATATATAATTGCTTGAAGTAAAACTTGAAAAGAGGAAATTTATCCGTATTAGAAGAAAATAAGTTCATATTTATTTGTCCTAAGTTTCTTCATGCAATGATATTAAAAAAAAATAAAAAGAATAGAAGAGAAGGATTAAAAAAATAAAGGAAAATGACAAAAAATACAAACATTGTCAAGTTTTGGGATTCAATCCAAATTCAACTGTTAGTGCAAGTACAAATGGTATGATTACTTAGTGAATTAGTACTCTGAGGTAATAAACAAGTGCCTAAGTGGACTGTGCGTGCAAATAACGTGAAACATGTACGTGGGTGTGCTGGGACCCTCACATTGTGCTCGATGCGAGGTTGGTGTCCTCGTGCTTGAGCTGGCCATCCAACGCTAGGCCCCGCTTGTCCTTGTTATCCTGGAGTGTCGGCTTTACATAGAACACCTTAGAGAGAGTGAACCCAGGGCCGACTGGGCAACCGGCCCTGAGATTCTCCATATTAGTTTCCCAAAGTCATGTACAACTTTTTTTTTTTTTATATGAATGACTGTATCGAACAGTTGTAAAAAAAAATGGATAACTAATTTGAATAAATACTCTATATTAAATGAGGAGAGGAAAATAAATTTTAAAAATTAGCAAAAATTAATTTTAACTGCCTTTTAAGGTCCACCTAAACATATAAATAAATGTATGTGTTCATGTACATATGTTAAAATCAAAGAAAAGCAAATACATTTTTTCAATTAAATACCTGTATGGGGCGGGGTAAGGAAACATACAAATGTTAATATAAATTTCTTTGTGATTGGATTACATTTAAATATTTTGTTTTCTCTAAAGGTAAAATTGAAAATATAGATTTGAACCCAGAGATAACTGTGCAGACAGCATTCGTCGATATTGTGTGCTTTCTATAAGTAACACTATTGGATGAAATTTATGGGATGCAGGAAGATTCTTTATGAAAGCCAAAACTGTATCGAGAAATAATAATAAAAATAGAAAATGAACTATAGAGTCTTCTTAAATAGCAGTTACACCGTTAAAATTTAAAAAAATTAGCATCTAAATTTCAGATCATTCCTTCATCCATCACGAAGGGTCATCAGAATTCAACAATGCTAACAATGTAGATTAATAAAGAGTAGGTTAGTTTTTTTATAAATTCTAAAGAAAAAAATCTTGAAGTACGAACAAGCTGAAAGATTGCTAAGATGTTCGCTTTGCCAAACGAGGCACATGGAAGCTATAATGCAACCAATTTTTATTTTATTTATATGAGAAATCAGGAGTGGTTGGTTACAGTGCTCTGACAAAACCACTGAGTGATGCTCAAATTACCCATAAATAATCAGTGTCACACAAATCAACTACTCTTCTCAGTCATATTTGAATCTGATTTTTGTTTTCTTTACTTCTATACCAGTAGTAAGGAATATTTCAAGACCAGAACAAAAATTCTTCAATATCTTGGTTACTTTAAAATTTATAGAGCCTGTAAATAAGAAATTGCGCATCTAATAACATAACTAAAACATTTCCTATCATCATTATATCTGTTCATATCAACCCATATCCTTCTCTCCTATCTAATTTCGAAATTATATTCACACTGTGATGATCTTGGATTTTTACCCCAATGAAATGTAAATACTACTACTACATCCTTATCTCTATTCCCCTAAAAAAACAAATTATAAATCTATTGTTTTTAACAAAGATAAAATTACAGTTAGTTTAGAATTTATAGTAATTAACAACATTTTTTAGGAATATTTTAATAAAATATTCTCTTAAAAATTTTAACAACTCTGTCCTTAATACCATTTAAAAAAACCAAAATAAGACTCCCAACTGCCAGTCACAGCTACAATTCTATTGATATTTGAGGAACATCATCAATGCCCCAAGAAATCATATAAAAAACTGTCAGGTTCCTTTGCCACACCCTGAATATATTGTAATTTATCTTCTCAAAAATTTTAAATAAAAATAATTAGTTTTATTCGACATAGACCACATGTATACAGTTATTATCTAAGATAACCTATTAATTCATAAATTTTTAATTAAACTAAAATATTTGAATTTTCGTGTAACAAGGAAATAACTAGAGGGGATATTTAAAGTCTTAGTTCTATATGAGTACTTTTAGATGTGACTATTTCCATATATTTTCTATTAAGACATTACAAAAAGAATTAAAACATTTACTTTCCTCTCCAAATTAAATGCACACAGTTGTAACTGATGGTTTAATGATAATCACAAATTCAAGTAGAATTCAATTTCAAAAAGAGCTTCTTAAATAAGGAAAAGCTTACAAACTAATGAAAAATAACTAGTAAAACACACCACTATGCTTTATATTAAAATAATCACCTATCTACATAACTAAATTTAGGTTCTGGAGAAAAGCTTAGGACATCAGAATTTGATTTCGTTTGCGATTCGTCTGAAGTGCCAAAAAAGACAGCAAAAAAGAAGCTCAATTCAAAACATTTATCAAAATTTTCATAAAAACAATCTAACAGAGAATCAAAAGTTTAAATTTAATAATTCTTGTTTTTCTCCCTGCCATTTTTGATTCTCTGTCAAAGATTATTTTTATAAAATTTTATGTAAAGTTATGGATGAAATTTTATAAATAAATAGTATCTGCAAAATATAATGAGATTGTAAAACCCTATATTTCTTTTTTCCTCTAAACATATAAAATTTAATATAATTTTAAATATCCTGTTTTTTCTCCAGAAGTGCTGTAAGAAACTTCAGTAACATGTCTACTTAACCAAAACTATTTTCTATCTGTAGTTTTAAAATAGCCATGAAATTATTCGAACCTTAATTATTTTTTTTAATTATCCAAAGAAAAAAAAATTGTATTGAGTGGAGCTCAGACAGAGCTGCACAGCAAAAACGGAGTTCAGGCCCAGGCTTATATGCATTGCCACTATTCAACCGAAACTGGGAGGGCCAACCCTCAAAAATGTCTCTGACATTTAATTTGCTATGTTCAGCCCTGTGCTAATGAAAAATGTATTTCGGATAGAAGGCAATATAAGCCATGAAACATGTCTGGTGACGTAAGTAAATATATTCTGAAAATTGAAAAAAATAAGTATCTTTAAAACAAGCAAATTATTTTTCTTCTTTTTTTTCTTTAAAAGGAATTTTTTATTTATTTATTAAAACCCCACATTAAACCTTATTGGCAAAATTATTAAAATTTCTAAATAATGAGCCGAATATTCAAAATCACAGAGAAAAATTATAATAAATGTAATAGTGGCACATGGGAAAAATAAAATAATTACTGAATTTAGTTTTCTTACAGCACATTTTAAATTCATCATTTATTACTAAAAAGGCTGTTGAACATGAAGTTATAAGAGCACTTACTCGCTTTCAGCTTCTGCGACTGTACATTTATACTGAGCAGTAGAAAACAAGCAAATATCTGCAAACTGCCGAACTGAAATATAGGAATATTAAAATTAACTAATAACAAGTCTAAAATAAAATTCTTAATATATATATATATATACACATCAGAATAAGCCTAGTATTCTAGTCACCTATCATAAGAAGCCTGATATTCTTGTCACCTATCATAATAAACCTGATATTCGTATCACTGACAAGGGTTTAAAAAAAAAAATCAGCAGAGATTATTGATATAATTGTCCAAAATGATGAGAATATAGATGTCTTTTGGCAAGGAAACAAAAAAAAAAAAAAAACACAAAAAAAAATACCAGGATTTAGCTATCAAAATAAAAGCCCTTTACAAGAGATTTTGTCCCTGTCAATGCAAACATAATACTGAAAAATTAATAAGAGTGTTCCACAAAGTAGTTCTATTAGACACTGCAAGATTTATTGACAAATATTTTAAATTTGCAAAAATAAAAAAAGAAATACTATGACCCCTGGTATAATTTTATCTAATAATCTGGTAGCAAAAAAAACAAAAACAGGTGAGTCTAAACTACATACACCCACAAACATAAAAGAAAGGACACTCTTGAAAAAGCAAGTATACATCTTTTTTGTGCAGTAGCTCTTGCCATTCCAGTGTTAATTTTCTTCTCATTTCAATCCTATGAGAAATAAGTTACCTGCTGTAACACCATTTTATATTGAGTGGGAGTATATTAAACAGTCCTAAAGTAACAGTTTGGTCAGCTGTTGCCCATACATTGATGATTATAGACTTCTTCTTACCTGAACTAAGACCATGAGCTGCTCTCTGACTGTGGTTTCAGCAGGATTGAGTGACAACCGCCACAGTAAGAATGTCAGAGATAGTTATACATACTCTTTTCCTTAATCGCATCATTTCACAGTGTGATGACTCTAAATGACTTCCTCATTCCCCTGGTTGGCTATGTATGACTATTTCTTCTAGGCTTAGTTAAAGACGAGGTTATGCTATATATATAGCATATAATCGTTAAAGAATTAGCATTAATTCTTTAACAATTGTAATCTATATTAAATTTTTTAGGTTCAAACGGGAGGGGGGGTTATAAGAGAAGCCTGAAATAAAAATTCGTGGTATTACATTTTCTGTTCGGTTTTCAGTCACTGTTGGTCTTTGTACCATATCAAGGGAAAGGAAGTTTAATTCAAACATAGTTTGGCCAACAGAATACTTTATATGATTATGAATTATATATAAAAAAAAAAAAAACTACATTCACAAGAGACAGGAAATATAAAAATATTGTGGACAGTGAAGCCTTACATAACAAATAATTTTACTATTAACAAATCCACAGCAACGACGGGTATACATAGGGAAATGTTAAAATATTGTGGAAATTAAAGGCTTGCCAAAAAAAAAACCATCTTAATGATGATGCCTCAAATGAATTCCCGAGCAAAGCCGGGTACCTTAGTTAGTGCTAACATAAACCCCAATATAGGAACAACTAAGGGAAGCAATCTGTGAGCATTATGTAAACCTTACACACATTATGTCAACCTAATTCTGTCAGTCAATAATTTTTTTAAAAACAAATTAATCACTTTCTTCTTTAAAAATAAAAAAAATTCTATCCTTTCTGCTCCACTCTATATAAATGATTTTAACTCTAAAATCTAAGTAAGTCCACATCTTCAGTCATGGTATCATATAAGAATGTTTCTAATGTTTCAAACCATCTTTTAAGAAATAGAAATATAAACTGAAATTTTACTAATGTTTTAATCAAATAGAAGTTTAATGCATTTCGAGAGGTACTAGAAATTCTCTCATTAAAATAATACATCATATAACATCATGGGTTTTCATGGGAAATAAGCTAAATCCATTTTTGTTCATTTTACATTTTATAATCTCTAAGTCCAAAACTGCTTAGATTCCATGAGAATAGTAATTGTTAAATACATAGTTCCTGAAAGGACCATTCAGATGTGGGGGAAGGGGAGTCAAACTAAGACTCACAAATGACTTTTAAAATAATACATTAATTTTTCCCCCCAAGTATATACTAAATGTTTAATATATACTTGTTGAGTTGTCATATATGCAACTTGTTATCCAAGGTATACTGCTGGGAACAGCTTTTAATGCAAAGGCATCAACAAATTTAAAGCTGTTCAAAAGGCATAAAAAATCAAATATCCCCGTTAATAATCAAGATTGTGAAAAAACATACATAACAACATTAATTGAACATTACATTCTCATTTGCAATAACATTGGTTCTATGCAATTTTTCGATCCGACTCATAATAACAGAGATATTAAGAATTTTTGAATTTTCCCCCTCTAAACTCCCCCTCCCACTGGTTTGATTTCAACCATTAACAAACTTGATCTTTGTTTTACGTAAAACGTCTAAATATTGAGTTTGGTAACGAACAAACATAAATTGAGACCACTAGTGTGTTAACAGGCATATCTATATAGTTTTGAACGGGCCTCATTCTTGCATTTTCTCGGTAGGATCGATGAACATTTGAGGGGATTTTTCAAAAATCGCATCATAAGTATGACTTCAATAGGTGATTTCCCTTGCGGGAAATCTGCTTTAAAAAATAAATAAAAAGCGTCAACAGAGACGATGTGTTCTCTCCAGGATACAGGTAATGAAAGACAATGTTTCTGCACAAGAGTTATTCAGACCCAGTATCCTTTCCGGTGGTAGTTTGTTTATTTCTGATTCCTTGTAAAAAGAAGTACTTTGTGAATATTTCATTTCTTCTTAAATATTATTCATTAATTATGCTAACAATAAATTTCTGCAGTCGCCAAATTTCTTCCTCTTCAAAACTTATATTTTACATCCAATATAGAAATACATTGTGCTGTTGGTGAGGTGCTGCTATTGGCAATTCTTCAGGACGATTTTTCAAAAAGTTTACTATAATTGCCATTTATTATGCCCTTTTTACTGATTGAAAATTGTACAGGTCACTATATATATATATATTTATTACCACCGATTCAACATAAAAGACAACAATACTTGCCCTTGTGATTACACAAATTTACAAACATGTCAACACTTAATATACGATTGCAGACTATTGGCTAAGAAATGACAAAAACTAAAACAGATTATAGTAATTTTATTTTAGAAGAGTTCTGTGCCTGAGTTTAACCAACTCATGACAGTGAGAAGATCAGTCTAATACTGAACAAACAAAGTACCTGTACTCTTACCCAGACTAAAATATAAACTATTTAATTAGGATAACAGGATATATAAATGCAATTGATTAGTGGCAACCTGTTCTTTAGCCTTCTAACAGGATTAAATTTGTTGATGCCTATGCATTAAAAGCTGTTGCACTGCTGGCACGCCACAATGGAAAGCTAAGGCAAGGTGAACAATCCTACTTAGACTAAAATATAGACAACTCAATAAAGAAAACAAGTCATAAAAAATTACCTGTCTAACAAACTACCATAGATTAGCAACTGGTAGTACTACTATGTCTTTATTTGAAGGAATATAAATTACCATATTTGTAATAAAAACAAGAAATTAAAAATTATATCCATTAAAAATAAATAAATAATAAACTATAAAGGTCTTACCAGAGACTTTAATTTTTTTTACAGTCCTGTTGGAGTTGTTAGCTATGTGTACATTGACAGCTATACTCTCCCCATGATGATAAAGCTAGAAGGAAATTTAAATAGACACAATTAGAAAGGTTAAAATAATAAGAAACTTTTCATATATTATAGACACTTTTTTTCCAAATTATTAACACTTGTTTATAGCTTTTGAGTAGTTTCATTTTAGCATACCCTAACCGGAAAAAATTATTAAAATTAAAAAAAATTATCATGATAAAGCTAGATGAAACGAGGAGACTTGAAACTTATGAACATTCTTACACTGCTACACTGTCAGGTAAGTAACCTAAGAAGATATATGCTCATGAGTGAAGACTCAAGTTTAAAAGAAATAAGAAAAAACAAAAATGTTTTTTGGAGTGTACACAGCTCAATATTTTAGCAGACCAATTTTGATTTTAATTTTTTTTAAAAATTAAATATTCTTACAACTCAAAAGGAAAGTATTGGAGTATCGTACGAATTTAGTACACTATTAAATTGATGAGTTTTCCAATTGCTAAACTGAAAACTGCCCATTTTTGAGAATTTGATTAGGTTAAAAAACTTATAGTTTATGTTAAATTGAAACCAATCACAAAGATTTAGATGGGTGCTAATGATTTGAAGAAAAAAAGAGAACATACTTTTTAAACTTATATTTTTAAGTAGAAATACTCTTTATTATTCTGTATTGAATTATATAGTTTTGTTTTATTAAATATGAATGGGGGAGATTGTGTATAACACTAACAGAATAAATAAGCATGGGCTGAAATACATTGTTATCAAGGTACACCAATAGACTAAAGAGCTGATATTTTTCAAGAGTAAAATGAACTATACCTCTTTGTCAAGTGAAGCCTCAAGATGTAGTTTGTTCGGGCTCATCATGAATTCTTTACTCACTTCGCAAGATGGCTGTTCACCCTGTTTACTGGGAGCATACATGATCTTCCTAATTGCAAGCCTCACAGAATTTCTAAAAATTAAAGAAAAGTTGGTTCAGTGGAAAAATAGAACAAACATTAAGTTACGAGCCAAGCATGCCGCATAAATTCCTCACACCAAAAGTTGAACCTAGATATACTGTAAATCTAGTCCACTACTCTTATCTTTGAGCTATTGAGATGGATAACAATTCCTACAAAGAATCTTTCTCTCAAAACCAAACTCTCCCAATAGGAAACACTTTGTCAATATATTGAAGAGGAATAGTAACTTACTATTTCTGGCAGATGCAAACAATTTTTCTCTGAAATTAAACTATTAATTATTTACTGATAGTGTATTCTGCCCTAAAATTAATAAAATACATTGTGTACTTTAAGTGAAAAATTCAAAATTTAAGTGGGGTTCTGATACAGTTTATCAGAATACCTTTGGAAGTGATATTTGCCAATTAGTTGATGAAATCATTCTCAACACTCTTTATATAAAGAAAAGGTTGTAAAAGGCCTACTAGGTCCATCAAAAATCAAATCAAACATATTTCAAAGTCAAAACAGATAAGTGAAGAGATGAAAAGATCTTCTGACCTTAGGGGGAATCAGCAGCAGTCAAAATTAATATTAAGAAATATTCCACTTAAATGTAAGGAATTCTTTCTTAAAAGCAAAAAAAGATTTATTTGAAATGTGAAATGTAGTTTGTAAAATACATTTGTCAGGGAACTGGATTACGTGGAGATTCATTGTAAAATACTTTTTTTTATAAACAAATATCTATAAAATGATTACAAAAAAAAGAACTATATTTTCAAATTTTCGATGTACCCATGCAGGCACGCACACACAAAATGTAATTACAATGATGAAGGTTTAGCACTCAAATAGTAGGTTAAGTGTGGTTGTGCAGTAAGGGGGCTAGTTCGTCAGTAAATTAATGAAGACTACCTTCAAAAAATGTGGAAGGTAATAATTCAGGAGCATAACTTTTTCCTTTCAGTGAACGGGAGTAAACTGAAATCTTTAAAAGGCTCAACTAAAATTGTAAAAATAAATACATACAGTAAACATTATAAAACTATTTTATTAAACCTTTTGTGCGGTTTTTCATCAGGAGTCTCTGCAACAAAAGCTTTCAATTCATAATCCACACCACATGGCTTCCCAGTATCACCTGGGGCAGGCTGGAGTGTCACTGAGGCAGGACAGTGAGGAGGAAGTTCAAAGTAAAATGGATAAGCATTGGGTCCTAATTTCTTCATTAACCTTTCCTGTAAAATTCATTAATGCAATTAAACTTAGAATAGTATTTATATTTTCAATAGAAATGCCTATCTTTTAGCCAGCCTGTGCCTTCATATGCTTTAATAATCATTCCTAATCTTCATAATTGCATGATCTCAGTAATCTAAATTAATGAATAAATTAAATTTGAATAATTTAAACATTTTCTAATTTAATATATTCAAAACTCAGGAACTTGAAATGGAAAGGAAAAAATATGTTATCATAAAAAGAAAATTTATTAAAAGAAAACATTTATTTTTTTTAAATTTAAAAATCAATAGTACTTATGCTATTTCTTATTTTTTTTTTTCCTATAATTCAAAGTTTATAAACTCAACAATGTATTTATTTATTTTATTTTTTTGTAATTTCCATTGAAGTTTCAATGTTTATATATATTAATTTTTAAATGGATAACATTCTCTCTAACTATAATTTAAAATTTTTAATTTTTTAAACAAATTATGGGGACAAAAAAAAAAGTAGTAGTCAAAATTTTCCAATTAAACATTTCTCTACCAGCATCTTTTGGTGATTTTAATTAGGCAATACCCATAAAAATTGTAGCAATTTCACTGGCATTCATATTAACGTAGCACTAAAACTTCAATTGATAAATAAATATTAATATGTATTAAGTTAAAAAAAAAGAAGTATTTTTGATAACCCTGGCTTCATCTGAAGAAATAAATTAATTGTTTTGTTTTTGTATCTATGAAGGAAAAATTTAACCTCATACCATGACTTGAAATCAGGGTCTCCTGGGTATCTAGGCCAGCTGCCACCCAACTATGCCATGAGTATAGTATAAGTAGCAGCTAGAATGATCATCATGTCTTTCAATTATACAAAATAATAAAATATTTACTAATGCTAACAATAATAAAATATTTGAAGTTCCTACCTGTAGCCTAGTGATTGGTCTTTTTGGAGGAGTATCTGATGGTGGATATATTTGGTCGGCTGCAAGATATAAGTCTTTCCTGAATGTGAGCCCAAGAACATCAAGATCTTCACGGCCATACCTAAAGGCTGCGAGTACATGACCGTACACATGCCTTTCTTTAACATAGTCTGGATCTATAAGGACTACACCATCTAAAAAAAAAGATAATTTTATTAGATAAAATTTCAGGAATAACTAAAATTATGCAGAAATCAAATACAAGAATGAAATACTTCCTAATATTGCAAAATGTTGACTTCTGCTTGAGTGTACGTCTGCCATACATATAATCAAGATTTTCCCCTAAAGGAAATCAGCTATTTTTGAAAAATTACTCCTCCGACGCTATCCAGGGGGTTATGAATATTAAGATAATCTAAAGACCAACTTTGTTAACGGCTGAAATTGGACCAGAGGGAGATAATGGGGTACTGAGAATTGGAAATATCTCCTTTATTATGAGTCTGATCAAAACTTTTTATAGAACCAATATTGTAACAAATTTAATTTTCTATAAATCTTATTCTGGACTATTAACAGAGCGATTTGCATTTTAATTTAGTAACAAATTTAATTTTCTATAAATCTTATTCTGGACTATAAACAAAGCAATTTGCATTTTTTAATTTTCAGCCTTCAGTAATCCCCCCCCCCTCTTTTAGTCTTTGTACATTAACAATAAGTCAATAGATCATGTAACATTTTATTTCAAACTTAAATATCAAACATTGATTTCAATGGACATGTATTTATGTGAGTTACATATAAATACAAATGTGATGATGACATCAACAATTAAGATTTTATATTTTGGACTCAAAAATGTTTATTTGATCTATACAATACTCAATATTTAACAGTTTCATTCACCACTAAAGATGACGATATTCATTAATGGCTGAAATTTGTCCCAGAATAGGGGGATTTCAACAATTTAAAATACCTCTGTTATTATGACTCGGATGGAAAAATATACAACCAATTTTGTATCTTTTGAAGCTCCACAATTGCTACTATAAATTTTCTCACAACATAGCTATTGAGCAAGTTTGTTTATATTTTCTTGTTTTCAGTGTTCAGTAAACCACTCACTTCTACTCATCAGATTTTTACTTAGAAATAGAGAATATATAGTGAGATGAAATCACCAGTGGGTGGGAAATCTGCTTAGTTTACAGAGCTCCTGTTTAATGGATTTTTTGAATTTATATTTCAATTGAACATTCCATCAAGCAAGGATTAGCTACCAATATTTTCCGCAATTTTGGAATTTGTATTTAGAAGTAATTTTAATTAATTCTATTTATCACATTGGCATTATTCCAGACAGCAGTAAAAAATCAAACTATTTATAAATGGAAAACTTACGAATATTTATAAAATTCTATTAATTTTAATAAATAACTCAAAAATCCACAATTACTCACAGTACAATCCCATTTAGTTAAAACATAATCGTACATATGATATACCATGTGGCAATTGAACATGTACTAAAATAAATGACTTCTCATAGGGTTACTATGAGAAAAAAAAATTATACTAACCAATAGGATCGACATGAGTGATATGATCCACAAAGTCTCGCTTGCCCAGGTAAACTGTTATCTAGAACAAAACAAATTCAAAAATAATATACAATAAGACTAATTTATATTAATGAATAAATAAAACCAACAAGTATGAAGTATATTCTCTAAAATAAACTTCGGTTGTTTGGAATGTAAAATATATATCATTAGACTTACAATTTAAAGATTTGATATGTGAATTATTGTGAGCTTAAAATTGTATGAAATTCTCCTATCATAATGTGTGTTAACAAATCTGGTTACTAAAAATGATGTCACAAAATTTAAGGAGGTGTAAAATAGGTGTTTTAAGAGTGCATGACAAGTTTTAATGAATAGAAAGTATTTAGAAGTTATGATTGTGTTCTTAACTCGGTTCTGCCTCTAATAGTCAGCTTCTGGTAGAGTTTTTAGTGGAGGAGAGAAGTATTATAAAATAAAACTGATTGTATCATTTCTAGAATAAATGAGAAGACTATGAGTTATGTATGCTCTATCCCAAAAAGATAAAAGGTAACTTTGTTTCAGAACATATTTAAAATAGGGAAAAGATTGGGTTTTCAATCTCACCCTAAACGAATTCCAAATCTTTTTAGGAGTTTACAACACCAACTAAAGTAAATAAGTTTGAACATTCCAGAACAATATAAGTACTAACAAGGATGACCAAGTACACAAAATAACCTGATGTGTCTTTGACATTGGAGGATGAGAAAAGTGTATGCAAATTAGAGTTGAAAGCTCCTAAAGTAAAATAAAAAAAACTAAATTTTCTCTGACCTACTCAGTAAAATTCTTCAGAGATTATAGATGGGGCTGTTTGAAATGGGCTCTTATCTTCATAAATTTCATTTGTCCATCTCCCTATGTGTTTCATGGAATTTATTCATGGGGTCGATTGCCTTCATTACGAATCACAATCAAACAGTGTTTTTTATTAGTACTTCATTACATAACAATTTTTTAATATTAAATTAAAAACTAAACCATGTTTAATTAATACAAGTAAATAAGACCAATAGGCAGTCACAAGATTAATGAAGATTAGTCCAGAACTATCTGAATAGTCTTTTATTCATTTATCCTATTTCTCAGACCAAAAAAAAAAAAAAAGGATATATATTGAATTTTAGCAAAGAGATATAAATAGTATTAAACAATTAATTTACTGTTTTCCAAGTAGAACATTTTCTGCAATTCTTGTTGAAAGGAAAGTTTTAAGGATTTGTGTCTAATAGATAATTAAAAGTATTATTAGGTGTTAGGAAGTTTTAAGGATCAGAGTTTTAACTAAATCCATCGCCCATCGTATTTGCTAACTTAGGAGAACTGCATTTCAACTTTGTCACCAAAAGAAAAAAAAAAAGTATATCAATTTTCACTGAAAGCAATCCCTGGATAATTGTTGATTCCAAGAACTCATTAAGAGTTTTCATTCATATTACCAGGCAGCAAAACATCCCAACCCTCTCTAATTAAGGAACTTACAAGGGTTATCTTCTTTAACTGAAAATACAGACTTTTTCTCTCTCTCTACCCATGATTCATTCTCATTTATCAGTTTATTTTTTCTGTAGCTAGCTGCAATGAAGTATTAACAAAGTAAAAGCACATCACTGTAAACCTAATTTAGCTTAAATTTTCTGCTTTATTTACAGAACTTCAATTGACTGAAAATAATTGAATGATTGTTTTGTACTGATTAATTATGATTTTTATAAATCATAAATTATTGTTGATTTAGATATCCAGATTTTATTATGCTAAATTAAAAATTACATTTAAAAATATCTGTAATCGCAAGAGAAATACCTTTCTTTTAACAGTCAACCGAAGAAACAAATTCCTAATAAATAGTCATCGGTAAAAACGTTTTATCCAATGTGTGACATCCGAACAAAGATTTATAGAACACACTTCCGATTTTATTCAGTTAGCGCTATGGCCAATATACTAACTGTATACTGTACTCATCCTCCACAGATCAGAAATAGAATTCCCCTAAGGGAAGCTCTACTTGCCTTAAGAGCCGACTCAGGGAAATTAAGTTCACAAGCTAGGTGCAGCTAATCGAGGCGTTGGTTGCAAGGAATGGTAGAGCCATATTATCATCTGACAGTCTTAAATCAAGCATGCGTAAAAGATGACTCTTAAGCACCATTATCAGCCTCACCCTCAATAAGAAAACAACGGCTGGTGTGTCAACTCAAAATAATTACATTTGTATGAGCAATTTGGCGGAGCAACATAGGTCATGCTAAGTATTGGAAAACTGAAAACAAAGTAATATACAACAAAAAAAAAGGACTTGAATTCAATATCAGAACCTGGAATGTGCGGAGCAACCCTTATGGGAAATCTGCTAAAAGGGATAGATTGGGAGGGGTTGAACTGCATTTACTCCTGGAAAACTAAGGACCCTGATACATGGAATCATTCAGAATATTACTATTCCATGTATCAAATACTGACCTAGGCAAAGAGATGATTCGTGATTTAAGTTTCGAATACATTGTATCTGAATTAGTAAACTTGTCAAAGAAATGGACCCAGAAGCTGTACTTGGATTTAAATCTCAACCGGAAATATGAGTTGTAGAACAAGACGGCGAGTCTATTAGGCAAACCTGCAATACATAACAACCATGCTGACGCCTTCAAAACATCTTTCAAGGGAGAAATTTCTTAAATAAATTTAAATTTATCTTAAATGGGAATGCAGTATTAAATTTATAGAACGCCAATTTTAGACTATCAAAATTTTCTATAAAATGTTTCCATTCGACTCATACTAAACCAACTAATATGATCTTCAGTGTTCAATGAAACTTTTAAATATAGAGCATGATCTAGATCTAACGACAATTTTCTAGTATAGAACGTAAAATCTAAATTGATGACGTCATCTCACTACGTATTTGCATATATTAGCAGATTTCCCTTGAGGGAAATGACGCGATTTTCGAAAATTTTCTTCAAATGTCCATCGATCCTACCTAGGAAATGACGAAAATGAGGTCCGTTCAAAACTATATATATTTGTCTGTGACCGCTCCAGCGGTCGCAATTTTTGTTTATTCGTAACCAAACTCGGTAGTTAATCGTTTTATGTAAAAAGAAAGTTAACGGCTGAAATCGGACCAGTGGGTGGGGGGTATAGAGGGGTGAATTTCGAAAATTAAAAATATCTTCCTTACTATACGTCGGATCGAAAAAGTGTATAGAACCAATCTTATTGCAAATTAAATTTACTATAAATATGGTTCTATACATTTACTCTCTATCTTGAATATTAACCGAGATATCATTGCATTTGTATCAAGTGTGTGTGGTCGGCAGAAGTCGCCTATAATCGGGACTTTACGCCGACAGTTAGTTCGGCCGTTTCCGTAGCTGTTCGTCCCTCGTGAATTGGTTTAGAGATTCGTTACTACTACCATTATTAGTAGACAGATTTCTCTATTGTAAAATTTCACGTGGAAAATCTGCTTTAGTTTACGCAACCCCTGCGCGACGGACTTTTTCAAATTATAAAATCCCTCCCACTGGTCCGATTTCAGCCGTTAACGAACTTGATCTTTAGTTTTTCTAGAACGCACGGTATTTTCGTAATCTCCTAGATAGGAACGGTGGACGTTTAACACGTTGTGAGAGGGACCCCAAATTCAAATTTCATGCTAATGGCGCAAAAATAAAAAATGTTGTTGCTTTCTTCATATTTTATTTCATTGAGAGATTTTATGTATCGGAACAATAGAAAAAATAAAAATCTGGCAATTATTTTCCGAGAAAAAAAATTTAAAGTGAATTAATTTAAAATACTTACGTGAAATCTAAGAAATCCAAAACACGAACTTTTTTGTATTGAAAAAATTGTATACTGAAGGCGCAACTCTGTAATGAATTCCATGAAGAAACAAAGTAGAAGCTAAGTGGTGGGGACTAGTAAGAGGGCTCCAAGATGAGTAAAAGTGCGTAGGAAGGTTACCCGCCGGCGGGCAATGCGCCTGAGGGAAAAGTACTATTTGCCCGCCGGCGGGCACCTTAGCACTCAGCGTGTTAAGGAAATTTGTTGAAAATCGAGTCGTGAGTACAACCTCAACAGCTGATTTTCCTTACGCTAAATCTGCTAAAATTATCAGCAATTGCAAGTACCTAAATTCAGGTAATAAGTCTGTGCCGGATCTCCTGAGCTATTCGGCAGAGAGGCAGTCCTTGTTTGCTAGAGTGTCCTCTTAATTACACCAGTAGGAATGCAGCAGGGACGATCAAGCAAATTCCTACAACTAGGCTAGGAGCAATGTTCAAAAGCCCTCTTATCCAATTCACTGCCATTTCAAAATCTAAAAAAGCCCGCCTCGCAGTGGCTGCGTTAAGTAATTAGATTCCCCACGTATTTGCATTTATCTCATAAAGTAAATGTTCAATGAGAGCAATATTTGGAGCAATATAGGATTCAAATAAAGTGCTTCATAACATAACATTTTATTGTTAATATGATATGAGTAGGAGTGGGGGTTAACTCAAGACCGAAAATTGATAAATGCAAATATCTCCGCTAATAATTAACATAGTGAAACAACGTACATACTATTTTAGAGAACATTGCATTTGAAATGAGATAGCTGTCCATATACAATATTTCGATCTGACGCATAATAACGGAGATATTAAGATTTTTCGAAACTCCCTTCTCCCACTGGTGGAATTTCAGCCGTTAACGAACTTGATCTTTAGATTAACATAAAACGTTTAAATATCCAGTTTGGAAACGATCAAATAACAATTGCGGACGCTAGAGCGTCAACAGACAAATTTATATAAATACAGTTTTGAACGGACCTCATTTTCGCCATCTCCATGAGGATTGGAGTCCTAAAACATTTTTACATTTATGAATTTTTACTTCCGAGTTCCAGGCGCCTAATTTTTATTCCGGTTCTATGACAATGCCTCAACTGTCTTGAGAAACTTGTTTTATATCTATTAAGGGAATGATACATTTAGTTAACGTACGCTATTCAATATGTTACTATGACCCTCAGGAGAGGGGGGTTTACTTTGGTGTCGAAAGTATATTCGTCAATATCTTCGTAAGTCTTGATTTTATCGCAAAAATGTAAACAACGAATTATGTTTAGAATACATTTTACTTTATTCAAATGTTACGTAGATTTCTGAATTTCAAAATTTTAACTTCCTGCTTCTGGTCACTTAATGGTAATTTCCCAGGAGGTTGCATAGATTGCATGGTGATTTTTTTTTTGTGTATTATCAAGGATATGAATATTGTCATCGTGGATTGACATTCGTGAATACTGGTTTTATAGAAAAAATCTAATCAGCAAATTGTGTTCAAAATATATTTTTCAGTCCTAAAACATTGCTTAAACTTATAAATTTCAAATTTCGGCATGCACTTCTGGTCACAAAATAATATTTATTAGTGTACCACGAGAGTACGTTAACATTTTTTTTTTAAAATTGATGTAAATTTATTTAGGGAATGAATTTTGTTGACATGGACTATATTATGCTCCACTAAAATTAACAGGAGTGATGCTAACTTGGAATAACCGGAAGTGTTCATTTCCACAGAAACCAATTTCAACTCAACACACAACGACGGTTAACACAGTTAGTTAGTTACTTCTGGCTTCCTATCACTACTTCATACATCTATGGTGTTACAGCATAATGGCAATGAGTTTAATCATATATATATATATTTTATATTTTAACAGGAAACCGATAATATTTCAATTCGTCTTCAAATAATAGGTATTCTAAATATATATATGTGTGTGTGTGTGTGTGTGTTTTTTAAAAAAAACAAACAAAAAAAACATAAGGCCGTGGCCCTGCTCAATGTAAAAAAACCAGGGAAGATTACTATAACCAGTAGCCCTAGTGCAATATGTATAGTAATTTTTTAAGTATCTTTAGTCTTGGTAAGTAAAAATAGCATAAACACCTCCTGTTACACTCTAATTTAACAACAATGTGCAATATTATAAAGTAGCAACTGTATTTTTACAGCCCTGAAGAAAAGAAATTAAAATTCTCTTATCGGCATAAACTAAGAAGTTTCTTTCACCAACTTTGACCAAACCTCCAAAAAAAAACAACACCATATATAAACCACCATATATAACCTGGTCGAAAACATCAACATAATTATATATATATATATATATATACTTCATTTATACGATGTACTAGGTGTAGCTAAGCCCTAGTGAAGTGCAATGCTGAGTTGCTTTAATTTCAAACCAAGCAAATCATGAGAAATATTAAGATCTTAGGATGTTGCTTACAAACTGGGTAGGCTCAATTATCTGGATTAATTTAGGTTTAATACATTCTTAATTCTTTCCTCCGCTTCAAATTTTGTAAAGGTAATTTAATTTAAATGAAGTTCAATGAATATGGATTAAATAGGAGGCTGTACATTTATTGAGTTCATTTAGATTCAATCTCTATTCAAATAGAAGCCCAATCAAAATTACTAATTATCAAATTCATTCAAAACTGAGAGGTAAAAAGTATTAAAAAAACATGAATATATACCTTTCCATTTGGAGAACTCTTCTTAAAAACCCTGAAACAATAAACAAAACATTACTAATAGCAAAGATAATATAAGTTATTTCACCAACAAGTTGATGTTAGATATTAGTTAAAGTTATCAAATTATATAACTATGACATTCATTCATTTTATAAATATGAAAAACGGGAAATATAATTTCTTACATCAAATAGTTAACTAATATGTTACCAATTCCTAAGTTACTGTGAATAATCGCCATTAGTCCTTTAATAATTATAATTTAAGATTTAGAATTAGAAGCATCTATAATACTAATCATTTCATTCAAGATTGTTTCTTATTATTTGAATCAAATATGTTTTTAAATAGGCAATATCACTCAACTTTATGCACCTCAGTATTAATGTTGCCATTAGACATGTTAACTACCCAATGGATAAAAACATTTATATTTTCCATTTTTATGAGGTGCGGTACTCAAGATGTAACGAATTATAGTTTATCAAGTAAATTTCAAAAACGATCAGTACTATTTGGATTAAAGATCTTAAATTTTAATATTATAGATATTTAATGAACCAATTAAATTAAATGAAGCAAGATTTGTTACAGAGCACATTGTATGGGTATGAAAATTGAAATAGGTATCTATACAGTTTCCAGTAATAGCAAATGTGGAAGTAGAACAAGCTGGAAAGATTAATTGTCTTACACATCAAACCAATTGATTAATTATTCAGATAAATTCTAGGTCAGCGGGAGGGCTTGCATTACCCCAGAACATTTCAGCTCACTTCCGTTTGAGTTGAAGATAATTTCGGCCCACAAAATTTTAATCCTACAAATTTCAAAACTAAAGGAGTAATGCTGAACCCCGAGTGTGAAGGATATTCCATAGAAAGATGAACAACACATTTTCGCAAATTTTCATTCACATATTAGTAAGTAACAAGAGAGGGGGAGGGAGAGGGAGAGGAAGAGAGAGAGAGAGAGAGAGAGAGAGAGAGAGAGAGAGAGAGAGAGAGAGAGAGAGAGAGAGAGAGAGAGAGAGGGAGAGAGATGACACAAACCGAGAGCAAAATACAATTCAATAAATTAAAACTAGTATTTCTAAGTATTAATTTTACATCAAGCTAATTAAACATTAACTTATGTAAGGTCTCATTCGAAGAAACTGTACCAGTGCTAGCAAATCTCCTAGATTGTACACACTAACTTAGAATCGATTTGGTGGGCTTATTGTTGAGGAAAGAGAAGGAAGACAAGAATATTTGAAAGGTTACGCGGGCAATGCTACGATGAAAGGGGAATTACTATTGTTTTCTCCCTTGTCCCTCAGGAGAACCCCGAAATATGCACAACAAAAAATCCGTCACGCAGGGGCTGCGTAAACTAAGCAGATTTCCCACGTGAAGTTTTATAATAAGGAAATTTCAGAATAGAGAGTCAAACAGTTACGGGAAGGGCCCGAACTAGCTCTTGACGGAAACTCACGACTAGACCCGAAGTTAGCCAATCTCATCTCAGAAGCTGAAAACAGAAATATGCAAATATCTCGGTTAATATTCAAGATACAGAATAAATGTATACAACATTATTTATAGTAAATTTAATTTGCAATAAGATTGCTTCTATATACATTTTCGATCCGACGTATAGTAAAGGAGATATTTCGAATTTTCGAAAATCCTCCCCTCTAAACCCCCCCTCCCACTAGTCCGATTTCAGCCATTAACGAACTTGATCTTTATTTTTGCATAAAACGTTTAAATATCGAGTTTGGTAACGATCAAACGAAAATTGTGACCGCTAGAGCGTTAACAGACAACTGTATATATATATATATATGTATATATATATATATATATATATATATATATATATATATATATATATATATATATATATATATATAATTTTGAACGGACCTCATTTTCGTCATCTCCTGGGTAGGATCGATGGACATTTGAAGAAATTTTTCGAAACTCGCGTCATGAGTACGACCTCAATAGCTGATTTCCCTTAAGGGAAATCTGCTAAAAAATTGTGAATATGCTACTGCCCATACCATTTGTTCAACATTTATGTTCACCTCGGTTCATATTTTTTATTCTGATTCAGCGGTGACACCAAAATCTTATGATTAAATCACTATTGCCTCTGGCTCGTGCAAAGAATTATCGACACCTGAATAATTGTAATTTCGAATTGCACCCCAAATACTTTCTTATCCTAGTAAATTCTTTCTAATGAGCAACCACTCAATGGCATGCGAAAGCCGTGGTTAACCATTGCCGGTAAACAGTGTCTCAATTTTTTAGTTACTTCAATGTTATCAGACAGGCATAGAATGTTTATACAGGGTGGTCCACGAGAAACGGACGGTTTTAAAATAGTAATTACTCTGTTAGTTTTAGAGACAGACACATTTTATTTATACATAAATAAAGCTGAATTTAAGCCACTTTTAAAAAATATATTACTTTATTTTTTAAAAATAACATCACTTAAATGGCGGCCATTTTCAAGAACACACATTTTAAGTCTTACTTGAAAATTGACGTCCACTCTTCTTAATAGCTCGTCATTGATTACAGCGATATGGTTTCGTATTGCCGTCTTTAGTGCTTCCAGAGTGCGTGGCTTTTCTTTGTAGACATGAGAGATGATCTTTCGTCCACAGCGGCATAATGGCGACTGAATGACAGGCGGTGGGGAGTCGAGTGACCTTGACGGCGCGTTTCCCCCTCCACCAGCCACCAAGTACTGCGTGATTCAAAACCGTCTGTTTCCCGTAGACCACCTTGTATTTTCATAGGAAAAATATACATAATATTTTTAATTGGCTATGCCAGTGTGGACAGAAAACGGGGTGTTATCTTTTTAAATATATAGCTCCACCCATTTCTATGCCTGAAATGGCTTAGACAAAAACAGGTTTAAGAAATTACTTAGAAATTTACTGAGAGGGTCTGAGTAAGTATTCATGTATTTTGTTGAGCAGTGATTACAAATTTAATTTTACAGTTTCTTTTGTGAGCAAGAGAGCTCTCACTTAAGGTATAATTCTATGAAGTCTAGTATTAAATAAAGAAATAAAAAGAATGAAGAATGAGAATTTTATTATTGTTTATTCTATCCCCTTTAAACCATGCTTTTGCAATTAGTTTTTACTTTACAACGACAGAGCGTAAACTAAGCAAGTAATAATGTAGGGGAGCGAAAAAAGCAAATCCTAATGAAAGGAACATTAATAAGGGAAATTAAGGAATTTAATTAAATAATATTAACAAGAAGAGATCAAAGTAAGGTCAAGTAGAATTTCCTCTAATTTTAATTTAGTAGAAGGAAACTCGATATTTCTCTACAAAATGTAATAATAAAGAGTAGTTAATCCGCATGTAATTAATTTATGTATATATATATATGTAGTTATAGTTAAATGTAATTAATGCAGTTAATCCGCTTGAGTGTGATTAATCTGTTATCTATTGCAATTTGGGAATCACGCTTTAAACGTGTTAGATAATGTGTCAAAAGTGAGAAACTCAAAACATCCACATCACTAGTTTGTTCCTGTTTAAAGTTAATTTATTTAACAAAAGTTTTCCGTTCAACATTTCAAGTAGTATAGTTGCATTATATTTATAGTAATTAAGGATACACGCTCAAAGATTTCGGAATATGACATACTTTTTTAGGTCAGTATATTTAACAAAAAAAAAGAACAAATTTAGGTCTAACTGGTGAATCCAACATCAAATTAATTCTGATTCAACGAGTACAAAACTGATTGGAGGTTTCAAATTTTCATCACTGTAGGGAACTCTTCATTTATGCTTCTACACCCCTTTTTTCCTTTCCAAGCCTAATTAACAGTTCGTAGAAATGTGTACCCACTTGGTATACACAGAGGCTGGAAAATATGTTGGTGAAGAGATTATCGTCTCTGTGAAGACTTTTAGCTGAAGGTCATTTATACAAGTTCTGAAGCACATTTCGTACGTATTGGAATGTTTACGGTGGCGATATCGTCATAAGAACTACTATGTAAACAATAATTGAAATTTAAGCTGGCCATAAAATGCTTAGGGATACAGTTATTTCAAAATCACATAAGAATGAGGGGGTTTGTTATAAAGGCAGGAATTAAATAAAAATATCCCGGCTGATATTCAAGTTGAGAAAAATCGATAATAAAAAGTCCGTGAGACAGGGGCTGCATAAACTAAGCAGAGATCCCAATTGAAGTTTTACGATAAATCTACATAATGGTTACAAACACTTAACACCACCGTGAATATTTAGTGAATATGTAATTACAAAAGGAAATGCGAAATCTTTCAGTCATCTTTAATAACCCCTCAACGAAAAGCGTCTGAATTGTAAACAAACAGGTCAGACAACCTCTGTGAGTTGAACAGATAGTTAGAAATATTCTAGACCAGAAAGAAATACAATTATTGAAACATATCTCAATATAAAATACTAATGTAATTGCAAACTATTTACTTTAACTAGTGCTGCAATTTATAATGAATTACAGTAATTTTTATCTCAATCACTCAAATTTTAGTAATCCAAGAACAAAAGGAGAGGGGATCAAAAGAGCGTATTTGCCGTATATCTCACCAAGTAAAAGTTCAATAAAAACAATATTTGGCATTTAACCTTGGAAAGAAATGGTTTATGATATAACAGCTAATTATTAATATAACATGAGTAGGAGTGGGAGCTTACTGAAAGCCGATAAGTATAAAATCCAAATATCTCGGTTAACACGTTGTGAGCGGGACCCCAAATTCAAATTTCATGCTAATGGCGCAAAAAAAAAATGTTTTTGTTTTCTTCATATTCTATTTCATTGAGAGATTTTATTTATCGGAAAAATAGAAAAAATAAAAAAATGGCTATTATTTTCCGAGAAAAAAAAATTAAAGTGAATTAATTTAAAATACTTACGTGAAATCTAAGAAATCCAAAACACGAACTTTTTTGTATTGAAAAACCCTTAAGGGAAATCTGCTAAAAATTGTAAGCTCAAGGCGCAACTCAGTTTCACGCTGCTCGAACCTTAGTATAATGAATTCCATGAAGAAACTAAGTAGAAGCTATGTGGTGGGGGCTAGAAGTGCGTAGGAAGGTTGCCCGCCGGCGGGCAATGTGCCGGGGGGAAAGTACTATTTGCCCGCCGGCGGGCACCTTAGCACTCAACGTGTTAATATTCATGATACAGAACATATGCATGGAACAATATGTATAGATCATTCAATTTGCAATAAGATTGGTTCTATATTATTTTTCGAAGTTCCCCCCTCTCACAGGTCCAATTTCAGCCATTAACGAACTTGATCTTTCTTTTTTTCATAAAACGTTTAAATACGGAATTTGGTAACGATTAAATAAAAGTTACAACCCCAATAGCGTTAACAGAGAAATATATATAGTTTTGAACGGACTTCATTTTCTTCATCTTCTGGACATCATCGATGAACATTTAAAGACATTTTTCAAAAATCGCATTATGAGCACGACCTCAATAGCTGATTTCCCTTAAGGAAAATCTACTAAAACAAAAATTGTAGATATCACATGTCCAATACGATAGGTTGAATACGATTTTTTGATCTTCAATGAACATATTTCTAATTTTAAATCTTCTCTAAACTCCTGTTCCTTTTAGTCTGATTGCAGTCAATAACAAATTGATCTTTACTTTTACTTGAAACGTTTAAATACCGAATTTGTAAATGGACGGACAAAAATTACGGAGAGTGAGAGTGAGAGAGAGAGAGAGAGAGAGAGAGAGAGAGAGAGGGAGAGGAGAGAGAGAGAGAGAGAGAGAGAGAGAGAGAGAGAGAGAGAGAGAGAGAGAGAGAGAGAGAGAGAGAGAGAGAGAGAGAGAGAGAGAGAGAGAGAGAGAGAGAGAGAGAGAGAGAGAGAGAGAGAGAGAGAGAGAAAAGAGTGAACTAACTTTACGATGAGGCAGAGAAATTAAAATCAGCTGAGAAAACAAGAGTGAGAAAAAACTAATAAGATCCTGAGAGTTATTTAGATAGGGAGAGGGAGAGGGAGAGGGGGAGAGGGAGAGGGAGAGGGAGAGGGAGAGGGAGAGAGAGAGAGAGAGAGAGAGAGAGAGAGAGAGAGAGAGAGAGAGAGAGAGAGAGAGAGAGAGAGAGAGAGAGAGAGAGAGAGAGAGAGAGAGAGAGAGAGAGAGAGAGAGAGAGAGAGAGAGAGAGAGAGAGAGAGAGAGAGAGAGAGAGAGAGAGATAGATAGACAGAGAGGAGAGTGAGAGTGAGAGAGAGAGAGAGAGAGAGAGAGAGAGAGAGAGAGAGAGAGAGAGAGAGAGAGAGAGAGAGAGAGAGAGAGAGAGAGAGAGAGAGAGAGAGAGAACTAACTTTACGATGAGGCAGAGAAATTAAATTCAGCTGAGAAAACAAGAGTGCGAACAAACTAAGCAGATCCTGAGAGTTATTTAGACAGGGATTGGCTTACACAGCGACAACATCGAGGCAGATAGTTTTCAGAGGGATCATTAGTCTTGTATTACTTCAATCGTTAATACTAGTCTAATTCACTCACATTATTTGCATTACCCTAACATTTACCTTCCTTTCAAGTATCGACATATACTACGAACAGTATTTGCTTACAGTTGATTGAACTCTTTTACACGAGCTAAATTACTAACTTCATTAATGTGAATCAGGCTGTTGGCCCAATAAGAATTATTTACACAGCCTTATAAGAATTTCGTCATATATCGTTTTCTAATAAAATCTTAAACTTTAACAACTCTACAAGATTCTGAAGTTACAGTAGACCATTGTTGAGTGGAATCCTTGCCACTTTGACTTTCTTGTTGGATATGCTCGCTATGCATAAGGTGAGGTGATAACACAGTTTGGTTTTGTGATCCCCTCGCCAAGACCGTTTTCAAGAATCTCAGAGACTTGCCCGTAAATGAAAACAAGGAAAAGGCTATACAAAACAACTTCACTTTCTTATAGGTTTCTCTAGAACGATTCATTGAGAATCCTTTATACCCAAAAATATCTCAGCCCTAGCACGTTCTAGTTTAACAGTGTCTCTTGAGATTTGGTGTTATTCGTCCATTTATTGTCCCTCGGTGGCGAAACAGATCTCGATCTTTTCCTTAGTGGTCACAGTTACGCTAAAATTACCGATCTTGCCTTAGTTTAAGCATTTGGTGCGTAATTTATTCCTTTGCTTTTACAATATGAGATTTGTGTACCAGCCTCAAAACGTCGCACCTTGAAGACTTCTGGATGTCATATGCCTGTGTAAACTAAGAGTTTAATAGGTGTTTTCAGGAGATTTCCCTGACGGGAAATCAGTCCTCCTCTGATTACCCTTTCTTGCAAGCAGTTTGGGTTTTGCTGGAGATTCCAATCTTCTTTAATGCTTCAACAAATTTCTAGTTAATTATGAAAACGGACAGATATCTGTTTCCTTGAAGAGTCATTCAGCAGTACTCTATCATACCAACTAATCACAGCCTGACCAGCTAGTCTTTGTCCATTCTCATACGGACAATTCAGATTCCAGAAGTGACCAATAATCGTGAACCAGTGAAGTTCAGGTATTGGTTGTGTATGACGTACCCAGTAGTGAATTCCCGTTCTATACAGACCTCCAAGTTAAGGACGGTGTGGGGGAAAACAACACGCGTGGTTAAGATTTCTTGGAGATCCCGTCTATCTTGGCACAGCACCCAAGTTGTTATCTTCTTTTTACTCTTAATATCCTCATTCTCATTAAGCGGATGCACTTTCTGCGAGAAAGACGGTGTCCACACAGAATTATCCCTACAATGGAGCCACTTAGAGGGCGAACCGACCACTTCGGTCGGGATCAGCACTTATCCCCTCATTCACTTGAATCACTCATCATGAATGCCGAATTTTTATTCGAAAGTCATTAACATACAGAAAAATCGTCCTTCTTGTGAAAGGCGCAATACCACCGGAACTTCATTAAAGTATGGATGGTGAGATTCAAATCGTAATTTTCCCACAGCACTATGAATATGGAAGTCGAAGGAAGTATAAATGCTCTAGGGTTGACAAGTAAGAACAGCCCCTGGAATGAGCTGGAAAAACAATTTCAGATTAGCTCCATTACTTGTTGCTCAAGTTTCAGCTGAGCTCGTCACGCAAAATCGACATCATTACGAACCACACTGCCGCGGCAGTGTGGCATGCCGGATTGAACCTGACACCAAGGAAGTTTCGGGTCTCAGCCATACCTATTGCACCACAACTATTGTGCACGAAGTACTTTCTACTCTCGTCAAGTTTTACTATCTTCCAATTACCACAAACCACAGCTCTGAGGCAAAGGCATTTGGCTGGATTATGCTCAAATCCACAGTTCCCCATTTGCAGCTAGGACGAATTTTGGCAGCCCAGCAGGAGATCTGAAAAACAAGATATGAGCTTCCTCGTGCAACACGCTTCAATTGTGAGTGAATCTCCATCCCCGCTGGCAGTCCACCAATGGCGTCATCATATTCATAAAATGGATAGATAGAAGGTGGTCCTCTCTCGTGGCAACTCTACGGGTAGATCTGAGTCCACCAGCCTCAATAACGCCCTTTAAAATGAGGAAGGTAGCCACAGGCAGGTAAAATGCCATAGGCGATCTCTAACAATTCTGGCCTCTGGTGGTATTCTCTACAATAATTTAGATTTTATTGTTGAAAAATCTCACCCAGAAGGGAACGGGAAAAATGCTTGTCAAATTTGACGTTCTCCCCTCCCTTTTTTCAGTCAGTACTACCTATTCACGGGTAAAATCACCATGGAAAACAGTTACCCGTCATCTTTACTAGGACATTTGAATTTCTCAAAATAAAGAAACTTACGGGTGTTATGTAATGTTATCACCAATATCACTATTATCGTCGTTTATTTTGGAGATGGCTATATAATGGGGAGATGGAAAACAAAGGAGTAATTGATGTTGATAATCACGAAAATGAGAAAATAAATTTAGGGATGAGAAGGGAGACAGATAAAGATTACAAATAAACATGATAGTATTTAAATCATAAATAGGATCAAGCAGACTTTTTTGTGGTAAAGACTTGTATGATCAAAGTCACGCTAGAAAAGATATATTTTAAACTCTTTATTTCTATTAAATTTATTACATCACTAAAATGTTCAGAGAAACATACAACATAGGAAATCTTGTCTTCAAAAATCTTAAGTTCATTAAACTCTTAAAATAGATTTTAATTAAAAAAATTATAAATTTAAAATGTGCAACCGTAAACTAACAATTGAGGAAGATAAAATATTAATTAAAAGAAGCCATTCCCTTCACTGGTTTGTTGGTAGAAACATTTTAATTTTTTTTTTAATTTCCGAACGTCAGCACCTGGAACGTAGGCTACTAATTTATTTTGTAGACAGCAATATCTTGTTTCATAGTTTCTATACTAACCTCTTGTTCTCCGTTCCATGTTTTTTTTTCAGGCTGTAAAAGCGTTTTCCTATTCTAAATATTTAGATTTTAATCACAATATCTGCAGCCTTTGCAAGTAATGTTGGTTTTTGTTTACTCCAAAAATATTATTGCATTAATTTTTAACATTTTTGAGTTCTTTATGTGGTACCCATGTTTGACTAGCTAATAACATAATCTGGTTGTTCAGTCATTATGTGTTAGAAAAATAAAAATGCTGATTACTTCTACTACAAATGTAAATGCATTGGCTCAAAAAGCCATTTGCAATACAGCATTTGTAATTGCAGGCCTACAAACATTTGTAAGAAGGTCGGTTTTAGAAAGTATTTCGAAACGGGTTATAATAATCGAGATATTCCAAAGTTTTGATTTTACTTTCCTTTAACTCACGTTATTTGATCAATCTTATTATTCACTTAATGCCTCACAAGTTTTGATCTTAATATACTCCCAGTTTTTTCTTTTGTAGTGGAATGTTTTCAGCTTCCTAATTCTCATGAATTTGGGAAACAACAATACTTTTGATTTCCCAGGTTTTACATTTGCTTGGAAAAACTATATCATCTCCAAGTATAAGATCGAAGGGCTCAGGTTAGAAATGTGAGTTAAAGCGTTAACCTTAATCTCACATGGTAAACCTAGAGTGGCGAGTTCGATTCTCGCCTGGACAAAGGAAATTATTTAGTGACGTAATTCATTAAATAACGCCCTAAGTCCCACCCTGGCTAGAAAAGGGTGATAACCTGTAGATAATCCGTCCCAATTAGCCTTAGTTGCAAAAAGTGGACGTTAATAAATAATAATAATAAAAGATCGATACTTCGCCACAAAAATGTTAAACGTGAAGAACTGGCGTTGTTCCTTTCGTACGCTCCTGGTTAGACTAATTTCATCAGAAAAATCTTCCCATTTTAATATACGCAGTTGGTATAAATGTTTTTCACAATCCATGTGTAGTCTACATCGAATATCGAATAAAAAAATCGGTCTCAAATTACTCTTTTGTCATATAAGTGTACATTATTTATTTATTAACGTCCACTTTTTGCAACTTAGGCTAATCGGGACGGGTACATTATCTTATATATAAAAATGAATGTTTGTATGTATGTCCTTTATAGACTCGTAAACGGCTGAACCAAATTTTATGAAACTTGGTATGCATATTACTACTAACTTAGGCTAGGTTTCTGGCAACATTAGTATTCTCTGAGAAGAACAGGAGTGGGGGTTATAAGGAAGGCCTGAAATTAAAAATAGCGATATTTCGTCTCCTATTGGTTTTTCGGCAAATATGCACATAACAGAAGTTGTTTATTTTGTTATTTAGAGTAACTTTTGTAATATACTCTTTTGTCTTATGCCGAAGTATAAATGAGTTATACGCTAAAACAATAGTGGGAGTCAACAATTTTATATGGCACAAAAGACTCAACCGAATTAAACGAAACTCCGTATGTGATTTGGTATTAACACCTCCCTGATTATAAGCTATATTAAGATTTTGAGTGGCGAACAGGAGTGGGGGTTATAAAGGAGGCCTGAAATATAAAATCGCGATATTTCGTAACCTATTCATTTTTCGGCAAACGTGCACATAACAAAAGTTGTTTGTTTTGTTATTTAGAGTAACTTTTGTTATATTCACATTTTTCGAATACCGAAGTATAAATGAGGTATACACGAAAAACTATAGAAGGGGTAAACAATGTTATGTGACTCGAAAGACTAAATCAACGAAACTCCGTTTTTTTGACAATGATAATCTATGATTTTGTTATATATAAAAAAAGATACATGCACAGAAAACGGGTAATATAAAAATATTGTGTATTTTGTATAATTAAGCACATAACAAATACTTTTATTATTAACATATGCCCAGCACTCCGGACTCGGGTGTAAATACTAAGCAATCTTAAGACTGGAAAATGTAAAAATATTCTATAAAGTAAAGCCAAAAAAAATACCATTATCACTCAGCCTCAACTGATTACCCGGGCGAAGCCGAGTACGTTAACTAGTATATGATAAATGCTAGCAGATTACGAGTATTCTGCTCTGAAGTGAAAAAGAAACCCAAGCTTCCCTAGTGAATTCTTTACTGAATAGAAAGCGTTTTTAACAGCTGGACTAAGGTAGGGACAATAGAGGAAGATGTAAGAGAGGAAGTTGTAAGTGCAATACGGAAGGTGTACAATAGAAGGGACGGGTCTGACTGAGTGTGGGAATCTCAAGAGGAGACCAGCCACCTGTTGGCAAGGGTGAGGTTTTCACGCATCATACTAGAGTTATTGGCCACCACAGGTTTCTTCACTAAAAAAGGTGTACAGCTTCAATTAAGCTATACTGGTACTCAGATATATTACACCACATGGCATTTGTGAGCAACGAAAATTATTCCGTAAAACAATTTAACTAATTTTATCAAGAATACTACATACATGTAAATAAAAACTACAATATATTGCTGGGAAAAAATGGAACGAAATATCATAATTTTTATTTCAACGTCCACCCACCACCTGCAACTCGCAGCCCTGATCTTTAATAATGAGATTGGGAAATTGAGTTTGTAATCGATTAACAAGAAGAACAATCCCAAAAAGACTGCAGTTTTTGAAGAAAGTTGGGATTGAAGGTGAAGATTGGCTGCCCCTAACTGAATATAGAATATACCTATTTATACTGGATTCTTTAGGGATAATCAACCACCACATTTAAATATAGCTTCAAATCATTATTAATTATTTTATTTAAATTTGTTTTCTTTATATTTTTATTTTATATTCTTATTATTTTTCTTATAGGTTTTGTCACAAACTTAATAATTATATTTTAACTTAACTTTATTAACATTTACATTCATAGTAGGAATACACGTAACAAGTTCCATTAAATTTTGTTCAGTAGTGTAGGCATGAAAAAGTAACAAACCAACAAACAGACACCAACGCCAAAAATTGTTGATTTCGTTACAATGTAACCTAAAAGGGGGCGGGACCGGAAATGAATCGTGAAAAATTCGAGAGGTTTCAATTTTATATATATATATATATATATATATATATATATATATATATATATATATGTTGTAAAGAATAAAACTGGATAATAGGAAAATATTCAATGAACTTTTTCTTTTTTTTTTATCACCTTACTGCTTGACTTGAGAAAAGAAAAGCACCTAAGCAAACTCATAACAGAAAGGAAATAAATGAGATGTAAACACTTATGTACGATAACCCGTTTTCTCGATATCCTCATTTGAAATGAAGACCTCACCTTTAAATGGAAAATGTTTTAGGCTTAAACAAGTGTTAGATGTAGCTCCATTTACTAAATGCGGAGTTTTTAAGATTTAGAGCGACCAATAATTGCATTCAATTTACCATTTTCGGCAATTAAACACCGCCGTTAAGGACCCTATAGAAATTCAATTAGAAAAGTTAAATGTTTAAAATTTCCAACACTTCTTGTGTTCAAAGAATGACTCAAATGGCCGTTAAAAAGAGAGCTTTCTAAAAAAGAAACACAATTCGGATTATTAACCAAAACCTAAATGTAGATATGAATAAATATGTACATAGTTCCAAATAATCCAGAAAAGAACCTAGAATTAATAAGTGAAGGACGTGCATTCCAAAATAATTGGCTAATATATAACAAGGATATCCTTATTATGACCACGTTTGAAGTATCAGGAGGGTGTCTCTATTACTGAACAACTGATACATCTTATATAAATAGAAAAACAACATAGATAAATGCATTTAGAGAAATGTAAACAAGAATAATATCACATTATAGCAGTCGTATTATTTTCTACTTCAAGTTATGCTTTTTAAATTTGATTTTATCATTTGACAAAATTAAAGGAGGTAAAATCTTAATGACCGACAATAAAAAAAAATGAGAAAAATATTCAGGAGTAAATGTTAACCAGTTTCGCGATAATTCACAAATGAAAAAGAATAAAATTGGTTATCGCAACTTATATTGCGGAATCTCAACATAGTAGATTTCGTATTAAATATTTAAATAATTGTAAAAAGTGGAAGTATATTTAACGAATGTAATTTAGCAACTTCCATTTAACGCAACTAATGTTGATCGGAACGGGCGATCTACAGTATGCCACGGCTCCTCAGAGGATTTTATTTAGTGTATTCATCATTTCATCGATTCCTATTGCCCACGCGGAAATCGAACTTCGTAAGCATTACCAAAAGTATTAAGACTATCCGGAAATATATTAAATATTTCAAAATCGAATCAATCAGAACAGCTGGTAATATCAAGCAAGGTTTCTTATATTATTTAATTTATTTTTGTCTTATTAGCTACTTAATTTTCTTCTAGAATTGGGATGAAATGGTAACAGGACATAACAGTTAAATATTAATATAATGTGAGTAGAAGTGGGGGTTTACAGAAAGCAATAAAATTCATGATGTAGAAAATATGTATAGAAACATATTTATAGATTATTCAATTTGCAATAAGATTGGTTCTATAAAAGTTTTCGATTCGACATATAGTCACGGACATATTTCAAAAATCCCCCTCCCACTGGCCCGATTTCAGCCATTAACGAACTTGATCTTCACTTACGAAGCTATTCACATTCACATCGATTCTACCTTGTAATTGACGATATTAGTATTTTTGTCGTTTAGGGTATTCAGCACACCGTCACTCCTACTAATGCGATTTCCACTGCACGGTACTATATCATTAAGCGTCTCATATCACATATCCACCTTATGACTCAATCTTTTGTTAACATAAGTTCATAATATGAAAACAGCATGTACAGATCAAGTCCAGCAGATAAACTTACATCACCATTATATTGGAAGGGCTAAGTGTTTAAATTCCAAGTTCCAGGATTTTTTCTTTAGTCCACCATTCAATAAAAAAGCAAGACACACAGCCATAATATTCTCAAAAGACGCATTAGAATTGCGGGAGCAGGGGTGAGGGGAGAAAGGCTGCCCCGAAGAACAGCTAAGTATATAGAAAAAGTCCGTCACGCAGGGGCTAAACATGCTGGTTCGACACAGTGCTGATCTTATCTCGTCATAAATTCTGTATTTGTAAATTTAACAAATTCAAATGAGTAAAATTCCGGTTTCAGCCATTAACGAATATGATCTTAAGTGTCGAATGTAACGGTTAAATATCGAGTATCATCAAATAAGCATGTCGCAAAAGGCGACAGTTGAAATTTTGACGTCATCACTCAACGTATTCACATGTATATCTCATCTAGAAAAGATTTGTAGAAAATAAGATATGGCATTTTAGCATGGAATATGAGATACATTCGCTTATAGTTAAAGGTGGAATTTTAGCAATGAGCTAATGGACCAAGTAATAAAACAAATAGCATGTATTGTATACTTGATATCTTTTAGCAAAAATACTGTGAGTGTGAGTCAATGAGGTCATTTGCGTGCTATCCCAGTGACGAAACAGCATTTGGAATGTGCTTGCCCTTTCTAAATGAATAGGTACTTATTGTGAATAGGAAATCTTTTTAGTTTACGCAGAACTTCATTGCGAAATTTTTGATTGGTAGAAAAACGTGGCAAGTGTAATTTCTCTAAGCAATTTTTTTTGTTTTGTTTTTCCTTTTTTCAATTCAATATTTTAAAGTAGAGGGAATCATCCTCTAGACACCATTAGAGGAGGTGATTTCTCATCGATATATGTATTCTCTCGCAGTACCTTGGGAATAATCATCTATCCTTGAAGCATGAATGGCTAACAGGTGG
Organism: Riptortus pedestris; assembly: GCA_019009955.1. Lineage (NCBI taxonomy): Eukaryota > Metazoa > Arthropoda > Insecta > Hemiptera > Alydidae > Riptortus > Riptortus pedestris. The sequence goes on along the minus strand of CM032231.1, from coordinate 47,436,373 downwards.
TCAAAGTGCAACCATTTCCATTGTTGTATATCCCAGGTTTCCCAAGCAGCTGCGTTTGAGGCCGTGCACGGCCTTTATCCGACGAGTAGTACATTACAGAATGCAAGGTCAGAACCATTACGAGCTGGATGTCTCAATATTCTTATTATTTAAAAGGAAGGGTATTGGCAGGTCATAAATGTACACAAGCTAACTAATACATAGGAATGGGCGACACGGAATACGGCCGAATCCAAGGCAAGATATAGAATTCAAGAATAAGTCGACTTCAACATTACTAAAACGGAAACTCCAATCATAGGTTCAAATTGGCTAATTGACTCTTATAGTTTTAAATATATAAGACGTACCTCTGTCAGAGCTCAGAATTACAAAAAAAAAAAAATCTTTGCTACTGACATTTCGAATAGGTTACGCCTGCCTGTAATTGTTATTTGTGAGGAAATACGCATCAACCACTGAACAAACTTATAAAAACTTAATGCAACAGAATTTAAAGCCTATTTTTAGAAAGTTTAGTTGAAGAGATTTTCTTCAAGCCATTTGTTTTCAAGTTGCAATATTCATTCTTTAGACTGAAAATATTTTAATTACAACAGTTATTAGAATATTTCAAAGTTCAGAATTATTTGAACACAATTTTGATGGTAAAACGAAAGCTATATCGTTTCAATGAAAGCTATAGGAACTAAGTATTTTACGTCCTACATCTATTTCAAATTGAAATTAACAGAATATGTATCAGTTGGTACATCAAAACTGAAAAATAATATTGCAAAATAAATTTGTTTTTCTCATAAGGTCCCACTGGCCCGATTTCAGCCATTAACGAACTTGATCTTTCTTTTTACATAAAACCTTTAAACATGGAGTTTGGTAACGATAAAAGAAAATTTGAGGCCGCTAGAGCGCTAACAAACAAATATATATAATTTTGATCGGATCTCAATTCCGTCATCTCCTGGGTAGGATCGATGAACATTTGAAGAAACCTTTCGGAAATAACGTCATGAGTACGAAATCAATAGGTAATTTCCCTTGAAGGAAATCTGCTAATAGATCGATACTTCGCCACAAAAATGTTAAACGTGAAGAACTGGCGTTCTTCCTTCCGTACGCCCCTGGATAGACTAATTTCATCAGAAAAATCTCCTCCAATTTTAATATACGCGGTCGGTACAAATGTTTTTCAGAATCCATGTGTAGTCTTCATGGAATTTCGAATAAAAATATCTGTCTCAAAATTTAAATATTTACATTTTTCAATTTATCAGAATTCTCAAAAGAAAACTGTTAAACTTACTCTAATATGACAGATACGGGTTCCATACACATAACACTCACTTATAAATGTGTTTTCACACAATCAAGTATTTATGGATAAGAGTTTTGGAAGTAATAATGAACATGAATCACTCGCTATTTGCTTTCATGACAGGATCTCAGAGAATTGGTATATATTCAAAGATACTTAGAATTTGATTTGGGTTAGTAACAAACAAAGTGAAAATCTATTTGAAATATTAACTATTAAATATGATAAACGCTTTGATTTGGACATAAGAGTTAAGGGGCAGGACTTAATACTTCTGATAAACTTAGAGTCACTGGTTCGATTCCTTAGAAGGAAAGAGGACTTTATTTGATGACGAACCTAAATAAACTCATAGTCCTCACTCTTGCCTAGAAAAGTGTGGTAGCCTGTAGATAACCCGTCCCCATTAGTCTTAGTTGTATTATTTATACGTTATATCTATCTTAAAAAAAAGAACATGTCAATAACATGCACACTTCATTAAAAAATGGTTATATAAAACAACTTCAGAAGGACATATCATAAATAACGATTATATTTAAACACTGATGCAGAAATTGTGTCCTCGTTATGAGAAAATGAATTATTAGAACAATCTATCAGAAGCGCCAAATACAATACAATTTTCTTTTAATGTACAAACCTATCGGCGAATGACATTATCGTTAATAGTATAAAATTATTATTTTTTTTAACCTGGAAGGTCCCAGTGTCATGAAGCCAATGGTAATACCAATTAATGGTATAAAGATTAAACGACACTCAGATATCAGGCATGTGTTTACGAAAGCAACAACAAAAGCTCCGGATCTGGGTAACTGATACATAATAAGCTAGTAGCATTGTGCAAGAATGATGTAATTGGTTTAGAGTAGGTGCATTTCATTCAAAAACGTATTTACTACAAGTCATCACTTCATCCACAAATCAAGAGATCATTTTCCCAATAATGCATTCCCAGAAACTCTATCTTATCATGTGCTATTGTTTACTTGGCTAAGAGGAATAAATATTTGTACCTTCCGTTTATATTACAGCTCTATTTACTCACTAGATAATAGAGTGTGTAAGTAACAAGTTTATTTTGTTTTATAAAGCTGAAAAATAAATGCATCTTGGAAATCAAAACATACACAAATGAATTTATTTCTCAGTATTTATATGGTAATACACCATATCTACACCTAATTTTGGTACGTAGAGACTACGTATATTTTTTAGTTAATAAATAAATAATGTATTATTTGCGTGTGTGTAAAATGTATTTTTCACACGCACGCACCCACACACAAAACCTTTGGCTCCACGAATATCCCCAAGGCCTATCACTAACAAACGGTCTTATTAGTTTTGTTGAATGCAACCATCAACAAGAAAAAAATGGCTAGCCTCCTATTTCTAAGCATATCTTTTCCCAAGGCCACTAGCCTTATTTTTAAATAAATGTATGATGGTATTATTTGTGTTATATAATAAATACAAAAGTAATTAAATATCCAATTTAAACACCTAGTTCGGCAAACTGTATGACTGACCGTGATGACATCTATAAAGGGCGGCTTATTAATGAGTGAACGGGGAGAGAAACTTATCTTGACATTCTTAAATCTGATGAAAGATCAAGAAAACTTTTTAGAAATATTTTTTTTATCGATAACAATTATAGTTTAACAATCAAACGCCAACTTGATTATTATAGTTACAGCAATCTAAGAGTATTACGACTTGTCGGCTTATCGAAAACGTCGTACCACTGTTAACAATACCACTTCAGGTGTTCTACACACGGACGAGAAGGGGCAAAGTGATCTCTTCCCACCCTTCTGTAAGAGAGTCTATCATTCATATGACATTATTATTTGTTTGAGTACAGCCGTCACCCTAGATACACAAAGAATGAATAAACAAAATCATGAGAGTCAGGAAGTATCGTTTTAGAAAATGAATATGTTTTCGGACTTGAAAATCCTATAATTATATGAACTTGTATGACTAAATTGAGTGGGTCAAGATTTCGTCTATATATTTAATGAGAGTAATATAAAAATAAGAAAATAAATACTTTTATATCCAAATAAGTAAGTCAACGAGTTTAAATGAATGATTGATGAAATATTCAATTGAAATCCTGGATGATAATATTAAAAATAATTGCTCACAGTTCTGGCGGAGGTACCCCGGAGGTAGGTCCGGTGGCCGATGGCATGTCAACTGGACACTGATGCTTGGCGTCGCTGTCATGGGAATTCTCCAATCGATAATACTCATTACAGATGCCGCCTACTTTACTTCTCTTCAACTTAATAGCCATACTATTTTTTTAATTTAATTTTTCATATGAATTTATATCTGTGTCTTACCATTATGTCAGATTTATTTGTTCCAACAGCACTATAAGTATACATGTGCCCTATTAGGAGAGAACTAATTGCATACATACAAGTTCTGTATCTTTAGAACATAAATTGGTTTAGAACTCATGAAAGTTCAGGAGTATTCAATTATATTCACAATACTGTTGCACAATGTGTAGTCAAGGAATTGCGTCAAAACGCCATTACAGCGTTTATAAAAATTTTTAACTGGTAGTTGCAAAGTAGGTCTCTCTTCACAAAACATTTACAGAGAGCTAATCATTTCGAGAAACTCCTGCTACCATCTTCAGAGCTCCTTCGCTTTTGGCAGCGTCAAACATACTAATTGGAATTAGTAGCCTCAGGGGTCTTACAAATCATGTGCCATTCCTGCACAATTATATAAAACCAACCATTTCATTTTTCAAAAGTCTCGTCGTAAGGACAACTTCAAAAGCTGATTCCCTTTAAGAGAAATGCGCAGAACCTGGGGTGGGTTTGAAACACCTATAGGGAGGCCGATGCGTGGATGGTATGATTTAAAAATGATGGGTTTGGCACACGAATACTTCCACAATTTATGAAAGGGCGTGTGAAGCCCTTAAAATGTAATATCAAACTCCTATCGGAGACACATTTAATGTTTCTAAGAAATATCAAAAGATTTAACGTTTTATTTTCATTTATACAAGTATCATTCATAAGAGGACCTCATGCTAATTTACAACTAAAAATTGACCCACTCCTATTTTTTTTAATTTCATCAGGTTAACATTTACTATTTACTGTTGAAACTGGTTTTAGAAAAAAGTATATATTTTTCAATGAAATATTTAAAACCGTTCCATTTGTTCAATTTTCTCTGATAATTGTACTGCAGGAATGATGATATTTTAATTTTATAAACCTAAAACATCAAGAAGAGTTGAAGGAAATATTTTGAGCCTAAAATAATCTCGAGATGTCAGTTGGGAAAATAAAACTTGAATATACCCATCAATTAAACAAAACTATCGCGTTTTTTGTTGACAAATTTCATTCATTAACAAAGAGCAGAATAGAGCCAAAGATAAAATCGTAATCACATTATTAAAAGCAGACGCCTTACAAAACAGACAATTCGTTGGTGTGTCGTCTCTATCAACATTAATATGTACAGATAAATAAAAATGCGCAGGAGCAGTTTTTAGAAGAGAAGTTAAAGCTATTAATTATTGCAATACATAATGACAAGTTATACTTATTAAAGTACTCTTTTTCTTCTGATTATATATATATACGAAGAATTTGTGAGGCAGCATTAATGGAGCATTTAATTATAGGGAAAGATTTTAAATTTTTATGAAGGAAAGTGTTAAGGCTTTCAACTCCCATGAGCCACTGGAATTTCATTATCTATAATTGAATTCGATTCATAGATAATTGGTCTATTTGAGTGACTAGACCATTAAATACGCAACCAACACACAAAAAGAAATACGTGCTCATACCGATTTTGAACTTTTTTATATTTTAGATCGTACCTAAGGAATATCTACGATAATTTATTGTTCAAAAATAGTCAGAAATTAAGTCAAAATAAGTTAAAACGAATACGAACAACGATAGATTCCAATTTAGTTTGAGTTTTAAAATTCCAGTCTAGATGCTGGCAACAATAACAAATTACATCTTCTATTCGAGGTAAAGTTACTTAGACTAAAGGAAAATACAGTAAACCCACAAAGTTGTGCCGAGCATGCATGCTTCCGAATAATGAGAAAACAACAAGGATGTTGGTAGAGAGGAAACATCCAACCTTTATGCAATCATCCAGCTAACTTTGCACCTCAAATATTAGGTTTCCTGTTTAAAAGAGTTTTCATGTGGGAACACGTTTACTCTGGCCGGGTATTTTTAAACTAGAATATAATTACTCGGAACACCAATTTAAGAAATTCATGAAGATAAATAATACGTATACAAACTGTATCTTGTAAGGCATTTATATTTTTAAAATTTAGTTACAATCGATTTAGGAAAATATTAATACTAATCAGTCTATGGCTAGTTGTAGCAAAAATCTTCTTCTCAACCGTACTATTTAATTTGTGCATAGTGGATTCGAGTCTTCACCGATCCTGGAGAACAACTCTACATAACAGCTTTGCTACATAACAGCTGTGTTGTGGAAGAGAAACGTTTTATACTAAAATTTGGATCAATCTCTCTACCCTCCGAAATAACAAAAAAAGTCCGTCACGCAGGGGCTGCGTAAACTAAGCAGATTTCCCACGTGAAGTTTTACAATAGAGAAATCTGCCTAATAACAGCTGTAGTAACCTCTAAACCTATTCACGAGAGAGACGAATAATTACAAAAACGGCCGCCAGAGCTCACGGCGGAAAGTCCGAACATAGCCACTGCTGCCGAGCACATGCAGAATACAAATGCAAATATCTCAGTTAATATTCAAGATAGAGAATAAATGTATATAACAATATTTATAGTAAATTTAATTTGCAATAAGATTGATTCTATAATATTTTTCGATCCGACACATAGTAACGGAGATATTTAGATTTTCCACCCTCTAAACTCCCCTCCCACTGACCCGATTTTAGCCATTAACGAACTTGATCTTTCTTTTTTCATAAAACGCTTAAATATCAAATTTGGTAACGATTAAACAAAAATATCGACCGCTAGAGCGTTAACAGACAAATATATATATATATATATATATATATATATATATATATATATATATATATATATAGATATAGATATATATATATATATATATATATATATATATATATATAATTTTGAACGGACCTCATTTTCGTCATCTCCTGGGTAGGATCGATGGACATTTGAGGAAATTTTTCAAAACTCGCGTCATGAGTACGACCTCAATAGCTGATTTCCCTTAAGGGAAATCTGCTAACAGATTATACTCGTACAATTGAAATGATAAACTAATACGACTGGGCATTTGCTCTATGAACTTCTAAGTAAAACTAAGATTTAATATCCTCCTGGCACAATATCTGAATCCCTCAACGATTAGAGTAAATAACTTATCACTCTGTGTGAAACTATAAAGGTAAGTACTAGTTAATAACTAAAGAAACAGAAAATTTACGATTACCACGGTATTTTATCACTATATTAGTAACCAAAAACAATGCCACTAAACATTCTTTCCCTCCACAATGGCATGGGACAAGCACAAAAACGAAAAAAAAAACAAAACATTTCCGAGCATGAGCCACCCTTAAAAACATAAAAATATACACCAGAACACAGACTTTGTGATGTGTTACACATTTTGTAAGGGATTTCTGGCGAATAAGGCTAAAAAAACACGTGACCTTCAAATGAATATTATATTAAACTTTTCCTCAGAATAAATCAAATTGACACATAATAACATATATTTATTCGGCGCAGTAATATAGTCGGTCTGGGTCTTAGGATGAATAGAATTTTTATGAGCCTTAAGGCAATTTTAGGTCGTGGCCTTCATGCGACTGCGAAATCAATGAAACCACGACGGACTGTTATAATAATACTACTTTGATCTATGAATACATTTATAAGAAATGAATTATGAAATTTCAGTAATTTTTTTTTACGTTTCATCCTAACATCATAAAAAGGAAACACAAATATAAGGTCGGTACCGTGAAGGACGGGAACAATTGTAGTTAAGGCGTTGGTCTTAATTCTGTTAGATACATTTAAGTCGTGGTCTCGATTCGACGTATAATAGAGGCACTTTTCAATAAGTTGTACGTGTAGCAAATATAGTTTCATTATCAAGATAACTTCGTAATACATTACAATTAAAATAAGACAATATTAGAAGGGAAAAGTATTTATATTTTAATTACAGTAATGTTGAGAACTACCAGTTTATTAGACTGGGCGGCCCAGCCTAAATGATGGCTTCTGTCTAGCGAAACTGGCCTCTAATGAATATTTTGTGATTTTTTAATTTTAGTTATGCCTATTTATATAATACAACATGACAAGACGACGTTGTGGCAAATTTGTTGACAGGCTGGTTTTGTTTCTAAAATGAGTATCAATTTGGGGGGAAAAATAGAAGCTTTAGTATTTATTGAAATGTTTGAACAGCGGACACAAGCTAGCTTTAACGTTTCAGAATAGAATTCAAATAGCAAATTAATCATTTTAAAAAACATATCTTTTCACATTAAGAATCAAGACGTACAAAAACGGCCCTCAAATAATTTCCTTGGCCTGTTGATTCAGAAGATGATTCTGCACCGCGATAAGAAAGCCCTATTATTTAAGAAATGGCTTAATTTTAAGGATTAGTGAACATTAAAAGAGATGACGGTGAATTAGTAGTCTGTTTTATTTTAATAGCCTCATTCTTCCCTGGAAGCTTTTAGGGTGAAAGCCCTTTCCTCTTGTATTTTAAGAGATGCCATAAAAACTAAAGCTGAAAATGTTGACTCTATTTTCTTTAAGGACATGGAGAAAGATTTTCTTTTCGACAATTTTATTTTATCCTTCTTTTAAGGTTCTTTTCTCCACTGTTTTATGTGTATTGACCCAAATGTGACGTAACTTTGTTTATGTCCTCTTGTAAACCCCCACCCCTCCTATTACAGCCATTAACGAATATGATCGATAGTGTTGAATGAAACTGTTAAATATCGAGTATAAGTTCCATCTAATAAAAATGTCTTGAAAACAATCATTGTTATTTAGGCCTGGAACAAAACGTTTCACGGATACTTGCTTATTGTTGAAGTGTGATGAGTAAAAGTTGACGTTTACTGAAGACTGGAAATTAATAAAATTAAAAAATATCGGTTAATATCGAAGATAGAGAAAAATGTGTAGAACATTTACATTAAATTATATTTACAACAAGATTGGTTATATTCGATTTTTCGATCCGACTTATAGTCACGGAAATATTTTGAATTTTTCATTTTTATATTATTAGGCAGTGCCCCTAAAATATCTTATATAACGAAGACAAGACTGTCAATCAAAATTTATATGTTTTAACACGAATTTAGAACATTTCTCATAATATCCAACAAGAACGCATCTAAGGGATTGCTTATATAATTCGTTAGAGAAAATGAATTGCTTAACTAAGGCTAATTATTGATATATTCTCACACATGATATCTAGATGTTTCGCTCATTTGAGAATATTTTCCATAAATTATTTGCTAAGAGAGAATTAGGGTATATAATGAGAGATTGCATTATATGTGTCATTCCAGGCGTGAGAAATCGCTTTTTTTTATGCTGCTGTATGGTGGAATATTTTTCTGTTATTATCTCTTTGTAAATAGACTTCAACAAATATAGTTATTTGGACTCTAAAGGCTGGAATTACCAGGTGCACTACATATCTCAAGCATATTAGTTAGCCTCGAATTCTTCAATTTGAGGAATTAATTAACCAAACATCATTCAATTATCTGCCATCTCATATATTATATATTATTTATATTAGCCGTTAAAATATTTCAATAGCTAAAATACTTGTTTTTATTGACTTCAGTATTGATAACAATGCTCCCAAAAAGGTGATAAGGGGAGCGGCAGCTGACGCAGATAAATAAAATTAGACTGTGAGTGTTAAAAGAAAAAGGCTGGAAGGAGAAAGGCTGTTATTGAAGAATGTAAACAAATCTGAAATCTTAGCTGCAATTCATTGACATTTGTTTATACTAGTCGAGGAGATTGTTAGTCAAACCCAAATTAGATCTGAGAACCAGTCCAGTTCCCTCCCGCCTCAATATACATTTTTACTCCAAAACATACATCAAACTCACTCGCGTGCGTAATGAAATTCGTCACTTAAGAGAAGGCATAACTGGAAAAATATTGCTCTGAACGCTTCTAGCTTAGACTTAAAGTAATATAGAAATGTAATAAAAAATGTACAAACTGTGTCAGTTATGACCTAATATTAGCCATATTACAGTTCAATGGCAATCTTTAATTGTTTAAAGGGGCTCTAGTTAGCCGTGTGATTTAAAGCGTTGGCCTTAATCTCACATTGTAAACCTAGAGTGGCGAGTTCGATTCCCGCCTAGGCAATAGGAATTTATTTAGTGACGGAATTCATTAAATTAAATCCTTAGTCCCACTCTGGCTAGAAAAGGGTGGTAACACGTATATAACTCTTCCCAATTAGCCGTAGGAGCACAAAATGGACGTTAATACATAACAAAAACGGATTATCTACAAGTGGCCACCCTTTTCTAGGCAGGGTGGGTCAGAAGATTTTATTGCTCAGGCGAAGGAGTTCATCACTATGTAAATCGCTACTGCCCTAGCGGGAATTTAAACCACCATTCTAGGTTTACCGAGTCTGATTAAGACCGATGCCTTAACTCATATGGCTAACCTGGACCCTTATTGGTAATTAGGATAAAAGTCTAGTGGACGGTGGATTCCTGTTCAAAGGGTCAAACCCGGGTATAATTTATTGCTCAAGCAACTTCCTATTATATTATTTATAACACTCGTTTGAATTAACTATATATCATGTAACGTTTCTAAGGTAGTTTTCCTGGGCAACTAAAAAATCCGCCATGCAAGTCTTATAAAAACTTCGGGGCAGACATAAAATTTAGACTGGACAGGAGAAAATGATACAATTTCTTAAATTAAAATTAGTATGAAAAGGGGAGTGGGTTTACTAAGGGCAGCAAAAGAAAACTACAAACAATTCCGGTAATATTCAATTTAAATATATGCACACACACACATACACACACACATATATATATATATATATATATATAGAATATCCACAGTAGAATATTCAATAACTGATTTCCTAAAAACCAAAAAATAATCAATCTATCGTTGCACAACAATAAAAAACGTTCACCTCTATCTCTCTCCATTCTCGATTGAGATTACATTAATTTTTGTTTTCGACACATGCGTTTCAAACCGTTATATCCCTCCAGTGGGAGGGGGGGGGCGTTTAGAGGGTGAATTTTCGAAAATTCGAAATATCTCCGTTACCATACGTCGGAGCAAAAAAATATATATAGAACCAATCTTATTGCAAATTACATTTACTATAAATATTGTTCTATATGTGTATTCTCTATCTTGAATATTAGCCGAGATATTTCCATTTTTATTAAATGTGGGCGGGTAACTGTTCGGCTCTCGTATGGAGAATTCTCTATTGTATAACTTCACGTGGGAAATCTGCTTAGTTTACGCAGCCCCAGTAACGGACTTTTATGGTAATATTGATTAGGTTATTGTAGGCAGACATTGTTCTTACAGACAACACTTTATTGATAAGCCAGAGTGGTAATAAATATCTGGTAAATCTACAAGGACCACTTATCCAAGTAAGAATAGACTTGGCTATTGATAATTAACCAATAGCTATAGACTAATTCACATAGGAGTTGCGTGCAATGTATATGACTATAATTGTGTATTACCTTGTAGCCTGCCGCCGGTTCACACTATCGTCCATCTCCACGGGGCGGAGGCCTGCACGCCCCGGATTCTCACTTCCCGAACTCTGAAACATAATGCAATTGATAAGAAACTTTATAAAATAGAGTAGAACATGAATTATGAAAAAAGAAGAAAATCCTGCATGCATTTATAATTGAATCCCTTCCACGACTTGCCGTAATAGAAAGGGACTATTAGAGCCCCTCCCTCCCTCAACCAGAGATAGTAAGGGTGATAGTAACTCATTAACAGAGAGTACCCTAATAGGATACATAGGGAAGCACTGCGTGTGGCAAATAGAAATCCTAACCACTATAAAAATCAAGTGATCAAGTAGCCAACAACTGCTGACGATAATGATTAAGAATATAATCCCCAGAACATATGCGTACGGGATGTAGGGTGAGCCCAACTAATACTAGATCTTACGTAAGGACTCCTTTAAGAAGAAAAAGAACAAGATTGGATTCCGATATTTTCGCATGCAACGTACAGAGCACATTTCAACTATAAAGAAGCAGATCAGTGCGCATGCAGGAGACTGTTCCATGAAAAATGTAAGATAGTAATTCTAAGACCATATCTATTGATATTGATAAGAATTTACTGATAAGTAGTGATTATACCATGAACCAGAGGGGCGCTGAATTTTTGATAAAAAAATATCTTTGGTATACATTAATATCGTTATTGTGATTTGTACATCATTTGAATATCTGGGAGGAACGGCTTGGAGACGCCGGGCCCTAAGGGCAGTGGAACGGCATAAGTAAATTAAAAATTGTAAGATTTATTTTTTATATGAGTACATTTCACCTGCATTTTATTATTATTGATGAACCGTTTGTACAATCGACAAATAGTTTTTACATGGTCCCTGAAATTGAAACCCTCAAATTAGAGGCTTGTGAAAGTTTGGATAAAAAAGATAGAAAAGGGCTGGAAATATATTGCTGAAAATGTAAATCTTTAGATTGGATTAGAAAATTTCAGTGATTAAGAACTTGGGACAATTAAATAAACTGTCTGTCTCCGGACCTTTGGGAAATGCATTAAGCTAATACAATCTATTTCTGTCAGCAACATTGAAGGCCCGAGATTAATGTTTCAATGGGCACTTTAAACAGTAATAACTTTATTATTATTATTATAGAAGAATAAGAATACATTTTTAGAGGCAATTAGATTGTTGAAGGTGATGAGAGAAATGGGCCCCATAGAAATCTGACTAAACGAATTTGATGTTGATTGGTCTCGTAGATGCCACTCTGAATCGAATACCTAATCAAAGGAACTAGTGCGACCCTTGAACAGAATAGAATAGACCAGATGTGCCCAGACCTGCCGAACGCCTATAAAGAGAATAAGTCAGTCAGATGGAATGGGGAAGTAACCCACTAGACCAACCCCACGTTCAATCCGCAATAATAAAAAATTATTTTATATTTGTGAATTATTATTTGGAGTCTGTGTTCATCCAATACAGAATATTTGGAGTTATGACAAAGCAAATAAAACAGTTTGAAACTTAAAAGATAAATCAACACAAGCAGTATTATTTCATCGGCATTGTCAGACCCAATATAAACTTTCTATTATACATACTTGAATTAAACACTTTAATGGCAACGGCTGTTCTATAATCGATTAATATGTTCAGCGAATTAGTTTAACTATTAAACAGTTCTAAATAGAAAAACAAAACTGGTACTTGGTCCTAGTGATTAAAGATCTAGGGTTTTGGGTTTTTTAAAAACTAACTTAAGTACTAATTAAAAACATAGATTTGGATTCCATCTAGGGACCTTTTAGATTAAGTATTCTTATAGCTAGTCACAAAAAAAGAGAAAGAAAGGAAGAAAAACTGATTTAGGACACAGGACCCTTAGCCTAACAAGCCCTTATCAAGACGAGGTCTCTTCCTTCCCAAACAATTCTAGTGTTTATTAAGTAGGAGTCTAAATTGCCTAGTGGGTACTCGAAACATACACCAACAAAGGAAAGGAATTGCATATATGCATACTAGAAGAATCCATAGTTGCTTGGAATATGATGGCATCATCTCACATTTTATTCTCTATTTCAACCGTAATAAGATGCCTATGTAATCAGGACGTGGAATATACGCTGAGCATGAGACGTAAATTGATGCAGTGCTTTAGAAAAAATCGCATAAGTAGAAGTTAAATGATGTTAATATTCAGTAGAGCAACAATTGCAGAATATTACCTTTACCCTCACACCTTCTGGTTCGAATTTAATCATCGAAAATTAAAGCATTTTGTTTTGACGTAATAGAATAAATATTCAGTATAGTATCAATGAAATATAAATAAAGGCTTCAGAATGAAGACGTTACGTCGCAAATTATGCATCTATGTAACTTGGCAAACGCCCAATGAAAACAATGAGATGTATTTAACCTTGAAATAAAACGTTTAATGCTATCTTCTTCTTCACATGTAAGACGAGCATGAAGTTGAAACGATAAAAAATTCTATAACGCAAGGGCTGCATAAACTAAGCAGATTTTCCACGTGCTGGTATGACTCGCTAGAGATCCTGTCTCAGCACATATTCAGGCTGAAAATCTGAAAGTAGGGACAACTCGCTTCATATTTGAGTTTCAAAAAAATGCATAGAGAAATAATTCTAGAACATCAATATTTTAACAAGATTAGTTCTATATTTTTCGATCGGGCTGATCATAACCCAGATATCAGCAGATTTTTCCTCAAGGGAAATCTATGCTATTGAGGTCGTACTCATGACCTGATTTTTGAGAAATTTCTTCAAACATTGAGGTCCGTTCAAAATTACATATATATATATATTTGTCTATTAATGCTTTAGCGGTTGCAATTTTCGTTTGATAGTTACCAAACTCGATATTTGATTATTTTATGTAAAAAGAAAGATCAAGTTCGTTAATGGCTGAAATCGGACCTGTGGGAGGAGGGCTTAGAGGCGGGATTTTCGAAAATTCAAAATATCTCCGTTACTCGACGCTTCCCTTAGGGAGCTTGCTAAAATTGACGGAAAAATGTCTTATTACCGTTTGTATTTATTCACTTAATATTCACGGTGGTGTTTCGTTGCTAGTATGTAGATTTAAATATTGTTAAGCTTCACGATAATAATAAAAAATGTCAGTTTCCCGTTAAATGGATTTAATATTTTATTTAATTAAGACACGAACATTAATTCAGCATACACATTTTGCATTGTGAAGATAATGTAATGAATATTATTAACATAATCTAATGTTAACAGAACTGAAATCTTAAGCGACAGGTTCCTTGGCAAAACTCAGCATAGAGAGGAGAGAAGAGAGGATCATCCTCACAACTTAGGAGTTTACATCATATTTAGCTATTTAAGCTATTAGCTTCTCCTTATCACGAAAACTGTAATGCTCTGAGTGTGTGTATAACACTCTTGCATTTTAATACTGGGAGGATTTTAATGTAACAAGCGGAAATGATAAAACTCCCAGTTTATACGCAGGTTTGTGTCAGCCGTATTATGGCGGGAATGCACAGATAAAGTTATTGCCACTTCTGCCCCACACATCCCGACCTCACATTGGTTCAGGCTTACATGTGATTCGATGCTTATACATACATTAATGCACTGTTAGTATCAGAAGTGTTTAATTTAATTTTATTTAATTACTCGTAAATAAGTAATTTAAAAGGATGAACGCTGGGAGTGGAAGTGCTGTACCCAGTTATTTCTGTTACTTTACACAATATGTTCCATTATGGACATAATTTTTACTCTACAGACAGACAAAACAGTATTTTTAGTAACGGTTATTATGCACATTAATTAGCTGTCATCATTGATCTTTGAACCGTTTTCCGGTAACGACACTTTTATTCTTAGATAGCTCGAAATACTATCCTTTATCGATTATATGGTCCATGCTTTGAAAAAAGATTCAGACTATACTACACATTATACTAATAATGTACATAGTGAAGCCTTACATATTAATATATACCGAGCACAACGGATATACTAGCGGATACCTCAGCTAGTACACGCACACAAAACTTGAACACGGACCTAATACTTCAAAATTCCTTCAAGAGTACAACCTTAAGAGCTGATTTCTTAAGTATGTCTGATAAATCGGTATATAACTACATAATGGATAAGAAGAAACAGTTAATAAAAGTAGTCTTGAGAATACGGCAGATAAATGATTTAAAATAATTTAAATATTCAATAAAAATTCACTTCTAATGCCTGAATGTGAGGTCATTATGTTATGCAAATATTTGAAATAGACAAGAGAAATTCTGGCTTAAAAATATACAGCCAGGCCGAATTCCAGGTTGAAAATATACTCTCTTAGAGCATTTGGTTATATTATTAATCTGTCACTCACCAACTTATGGTATTGGCACTTCCGGTGAATTGTAATTTGCAGAAGTTAATTCCATGTAAACGTATATTTAATAAGAAAACATATAAGTACTTTTTATTTTTGCTCTCTAAGGATTACATCATTCCATGAAAAGTTGTTATGATAATGTTAAATGCAGGCACTAGCTTGGTAAGTTAATTTTTGTTTACATTAAAGCTAATTTATTTTCGTAACAACGAGAAATAAGCTCCTCACCACCCTCATATTGCTTATACATAGTTAAAGATAATTGTTCAAAGTGAGTGCCATTTCCATGTTTTGCCACTAAGTAAAGTATAGAATATAAATTTTCCTATATACATTAGGGTTACGACCTTGGAGTGTTTAACATACCTGTTTAAAATTGGCATGTGCAAAATAAAACGTTGCTGAAGAAGGAAACTGTGTAATATGTGAACAAATTTAAAAGATCACTACGCACATTCTCGAAGACAGAATGTCATAATGGTTTTATAGACACCAAAACGTTCAGTAAATTATCTAAAAGCACACAGAAAAGAACGAGAGTTTTGATCCCAAATACTTTAGGATTTAAAGAACTCCTAGTACATATATTTAAAAAACAATATTATAAGTATAAGATGGTGTGCTGGAGGTGGAGGCACATTTAAACGCGAGGGTCTCTCACTAATGTCATAAGCAACTTCTTTTAATGACATTAATTTTCATTTGATAGACTCCTCGCATGATGCTTAACCACTTAAAGTAAAAACTAAAGTTTTCGCTCGTTAATAATTGAAATCGAACCTGGAGGAAAGGGGTTCATAGGAGTATAATTAAAAATATCTCAGTTATGAGTCGGATATGAAAAATGTTATGCAATTATCTTGTAAAACAGTAGTGTACAACTATTATCGTTCTATGCAGATTTACTTCGAGGGAAATCAGCTATTGAGGCTGTACTCATGAAAGAATTTTCAAAATCGGACCAGCGGGAGGGGGAGGGGGTTTAAGGGGAGGAATTTCGAAATTTCTTAATATCTCCGTTATTATGCGTCGAATGTTCTATAAATGTTGTTATGTACTTTTTTTCATTATCTTGATTGTTAACCGAAATATTTGGATTATTTTGTTAAGAGCCTTCACTAAAATCCCTACTCATCTCATAATAATAATAAGCTATCGTATTATAAAGCACACAATTTGAAGCCTAAATACCCAAATATTGTTGTCATTAAACTTATAAAGAAGCAGATCAGTGCGCACGCAGGAGACTGTTCCATGAAAAATGTAAGATAGTAATTCTAAGACCATATCTTTTGATATTGATAAGAATTTACTGATAAGTAGTGATTATACCATGAACCAGAGGGGCGCTGAATTTTTGATAAAAAAATATCTTTGGTATACATTAATATCGTTATTGTGATTTGTACATCATTTGAATATCTGGGAGGAGCGGCTTGGAGACGCCGGGCTCCAAGGGCAGTGGTACTGCATAAGTAAATTAAAAATTGTAAGATTTATTTTTTATATGAATACATTTCACCCGCAACCTTCTAGCCGTATTTTATTATTATTGATGGATCGTTGTACAATCGACAATTATTTTTTTACATGGTCCCTGAAATTTGAAACCCTCAAATTAGAGGCTTGTGAAATTTTGGATAAAAAATATGGAAAAGGGCTGAAAATGTAAATCTATAGATCGGAATAGAAAATTTCAGTGATTAAGAACTTGGGACAATTAAATAAACTGTCTGTCACCGGACCTTTGGGAAATGCATTAAGCTAATACGATCTATTTCTATCAGCAACATTGAAGGCCCGAGATTAATGTTTCAATGGGCACTTTAAACAGTAATAACTTTATTATTATTATTATAGAAGAATAAGAATACATTTTTAAAGGCAAATAGATTGTTGAAGGTGATGAGAGAAATGGGCCCCATAGAAATCTGACTAAACGAATTTGATGTTGATTGGTCTCGTAGATGCCACTCTGAATCGAATACCTAATCAAAGGAACTAGTGCGACCCTTTAACAGAATAGAATAGACCAGATGTGCCCAGACCTGCCGAACGCCTATAAAGAGAATAAGTCAGTCAGATGGAATGGGGAAGTAACCCACTAGACCAACCCCACGTTCAATCCGCAATAATAAAAAATTATTTTATATTTGTGAATTATTATTTGGAGTCTGTGTTCATCCAATACAGAATATTTGGAGTTATGACAAAGCAAATAAAACAGTTTGAAACTTAAAAGATAAATCAACACAAGCAGTATTATTTCATCGGCATTGTCAGACCCAATATAAACTTAAGGGGAGGAATTTCGAAATTTCTTAATATCTCCGTTATTATGCGTCGAATGTTCTATAAATGTTGTTATGTACTTTTTTTCATTATCTTGATTGTTAACCGAAATATTTGGATTATTTTGTTAAGAGCCTTCACTAAAATCCCTACTCATCTCATAATAATAATAAGCTATCGTATTATAAAGCACACAATTTCAAGCCTAAATACCCAAATATTGTTGTCATTAAACTTATACGTTTTGAGATAAATGCAAATAAATGGAAAATCTACATAGTTAACGCTGCCCCTACGTGAAGGACATTTTAACTTCCGAAACATATGGCAGTCGAGCTGACTCTGCCACCCCCAACAAAGACGTTCGAGGAGTAAGGTAGAGAGATATATTCTAATTTTCAATACTCATTTCTTAAGTTAAATACACAGCCTCCTCCAAAGAGGTTTATTTTTCTTTATAAAGGTCTGTAAAATAATATATATATATATATATATATATATATATATACTATTATTAAAATTAAAACTAATGTGAATATGTTCTATATAAACAAATAGAAAACAGATATTTTGCTACAATCCTTAGAGGATACTGGAGGAGACTGTTCTTGATGGGAACCTTTTAATAAAGAATATCATTTAGCGGCAGGACATGAAAGGAATGTTCCAGATGATCGATGCTTAGAAAACTTTCCATGTTGAGAACTTAAGGCTGATGATTAGGTTGTCAACGGTAAAAAATGTTTCAAGGAGATGAAAATCTATATTTAATGCCCAAAGTCAAAACGTCCGGATGTTGTGAAGTCTGCGGCTGAAGGGAAGAGACTCAATGAGGAAAATATTCTCTTAAGAGATTAATGAAGAAAAAAAAATCCACAAAGTTTAGAATGATAATTAATTTTGATAAGAGACGATAAAGGAAGATATTGGAAGACGGTAGGAAATGGTAAAGACGGTAGAGAGGGGGAAGCCTTAATGAGAAATAGAAGCTGGAGGCTGAGATGCCAATTTCCGAAGAGACGGCAAACATGAACAGATTGCCCTCCTACTGTCCTATGGTTCAACTTGAAAGGCTTCTCTTCACAAAGTCCAAATTAGTCAACCTTATCTGAGTATTGCGACCCAACCGGCCCTTAAGTAAATTATCCCTTCCAATCCCCGGCTTACGGACCAATACTCTCTCCTCAACATCACGTCCTACAACCCTCAAACCGATCTAATTCTGATCCAGTTTTTCCATAAGCCAACATGGAAATGGCGTGAACCGTGTCCCCACTCCCAGTACGGTAGGAAATATGATAAAGTTTGGAACACTCACATTTTCGAAAAGTAGTACGTACTACTTGTAATATTGAAACTCCAAAACTTAGCGAGCATCAAACAAATAGAGATTGTTCGTAAATGATGAAAACATGGCAACTGAAATAATAAATTAAAAATAAACAAAACTGTTTTTAACTTAATTTATGGAAAAATTAAAATTGTTAAACCTTTGTTAAACCAGCAATAATACCATAATAAAAGAGGCCAGAGATAAGTGGATAAAACAAACAAGAATACCATCTATAATAAGGATAATTATTAATTAAAAACAAAAATAATTAATTCCTAAGGTTAAATCAGTTGTTTTCTTCCAGAAATTCTATTGTTGTGCTAAATATAAGCTCTATTTTTATGTATAACTCACTCATTTATACGCGATCCATCTCAAGTAGTCTAAATTTACAACCCCCTCTTGAAAAAGGATGAAAGACAAAGCAATAAAAATAAAGAATGGAAAAATCCAACAACTAAATTCATACAAAGGAACCACACCTGTCCTCCAGTAATATTCATGTTTTAATATATTCGGTTCTGCCGAGACTTTTGACTCCGTAAAGAAAACTAAAAAATCAGACATAGAAAGAAACTCGTAAACAAAGGCTAGATCATTAAAACTGGAAAATTCCACGATTAGCGGGTAGAGAGTTAACTGAGGGCTAACAACGAAAAAATACATTAACATCACTATGACCGTATTACTGCAGAACATACAGAACAGGTATTGCAGAAAAGAAATTGATTAACAAGAATTCTTATGTAAAATGTTTTAAATGGACACTTGTAATCAACATGGTTACGGTTTTAGCAGATTTCCATTAAGGGAAAATCTACAATTGCGGTTGTACTCATAACGCGATTTTCGAAACGTTCTTCTAATGTCAATCTACTCGACCCATCAGATGACAAAAATGAGGTCCGTTCACAATTTAGTATAAATTACTTTTCGTGTAAAAATAAAGATTCATTTCGTTAATGTCTGAAATCGGGTTATTATTAGTATACATCGGATAGAAAATTGTACATGACTAATCTTATTGCGAATGTAATTTACTAAAAATGTTATTTTTCACAATCTTGATTATTAACCGAGTTATTTTCATTTTTTAGTTTTCAGCCATCAATAAACCCACACTCCCTATTCATGTCATATTTGGAATAAGCTGCTATACCATAAAACACTTTATTGGAAGCCTAAATGCCAAATATTTTCATTGAACTTTCAGTGTGTGAGGTTCATAGAAATAAGTAGTGTGATAACGTCATCAATTTAGATTTTATGCTCTAGGCTTGACATGTTTGTTTGATCGAAACGATGTTTACCCTTTCCATTTAACATCAAAGTTCATAGTTAATAATGGCTGATACCGGGACAGGAATGGGGGGGGGTGTTCGATAATTCAAAATTTAATTGTATATAAATCTAATCTTCTGCTATGTAGGATCAAAGGACTTTAGATGTTTTGAAAACCCGCACCGTGAATATAATCTAAGTAAGGGAATCTAAAAGACGACATAAAACAATTATCGCAACAGTTGAAAACGCACATAAAATGTACAAACTATGTTAAAGTCAATCATAAATTGCTACATTAACCAGAGTGGTTCATTAAAACTTATGAACATCAAATTTATTATAATTATCCAACCCGGAGTGATAGTACTCCGAAGCGTTCTCCTATGCGAAGCCTTCTCCTATGCCTCCAATCAAACCCACAAAATTGTCATCATTTCTTCAAACTCCATCCAACTAAATCCCTATAATCAACTACCCATCCGGCAACCATGCTAGAATCTCGAAAAGGTAGTGGCACATCAACAGATCTAGCGGTAAAACTACACATGCTCTATGGAGGTGAAATGATACTGGATGTCATATTGGGTTGCAAACCGTAAATGTATGTATATATATATATTTCATTAAATTATAAAAATACATATCTAAAGGCTGGAATTTACAAAATGTTATAATTTTGAGTGCACTATAAAAAGGTATATGATATTTCCATTTCCCAGAGGATTACAAGTTTTTATAACGTAATGCTCATTTTAAAATTATTTCGGTTAAAAATGTATAGAGAGATGTATTTTAGTATTTAACTTTGGATATCTAATCGTCGTCTAGCACAAACATGTACTGTTCGACTCACCGCTTTGTTTGACTTGTCAATACTATTTGGAAATGTTCATTGGTTTGATCCCTTCTTTTTTATTTCAGTGAATCGTGCCTGATAGTGAATCTGGCAGATTGTATATCCCTCTGGTTCAGTTTAATTCACTCGGTTTACGGACCTTTGGCGCTTAGAAGGATTAACTGTTTCCGGGTTTTAGCTCTTAATTATTTAACTACAAGTATTGAATTTTGAATTATTCCAGGAAATAACAAGGATACAACACACTAATTTTTAACACAAGATATGGTGGTCCTCAGCAATATTCCTGTCTTTTAAATAACAACCAAAAAAAAGTCCATCACGCAGGGGCTGCGTAAACTAAGCAGATTTCCCTCGTGAAGTTTAGTAATAAATAAATCTACATACTGGTAACACAACACCACCGTGAATAAATACAAACGGAAATAAGAAATGTTTCATTCAATTTCAATCACCTGCCGACAGGAAGCGTTAGAATTGTAAACAAACGGGTCTACCCGCCTCTCACCGGAAAGAAAAACAATTACTGAAATATATAGAATATAACATATTAATTTTATTGAGAGCTATTTACTATATCTAGTACTGTAATTAATAATGAGTCAGAATACTTTTTATCTCAATCAATCAAATTTTAGTAGTCCAAAACCTTAAGCCGGGGAGGGGGGGGGGCTCACCAGGACATATTTGCATGTATCTCGTATAATAAAGGTCTCTTGAATATAATTTTTGGTATTTAAGCTTCGAATAATGTGATTTATTATGTAGGAGAGTATTGTTATGGAACATGTGAGTAGAAGTGGTGGTTTGCTGAGGGCTGAAAACTGAAAAATGCAAATATCTCGGTTAATATTCAAGATAGTGAATAAATGAATATAACAATAATTGTAGTACATTTTTTAATTTGCAATAAGATTGGTTCTATACAATTTTTTGATCCGACATATGGTAACAGAGATATTTCGAAAATCCTCCCCTATAAACCCCCCCTCCCCCTTGCCCGATTTCAGCTGTTAACAAACTTGATCTTTCTTTTTACATAGAACTACTAAATATCCAGTTTGGTAACGATTAAACAATAATTGCGACCGCTAGAGCGGTAACAGACATATATATATATATATATACAGTTTTGAACGGATCTCATTTTCGTCATCTCATGGGTAGGATCGATGGAAATTTGAAGACAAATTTCGAAAAACGCGTCATGAGTACAACCTCAATAGCTGATTTCCCTTAAGGGAAATCTGCTAAAAGGTTGGAAATTAGTGCTTCATAGGCGTAGTTATTAAAACCCTGTTTGTCAATGAACTGCACTCGCTGGATTTTATGACATCCAAGTTTCTCTACACTTCACACATTCCATTAATTATAGACCCCTGACACAGCAAACCAACTTACTCAGTTTTCTGGTGCCTGTACTGCATAAAATATTTTTGTATTTCTATAAAAACCCTAATACAATGTAACACCTGTAATATTTTCATACTTTTAGCAGATTTCCCTTAAGGGATTTCGGGTATTGCGGTTGTACGCATGGAAAATGTCCTCATATGTACATCGCTCCTACCTACGAGTTGAATATTTTAGCGGTTGACAAAACTCGATATATAAGAGCTTTATGTAAAACTAGATCTAAGTATGTTACGCGCCGAAATCAGACCGGGAGGAGTGGAATTACAAAAAGTCGAAATACATCTGTTATTATACGTCGGATCGAAACATTGTATAGAACTGATCTTATTGAGAATTGCCTATAAATGTTGTTAGATAGATATTTTCCCGATTCTGAATAATATATGCATTTTTTAGTTTTCACCCTTTAGAAAACCCTCAATCCTACGAATGTCACGTTAACAATAGCCTGTTATATTATGGAGCACTTTATTTGAAGTCTTAATACCAAATATTGTTTTAATTGAACTTTTACTGTGTTTGGTGCATGAAAATGCGTTGTGTTGACGCCATAGTTTAAGATTTTATGTTTTAACCATACTCACTATTTCGAAATGGGAGGGGGGGTTGGAGAGAGCAATTAAGAAATTGATAGTCTCCCAAAAAATTCACAAGGCTTTATAATTTAGGTAGTGGGCTGGATTCGTGTATCCTGGACACCAAGCCCAGAGCTCTAACTAGCAGTAGATGGACAGGGCTGGGAAACAATCCAATCTCTAGCAATATTCGTATAATGCCTCCCCCCCCCCCCCCAAAGTCTTCTTTAAAAATAAGCCTGATGATGCCACAGATGTGGTGAAACCAGTAGTTAAAAGTGTTTTGCAATATTTTATGCTGAAAAACATTTTCCAACGAAGGGTAGGATTAAGCAATATCGACCACTCAACTTATTAACTCAACACAGATGAATGAATACCAACCCCTAGAACATGCCTCTCATTAAAAAATAATTTAATGATTATTTATTTACTGTGTTTTCTGAAGTTCAGTATACACAATGTAAACCACTAGTTTCATTTTTAACCTTCATACTTGGGGTCACATAATTCAAGCAATTAACCCCAGTTTTACAATTATAAAGCATCATTCCATTAGCGATTGACAGCCATTAAACAAAATAGTACCATTAACATTTAAATTGAAAATCACTATTAAATTTCAAGTTTTTTTTTATTAAATTCTTCACAACAAAAAAAAAATTAATTCAAAAAATATAATGGTGAAAATAAATAGTTTACAGTATTTCTTAATAACTCAGATCAACAAAAATTTAAATATATTTATTCATAATTTTGATTAAGAGAGTAATCCCAATAGAGCGACACGCATAAGTATTCCCCACACTTTATGTCTTAATGGTTTTAATGTAATAGATAGGTGAATTAATTAAAGTGTTACACAAATTTCCACAATATTATTCATATTATTGGTAGTCACCTGCTGCATTAAAATTACAAGCACGCACGCAAACACAAATTTATATGAAAGGATCTGACTTCATTTCCTAGATATAGGATCGATGGGCATTTAAAAATAAATGGTCATGTATACAACCTAACTAGCTGATTCCATTCAAGATCAATCTTCTACTTTCCTACTATTGTATAACTGTATTTGTTACATACTTCATCAGAGAGTAGACCTGATGAGCCACTATGAGTGCACTTTCAAACACAGTTATCTACGGCAAGCGCATTCAACGAAGTTGACCACCACGAGCCAAGGTAGAATAAATAGATAGTAGATTAATCAAGCTTGAACAATCTGATGTAACAAAATTTTTAAACATAATCCTTTTTGGAGCTTCTCCATGCCTCCTTCGGAGATTAATTTGGTTGAAGAAGAAAAGATGCCGCATTGAAACGGTATAATATGGGCGCTTTTGGTTAAACTAAACCAACACAATAAGAGCCTGGCTGTACTAAGTCCTCTATATGGAAATGGTAAACCATGCTCCACACTAACTAGCCATAACAGACTAGAGCCAACTTAGTTCTAGCACACTCAATTATACGCCAATCCCTGTCATCAGTTGGCTCAATGTTTACATTAGTTCTATAACCAGCGTTATTCTGATAGATAGTGCTTACTCTATGTATCGGCAGCAATAAATTAATTTCTACTCTGAATATTTTGTTTACATAATCCTTTCCCCCTTCCGGGGCGGGAAACCGGGTAAATAGATTACCCGAAATCAACGTCCAAGATTAATAATTTTAAAAAGAGACTATTTATTAAATGACAGAATTTACGGGCGAAAATAGCTTACTTTCATGATTAGAATGGGCAGTTTTTATTCGCAGAGAATATATTTCGTCCATTATTTCAATAAAAATAAACATAGAGAAGAAAACACGGCTAGTTATAAATTTCAACATCTAATTGTCTCCTCTGAAAACCACTTTATGTACAGTGAGAGTTGGGTCGCTTGGTAGAGGTGGTCAGGAATGATACCTATAATATCAGTATTTGTGTTCGAATAACATCATATATAGCTGCGTCTTTAATACGAATCTTATTGAAATTAATAATTCTTGACAGTGTATTCTGTATACTCTAGTCTCAAAAATGAAAGTGTTAACGACTGATTTTCCATCACAATTCTAACATGATTTCAATACGAAAGTTTTTATGAAAGGTAAAATGAATAAAAAAAGTCTGTTATGTACATTTTAGCAGATTTCCCTTAAGGGAAATCAGCTATTGAGGTTGTACTCATGACGAAAATTTTGAAATTTTTCTTCAAATGTCCATCGATCCTACCTAGTAGATGACGAAAATGAGGTCCGTTCAAAACTATATATATATATATATATATATATATATATATATATATATATATATATATATTTGTCTGTTACCGCTCTAGCAGTCGCAATTTTTGTTTGATCGTTACTAAACTCGACATTTAGTCGTTTTATGTAAAAAGAAAGATCAAGTTCGTTAACAGCTGAAATCGGACCAGTGTGGGAGGGGAGGATTGTCGAAAATTCGAAATATCTCCGTTACTAAACGTCGGATCGAAAAAATCTACAGAATCAATCTTATTGTAAATTAAATTTACTATAAATATTGTTCTATACATTTATTATCTATCTTGAATATTAACCGAGATATTTGCATTTTTATTAAATTTGGGCCGATAACGGACGAGTGACTTTCCCGCCAAAAGCTAGTTCGGCCCTTTGCCGTAACTGGTCGGCTCTGGTATGGAGATTTCTCTATTGTATAACTTCACGTGGGAAATCTGCTTAGTTTACGCAGCCCCTGAGTGAATTTTTTCATTATCGTCATTATTAGCCAAGATATGTGTATTTATTAGTTTTCCGCCTTCAGTAAACCCCCACTCCGACTCATGTCATATAAACAATAAGCAGTTTTATTATGAAGCACTTTATTTGAAGCCTAAATACCATATATATTTCTCATTGAACATTTACTTTTTGAGATAAATGCAAATATGTGACGCACGTAGGAAATCTTCTTAATTAACGCAGCCCCAGCGTGACGGACTTTTTGTCATCTACTAGGTAGGATCGATGGACATTCGAAGAATATTTTCGAAAATCGCGTCATGAGTTCAACCTCAATAGCTGATTTCCTTAAGGGAAATCTGCTAAATAGTTGTATAAAACAGACCATACGTATAAAACCAGAGCATCGTTTGACCTCACATAAACAAAATCAATAACACTCAGACAATTATTCTCGAACCATTGCTATGCCAGTAAGCACCATTGTTAATATACTCGCTCTCAATTTTATCTAATTCAAGCGGCAGGTCTAGATAATGAGACTAGTGCAACTGTTTGTTCATATAAAGTTACCTTCTACACAAATATTATTTGTATAGAAGGTAATCAATGACAAATAGAACATTTATCTCAGGTCGGCAACAGGAATCTTCGTTGGCTTTGACGTACTAAAACGATAAGTAGGGGAGGGGGATAACTGAAGCCTGAAAACAGGAAAGTAAAAATAACTCTTTTAATACTTGAGTTGCGAAAAAATACCAAAAACAACAATTACAGAAGTTCAATAGTTTGAAAGAGTGGTTCCATAACATTTCACAATACTCATTATAAGACATATTTTCAATTTTCCAATTCCCCTCCCCTCTAAACCCGTACTATTCTAGGACCGGTATCTTAGGTACTAACAAATATGATCTTTAGCAAATTTCCCTCGAGGGAAATCAGCTATTGAGGTCGTACTCATGACACGATTTTCGAAAAATTTCTTCAAATGTACATCGATCCTACCCAGGAGATGACGAAAATGAGGTCTGTTCAAAATTTTATATATATATATATATATATATATATATATATATATATATATATATATATATATGTTAACGCTCTAGTGGTCGCAATTTTTGTTTAATCGTTACCACTCGAAATTTAATCGTTTCATGTAAAAAGAAAGATCAAGTTCCTTAATGGCTGAAATCGGGCCAGTGGGAGGGGGGGGGGGGTTAGAGGGGATTTTTCGAATTCGAAATATCTCCGTTATTATGCGTCGGATCGAAAAATTGTATAGAATCAATCTTATTGCAAATTAAATTTACTATAAATATTGTTCTATACATTTATTCTGTATCTTGAATATTAACCGAGATATTTCCATTTGTATTGTGTGTGTCATCGGCAGTAGTCGGCTATGTTCGGGACCGCCGAGAGCTAGTTCGGCCGTTTCCATAACTGTTCGTCGATGGTGAATAGGGTTAGAGATTCGTTACTACTATTGTTATTAGTAGACAGATTTCTCTATTGTAAAACTTCACGTGGGAAATCTGCTTAGTTTACGCAGCCCATGGGTGACGGAGTTATTACTGTTGACTAAAACGGTTAAATATCGAGTGTGTTATAGATCAAATAATCATTTAAGTGACTATTTTTCCTCCCTATCAGTGGTTCAGATTTGGGCTGCATTTAAGTAATGCTTAAATAATTCTTAATAAAAGTAGAACGATTCTGATGGGAATTTGAATCATTTTAAAAACCTCAGTAGCAGTCAAGAGTTGATGGAGGTGGATATTCCATATTTCCACACCCTTCCAATATTAGAATTCTTCTTGACTAGATTTGGCCAATATTTCCTCCCCCTATCCCCTCCACCTTACAACATAGTCTGAATTGTATCAGCCATATTCCTGAATTATTGGAGAAAAATCTTACTACACAGATATATAATTTAAGATTTGCTTATATATGTATGTTATGTATATGTTCCACTGTTTTGGATCAAATAGATTTAGTTAAACTCCTACTTGAAGGTGTGGTAGCTATCAATACTAATGCCTAGACCTCACTTCAACATCTTCCTGAAATACCATGAGGCACCTCTTGGCCATCTTGGGACTTCTATTATATCAACAACAAGAAACTAAGAAAAAGTATTGAATTGGAGCATTTATCAGCAGAAACCTGACACATCCAACGGTTCTACCTCTCATTACGGGTATTTACTGTTGTCATAAGTACATGGCTGCACAAGGAGAAGGAATGCCTAAATGGACGATGAAGCACAAAATATCTTATTGACATTTAACAAAGACCAGGAAAACTACGTGCAGAGGCGAATGCTACTTCCATATTCAATATGTAGCAAATCTTTCACATGCAAACAGCACAGTTGGTGATGGAACTATAATAACTAATTTTGGTGAACAACCTAGCTTCACCAGTGAGAGCCAAACATAAAAATTAAAGCTTTAATAAATTTGTATATTTCATAAAATATAGTCTTTATAAAAACAGAACCACATTGAAAATATTCTAACACGCTTTGATTGTTTTAACAATATAACAATATATCCTTTGGAAAATAACTTAGTAACAAAATTCCGTCATTTACTTAAATAAATAACCATTTACACTGATGACAGCAAAGCAATTTGTTATTAATTTATGTATACATTTTGGAAGAACTTAGCATTCGCTTCTAGATAGATTATTAACACAGTTAAATTACTTTATTTCATTTAATACAGCTCTACTCAATAATATACTACGATTTTAATAAGCGTATATTTCTAGTAAAACAGAGCATTGGATTATGTAGTACGGGCAAAAATTAATCTAGATTTTGAATACAAAAAGAAAAAGGGTAATAAAGTTCAGAAACGCAACCTCGTACAGTCAAAAAGGAGTCGTGAAAACAACAAATTGGAAACTTTGGGTGTTCATAATTTCACTATTTTGAAACTGTCATTTTAGAATCCATCCATTATAAGGAAGTCCGCTGCATAGTGTTGTGGCACCCATGATTTTATGAACTGCACGAGGTATTCCCCATGGCTCTTCGGTCCAAGAGCGGTGTCTCTATCTAAGAATAATGTAACAAAAATATGATTAACGATTTGTATGTGATTAGGTTTGCACAATCTGTATGTAGTTGTAGTGATAAACCTGCGTCACTGCTTGGAAGATAAGAGAAGTATGTCGGAGCTAAAGGCTCCTTATACGTGCAGGGAATTGTGGATAGTTGCCAACTCAAAGCCTGCGTGTCTCGTGGCTCGAGCTAGAAAATGTTTAGACTTATACAAGCAAAAACTTACTCAACGAACAAAAGATGGCTGAATTTATCTGATAAACTTCAGGACGAATTTCGAATACAAGACTTATTTACAAGATAGTTCTCCAACTTCAGTATATAAGTGATCCATTGACTACTCCTCCAAGTTTGTAATCGGCAGTTCGTGAAGTTCCTCTCTACTCAAACCATCTCGTTGGTATTTATTTCGATCCTTCACCTCTGATAGTAACTCAATATTGTGAATTATATTTTACTTCATCTCTTAATTTCATCCAACTATTAAATACAAGATTTTGAAGTGCATTCAAAGAAAAATTGTGTGATTGTTTTTGTGAGCTTGCCTGTGTGTGGCTTTTAATGTAATGTGAAATGGACATTGCAAATTCAATTACACAACTAAATTCAAGCCCTGACGAGAAGATAATATACTAGGAAATATTGACATGAAGTTGAAAGCAGGAACTGACCAAGTTCCTTGAAATAAAATCATTTCAGTCAATACCTTAGATTGATTTCCAAAAGGCCCAGCCGTTATAGCAGCATTTATCACACACAAACTCACGTGTGTGTATATATATTACAATATAAAGTGTAACTGCGCATATATATGTTCTAGTTGCCGCACTAGATACTGTGGTGAGACATTATATTGGATTCAAGGCTAACTATTGAAGGAGAAACTAATTGTTAAAGCCAATTTGGCATCACCTACAAATTTTAGGTTGTCCGGTTTTGATACTGATTGAACATAGTAAATAGGATAAAGATTTACTTTATTTACGGTATTTAGTAAGAGCTTTTCCAAAATATATCATTGCAAGCTTGTCTTCACAAAACTATTTCAATCGGTAATGTAGGTTAGGATTCATACGAGTGAGGGGGGGGGGCACTAGCATCTGGACCAAGTGAGAGTTTTATGGATAAGTATATTTACTGAAAGCTTTCCTCTTCCGAAAGGGGATCTAAAAAAAAATGCTATTATAAAAATTCTTGGAATTCGCCACTCTAAAATCTGGATAATATTCTAGGGGAGAGATCCAGGGGAACCTATGCTAACAGAAGAGAAGGTTGCACTAACATCCCAGAGGCCTTGTCACCAAACCCCCAATGTTGTCACAGCTCTCAGACTTATTTGCGCTCCAAGATGATCCACATCCACGTACTTAGTAGACATTTGCGTGACATCTTTATATTCTCAGTGCTTTATATAAAAGTGTACATCTTCTCTTAAGTGTTTCTGTTAAGTTGTAAAAGTCAAAAAACTACTATAAAAATAAAAGTACATAAAATCACAGTTCTCAACTATATTTACTTTCATGAAGGTTATTTCTAAAATTCTAAAAATTATTAATAGATTACTCATTAAAGACGTAGGGATAACAGCTGTAAATTACATGAGATTAAATTAAATATTATTTTACACTTAAATTATTTATATAATGTAATGGATGTAAGTTATATATATATATATATATATATATATATATATACACACACACACATACACACACACACACAAACACACACACACATGCAAAATGGATGCCCGTATACTCTAGAATCCCAATTATGAAAAACGCAAGGTTTAAGCAGCATCCGTACGGCAGCTCATTTTTTATATTTCAGACACGCTCCTAACTAATAAAGCGAAGGGTTTAATCACGTTCATTATTTTTAAGATAGGTCATTTCTTAGTTCAATCACGTACGAAGTATTTGTCCTTTAATGTATGTCTCCAAGTGAAAGACATCACCTAACAAGCAATGAATATTCCACTGAGATGAAGATCATAGTAGACGTCAATATTTCTGTCAATATTCTAACGCTGGCATGAATTCATTTAAGTCATTCGTGGTGGTGTTCACAGGCTCGGAGGAAATACGTCAACGTCTAAATACACTCTGTTTACGTCAAGTGGCTAAAAAGACACAGGTAGAATCACAAATTAGTTTTTGTCGCGTCTGAAACCTGTAAGTGTCGCTAATTTGTTGAATAGGCAATGAGAAACGATTTCAGAATAAAGATCAAGAGTGGATTCACTCTCTTTCTTTTTCTTTTTTCCAGTCCAAAAACCACAAATAATGTTAGCGTTCCAAGAAGCGGCAATATTATTTTTGTAATATCCGTAATAAATAAGAACTAGAACGTTAGACAAAACATTCAAGCGTATTCATAACTACATGCCCACTTTCAAGCTACTGAATAATTAAAAAAGTAGACACTTTTTGCTAAAGCTATAGTAATGGTAAAAATGAATCAAGTTAAGAGCACAATGAAAACCTAGAAGTTCAAATATCCTTGCAGGGGGCAAACCCGAGCACCTTATTTAACAAGATGATTTATAAGTCGGTAGTCGAAGATCGGTCAAAAATTATGATGCCTTATGCTTTGGTTTTAAGCAGTCTATTCTATAGCAAAATACGGGTTAGTGAAAATGGCAGAGGCTTCCGAATGGCCAGATATTAATAATTTAGAAGTACTTCTCAGATCTGTACTGTTAGACAAGTGAGTTCTTGAAATTGCGACTATGATGAACGAAACATACCCTTTTCCTTCGCCTCTTAAAGCCACGACCATGTACTTACTTATATATATATATATATATATATATATGGCTGTCAACGCTCTAGCGGTCGCAGTTTTTGGATTGATCGCAACCAAACTCAGTATTTAACAGTTTTGCGTAAAACTAAAGATCAAGTTCGTTAACGGCTGAAATCGGACGAGTGACAGGGGAGGGGCTTAGAGGGGGAAATATCGAAAATTCTGTCTCCGTTACTATGATTTGGATCAAAAAATTGTACAGAACCAATCTTAATCCAAATGTCCTACAAATGTACGGGTTAATATTAAAATTAAATTATTAATATCTGGCCATTCGAAAGCCTCTGCCATTTTCACTAACCTGTATTTTGCTGTAGAACGGACTGCTTAAAACCAAAGCATAAGGAATCATAAGTTTTGACCGATCTTCGACTGCCGACTTCAACGTCATCTTGTTAAATAAGGTGCTCGGGTTTGTCCCCTGCAAGAATATCTGAACTTCTAGGTGTTCATTGTGCCCGTAACTTGACCCGTATACATTTTTCCATTTTTCCACACATTTTCAGTCTTCACACTTTAAGAAAAAGTAAAACTTTCTTGAAAAATCTTATTTCAAGCTTAAATACCAAATATTGTTACCAACGAGCCTTTATTATACGTACATGCAAATACATGTGATGTCATAAATTAAGATTTTTAATACGACCATTAATTCTACAAAGGTATCTTTTGGCTACATAGAAAACTTCTTCCTCTTAAGTGATTTACAAATATAAAATAGTCCCTTGTGCTCTGCCAACTTCTATTGATCTCTGAACTTTTTAGGTTCTTATATAATTGTTTGTCTTCGCTAAATAGACATATTTTATATAATCCTGCTGGTCGAATACACACTAATCCAATGGTCACTTACCATATACTACATAAAATGTAATGGATATTATAGCAGACAGTTGTAATACATAGAACATATCATTATCACTCAGATCTTCTGCCCTAATAGTTTTATAACCGTGCATAACTCTCGAAATTCATCACAATGTTTTTTATGGGCAAGCTGTAAATTCATGAAAATGTGTATTTGATACATCAAATTAGCCTGTGGCAAATTGAAATTTGCATTGCAAAATCTTTGTGAAATATGAAATAATCATAGTTTCCCACTCATCACAGTTAATCACCTACATTATTATCGATATTATTGAGCAGAATTTCATGGATGAGTTATCTCTTCATGTAAATTAGTGTTTGTAAGCTTTTGATGAATTGCCATTGACTCAACCTGTGTCAAAATAGATAAACATAATCATCTATCTTATTGAAGATAATG
This sequence comes from Riptortus pedestris, assembly GCA_019009955.1. NCBI lineage: Eukaryota > Metazoa > Arthropoda > Insecta > Hemiptera > Alydidae > Riptortus > Riptortus pedestris. The sequence continues at coordinate 47,403,189 of CM032231.1, read as the reverse complement.
TTATCAAGAAGTATTTCCTGCAGCAGAACAGTTGACCTCTCATTAAAATTAATTTTTAATAACTATAAAATATTGTTATCATATAGAATAACCAGAAAAAATTCACAAAAATCTAAAACTTTAATAATTTATTCACATAAATCCATTAACTTTAAATAATGGAAATATTTGACTTAACAGTAAATGAAGGACCAAACGTTTTAAGGTCAATGCAACTCGATGCTTCTCTTTAAATCACTTCAATATTTGTTTCTTTTCGACCAACTGTAAGAACTTTCAATGTTGTTAATTTTCGAATTTTGACTAATAGAAATGGGTGTTAATCTATCGTTAACCCGCCTCAATTAGCCGTAGTATCAAAAAAATGGACGCAAGTAAAAAACATATAATATACATCCATTTTTGAGGTGCTGGATGGTGAAGGAATTATTATCTCAGGTAAGAAAAAACGCCTCGTTCCTTCACTATTCTTTATTCGTTGTGACAGAGCGCTTTCAGAGCATACGCTCCATCATCAGTGCCCTGCTCTTCACAATGATGTGACAGGAACCAAGGATTCCCTGTGACTCTGTGAGAGTATAATATACACTCACACACACACACACACACACACACACACACACACACACACACATATATATATATATATATATATATATATATATATATATATATATATAAAATTCTTGGAATCTTTAAAGTCTCATTGGCCTAAATTTAAGGGTTGAAGGTCTACTCTGGGCCTCTTAGTCTTTTTCGGCTCGTAAGGAGTAATTTAATAGAAAACTTCAAGAGGGTGACGTCGTTATACCTAACTCGATATTGGTACACTAAAGTTCCGAGTGAAAAGTGGTTTGGCAGAGCCACTATGGTTAGTGTATGCGATTACATACCGAGTCGTAGGCTAATGTGATTTTAAAGCAACTTGGTTTGTGGGTTGTGGAGTGAGGGGAGGGAGGGGCGAGAAAATGGGGTGCTATCCACCAGCAGCTCTTTATTCCTTATTCAAAACGGCGTTGGCTTCACCTTTTCATACGTAGTTACGACCATTCCTAGTTCTAAAACCCAATTCCCCTTCCTAGATCCTCGTCGGAAAACCCTTTCGGTTAGACGTAAGTGAGGTTATATAACTCTACTAAAATTTATTCTCTCAATTGGCATAATAACTCATTAAATAAAATCCGTAGTCCCAACCTGGCTAGAAAAGTTACCACCCTTTTCTAGCCAGGTTGGAACTACGGCCTGGCTAGAAAAGGGTGGTAACCTGCAGATAGCCCGTCTCAATTAGCCGCAGTCCCACAAAGTGCACGTAAATAATTAACATTTAACATTATACCGATTTATTGGATATCATGAGTAAATTAATTTAATAAAAAAAATCTCCAATCCGACCTTACCCTAATTACGATGAAGGATAAAGCCAGAGCATAGATGATCAGTGTCATCTCTTTTTGTCGTTTGTTGACAACAATTCGTTGCTTCAGGAATACCTACTGACAACTGTAGAAAAGTCCTACGCAGATTTTCCACGCGCAGGAATGACACTAATAACTTCCTTTCGCCATATATTCTCTATTTCTAGACGAAATTCGAGCAGTAGGGATTTATTTTAATTACTTATTTATTACAATATATAGCATCTGCTATTTTCATTAGCGGTATATTGATCTATAGTTCTTGGAACAAACGAGTTTCTGCTAAAAAAGTAAAAGGTCTTTTGATGTCTTCATCGTCTCTAAGGAGTTCTCGAAGTTCGGTTTAATGTTCTTGGAAAATTGTATTTTTTACTATTAAGGAGAAAAAGTGAGACAGTAAGATGGACATTACAATAGTCTCAGGCAGGTGGAAATAAGCCTTTCCAATAAATAACTATGTGATAATTTTCTATGTCCAATTCGGATACGGGCCAGAACAAACTCGTCTTTTCGGATTTTTCTACTTGTAGTAATCCATCACACAGTAATTTCTTTAATTTGTTCCAGTTCGTTGTCATGTGTCTTCAACCAATCTGACTTCCACCTTAGAAATATGAGTTTATGAAACCCTCGTTTCCAATCATCAGGGGAGATAAAGGTTACTGTTGTTTTATCTTATCGATTACTACGAGCTTCCGACTCCGCCATTTCTTTACCTTGCAAACCAAAATGATATGGAACCCCCCAAACAATTGACATGTTTTTTTTCTGAGGTTTGTATTTGACCTTTCATTACGTGTGTGAGGCAACATCGTGACTTTGGGTTGGCTAAATTTTGAATTGAGTTGTATGAGTACGAAGCGATTACAAATGAGTCCTGTTGCAGGTGTTCTATATAGTATATTGTAGGCAAAACAAGAAAATACAAGTAAATCGCTTAATATTTTTGAGTTATGAGAATATGTACAGAACAACAATTGTAGGTCACCAAAAGTTTAACAATATTGTTGTATATCATTTATCAATCCAATTCGTAATGACGGAGATATTTTGAATTTTCGATTCCCCCTACTCTAGCCCTCCTTTTCCAAGTCCTTTCTAAGACAAACTAATATAAGCTTTAGAGTTGAATGAAATAGTAAAATTATTATTATTATTTATTAAAGTCCACTTTTAGCAACTCAGGCTAATTGGGACGGGTTATCTACAGGTTACCACCCTTTTCTAGCCAGGGGGGGATTTTAGGATGTTATTTAATGAATTTCGTCACTAAATAATTTCCTTTGCCCTAAAACATTCTTTGGATTTGTGAATTTCATGGAATTTTCTCTTACCAACTTTAATTTATTATTATTCCATGAGTATACTCAATACATGAGACTGTCTCCATAGAATTGAGAATTTTTGTTTAAAGGAACTGAAGTGTTATCAACAAGAGCTATGTTATACATTACTTCAATAATAGGAATATGGTATTATTTATAAGGGAAAAAATGAAAAGAACAATTATGTTGAATATTATATATATATATATATATATATAAACATGCGGTTCCGTCTAATAAATTTGAATATTTAGTCTTTCTTCTTCCTCCAGCCACTAAATTGAAAATAATGAGGAGTTCTTCAATAGATTTGAAAGAATTTCTTTGTTGGTTCTAAGAAATGAAATAGTATTATTACGTTTGTTACTTTATATTGGGAGGAATGGCGGTTCGCTTAGAAATCTGAAGGTCTGAAATACTAGATTTGCCTTTGCTTTGCTGACACCCATTAAAAGAGAATTGATGAACAAAATTGAATCATATTATTTACCTCTCATGCATTGCAGTAGTTATATTTTGGTGGGAACAAACGATATTCATGGACTTTCATACCAGCAACGAAGGGTGACAAAGCTAAGTTATCAGTTCTCATCCAGTTACGATTTCACCATTGTCTGGTGTAAAGAGAGTACAGTTGAACAGAACCAATAGAGATGAAGTGGTGTGAAATTAACGATATCAGTATTCCGGCCTAAAGCCAAGGAATAAACACCAGTTCCACTTGTAATAATGTTCAACTGTGTGCATGGGAGAGTCAAAACGAATTGACCAATCGTCGAGTTAGATAGCAGCAGTGCCGCATGCCCAGTTATCACCATTGGAAGTTTTTGAGTTATGCGAAACAGAGCCAAAATTGGTGGGAATGGGTTGAAGGAGGGCCGAAACGGATGATTCCGGTGAAATCCGAAAACTTTCGAGAACAGAACACTTCCTTTGCTTCGAAAAGAAAGTAAAAAGAAGAATAAGGCCTCTACAAGTATTCTTCCCGGGTGATTACTCCATTAAACATCAAAAGGAGTGTAGGGAAAATAAGTGACAGAAATCAGAGGCGCGATTTGTGTGTGCGCGTGTGTGTGTGTACACATAAGGCATGCAGGTGACATGTCTGTATTGTTATCACACACCATCCTACCTTTATCTGCTACAAAGAGCGGAGGCTAATTCAAACGCAAGTCCCCAACGTACGAACAGTGTGAACATGGACAACATTTGTATTTTGGATGACCTGAGTAGCATTTTGTTTATTTAAAAACGGATCAGTAGTATTTTTCATCAGATAACTAAAGATATAATACTTCCCACCATAAACCACTCTACACCTCTATCAGATTTACATAAATGTAGGTAAAAGTAATAAAAACCATTCTTCTTGTATGATAAGATTTGCATAGCATATTAGCTTAATACTGAATAATAATATGAAATAGTCAAGTCGAAGCCCTTTCCTAATAAAGTGACAAACGCATGCTGAAACCTGACAAATCCGCATTTATAAACTTTCGTATACCACAAGGGAATCGAGCACACGTTATAATGATATGATATATTTTATACTAAAGAAATGGAAAAGAAACCCTGCAATATAGGCAAGGATAAATTGGAATGAGTAAAATATACGTCGGATAAAAAATCCCTCCAGTAAATAATGTATATTACGGTTTGAAACAAGCTGCAGAATTTTTATAAAATATAACCTTTAAAGAAATTTAAGTCCGGATGGGAGGCGGGCGGCAAAGTTTGAACATCAATCATGAAGTTAGAACTCTCGCCACTAACACAATTCAATGAGCTCCGGTCTATCACCCCCAACAGTGCCTTTATCCCATTATTAAACCCATCTCTAATATTTTCGAAAAAGTAAACGGCTGATTTTAGGTAAAGGGAAATCAATTGAAAAAAAAGTGATTCTCATTAACAGTTGTGTGCCACTCAGCAAATCTGGAATGGATTATCATCAAAATCTGAAAGGGACAATACAAAAAATAGCAAACATTTTAAGAAATTATTCAGTGTTTTTGAAGTATTAAAATGCCAGTGTGTAAATTATTATTATTATAAAACCATGTAGGCACATCGTCAGAAAAGAAGAAAAGAAACTCAACCAAAAGAAATGCATGCAGAATACAATTAATGAATGTCCGTCACGCAGGGGCTGCAGATTTCCCTCGTGAAATTTTACAATAGAGAAATTTCATGAGAGCCAAACAGTTACCAAAACAGCCGAACTAGCTTTTGGTGGGAAACTCACTCTCGCAAATATCGCGGTTATATCGAACTATATTTATAGTAAATTTAATTTGCAATAAGATTGATTCTATACAATATTTCGATCTAACGTATAGTAACGGAGATATTTCGAAAATCCTCCCCTCTAAACCCCCCTCCTACTGGTCCGATTTCAGCCATTAACGAAACTTGACCTGTCTTTTTACATAAAACGTTTAAATATCGATTAACGATCAAACAAAAATTGCGACCGCTTGAGCGGTAACAGACAAATATATATATATATATATATATATATATATATATATATATATATATATATATATAGACTAGCTCAGATACCCGGCTTCGCCCGGGAATTGGTTTGAGGCTGAATGGTGATGGTATTTTTTTGGCAAGGCTTTACTTTGCACAATATTTTGTCATTTACCCGTCCCAGTGTTTAGGTTTTATACCCGTCATTGCTGTGGATTTGTTAATAATAAAATTAATTTTTTATGTAAGACTTCATTGTCCTCCATATTGTCATATTTCCCGTTTCCTGTGCATTATGCTTAGATTTAAATTATTAAGGACAAAATATTATAATAATATATTATAATTAGAATTAATTATTCCAGGTGAGGTACCTGGTAGTTCATATTTAAAAGAATTGTTGAGCAAATTTCTCTAAATAACAAAATAAACAACTTTTGATAAGTGCATAATTGCCGAAACACCAATAGGAAACGAAATATCGCTATTTTTAATTTCTGGCATCCCTTATAACCCCCACTCCTGCCTGTCCCTAGAAATGATAGTATGGCTTATTATAAGGAATGCGTTAGTGCTAATACACATAACGAGTTTTATTTATTTCGGTTGGGTCTTTTGTCCCAAATAAAATTGTTCACTTCCACTATAGGTTTTAGCGTATAACTCATTTATAATTCAGTATACGGCAAAAGTGCGTATAACAAAAGTTACTCTAAATTACAAAATAAACAACTTTTGTTATGTGCATATTTGCCGAAAAAGCAATAGGAAACGAAATATCGCTATTTTTAATTTCAGGCCTCCCTTATAACCCCCACTCCTGTTTGTCTCAGAGGATATTAATATAGCCTAAAGTCTAAGTTGGGTTAGTTGTAATATACATACCAAGTTTCATAAAATTAGGTTCAGCCGTTTATGCGTGAAAAGGTAACAAACAAACAAACAAACAAACAGACACCAAAGAAACAAAATGCAGTTATGGTGTCTATGACATGTGAAACGAAAAGTTATCGTGAAATTTCGCGAATAAAATCAATGTACAGACAGAGGTTACAATTTTATATATATATATATATATATATATATATATATATATATATAGATTCAGTTTTGAACGGACCTCATTTTCGTCATATACTGGGTAGGATCAATGGACATTTGAATTTCGAAAGTTCCGTCATGAGTACGACCTCAATAGCTGATTTCCCTTAAGGGAAATCTGCTAAAAAATCCGAAGAATGAAATACTTATTTTGATAATTTATATTTAGTGCTTATATGTATGTACATGTATATGTATGTGTATATATATATATATATATATATATATATATATATATATATATGAAATTTATTTATAAATCAATAAGAAATAAATTACTTTCTTGGAATAAACTAAGGAATTATTGTGTATCACGAAAAGTATTAGGTTTTCATATTTCAACAGAATAATCAGTTTTGACTGTACCTGAACCCTTTTGGATTAATTAGATCTCAGAACTCTATGGATTAAATAGCTTTGGAATGCTGATATTTCAATTTAGTTCTGGTGCACATTTAGGACTGCTATAGAATCTAGTTGAGCACCTCCCTTTTTGAATGGAATTGACGTAGGGGTGGAGAGTGATTAGACGGGAGCCAATATAGAAAATTGTAAATTTTTCCAGATCTTTATGATCTGAACCATTTCTACGGCACCTCTTCATTTTATCTTGACTAGAACCGATGCATCGTTTATCGCTTTCAACTATAATGATTTCAAATGAAGTGAGCAAATCATTAATATCGTAACATGTATTGTTAATAGTTTTTAATAAATTAATGTTTCTTAGCCTGTTTCGAACAATATAATACATATCGGGCAACAATAAAATGATCCTCTCTCTACCCAAATCCCAACCTTCTCTCCTTCCCAGTAACATCAAATATAAAAATGAACATTTTACCCACGTTCATAATGGATTAGGGGTATATCATGAGGTCCACATAACGCTAGCAGCCGTGGTAGCATCTAGTAGTTTAGTATGTAGATTTGATTCTTACAATATATTATTAATCCAGCCTAAAGTAACTGTTTCTGATGATTAAAGCCTGTAGCTATTTTATTTATTTATTTGATGTTCTTCCCTTCATAACTGATTGTCATAGAATTACGTTTTGGTGTCAGCCATCCCCCTCAGGCATAAGTTCCTCTCTACACATTACGGGTATAAGCATTAATACAGAATATGTTTTTGCTATTATAGTAAACATTTAATTTTAAGTAGGTAGGTTCACAGTCTTAAGTTTTTGCTTTAATTATTTTAGCATAACAAAAAAACAATGCATATTTTAAAATTATTTTAGTTAAACAAAACAGTTACATTTATTATTATTTTGGGGGAGGTTCATACCCAAAAATTGGAGTTAAAAGCACATGGTGGGGGGGGGGATACAACCAAAGTGTGGAGTTTGTAATCATGATATATGTATGAAGGGGAATTTAAAAACTTTTACTTTATCTTTTTCCAATAATTTCTGGAGATTATAGCGATAATAAGCAACCTGTCTACCATGCCGAATTTGTCCGCTAGAGCTTGATGCTATACTTTTGCCTTTTTTTTTTATTGTTATTGTGCCTTAGTAAGTATTCAAATCCAGCAATTATGTCACATCCAGCTGTAATGTGCTGAATGGAATCGAAAGCTTTGTTGCATAATCTACATTTATCTGAGACACAACGGTTCCTTGAGAATATGACGTCTGTATGGTCTGGTGACGAACGCTTGGTCTAGCATAGCAGTAATTAAACCTTCTGTTTCTGAAAACAGCTTTCCAGACATCAACAGACTAAGCCAAGTCTACCTCTGAGTCATAAAGGCGACCATAGTACCGACCATGAAGCCCCCTTCCATTGCCATTCCGAAAGAAAACGGGATTAATCTTTAACTTCTGGATTGTTACTACATTTCAAGTACAAGGCTGTAAACCCCTTATCACGTTTAACCAGTTCATTAAAGACAACGTTATCACTCGACCTTATGGGTTAACTTCCTGAGACCGACATAGATTTCGGATGTTGAGAAGGCCTTGCCTTGTTTCCTCGGTAAATACAGCCTTGCCATAGATGAAATTGGATGGAGCATTCTGGCTTTTCTCATCTCCGTTATTATGAGTTTATCTAACTCAAGTGTCAGACCATTTTAGTATGCCAAAACATTAGCCAAGAGATGGTATCGCCCATGTATTTAGTACTTTTATATTATATCGACTTGAAATATAGCTGTTAAATGTATGACACAACAAAAATACTATTATTATTATTATTATTATGTATGATAATTATTTGTAAGAAGGAATAAAATATTTTCCTTTTTACTAGTATATATGAAAACCGGACGATGGGTTTCTCAATTTACAATAGGAACCTCGCCCCCTCCCCTTTCTAGCGGTAGGTCTGTCTGGCCCACCATTCTATTACCCGATGTCCGAGCAAGGACCAAGACTTCCGCTGTCTCATGAGCACCAGTCCCTTTGTATCCGGTTTTGACATCGGTGTCCTCGGATATTTTTTCTCTATCTTCAATATTAACCAAGATATTTGCACTTTTTAGTTTTCGGCCTTCAGCAAACCCCCACTCCTACTCATGTCACATTAACAATAATCTGTTATTTCACGAAGCCCTTCATTTGAAGCATAAATACCAAATATTGGTATCATCGAACTACTAATTTTTGAGATGAATGCTAATACTAAGACGCACATGGGAAATCTGCATAGTTAACGCAGCCCCTGCTTACCGGACTTCTTGAGTGTTACTGAGATTGATCGAAACTAATAAAACATTTTTTGTTTATGGGTTGTATTCTGATAATTCCAATGTTGCTCAGCAATCTTTTCCCATATTTATGATTTTTTTAACCCTTTACGGCAATGTGGATACATTTTTTACTCTATTTATAAGCAGGGGAGTGGCAGTGGTACTGGATAACGTATTGGATTTCCGTTCTAAAGTCGGTGTTCAAGACCAGGAATTGCAAACTAAATGTTATTTATCTGCCGGGGTCGTTCGAAGTGGGCTTCTATTCATTTGCCAGGTGCCCACTCAGAAATGTGAGATATTTCAGAAAATAATTGAATAAAGAAGTAGCTATCATTGGGTAGAGCGGAGAATGTATCAAGATGTCCGGCCAACTTACTTCCCTGCCAATCCTTTCTAGGCGACAAGACAATGGATTTCTTATTTTTTAGCAGATTTACTTCTGGGGAAATCAGCTATTGAGGTTGTACTGGAGATGGGATTTCCGAAAAATGTCTTCAAATGTCCATCGATCCCAGCCAGCTAGGAGATAACGAAAATGAGGTACATTCAAAATTTATATATATCAAATTGTAAAAATTGTTTTTTTCCCTCAAAATATCGCGATACTTTTTCGTTTCACATGTCATAGACACGATATCTGCAATTTGTAGCTTTAGTGTCTCTTTGTTTGTTACCTTTTCACGCGCAAACTACTAAACCGAATTTTATGAAACTTTGTATTTATATTACTACTAACCCGACTTAAACTGAAGGCTATACTAATATTCTCTGAGAGGGAGGGGTATAAGGAAAACCTGAAATTAAAAATAGCGATATTTCGTTTCCTATTGTTTTTTAGGCAGATATGCACATAACAAAAGTTGTTTATTTTGTTATTTAGAGTAACTTATATACACTTTTGACTCATACCTAAATATAAAAACTATACCGGGAGTCAACAATTTTTAAGGGCACGCGTAAGAACGCGTAGGATTGGGGGTTATAAGGGACGCATTTCCCATTTCATTTCCTATTGGTTTTTTCGTCAAAGATGAACATAACAAAACTTGTTTACTTTGTTATTTAAAGTAACTTTTGTTATATAAACGTTAGTCGTATACCGAAGTATAAACGATATACGCTAAAAACTATAGCGGGAATCAAAAATGTTAGTCATATATACTTCAAAACTAAAATTTCTAATCTATAAGTCTTCTACCAGACCCTTACGGGAAAACAATACGCCCCCAGATGGGAAATGTACTTTTACACATTGAAGCTTACTAATGAACTAATAAGTTACATTGAAAAAAAAAAAAAAAAAAAATCATCATTCAGCCTTTAATGATTTCCCGAGCGAAGCCGGTACCTTAGGTAGTATATATGTATGTGTGTGTGTGTATATATATATATATATATATATATATATATATATATATATATATATATATGTCTGTTAACGCTCTAGCGGCCGTAATTTTTTTTTTTTGATCATTACCCAAATCAACATTTAAACGTATTATGTAAGAATGAAGATCAAGTTCGTCAATGGTTAAAATCGGCGGGATGGGGGTACAGAATTTCGAAAATTCAATGTATCTCTGTTATGCATCAGATCGAAAAATTGTATAGACCCAATATTTTTGCTTAGGGACTCAGGTTAGCCATGTGAGTTAAAGCGTTGACTTTAATCTCACATAGTAAACCTAGAGTGACGAGTTCGATTCTCGCCTGGGCAGGGGATTTTATTTAGTGACGAAATTCATTAAATAAAATCCTCAGTCCCACCCTGGCTAGAAAAGGGTGGTAACCTGTAGATCACCCGTGCCAATTAACCTTAGTTGCTAAAAGTGGAAGTTAATAAATAATTTAATATTGCAAATATGATGATCACTAAATGTTGTTATATACATGTGTTCTCTATATAGAATATGAACAGAGATATTTCCATATTTTAGTATTCGCCCCCCCCCCTCCTACTCATGTTATATAAACAACAAGCTGTTATGTCATGAAGCACTTCATTCCACGGTTGAATACTAAATATGGTTTTCATTGAACTATTACTTTGTGAGATAATGCAAATACATAATGTGGTCACGTTATCAATTAAGATTTTTCGTGGTTTACTTGAAAATGTTTATTAGATCTATACCATACTCGATATTCTCTACATAAAGATCATATCTGTTATTGGCTGAAATCGGGCCTGGAATAGTGATGGATTTGTGAGGGATTAGAAAATCCATATTTTCTGTATATGCTTTTGAGTATTTTATATATACTTTCGATTTTCTACGAATGTTATTCTATGCATTTGCTCGAGTTATTCGTAATTTCTTGTTTCCTGCCTTCAGTACTCCCCCTCATACTCATTGGTTTTAGCAGATTTCCCTTAATGGAAATCAGCTATTGAGGTAGTACTTATGACGAGATTTTCAAAATTTTTCTTCAAATGTCCATCCATCCTACCCAGGAGATGACGAAAATGAGGTCTGTTCAAAACTGTATATATATATATATATATATATATATATATATATATATATATATATATTTGTCTGTTACCGCTCTACCGGTCGCAATTTTTGTTTTATCTTTACCAAACTTGATATATAATCGTTGTATACAAAAAGACAAAAAAGACAGGTCAAGTTCGTTAACGGCTGAAATCGGACCAGGGGGAGGGGGAGGGTTTAGACGGGGAGAATTTCGAATATCCTTAATATCTCCGTTCTTATGCATCGGATCGAAAAATCGTATAGAACCAATCTTATTGCAAATTTAATGTTCTATAAATGTTGTTATATACATTTTTTTCCACTATCTTGATTATTAACTGAGATATTTGCATTTTTTAGTTTTCGGTCTCCAGTAAACCCCCACTCCTACTCATCTCATATTAACAATATTCTATTATGTTATGCAGCATTTTATTTAAACCTTAAACACCAAATATTGTTCTCATTGAACTTTTAATTTTTGAGATAAATGAAAAAACGTGACGTACTTGGGAAATCTGCTTAGTTAACGCAGCCCCTGCGTGACGGACTTTTTACAATAGAGAGTATGTGAAGAGTTTTTAGATCACAAATGTGTTATTCCTACATTCAGATATTTAGTCCGAATATTTGTTGAGATGGGATTACTAGTGAGTCATACCAGCACGAGGGAAATTTGATTAGTTAACGCAGCGCCTGCGTGAAGGACTTTTTTTCTATGTTTCATGGCTACTTATATTGAATATTGCCAGTCGATACTATTGATTCAATTGAAATAACTTTTGCACTGGTCCCTTTGAAAATAGCTTTAGCTACCAAACGAACCTGCACGCAGTCCTGCTTTATGTAGATATAAACCATTGAGAATGCTAGTATTTCATAGCCTGCAGTAATATGTTAAATCTACTAATATGGTCTTTAATAAAGTTCGCGTATATGATAAATTCTAATATGTTTCTATGAGGTTCTATTATATCCCTTCGTCTACGTGATTAATTTAAAATTAACTTGTTCCTGAATAGCTATAATGAACCCCTCATCTTTCACAGAATATTATACGAGAAGTTAGTTTAGCTATGAACATTCTAATATTGTATACTAAAATATATTGCGCTAATACCGATAATTGCCTTTATACCTGTTAGCCAGTTTCACTCAACCAATATGGTCATCAGATGAGTCTCCAATCAATATTTTCAACCAAATGTCATTTATTAATATTATTATTATTTATTAACGTCCACTTTTTAGCAACTCAGGCTAATTGGGACGCGTTATCTACAGCTTACCACCCTTTTCTAGTGAGGGTGGCACTTGGGATGTTATTTAATGAATTCCGTTACTAAATAATTTCCTTTCCCCAAGCGAGAATCGAACTCGCCAATCTAGGTTTACCATGTAAGATTAAGGTCAACACTTTAGCTCACATGGATAACCTGAGCCCCAAATGTTATTTATTATTTTGTTAATCCTATCCTGAAGCTTTAATTCCTATTTTTATTATTTTTATGATTTGATAGAGGCTTTTAGCGGAACTCCAGTTTTGCTAATTTGAGTACTTTCAATGTCTGGGTTTCCCAAACAGTGGTCAGAACAAAGTAACAATTGCCAGTATTTAATACAATACAAGAAGAATTACATTAATATGAGTTAGAGGTCATTTGTTAATACGAGTTAGATGTTAATGATAGTTAAGGTGTGGCCATAATGAGCTTTGCAAATTCAAAATTTGGGTTCGATTCCCATGTAGGCAATAGACATTTATTCAGTAACTAACTAGCTAACTAAAGTCCTTAATCCCACCTTGACTAAAAAAATGAAGGGAACCAATAAATAACAGATAGCTATAGTAGAGTAAACTAGAACTTAATTAAAAACTTTTTTTCAAAAATATAAAAAGGCCGTCACGCAGGGGCTGCGTAAACTAAGCGGATTTCCTGCGTGACTTTTTACAATAGATAAATCTACATAGCGGTACCACTTAACACCATCGTGGATATTAAGTGGATAAATACAAACGGTAATGAGAAATCTTTCAGTCAATTTTAATAACCTCTTAACGACAAAGAGGTCTGCCAACCACTCAGAGCTAAACACATACAGACATTTTCTTCACTGGAAAGAAAAACAAATATTGAAATAAACCTGAATAAATCATTTTAATTTTATTAAAAACTATATAATATATCTAGTACTGTAATTTATAATAAATCAGAATAATTTTCATCTCAATCACTCACATTTTAGTAATCCAAAAACGTAAGACTGGGGGAGGGGGGTGATTAATCAAAGATATTTGCATGTATCTCGTATAATAAAGGTCTCTTGAAAACAATATTTGTTATTTAAGCTCCCAATAAAGTGGCCTATTACCTAACAGAGTATTGTTTATGTGACATGAGTATGAGTAGGGGTTTCCTGAAGGCTGAAAACTGAAAAATGCAAGTATCTCGGTTTAAACAATATTTATAGTAAATTCAATTCGCAAATAAGATTGGCTTTAAACAATTGTTCGACCCGACGCACACACGTCAAAATCACCAATTTAGATGGACAAAAGTCAAGTCAAAAGTTTTGAATTTCTGAATGCTTGACCTTTTTATTATTAGTTGGTAAGACGCTTAATACTAATATTTCCCGCCATACCGTGTTTATAAACAAATAGTAAATGAGTGAATAATCCTGTTAATAACCGGCAATGGGATTATCTTTATTCGACGGCCATTTGTTATGTTCAAGGTGTGGGTAGCGCAAAGTCTTTTTGCTTTTATTTAACAATGAACATTACTAAGACAGGTAAGATATTATTTTTCCACACTCGTTATTGAATATACATTGCAATATACCTGTAGAGTTAATTTAGCAATTTGTAAACTTATGCCCCTTTTTAATAGCGAAAAACTATATAACCCCCAAGTTACCCCAAGGATTTGTTTCATCAATCCTTATAGTCTTTAAATGTTGCAAAGACTTCTTGCGATTTTTTGCGTTTTGGCTGATACATAATTTTTTTCAGACACAACACTCCGAATCTCGAGGAGGAAATTTTTTGAAGAGTGGGTTAAGTTTCCCCCCAAAAAACGCCAAGAACACTTGCTGAAATTTATTCTTACTTCCTCTCAAATAAATAATAAAGAAGATGAGGAAATTGGGCCTTTGAAAATTAGAATTTCCCGTCTTTCCGACAAAATTTCGGAAAGGTGGGACAAATGTCACAGAAAACTGGAAGAGTTTTTCAATAAATACTCTAGTTGGCTGGATTCAGATGACTTGGATTTTAATATTTCTGTTACCCAACCCACTTGTCAACGCTCAGGATGCCCTGAAAAATGTTTCGAATGTTCTAGTGAGAAAACAAAAAAAAAAGAAGAAAAGTCAGCGAGTTATTGAGGGTAGACAGTGAAAAATTGACTTTCGCTGGACAGCACGTGCTTTATGTTTCTGGTAAGCGTGGTGCTTCCAAAGTTGTGAAAGAGGTATCTACCTCTCAACAGCCATCTTATTCTAGAAAAAAGTCGACCTCTACCAACATTCGACGTTTTTCCCCTGAAGAAGCTTTGGCTCTCTTTTTCGACTGCAATTTAACAAAGGCTTCATATTGCCATTCATATGATTTAAAACACATTTATTAGCAGGTTTACGCCACTCTGAGCCGATAAATAGATTTGTTGTATTATGTTTCCCGTACTCTGGGACTTCATAGGTTGAATGTAGGAAAGTTTTAGATTTTTGCATTAAATTTGACTTTTGACCACTGTGCGCTCGTCAATCGTGTCAAAAAATTAATTAGATTTTTTTCCCGTAATCTGGGACCCCAAAGGTTCAATATGGACAAGTTTCAGAATTTTGTCCACCTAAATCGGTCATATTTTCCACTGTGCGACGTATAGTAACGGACATATTTCGAATTTTCGAAAATCCCCCCTCCCACTCGTCCGATTTCAGCTATTAACGAACTTGATCTTTCTTTTTACATAAAGTGATTAAATTTAGAGGTTAGTAACGATCAAACAAAAATTGCGACTGCTAGGAGCGTTAACAGACATACGTATATTATAATTTCGAATGGACCTCATTTTCGTCATCTCCTGGGTGGGATCGATGGACATTTGAAGAAATATTTCGAAAATCACGTCATGAGTACGACCTCAATAGCTGATTTCCCATAAGAGAAATGTGCTAATATAATAATACAGGATGTGAGGTGACTTGAGCCAAGCAAGCTAGTGAGGAGACAAGGTTGTAATATAGAAGCGATGGACAGGCTACATCCCAGCATCTAGCAATCCACCGATTCAGAAACCACTAATGTACGGGGACCTCAGTAATCGTTGCAATTAGTTACAAATTCTCCAGCCAGATTGACTCTAATCCCCCATTATCACCAATGACCAACCTTCCTCCTACATACCAGAATTCCAATTATCTCGCTAATAAATTGACGTCACAACTGCTTTGATTAACATCATGAGATTAGTGCCCAGACATTATTTTAATACTGAAAATGTTAATTCAGAAAAAGGTAGGTGACAACAGCAAGATACTTTTAGTTAACTAGTTAAAATAAATATAAATATATTGATAATTGAAATAAATATAAATTTTACACAGACTAAATTCAAGGAAGGTTTACACCAACAAGTAATGGCCTGATGACGTGTAAGCTGAATTAAGAAAAAATCAATGTGGAGGCCACTTGATATCCCTGAACTCCATTCCTATTAATAAGATCAAAAATGTTATAGAATATAATTTATAGAACTTTTTTTATGATAAATTCAAAAGGTCTTATACAAATCTTCTTTATCTCTAATAGGAGAAAATTTTTACTTGGAGTAATTTTTCTCTCTGTCAAACCCCTCCCCCCTTTTATTTGATTTTGAAATTTCAATATAAAAAAAAAGGCGCACGACTAGATATTTCATATAAAATATGAATTTTCAACATTTTTAAATTGACTTATTTGAATTCTGCGAGAAACGTACAGGCGTCATGCCAAAAATAATCTAAATAAATATTACGATAGAAATATTGCGCCCACATTTTTTTCTGATTACACATAATATTTTCAGGTACTCTACTGTACTTAAGGTATAAACATTCTGTATTTCTTCATTCTAAGGTTTCTTTTCAATGAGTGTATGTACATATTTAAAACTTTGAAAGGACCTCATTTTCGTCATCTAGTAGGTAGCATCGTTGGACATTAGAGGACATTTTTCGAAAATCGTGTCAAGAGTACAATCTCAATAGCTGATTTTCCTGAACAGACTTACCTAAGAAAAATGATTTAGACATAACTGAGAAATTTAGAATATTACGAAAATCCATTACTTTGACAAACCTTGTTTTAAACCATTTAAATAAATGGTTTCTGTAAAGCACAGACAAGCAATTGCATGAATATTTCTACAACAGCAGGATATTATGTACAATGTAGTCAGCTTTTCAAGATATTATTTTGCACAACCTATAGTAGGGTCCATTGGTGATAGTAGCACACAGACGGCCCTTCCTTAGAACTTAGTTTTCTGGTTTGTCAATGGAAAGATGAAAGGATGGTCTGAGCCAAACTAGAACGTGGGGACGTTTGTTACGGTATCCCAAAGTCCCCTTTTTTCCTTTTTTAAAAAAACATAATGAAGTGTAAACAAATATATGTATCGATGGCCTATATAGGAATGTACCGAGGCTGATTGAGGGAGCAGGATTGAGTCTAAAAGGCGGTATGTAGTAGAGTTAGCCAGGCCTCCAGCTAGCCTATCGACCGCCCCCGCACTCCCATCCAAGGACTCAGCTTCTCACTCAAGGACCGATAATAGTTTAGGCTCTTGAGCCTCAGGCTTATATACAATAATTGTTGTAACAAGCAAATCCTAACTTAAACAAAATAAAGTGGCTCAAGACACATATTAATACCTACGGAACAACGCCTGGTCCGCAACGAGGTTGAACCCTCCGAATAACCATAGATTCCACTGAGAAGAAGACATAATATGAAACCGTTTTAAATTAAATGACATTTAGAAAAGTAAAAAAATGAAATTGGCTTTACTCTTTTCAATGGGCGTATCACTAAAATAATAAAAAGTGCCTTTCTACGAAGGCACCCAAAACAGTAGTGACGTCGCGGCCAATTTAACCTAGACGCGCCCCTATGTTTCAGTTGCCCACAGTCCTGAAGCACAAGCCATATTTCCATTGGTTGTATTTTGGGCAAGTAGCTAAATAAGTAGGAGTGAGGTTTAAATGAAGGCTAAAAACAAATAAATTGGTTTATATTCGAGTTAGATGAACAACAATATGCAACAATTGTACAATTAGGATTGCCCGCTAGAGTGTTATTCTTTACGTCGTCTTCTTCTTATCAATATTACAATTACTTGCAACATATGATACTGTCACTTGATTGAGATATCTCTTCAGTTGATTAATTATTACGAGATTTCAAGTACTATTTTAAACTCAGTAGATTAATGTCATTCAAAAAACTTTTTTTCCCTACTAGTTTACCACCCTAAATATAGACATTATGTGACAAACAATCGTTGCGTAATGCAATGTAAAATAATCAAAATAAATAACCTGAAATCGCACACCAACCTATTTGTTAAAAGATCTATGCTAGTCAAATCTTCCAAGGCAAATTTCTTTATGTCCATTTAGCAAAAATATTGGACCTTACACCATTTGAAGAAAGAAGCTATTTTCCAAATATAATCTGCCAAATAGTTCATATTGACATTCAACTATGTGTACACCTATCTATCCTTATATAGCGGATCAAAAACACATTAACTTTCAATTACTATTACTTAGATGGACATTTAGGGTATAACAAAAAGAGTGATTTTCATTACATTACAAAATATTAGGGATAGAGTTGTCGAGGGTTGTATCCAATGCCCGGTTTGATCTTCAAGAATGTCGCTCACTTTTACATCACGTCAGGGAAGCTCTTACTCCTGCTTTTACACTTCATGCTTTATAAAGCAAAATCTCCCGATGTCACCAAACAGAAAAAGAGTACACATCTTCCATTTATAGGGCACTCCAATAATAGTTCAAATAAATGAAAAGAGGTTACATTAAATTTCATCTGCCTTTTATTAGTCGTATTTGGACATTTTTTAAAAAATAAGTTAAAAATCGCACCAAAGCTCAATAGCTGATTAATCTTAAAAAACCTGCTAATAAAAGAAGAGATAAATGTGACCAGAATGAAATAAATTAATAGAATTCATAATGAAGGTAGAAAGTGTTAAAATATGTTTTCTTTAATTAGAGTTTCTGAATTTAATTATTTAAAAAATTATTCCATTACTAAATAATTCAAAGTAATTTACCAATTAAAGAATAACAAGAGCTAACACAACTCATTTGAATTTAATACGGATAAAGATTAGTATGCAAATTTAAATGCACTTAGTCAGTTGAAACATTATCTATATTTAGGCCATGGGCTAAACCAATATATTTGATTCGTTGAACCGACATTTCAAGTACATTAAACACATTAAGATTATCCTAATTCCAACATGTTTTTATTAAAATCAAATCGCCAATAAGAGCTTCGACATTAAAGGGATAAACGTTTACACTCTAACAATTTCAAATAACAATTGACTAATGGATTTTTCATTCAATTTCCCCTTTACAAAATTCTGCCCTTGTTTCTGTTTATTCAAGCATAAAGTAAGAGAGGCTTTCTAATAAATGCATATTAGCAGGTTTCACATTTTCATCAATTATTTTCAAGAGATACTCAGAGCAATATCATCCTCCAATAAAAACAGAATGAAAATCCTCTCTATGGAGTAACGGGATAATTAAATTAGTTTCAGAAATGAGAGTTGATGAGAAAAATGACTTAATAAAACCTGAGTAATACAGCAATAATAATACATTTTAATTAAATGAAAAGTGGGTTCAGGTTAAAGGCGGGTTTTGAGTGGGTAGTTAAGGCGTTGGTATTAATGTACTTGGTGTTTATTATTAGCAATCACAGCTTTATTTAATAATGTATCAATAAATATTTACCTAAACTTTTCTTTTTGCAGGGATATATCAAGATAATAACAATCATTTTAAATACTATTGCATAATTATTAAAGAACCGTATTACACACCTCGTGCATACGCCTCTATATCCTTTCACCGACTGAATTGCTGCTTGTCGTACAATACTAATAAAATAACAAATTAGAATTAACAAAGATATTAATTCGTGATATGCAAATTCACAACTGTTATATCGATTTCTTTAAAAAACAAAAACAAACATATGGTGTATTAAAAATACAAGTTTAAAACATACGATTCAATTAAAAAAAAGTGAATTAAACAGATGATTTCTAAAAGAATTCACTGAACATAAAAGATAAAGCTAAATACAATTGAAATAAAGAATAATTAATTAGGAAGGAATAAATTTACATATAAATATTAAAAAAAAGCATAAACTACGAGACAGGACATGTGGAATAAGTGTTCTCCCCCTGATGGTGTAGGAGTTGATGTAGGAGGATATAGTGTCCTTAATTAATGTAATACTCCGCAGAATACACAAGGGGAAACCACGAGAATCTCACATCCCAGGCAGACTTATTGCTCCAGCTGATAGAGCTCTAACCCTATCAATATATCACATTATGCTAATCTATCATTATACTACCTCTGGAACATCAAAATATTTTAATTTATTCCTATGGAACTATCCTGATCAGGTAAAGATCTAGGCACTTGCGCGTCAACCACAAGTGGCCTTACTTAGGTCCGGTGACGAATTTCTGTCGGGAATGAGGATGACATCTTGCAACCCCGGCGTTCACAAAAAGTATAACAGGCGTTAGCACTGGGTTCTGAACGCTCGCCGAACATCGCTACAAGGCTAGAGTCTAGAATCTTGTATATTGTTGAGGGGCTATAGACCAATAACAGTTGCTATATAGATCTAGGTGCCTAAGGATGAATACTCTCTTGTATCAGAGAATACCTGGACCCAACCATATATTGAATAATATTTCCAAAAAGCAAATAAATTTTCTTTTGGATAAAAAAATTCTGCTGCAGAAAAATTTTACGCAATTTTTCATTCTGTTGCTATCTTTAGGTTACCTCTGACTTTAGGTCATCACTTCTCGTCATGACAATTACATCACGTCAGAAAAAAAATTCTATTCCTTCCTTCAATCTTTATGTTCATAAACCCGGCGAATCTCTGGCGTCAAAGGTAAAACTATGGGGACTAACTATCAGCCAATCTCTTTGAGGTGTTTCTAAAATAACACATAAATGATTGAAAACAAAGAGGCTCTTATGGTTCTAAGAAAAAGAGAATAACTTGCAACAAAGATATTGTTTAATGTTACTTATTTTCAGAATGAAGAGCCAACTTTTAAATACATTCCTAAGAAAAACCGTTTACTAGTTAGTATATGATTCTCCTTGAAAGGAAGTTATTTTATCCTAGTTATTAGAATGGGGTGTCTAGAAAAGGGTTATAAGATTAATAGAAGTATTATCGTAATCAACAAAGTACACAAATAAGAAATTTCACCAAAGCTTCATTTAAATAAGTGGAGAGGCGAATGAGGAAGGAAGAGAGACTATAACACGTCAGAACGAAACATTACCTGGCATTTTCTTAAATCAATTAAAGACTTCCTCTTTCTAAAATGGCGTAAAACGGCTAAAATCTTTAAATAAATAATAGAAATTTATTCCAATTTACCATAATAATTAATTATACATGAGGAAATGTGTCTGAGTTCCACAAAAGGAATTTTGATCCGAATATCAAAAACTGAACAAACTGAGGAACGAAATTGTCTCTGTTGAGACATAAGAAGGTCTAAATTAGCTATATCTTGTCGAAATATTATTTGAAATCGGCACAAGGTGGAGGAGTGAATGTCAGTCAGAAAGATATATTTCTAAAGAATTGCAAATTGATTTTTAAAATTGAAAGTCTTTACTTCAGTTTTACGAAAACAACGTGTGTATGCATAAAAAAAAAAAAAAAATAAGCGGAGGTCGTCAACAAAACGTTTCTTTGTACCCAGAATGAGTTGAGGCTTGAAGAGGAGCTAAACGCAAAATTAATATTTAGGTTTCCTCCTGTAAGATATAGCCGCTCATAAATCGATTGGTATTTGGGGAGAAGGACCGCAGAGTAGCGGCACTCAGCTCGCTAAGCCCCTATCATAGGCATTAACTGCCTGATAGCACTTATACTTTATCAATAAGCTCTTCGGGGTGAATCTGTTAAGGGTAGCAAGAGTTTCAAGAGGCATTAAGTTGTATGGGGAAGTGAGAAAAGCAAGTCAAGAGAAAGCGATGAGATATCCATAACGCAGTAAATACCTACAAAGCACAAAGATGATAATGGGTAAAAAGTTAGATCGGATTATTGTTTTCCCGGTCTTATTATCAAAATCTATTTAATTTGGTCAATGATATCTTGAAGTATAAACCAGAGAAAACCCAGAGGAGACAAATGTCGTTCTATCTCTCTCTAGGCCATGTTGCAAAATTTTTTATACGTGGCCAAAATCGTACAAGAACAATATTCCTAAATAATGAAACAAAACTTCTTTGTCCATGGTTAAAACTTCTTTACTCTAAAGAAGTCTTGTCACACTGGTCTACGTAAAGAAATAAAATTTCTCCAACAGCTGCAAGGAAAAATTGCTGGCGCCATCTAACCCTCTATTCTCTTCTTCTGCTTGAAGTTATAAGTGGGATCTGTTTTATGTAAAAAGAATGGTAGAAATCGGGTTTTACTGGATACTGATAAAAACAAAATACTCCTACTTACCTCATATAGTTTAACAGTAAAAATACAGAACAGCAGAATTGCAGAAAATAACTTGATTATTAAAGTTTGTTCTGTAAGATTTTTTGATCGAACGTATAATAACGGAAATCCTAAGGGTAAAAACCTGGATTGGTGGAGATTTTAAGAATGTTTTAAATGAGCCCAGTATTTCACCGAAGTAAAATCTGAAAAAATAAAGCTGGTGACAAAAAAAGATTAACTTGATTGTTAACAGTCAAATATAATAACAATTGTTCTAGGACTCAACAAATTAATAGCAATTGACTAAATATACCCCTGAATACAAATCTAGTATTGAGGTTGTCCTCATGACACTATTTACATAAATATTTTAAAATGTCCATTCATCATATTTTACTTATATTTATATCCTATCATTATTTCATTTTATTATCAGGTATCATTTTCATTGTACCCTAACTCTAAATGAGGCCGAATAGCTTCATAAGGAACATCATTCTCAGGAGGTTTGTTTCACATCAGAATTATAAGAAAAGTACTTGATACATACGACGATCAAGGATCGTAAAAAAAAATGGCCGAGTGAAAAACAAACCTCTTATTGCAAAATAGAAAACGGCCTCTTGCGATAAGTAAATAGATATACCAAGTTATCTGCCTACGAGGGTCATGTGTGAGAATGAGGGGCATCTAGAGAGAGATATAAACATATGTGGCAAAACAAGGAATTAAATAATTGTGTTTATAGTTACCGCCAGTTTTCTTATAAATCTAGCTTCAACTAAATTAGCCTATAGGAAATATTCATTTATATTGTTTACATTTTCAAATTCAATTTCATGAAATAAATTTCTTTTGATTTTAAAGTAACGAAGAAATTGTTAAATCGAAAAATTTTCCCTAGAAAATATTGATTAAAGAAAAACATAAATTAGAAAAAAAAAATTCTAAGACGCAGTTTGTTTTTATGCAACTGGAAAAAACAGTTTGTAATCTAAGAGTAATTTATTAATGAAAACCTAATTTATTTTGCAGTCCTGTAATTTGATTTAATGAATTGTGTGATTAATATTTTGGGCCTCATCAATTCTATTGAATTATTCACGTTCCCAAGAACCAATAATTTGCAATCAACCCCACCGTTTTCGTCAAAACCAATTTTTCACAGATAATATAAATATATACATATATATATATATATATATATATATATATATATATATATATATAAGAATATTTACAATTTTGCTGTACATTAGAGATCTTTGGAGACAAAGGTAAAGCATCATAACTAGAAAATATTTAAAGAGTGGGCAAATAAGTAGATGGGGCTCAGCTCATAAACTATAAAAGCAACCATAGCTGAGCGGCATACGTCACATGTAACTTGGTGCTAGTTTTATTTCCTTATCCGAAATGGTCACACATTGCAAAACTAATAGTAAGAATATTGTTATGCTTACGGATTTTAGAAGTAATTTGAGAATATTTGTATAACACCAGCCGTGGAGCGTTGAATGGTTGAAATGAAAATCATTCTTCGAAAATAGGGATTAGATCACCTTAATTACGTTAAATTTCATTTCACCATATAAAAAATTATTCATTGTGTTCATCCAATTTGTTGTATAAAGTACTCGTGACTTTGAGGAGTTCTATGTTACAAAAATAAAATTATATTACCTAGGTCATTCCCGTTATAGAAGTTCCAATATTTTCCACTTCTATTGCATTCCCTTCACACAAATTAAATATGAATATAAATCGTTTTTATAGAAAAGCATGTATATTGAAACACTTTTCATTAAAATATAAAATAACTGGAATATTTGTTTTGGAGAATTTATGTTTTGACATTTACGGCTAAGCGTCACCTTGAGTTGATTAGTGCAAAATATAAGATGTTGTCTAAAGGATTGTACATTGAGGTTTATAAATCGAACTAATATTTGAATGTGTTATTTTTGCGTGAAAGTTAAATTTTTTACGGGGAACGAGCTATTAGTTAATATTGAACAGGTAACGTCTATGTATCTACTTCAATATTCCACGATGCATAAGGTTTTTCTTAAATGGTAAACAGCTTCCTTCTTTTCTCAGAATGTAAAAATCTTGCCTCAAGGATGTCCTTATTTAACTGAACTGATTCCATGAATGAAAATCATTCTTCGCATTTGGCATATTAATTATTGCATTGTTCATTGTCTTACCGCTGTTTATGGTCGTACTGGAGTGTGTCCTACCCTTTTAATTTGTGCTCTGAACTACTACCGCTTCTAAGATTGGAGCCATCCGCTTTCTGAGTCAGAAAATGATAAGATTTCATAAGCAGGCATTTCTCTTCTCGAGCAAATTCTTACTGAACAATAAACCGTATGGCACTAGTTTGCTATATTCGTATCAATACTGTTTAGAACCAAACACTCGGATTTTAAACGTTTACACCTTCTCTATTTAATTAGTTAGTAAATTGCTTCACAGTAAAAACTAACACCAAACTTGAAGGCAAGAAGCCGCACAGATAAATAGCGCATCCACGGATTCGCGTTAACCATTTATCTCAAACATAAATGTTCACAATACATAAATAACCACCATTTAAATCTCATTATAATTATAACTATTGTAAACTTTGAGTGGAAAGGTAATACCAATACCATCAGAATGATGTTATTAATAACTCACCTCAAGAGACTCCGTCTTTAAAGAAGCCCTTACCTGTAACAAAAACAATTTTGGATTAAACATTTGTGTTGATTCAAACATTTCGTGAAAATAAGTAAAATTCATATAAGAAAATGTTTTGGCCGATTCACAATTTTCAATTAGTTCAGTTGCAAAATGTCAGAGAGATGTTGAGGTGTCTTAACATATAAATAAGGCTCATTTGTACTTGTTCTTGTCTTAGGTTAGGTCCCTAGCATGGTAAGAGCGCTTTCTTCTTCTCATCTTCACTCCTACTATCCTTAACCCTTCGTTTTCTCCTATCCATGCACCCCTCCTGGCACAGCCCGTTGCCGGGATATCCTTCATGTGCTCTAACAATACCCCAAAACCACATAACAGAGCGCATACGTTCAGTAAAAGGGAAACTCTCCTCTCCACCTCAAGTACCTCATGTCACCGACCAAGAAAGACATAGGTGTAGCAAGGCCTCGGTATATATATATATATAAATTGTCTTTGCAGATTAGCCAATAATGCAGTAGGAGATTGCGCACAGTTAAAAGGAAAATATTCATTAATTAATTAATTAATTAATTTCATAGATTATTTAATGAAATTATTTTAAAAATTAATGTCCAATTCTTGTTACCAAGGCTAATTGAAAACCCGATCAATATGAGCCTACTCTCTTCAGGGTAGAATCAAGGATTTTAATTAGTCTAATTAAAAGAAAGGAATTATTTAACAGTAACGTTTAAACACTGTGCTGCAAATTATATTTCTGGTTTTCTTATAATAAATAATATATTCAAGCTACGAGTTGGCTTATTTAAAGTATTCACAATAAAACAGTTCAGGTTAAAGGGGAAGGCTTTGAATTGTAAAGTGTAGAAGTAGTCTAGCCAAAACTCACGTCACTGAATGAGTTCATTTTATGGAAAAGATCTGAGAGATTCTTGATATATAAAGCAAAATAAAATATATGACAGTTTACGGAGGGAAAAGAGCATGCCAGCAGGTAGGGAAAGAATTACAAATATTAATTCTGGAATAGGTTCCCAGTCCCAGCCACCGATGAGTTGGGGCCCCATGAAACTGAAGATATTCTGGAACTATTGAGAGAAAGGACTTCATAAAAGGACAATATATTATCTAAAACTATGATAGGAAATTGGGATGCATATTGGAAGTATATGGTGGACCAAAGTAAATGTTGGAATGCAAGTGGATAAGAAATACGGTCCGTGAGATTGGTCAGATATAACAGCCTCGAAGCCGCCAAAGTAAAAAAAATATATTCAAACTATTAGTTAGCTTATTTAAAATATTCACAATAAAATAGTTCAGGTTAAAGCGGACGGATTTTATTTCGTACTGTGTAGTCCCGTCAAAAGGGCAATAATACTACCATCATCGTCTCAATGAAGCAAGTCGGGTATAACTTCTTAGTTGGATCTTCGATTGGATTTCTAGGGGAGAAATATGTATAGTTTAAACCTACGAAAATCCTGTGGAGTGAGCGGAATTTCACAAAGTTTTAGAAATTGAATCCATACAAGAATCGGAGTTTTTAAATGTAAAATGTAATTCGTTAAAAATTATTAATTTAGATAGATATCAAGGAAAAAATATATTAAAGAGTTCCTGTTAAAGTTCAAATAGCAGAAAAATCAATCTGCTGCATTACACCATTTTCCTAAGAAAAATCTGCTGTTCTAATCCACTGGCCTTTGCCTAAATATACCCTCCTTGCTTCAAGGAGTAAAAGTTCCTTCTAAAGAGCGAGGTCACGGCGGAGAGGAAACCATAAAAGAGACTAAAACGCTAGCGAAAATTTCCAATTACTTTAAGGAGGTTGATAAAGTGACTTATTTAATATTCTGTAGGCTTATTAAATTTCCGATAGGAGGTAAAAAAGAGGTGGAAGAAACTTGGGGCCACAAATGGGAACGGCTGATCAAGGATTTAAGGAAAACGTTCCCAGCTTACCTCCTGAATAATGTAAGCCTTCGACCTCGGTCAAGAATTAGAACTAATCTTAGAACCAATTAATTCAGAAACAAAACGTGGCAAGATCATGTAAATCACTGTAACGAGTATTGTGTACAATCAATTAAGTGAAATTAACCAGCAGTTTGTCATGTGCTACTTAGAAAACTTGTAAAAGTACTAAAGTTTAAGAAAATATGGAAAATAAAGGAATAAATACAAATATGAAGGAATCAAATAAGTAATAAAGTCAAATATTAAATAATAATATAAATTCTAATAATAAATACACAATGTATAATTAAAACATTTAATGGAAGTAGCCCTATTGCCTCATCAAATAGAGGTTTGTAATCCAATGATGTGAATAATAATTGTATATTAGGTATATCAAAGGGTTTTTCTGAGGAAATATATATGTTTTCTGAGGACCATGTATGTACCTTCAAGAACAACTACTCAAAAATTCAAAATATCTTCGCAATAAAGAGTCGAAAAATTGTGTATAATCAATCTGGAGCATATGTAATGCGTTAAAAATGTTCTACTGTGCACCTTTTCTCTATTTTGAGTATAAACCACGATATTTGCATTTTTTAATTTTCAGCATTCAGTAATGTTCTAGTGTGCACCTTTTCTCTATTTTGAGTATAAACCACGATATTTGCATTTTTTAATTTTCAGCATTCAGTAATGTTCTACTGTGCACCTTTTCTCTATTTTGAGTATAAACCACGATATTTGCATTTTTTAATTTTCAGCATTCAGTAATGTTCTACTGTGCACCTTTTCTCTATTTTGAGTATAAACCACGATATTTGCATTTTTTAATTTTCAGCATTCAGTAATGTTCTACTGTGCACCTTTTCTCTATTTTGAGTATAAACCACGATATTTGCATTTTTTAATTTTCAGCATTCAGTAATGTTCTACTGTGCACCTTTTCTCTATTTTGAGTATAAACCACGATATTTGCATTTTTTAATTTTCAGCATTCAGTAATGTTCTACTGTGCACCTTTTCTCTATTTTGAGTATAAACCACGATATTTGCATTTTTTAATTTTCAGCATTCAGTAATGTTCTACTGTGCACCTTTTCTCTATTTTGAGTATAAACCACGATATTTGCATTTTTTAATTTTCAGCATTCAGTAACCTACCCCTCCTCCCTTTTAGTAATCGCACATTTACAAGAAGCTAATGTATCATGAAACGTGTTATTCCATGCTTAAATACCAAATATTGTTTTCAACGAACCTTTATTATATGAAATACACGCAAATACGTACGTCATCAATTATGTTTTGTTTGTACATAGCATTCTTTGTAATTATGAAATGTTTATTTGATCTATGCCACATTCGATATTTAATCGTTTCATTCATCACTAAAGTTCAAGTTTGTTAAAGGCTGAAATTAGACCCAGGGGAGGGCGGTGGAAATAGAAAATTCAAATTATCGCCGTCCTTTAATCGAATAGAAATGTTATAGAATCGATCATGTTAAAATGTTATGTACTACAATTGCTGCCCGAAAATATTTCACGTAAATCAAATATTAAACAGACCATTCCTACTTTATTGCTTTCTGCCTTCATTAAACTCCTACTTCTACTCATCAAGTTTTAACTTAGAAAGAATAAAAAATATATGGAGAGATGAGATTGCCAATGTGTCATCCAGCGCGTGGCAAATCTTCATAGTTTACGCAGCTCCTGCGAAACGGGTTTTTTTTTTAATGGCCATGGGAATTCAGATATTTAAAAATGTCACATATCGGGGCTTGTACAATTCAAGTTAAACTCTTTGAGTCTTGTCCCATCATGCTAGAAAATATCCATTCTACTAGTGAACATGAAATACAGGTTATTGTTCTTAATATAAATAAACTTATTATTACTGAGAAAAAGAAATGTTTCGAATTCCCACTTCAGCTAAATTTAATAATTTGGGAATTTATTTCCATCTCAAGCCTTTTAATATCCTCCATTCATTAAATTACATTCGGTGGTTTTACGTCATTATTGACAAATACACTCAAACGACAGATCAAAGAAATCGGAGATTCCATGATTCATCAATCCATTACTCCTTTCACACTTGCAGAATCCAGTATTTTTATTATTATTGTTACTTAACTGGACCTTGCCACTAATTGTGTCTTAGTAACGGCCTACATTACTTACAGGACTAGGAGAACCTTGGACTGGTGTAAATTCATTTATTTTATTATTTTTAGTTTATGTGTTATCAATATTACACATCTTCAAAACTCTACGAAAGTTCTGAAGGCCTTCAGAAGTTCTCAGAGAAAGTAACAAGGTCCAGAGGAACTGTAAACCGCCATCATTAATTTTACTCCTACTCGATTAAATTTGTATAGATAGAAGTCGTCAATACCTCAGAAACATCTATCAGGCAGTCTCAGGCGAATAGTCTTGGTAGAACTACCTGAGGCTCACCATAAGCCCTTCCATTCACTACCGAAATAGTTTTTCATAGTGGAACATATGTGTTTGCTGAAGTTTCCCAAGACTTTATCTAGCTCAGTAATTATTATCATGTTTTTCAATAGGGGCTCAGGTTGGCCGTGCGAGTTAAGGCGTTGGTCTGAATCTCGCCTGGTAAACCTAGAGTGGCGGGTTCGATTCCCGCCCTGGGCAGTAGAAATTTAGTTAGTGATGGGCTCATTAAATAAACTCCTTGGGCCCACCCTGGCTAGAAAAGGGTGGTAACCTGTAGATAACCCGCCCCGATTAGCCATTGTAGCATAAAATGGTATAGCCTGAGAAAGGTAGTCCAAGAGCTACCGAAAAGTTGCACTATGAAGGGTGGCGAGAGGATTGCTAGAGCAGATATCCGATTTGGAGAAGAACATATTTATCAAGAGATACCATGTCTATAACCCTCCTTCAGACCTCCGACAACGTTACTACACCAACACAAGTATGTGCAAACCTGGTGCTATCGGTTTTTTGATTAATGTATCACCTTTTCTTCCGCAAGTATGTAAAATTAAAATGGCTTGTTCGTCTTTCGAGTCAAAATTCAAATCTCTTTAGATATAATATTCAATTTAATTTCTTAGGTTCTTTTTGTTTCCAATAATAGGACTTTGAAATCAAAAGTCAGAAATGAATTCTATAATAGCCCAAAGTGCTATCTTTTGTAAGTAGAACAACGGTTCAGTTACTGCTAGACCCGGTGATTTCAAAACTAAAATCCTTCACTATCAAAATTATTCCGGAGGTTAGCTGGTATTGCATCAAGATGAGTTAATTCCCTATTGATATAGAAGTGCCAACGACTTGAGCAGCTAACAACTATATATATATATATATATATATATATATATATATATATATATATATATATAGCGAGAGAGAGAAAAATAGCCTCAGAGAAGGTCTGGAGCTGACCTAAAGCAAGTGGCGTTCACTAAGGCCGAGTGAGGTGAATGAGACGGATGCCTAGGGTATACTGAATATATTGCACAACGTGCTCTTCGGCGAACGCCGGACAAACTGGCCGTCCGTTTAAAACAAGGTTAAAAGAATATTTAAAGAATTCCTCGTCAGGCTTTAAACGGTACACTTTAGAAAAGTATCAAATTGGACCGCCTTGGATTATGAGCGTCGGGAAAGTAGCATCCGTAAAAGCAGGGAGATGAGTATCAAAGAGGGGTAGGAGATTAAAATTGATCTGCTGAAGCGGGGGTATGTCACTTAGGCCGATTTCGAGCTTCATGTTTAGTTCAACATAGATAGACGACACACAGGGGAGCTGTTCTCCAGACGTTTAAAGCTCAACCCCATTCCGTAAGTTAGGTTATTCTGCCAAAGAGTTTTCCTAATAATTTTTCAGTAAATTATCAAGCCTTGTGAGAAGTTTAACAGACTTACAGACTTCTCTTATAGAAATTAAATATTGAGGTTGTAATCATGGCGCGAATTATGAAAAATGTCTCCAAATATCCATCGCTCTTTCCCAGGCGTTGATGAAAATGAGGCCCGTTCAAACTATATATTGAACAACAAAAGAAACTGCCCTCCTTCTGGGACAGCCTCCTCATCTGCCCAAGGGGGTAACATTTAAAATCTCAATTTTTTAAATGAGCAATTTCAATTAAATTTTGAGGTGGGGCCAAAAAAATGAGATCTGCTTTATGTAATGCTTTTATTTGCACAAATAATTTATGATTCTCGCCGAATGCTTTTTCATTCATTCTATACGTCTATTGTGAATAATCGCAGTTCGTTTAGATTTTGGGCAGGTCTCTAGGATATCATACCTTTTGCACGTATTAGAAAGCACACCTTTAACGCTCCGGTTTTCTAAAGAGAATGTTCTTTGAAGTACCCACATCAAGGTTCATAAACCCTTTTCTACTTCAGTTGATTGATTGGTAATGGTTTCGAACCACTTATTCCTATATCGGCTCATTTCGGTGATCCGTCAGAAGATTTACGGCAGGTTATATCTTCAGAGACTTCCCTGTCTCCAGGTTATCTTCTTATTAATTGGGTTATATTGGTTCTATCTTTAAGGTGACGTTCTGATTTTCTCGTTCCGTGGGAATCCAAGGTGTTACCAACTTGTCTACACCAGTTTCCAGTTTGTTCATTTCTGCAAATTAGTTAGAATTCCCTTATTTCCTTTAGATCTAGCCCTTCATTCCTTTTGTTTCCTCTTGCCCTTCACTGCAGTTTCTCTCAGGGATAGGTGCTCCAAAGGTAAGCCTGATTTATAATTATATTTCTCTAGCATACATCCCTTAGGAAAATCAGCTATGGGGTTGTACTCAAAACCCGGTTTTCAAAAAATGTCTTCAAATGTCCACCGACCATATCAAGATGACGAAAATGAGGTCCATTTATAACTAATTATACATATTTTTTCTGTTAGCGATCTAGTGGTCTAATTTTTGATTGACCAGATCGCTATTCAATATTAAAATTTACAACACACACACACACATTTGTATAGTAATACTTCTCAAAATGTTATTATATTTCATCTCTTCTGTGTACGTATCTTATATCAAAACAATATAATTCATAATCATGAATAGTAATCAGAACTATGTAAAAAAAAAAGAAAAAAAGTCCGTCACGCAGGGGCTGCGTAAACTAAGCAGATTTCCCACGTGAAGTTATACAATATAGAAATCTCCATACGAGAGCCGAACAGTTACAGCAAAGGGCCGAACTAGCTTTTGGCGGGAAACTTAGTCGTCCGTTATCGGCCCAAATTTAACAAAAATGCAAATATCTCGGTTAATATTAAGATAGAGAATAAAGGTATAGAACAATATGTATAGTAAATTTAATTTACAATAAGATTCGTTCTATACAAATTTTTGATCCGACGTATGGTAACGGAGATATTTCGAATTTTCGAAAATCCCCCATCTAAACCCCCCCCCCCTCCCACTGGTCCGATTTCAGCCATTAACGAATTTGATCTGTCTTTTTGCATAAAACGTTTAAATATCGAGTTTGGTAAAGATAAAACAAAAATTGCGACCGCTAGAGCGTTAACAGCCAGATATATATATAGATATATAATTTTGAACGGACCTCATTGTCGTCATCTCCTGGGTAGGATCGATGGACATTTGAAGAAAATTTTCGAAAATCTTAAGGGAAATCTGCTAAAAAAAAAAAAAAAGTTTAGACTGACAACCAGTTTATACAGGAAAGTGGAGTTTACATAAAACCATGTGATTGCAGTAAAGCATAAGTAAGGGACAGCCAGGAAAGAATACCGCCACAAGAGTTAACCAACACGTGGCTGATCAGAAACTAAAAACTGTTTCGGGAATAGAAGGATGGTTTAGAGGGGAGGAGGATTCAAAAAGCCCGTCACGCAGGGGCTGCGTAAACTAAGCAGATTTCCCACGTGAAGTCTTACAATAGAGAAATCTGCCGAATTATAGGTAAAATTTAGTAGTTCAATATATATATATATATATATATATATATATATATATATATTAATATGGTTATTTTTTAAAATATTGTTAGCAAGAATATTTTATTATAGTGAGTATTTAGTGGCATATGTGTTATTTGTAAATGACTGAAGATGGAGTTCTGTCCATTTATTGTAACGTACGAGTATATAGCATTTTATATTAGAATGAATTTTTTAAATAAGTTCACTTTATTTCCAGTTAACTTCAGATGAGATAACTACCCGTATGATGGAATAGATATCTTGTGGCCATAATCGTTTTTCTAGAATGAGCACTAAGAGGTACTGTGACGGAATGGAAGTGACATGAGTGATTCCTGAATAGGAGTGGTCTTTTGAATGAAGTAGCTGTGTATCAAAAGGAGAGGAGGCAGCTATAATAGGCCGGGGGACTCTTTTGACAGTCTGTAGTCTCCACACCTAACCTTGCCAGCTTGGAAAGAGGTATCTCCTAACATGGCTATCTAATGTTATCTATTTACAATTACCAATAAAAAATGTCCGTCACGCAGGGGCTGCGAAAAATAAGCAGATTTCCCACGTGTGCCACGTATTTGCACTTATTTAAAAAAAGGAAAAGTTCAATGAGAACAATAACAGCTTCTTGTTAATATGACATGAATAGGGATGGGGTTTTGCTGAAGGCCAAAAACTAAAAATTGCAAATTTCTCGGTTAATAATCAAGATAGTAAAAATACGTACATACAGCATTTATAGAACATTACATTTTCAATAAGATTGGTTCTATACAATTTTTCGATCTGACGCATAATAATTGTCGAAATTCTTCCCCTCTAAACCCCTCCCCTCCCACTGGTAGGATTTCAGCCGTTAATGGGCTTGATCTTTCTTTTTAAATACAACGATTAAATATATGGAGTTTGGTAACGATTAAACCAAAATTGTGGCCGCTAGTCAAAGCTAATTAGCAGATTTTCCTTAAGGAAAATTGAGGTCGTACTCCTGACGCGATTTTCGAAAATTTTCTTCAAATGTCCATCGATCCTACCCAGGAGATGATGAAAATGAGGTCCGTTCAAAATTATATATATATATATATACACATATATATATATATGTCTGTTAACGCTCTAGCGGTCGCAATTTTTGTTTGATCGTTACCAAACTCCACATTTAAACGTTATATGCAAAAAGACAGATCAAGTTCGTTAATGGCTGAAATCGGACCAGCGGGAGGGGGGGCTTTTCGAAAATTCGAAATATCTCCATTACCATACGTCGGATCAAAACTTGCATAGAACCAATCTTATTGTAAATTAATTTTACTATAAATATTGTTTTATACATTTATTCTCTATCTTGAATATTACCCGAGATATTTGCATTTTCATTAAATTTGGGCCGATAACGGGCGACTGAGTTTCCCGCCAAAAGCTAGTTCGGCCCTCGTCTGGAGATTTTAATATTGTATAACTTCACGTGGGAAATCTGCTTAGTTTACGCAGCCCCTGCGTGACGGACATTGTTTTATTCATATGAACATACGCACAAAGTGTCATGTTGTAAATCTGGAAAGTTTTAATAGGTGGTTCAACATTTCAAAGATCAAGGATGCTAAAAAATAAATTAAATGGTATATTATTGATAAGTGAGTAGTTTTTGAGTAATTCCAACTTTATTGGCAAAGAGAATGGTTCTTTAAATCTTAGGACATTATTTGGTAAAGCACACTAAACGAGTTCTGTATCTTAACAAAGCATCTTGGCATTCAAGATAGGCAGTAAAAGGTAAGGTTTGTGATTTATAAACAAATTATCTGTGACATAATGGGACTAAGTAAGCTTCTAGAGCATAATAGTTGTCCTATTGTTGAATAATTATCTTTCATCCTCTTAATCAGTAAGGTGAAAACTCAGTGTTGATAGGGACTCATTTCAAAGATAAAGATTCGATGAAAACTGCGAATTAAAGAAGTAGTGCTGAAGCATAGTCACTTGAAAAATAATTAAAAATAGACAGGGAAACCGAATTCTCTCTTAGAGAAAAACTTCATAAAATCAATAAACTTTCTTAATGAATATATGCATTTGGAAATAAGCCAAGAGGGTAGATACATGGGACAAATCATAATGTGAGACACATTATTCAGACCAATAATAATCACTTCAACCACCGCTGGGATATCAACTTTTAAAGGAAGCCGCTAGTGCATAACAGCTGCAAAAGAGGCAGGACTGTTGTTAGTAAGATACTATAGGGGAGGGGAGGGGGGTTGTGCAAAAAGTAAGCCAATCGGTTCTGTAAACAAGACAATGAATGTGAACGTGGCTGAACGGAAGATGAGGTGGGTTTGGGGTGGAACTTCCACTGGTGGGCTGGAGAGCCATACGCAAGAGAAAAGTTTTGCTGTAATGAAAATTGTTAATAAATCCTTATAAATAAACCCATTATAAGATCAGTCGTTTCTTGGAATAGATTCGACATCTGGACGTCATAAGAGAAGTGTAGGTAGGCAGGACACGTCAGCCGGAATTCTGGGAATGAGAGATATAGGAGGCATTGGCATTTCCTTGGGAAGGGCTGCCTTACTTCATCCGTTAACTTACAGGCATGACACTGATTCCAAGAGAAAATACAATCCAGAACTGACCCACATCCTCTCCCAACACACTCCCAAAATAACAAAAGTCTAGCGAATAATTGGGCCTAAGTTATCAATGTCGGAATTTGACATATATAAATTCTATCAAGGTGACAATAATTGGTACACGGAATTCCATTATTAATATTTATTTAAGTCCACTTAATGCTACTATGGTTAATTAAGACGGGTTATCTAAAGGTTACCACCCGCTTCTAGCCAGGGTGGGACTAAGGAGTTTATTTAATGAGTTACACTAAATATATTTCGATTGCTCAAGCGAGAATTGAACTGAATTCTGGTTAATATAAATTAATCCGAATGATTAAATCACATTGAGTATTGATAATATACGATAATTAGAAAAGTATTTGTTGGGCGAATAATTATTCTGATATTTAATGTTTTTTAGTCCAAGGCTGTAAATATTTTATTAAAACTTATTACAATAATCCCTAGTAGCCATGTAATTAAAAATGTGTACTCGTCTCCATAAAACTCTCGTATAAAACAACAAAGCACCGCATTCAAATTTAAATAAAAGAGAAGTATAAACAAGCTGTGAGAAAACCCGCGAAATTGTATTTTAATTTTCAAACTAAAATTTCTTTAATCAAAAACAACCTACGACACAGTTATTGTATGAATAAAGGGGTTACTTCCAAAATCTTCTGAGCCTCGGATTGGATTTCCAAGTAGCCGGGAATTTTTAGTTGAAGGATTCAAGTAAATCCCCTATAAGAACGCCCTGACAAGTAAAGAGTGGCGCGATTACGTTCACGTTTTAATTGCATTAAACCTTAAATAAGATAGCTAACAATAATGCATAAATTGGCATAATCAGGTTTCACTATGTTAAACAGGATTTAATTAAGTTAGGCGAATCTGAAATAATAGGCTAATACGGAATGTAATCATGGATTACATGTGCAAGATAGATGTACTACTAATGCGACTCCCCCCCCCCCCCCAAATCCAGTGCAACAATACGCAGTTGAGAGTACCTTATTTATGAATGAACAACTCTTGCATCATAGTTGTTTATGACTATTCTTATGCTTAATAGTTTCACGCCTCCAAGTAAGAAAAAACCACGGACGTCATTTCATTTTCCTCAGAAATAAATATCGCAGGTCATAAACTTCAGCAAACAAAATAATTTATTATTTAAGGGAAAGAAAGATATGCCTGGCTAAAATTTAATACTTACAAATCAAACAGAAAATCAATAACTGATTCAGGGAGGAGACCAGTTTTAACTCAACCGTTCACTATTTTATATGTTTTTCTTGCTACTACAATCGGACGATTGAAGTTCTTCTTTCATATATTAATTGTACCTAGTTCAGTGTTTTGTGTGTATATATATGCACACGTAAATATAAATATATATATATATATATAGAACAAAAGGTGTTTTTGGAAAGAAGACATAAAAATGAAAAGTTATCTTGCCCTAACCTTTCCTTGCGGTCTAAGGTAATAGTCCATCCTCTTTAGTGAAATTCGTTGAAGATCGGTCAATCTTTGAGTGTGATTCCAATGAAATTAGACGGTCCGTTGTGCTGGCAATCCAAAAAAGCTTGAATATCTTCATTTGGAAGAATAAGTAAACGTTTCATTTGTCATAATTAAAAAATACCATTATCAACGTATAAAAATGACGGACGGGCACAACGATGAGACTATTAGTGCCCATACTGGAGACAATGGAGCCTACTGAGAAAGTTTTATGTTAATTATTATTTACGTCCACTTTATGCTACTAGCTAATCGGGACGGATTATCTACAGGCTACCACCCTTTTCTAGCCAGCGTGGCCTCAAGGAGTTTATTTAGTGAGTCCGTCACTAAATAAATTTCTACTGCCAAGGGCGGGAATCGAACCCGCCACTCTAGGTCTACCACGCGAGATTAGGACCAATCTGTTTTTTCAGGGTCGTAATTAGAGTTCCTCAAGAAAAAATGGGCGTGATAACTCATTAAATGATTGGAAATGAAAAATATTTTTGATTCGTCATCGCAGTGGATTTATTCAATACTCATGTCTTTAGTAAGAATAAGAAATGAGTTCCAAGCAAAAAATGGCAAGTAGCTGAGGAGAGTGATGACTACAAAATGAGACATGATTTGATGACTGTAAATTGCACCATGACTAAGAGGGAGAAAGCAGACATACAATGCGTTCATGACTGCGAACAACCTACTGATACAAGTTATGCTTGTTACTATATATAGTACACGCCAGCATCCCACGCTTGCCGGTATCAACACACGATACAGTGTATCGGAAGCGCCTTCGCTCGCTACAATTGATTCACTAATAAACTGGGAAAATACTTCAGTACGAATGCTTAAGCCGAAAAATGTTTACTGTTTCCTCAGTTTTGGTGACGGTTCTTAATTTGGTTTACTAGAGACGGTTTCTATTACTCTTTTTAGTAAGAGAACTGAAGGATACTATGGGTTTCTGCGAATGAAGCAGTTTCCTGCACAGCAAGTGTGCTCACTAGATGTTCACATTACAAGGTGATGGCGTCGTTAGGTTAAAAATAAATAGAAAATGCACACTGCCACTGGATGCGCAATCTAATCAGATTTCCCAAATAAAATTCAACAGACATCCCCTATGCATTTTTAGAGGCCAAGGACAAGTATAAGTAACATACACATATATTATCAAAACTTTGCCTCAATTCTTTATTCCTCCAACAAAAAGACTATAAATACGATTCAAAGATCCCTAAAAATAAATGAAGAACGTTGATTACGGAGTGTGATGAGAACGAACTCCTAGGTGTTTGCTTTTCCAACAGAATAACAGTAATAAAACATTTATAATACAAAATAATGCACCTCTACACAAGGGGATTGAAGTGGATACAGACGCAAGTCGGAATATAAATTTCCCATGGAGCAAAATTTATTTATCGATCGACCTTATAAAGGAGATCCTGTTTCTTTTCGCCCATCATTAATTTCCTTTTGTCTAAGGATAAAACCAAACAATACAAAACTTAATGAGGAAAATAGAAGCAAATTAAGCAACAAAGACTTAAATTGGTTTTGATCTCGAGTGGCGACAACATGAATCGAACAAAGTCCAATTTGATTTCATTAAAAAGGGAGTTAAAGACTACTTGATCAATGCCGAAGCCAAATATATAACAAAACAATATACACGGAAAAAGTATTTACCCTATAACAATCGGCTGGCTTGCAGATATTAATTTTTTTCTTCATCAAGCAAGTATGCCGAATTTACATGTATAAAAACTAGTATACAATCGGCGATAAATGTCGAAATTCACATATCTTCAATGGTATGCTTTCATAACACTGAAAGCCGATCGTTTTATTATTTGTTTCTTTTATACCCAAACCTTGTAAATGTACACGCGGTATCAATACAAGCTCCAGTAAGTTGCAGTATAAATAAGATCATAGTCTCACTTCTTAGGGATCAAATTGTCAAGAAATACACATGGTTTATTAACTACCTGCAGAATTTAATGTGAATAGTGTTTACTATTTAATTTTATTATTACAGGTAAGATTCAATTATCTATTTACCTCTCTCCACCCTCAACCTTAATGGAATCTGATTGAGTGATTATTATTGATGGTAAGAACAATTAAGAGAGTACACGAAATGATTTTCATTATTCTTTTTAAATCAACATTAAGACTTGACAGTTACATTGGACAAGCTGAGGTGATTCTACCTGTGTACAATCCTTTTAGCAGATTTCCCCTAAGGGAAATCAGCTATTGAAGTTGTACTCATGACGCGGTTTTCGATTTTTTTTTTTTTGAAAAGTCCCATCAGTCCAACCTAGTAGATGACGAAAATGAGGTCCGTTCAAAATTTCGATATTTAATCGTTTTATGAAAAAAGAAAGATCAATTTCGTAAATGGATGATATCCGACTAGTGGGAGGGGGGAGGGTTTAGAGGAGAGGAATTTTGAAAATTCTTAATATCTCCGTTATTATGGGTCGGATCGAAACATTGTATAGAACCAATCATATTGCAAATGTAATTTACTATAAATGTTGTTATGTACGTTTTTCCAATATCTTGATTATTAACTGAGAAATTGGCATTTTTTAGCAATCGGCCTTCAGTAAACCCCCACTCCTACTCATGTCATATTAACAGGAAGCTGTTATATCATGAAGCTTATACTTTAGCTGAAGTTTAAATACCGAATATTGTTCTCATTGAACTTTTAATTTTAGAGATGAATGCTAAAATAAGTGGCGCACGTGGGAAATCTGCATAGTTATGAGGCCCCTGCGTGTTTTTTTTTCCCACTCCTTCTTCCTGAGTTTTAATATTTACTCACTTCGGCAACCTCCACTAATCCCAACTCATTTTGAAGACACTATTTGTAACATATCAATTGGAGAAGAAAAATGTTTTGTGGGAATGGAAAACATTCCATCCAATATCTGATATTTTCAGAGGTATTAAATTAAAGAAAGAGATATTGCGAAATTTGTCTTCGAATTAAAAATGAGAATAAACACCGGGCTTCATTGAAGCTTCATACATTATTAATGAAGGAGATATGAAATGTAAAAGTAAAGAACAAGAATTACGTTTTAAAGATATGCAAAGACACACCGTACAATTAGAACTTGTGTCTAATACATAAATAAATGTTAAGTTACCTTGTTATTTTGTAAAGCCGCCAGTTTTAATGCAGTTTTCCGTATTAAACGGCGAAGAGTTTTCATTTAGTTGTGTTGTTGGCCTTGAGAGGAAGACTTGACAGCTAACGATGGAGAAACAGAGAGAGCCAAATACCAACTGAAAAGGGAAGACCCCAAACGGGTATGAGTAGGCCGGGAGTGACGTGTGCAGGCAGTTGGAGGTGAGTACGCATACCGGTGACGCATGACCAGAGTCAAGGTTACGTAAGAGCCGCCAGGTTTATGATAGCGCCTATCACCTGTCAACCATATATGCCGACTCCTGTTTACATGACGTCAATCATATGAGGGATTAGAGGAAAGAGAGCCCCCCTCCCCTCCTCATCCTATAGGCTCTGATAGCGGCTTATCGCATAATACCATTCGATAATAGTTGTTTTTCATTCTGTAATGAGCAGATGAGCCACGATGAGCGGAATCGATTAGTAAACATTATAAGACACAGCTGCGCGAACATCAGTCACGATTGTAAATGGAGACTATGCTAACGTAACTTAAAAAGATATCCTCATTATATTTATTTATTTGGAGCTTCGCAGCTGTGGCGATGTTACTCGGGGGAAAAAAACTGTATAAAATAAACTTAATAAAGAATCTAACCTCTTTAATTACATATCTCCGACCTTAGATACAAATAATAGACCTGTGAAGAGCATATTTCATAAAAAAAGATATCAAAAAAAGTAAATGTGCCCTAATTGCAGCTTGAGTCAAGAGTAATTCCTTCTTTAGGGTTGTGATAAATCACAGATTATTAGTTCATTCCATAAAGGCCAGATTGATCAGAGAATACACAAGACGCTGGTTGCATTTATTATGCATAAATTAAATTAAAAAAAAAAAAAAAAAAACGTCTAAAAATACTCTAGCTAATACTGAGTGCAATCTGCACTCGATATTGTGAGAACATTCTACAAACAACATATAACAACTGCATGCACAGCCTTATCGAACAATGTACTTGTATCGACAAGCACTACATTTTTCGTAACAAATCATACACAGACAAATAAAAGTCCGTCACGCAGAGGCTGCGTAAACTAAGCAGATTTCCCACGTGAAGTTTTACAATAGAGAAATCTGGATACTGGTAAGCACTTAACACCACCACGAGTAAATACAAACGGTAATGAGAAATCTTTCAGTTATTTTAATAAGCCCCCAACGAAAACGGCTTCTGAATTGTAAACAAATAGTTCTGCCAACAAATCAGAGCTGAAAAGATAGATAGACATATTCTCCACCAGAAAGAAAAACATACAACATATCTGAATATAACATTAACTTTATTGTAAACTATTTACTATATCTACTGCAATGTATAATGAATCAGAATAATTTATATTTTAATAACTCAAATTTTAGTAGTCCAAGAACTAAAGAAAGGGGGGGATCAACAGAACGTATTTGCATATATCTCACAAAGTAAAGGCTTACACGAGTCTAAACCGATTTCACGAGAGCCGAACAGTTACGGAAACAGCCGACTAAGAGCAACTATGTACTTCAGGAGCAGAAAGTTCATCATGATCGGGGGTTTATATTCTGGAGTCGTATGCCTTTGTCAAATGTGAACTTCTTAAGCAAAGGTTCTCCTCCGGTTGAGAGGAAAACAGTAGTAGTTTGTCTAACTAGATCTCCGTCATTTTGAATTTTAATGCACACGTTTTCCTTGAGCACTAAAATTTACAACTCATTATCTGCCGTATAGGTATTTCCCACGCATATATGAAACAGACATTAATAACTTAAATAGAATACACAATTAAAGTTTTTCCTAATATGGTTACGATTTTCTAATTATGTCTATATTGTAGAGAATATAACATACTTAAATAGAAAACAAATTTAAAATTATCTGAATAATGAGTCATGCAATGTGCATATTCAATAAACTAAGTAATATCCAAAGCAATTTTCAATATTAAATAATTAATAGCTAATTCTGGTCATATCAAAACACATTGTATATACAATCAAAAATATAATTGTCTTTGAACACATTGAGTACAGCCAAACATGTCAATGTAAACGTGAATGTGAACTTTTTATTTTCGATATTAGTACTAGATCAGATTAAATACGCTATTACAACAATAAAATAAAATGGTCTCGGTGACATCCAGGGACCATGTTCGTCTAAAATATGTAAACTTTTTCTCATTTATAATTCAAGCCTCATATATATGTAGAGTGAATGTTCACCCCTGTAATAAAGATAAATAAAATGGAAAATGCAAAGTACTCACAAAATCTATATATATATATATATATATATATATATATATATATATATATATATATATATATATATATAAAATTTTAACCTCTGTGTGTAGATTGATTTTTTTCGCGAAATTTCACGATAAATTTTAGTTTCACATGTCATAGACATCATAACTGCATTTTGTTTCTTTGGTGTCTGTTTGTTTGTTTGTAACCTTTTCACGCATAAACGGCTGGACCGAATTTTATGAAACTTGGTATGTATATTGCTACTAACCCAACTTAGACTTTAGGCTATACTAATATCCTCTGAGACGAACAGGAGTGGGGGTTATAAGGGAAGCAAGAAATTAAAAATAGAGATATTTCGGTTCCTATTGGTTTTTCAACAATTTTATTTGGCACAAAAGACTCAACCGAATTAACTCAACCTAATTCCTATTGGGGTTTCGGCAAGTATGCACATAACAAAAGTTGTTTATTTTGTTATTTAGAGATATTTGCTCAACAATTCGTTTCAATATGAACTACCAGGTACCTCTCCTGGAAACATTAATTCAAATTATAACATATTATTATAATATTTTGTCCCTAATAATTTAAATCTATACATAATGCACAGGAAACGGGAAATATGACAATATTGAGGACAGTGAAGTCTTACATAAAAAATTAATTTTATTATTAACAAATCCATAGAAGCGACGGGCATTAACCCTAAACACTGGGAAGGGTAAATGTCAAAATATTGTACAAAGTAAAGCCTTGCCAAAAAAAAAAACCATCACTATTTAGCCTCAAATGAATTCCCGG
This sequence comes from Riptortus pedestris, assembly GCA_019009955.1. NCBI lineage: Eukaryota > Metazoa > Arthropoda > Insecta > Hemiptera > Alydidae > Riptortus > Riptortus pedestris. The sequence goes on along the minus strand of CM032231.1, from coordinate 47,359,893 downwards.
GCGAAGCCGGGTATCTGAGCTAGTAGTCAATAATATAATATATCATTTTTGTTCTTAACTTTAAAAGATCTATACCATATTCGATATTTAACCGTTTAATGCAAAACAAGCTCATAGTCGATAACGGCTGAAAGAGAACTAGAAAAAGGGGAAGGGTAATGAAAAATATATCGAAAGTGTTGATCAGCCACCTCTTATGTGAAAAAAAAAAGAAGACAAATCCTGATTTTTGCATATTTTCATTAATTGTAGTGTTCACGGTGTTCTGTTTCATGGCTATATTCAAAATTATTTCATATTATTCACCTGTACTTTGAAATAATTGAAAGCAATACATTAATATTTCCATTTACTGCATGATTTAAACACTTTTTTATGACTCCCGTAAAAGTAATTTTTTTTTTTAACATACAAGGTTGCTGATCAACTTTGTCGATATAGAACCAATCTTGTTAAACTATAGGTGTTCTACAATTGTTAGTTTTTTCGTTAACTCAAATATTTAGCAAGTTATTCAGCTTCTGTAATTGTTTTCAACCTTTAGTAAATACCCAATTCTACTCATTTGGAAAATGAGCTCCGTTCAAAACTATACATACATACATACATATATATATATATATATATATATATATAGAGAGAGAGAGAGAGAGAGAGAGAGAGAGAGAGAGAGAGAGAAAGAGAGAGATTTATCTGTTAATGCTCTAGCGGCCGCAATTTTTGTTTAATCGTTACTAAACTTCATGTTAACATTTGATTTAAAATTATAGATGATGTTCAATAAAGGCGGGAATCCCTTGAGGGAGGAAGGGAATTTTGAAAATTTCCGTTATAATGCGTCGAATCGAAAAATTGTATAGAATTAATCTTATAGTAAATGTAATGTTCTATAAATGTTGTTATGAACATGTTTCCTGATGATTGAATATAAACCGAGATATTTCCATATTTTCGTTTTTGGCCATCAGTACAACCTTAACTACCATTCATGTCATACTACCAATAACCTGCTAAATCATGAACCATTACTTGAGAGACTTGAGTATTAAGCGAGTTGTTTGAACTTTCTTGTTTTCTGCCTTCAGTAACCCCCTTCTACTAATGGTTTTTTTTTCTCATATAAATATAGAATATGTGGTGAGATGAGATTAGAAGGGTTTTATACCAGAACATGGGTAATCTGCTAAGTTTACACAGTCCCTGCGCGACGGACTTTTATTTAATAGATTTTAAAATTCATAGGACCAATTGATGTTAACATTTAAATTACACCCATGGTAAACGTTTAAGCAAGTAAGATACATGTCTATATATAGTAGACAATTTAAAATTTCCTTGCTTTTATTGAATTTTCACATTAAATCATTTAAATTTATAAAATTCTATGAATTGGGAAAGGGAATAAATTTGCTCGAAATGTCGGCAAAGATGGAGTTTTAATTTTATACTTACATCACCATTTATTCGGGCTTCTTCAAATCAAGGTATTGGGGTAAATTACAACCCCCTCGGCCACTCTAGGAGCCTAAAAGTATGTATGGTGTTTTCCGGAGGTGTTTTCGCACCTTACACAAATTAGTCGGTGGAAAATCATGGTTTGTAAATGTGATACGTATTTTGTAATTATAAATACAAATCATAAAAAAACACACAAAAAAGAGGTAGATTCATAAATAATAAGCAATTAAAACCCACAAGAGTAATATGTAGAAAAGTGTTATTCAAGTCAAACTTCACAAACTCAACAAAAAGTATTTTTTGAGAAGTACCAATAATGTTGATAGTGACTTCGGTTAACAAAAATAACAATGTATCGCATAAATGTTAAAGAGATCTGACATAAATTTCATGAATTTATCAGCTAACCCAGACAAGGGTAATTTTATTCAAAGGAAAATCCTCTTTAGCTTTACAAGATATACCAAGAAGGATAATGAAACATTTTTACCCGCGCAGATGGTTCACCGAAATCATTATAAAAGCTCTTTGGGGATGAGTGGTGTTGTCTAGTTTAATATGAAGGCAAAGAAAACTTGGCTGTATGATTTTGCAGACAAAAGGAAAGACTCCTTTTATGAATAATAGGACGAGACAGGTTGGCCAAATAATTGAGGAATATTGAGGAGGAAAAGCGGCAAGGCAACGCCTACCAACAGGTTTTCCCCTTATTTTTGTATATATAATTGAATACCTTATTGTTGGCTCGCAGCATCAAAGGAACACACTGTTCTTCACTCTCCAGAATAAGTCGTCTATAGCATTATTGAACTAAACCTCGCCTTGACGAATTTGACTCCATATTATAATACGTAAGTAAACACTTCTCTCTGAGTAAATCTCCCTACTATTTCGGATGAAGTGTAATGGCTGATCAAACGGGAAACCACTGAAAACCCTTGTGATACTCTTTCTGGCATTCGTTTATTTGAAAAATCAGAAATTTCTACTCTCCAGAACAACTACCAGGACACAGTAATAAGATATTTTAGCTACTTTTGAGAAGGATAAACGTCCGCTAATGCTATATAAAATACGGTACAATGGATTGGTGTCCAAACCAATAATTTTTTACAGAGAGCCATTTTATATTCTCTTAATATAACATAAAATTAAATTAATATTTTATTTGACCGACCGTATACGACTCCCTGGTAATATAAAATGAGAGAAGAATTTTATTTGTAGATTAAATATACCTGTAACAATCAATAAATAGTATTATGCGTTTAAGTCTTGGAATAATTTAGGTTTCAGTCGCAAAGGAAACACAAAGATTCAATTCATTTATGCACTAAACGATTGATTCATTATAACACAAATGCCCTGAAATAAAATGAGGCAATTCAACGAATTTTGATGAATGCTTGTAAATGGCCCATTCTTAATTGATTGACAAAGAAATGGGCAGACTAACAGCCAACAATGCCAATTCCCATGGCAAAATGTTAAAAAAAAAATTGTCCTTCGAATTCAAATACCATTACGGGAAAAAAATTAATAGCTTTAACTAGATAGAAAAGTAACCTTTTAGCAGATTCCCATTAAGGATATCAGCTACTGAGGTTCATGATTTAAAAAAAAAAAAATCTTAAGTGTATCGTCCCTTCCCTGGAATTATGAAATTGAAGTATTTTTTAATATATGAACATAATATGTAAATATATATGAATATATGTATGCAGGAATATAAATATATATATATATATATATATATATATATATATATAAATAAAACGACAACATAAATATATTGTATGTCAGACGTCTCTGACCCAACTCGATGTGTAAGGCTATCAGTGTAAAACTAAAAATCAAGCTCGTTAATGGCAATACTCAAACTGTGACGAGGAGAGGTAGGGGACCCAAAATACGTAAGATCTACGTTAATGTAAGACGGATCGAAAATGTTACATAACCAATCTTATTGTAAATGTAATTTTGGACAATAATAACCTTATACATGTTTTATCTTCTTAATTCTCCGGAGATATTCGCATTAACATTCATTGTTTTAGTTTTCAGCCTTCAATAAACCTATTCACCTCTTCATCTCAAATCCGTCAGATTCCGCCTATTATCTCTATAAATCGCTATAATAATGGCCCAATTTAAGCAAAATTCGATATGTTTACTGTTACGAAAAATTTAGAGGCGAAATAGTTTAAAAGAAAAATAGGATGAAAACGATCGGGAATTTACGCGAAAATAAAATATTGATATTTCTTCAATTTTTTGACACATTTACAATGTTACATTCCTTTAAGGGAAATTTACTAAGATATTATTTTTTTTAAATGGAAAACTCTGGCGCCACAGGGTTTGAGTAATCCATTTATATCAGGCTAGTAATTCTTAGTATCAAGGAAAAGAATTTCTAATTCGTTGTGATGCACAAGCTTGGTTATCATAGTTTAATTAAAATATATATCAATAATGTAACTTAGTTATCACTGATTTCTTATATAACAATTTTTGTTTGTTTATGTGTTTTGATCTCTGATTAACGTTTGAATTTAGGGATTTTTAAATTACCATTCATGTATAAATAAACATCACTAAAATTTGTTTTGAAAAGATTGTTCAGGGAAAATCTTATAGTACTATAAGATGTACTTTCCAAAAGTAATTAATGGAAGCTTATTTACTGTAGCTTTTAAGGACTTTACCTTAAACATTCAAATTGGTTAGTTAATCATATATTAAATTCAACAACGATATACAAATTCAAACATATACACACGTTAAATAATCAAATACATTTAGTAGAAATATCTACATAAATAAAATTCTTAAATTTGTTGGGCACCAAAATTGAAATTTGTCTCTATCTATCAGACCGCTTACCACACAATTACTTGATTAGGACTCCCAAGATTTCCTTGGGCTTTTATAGCATATATATGTGTCGACTATTCCCAGGTACAACATAGCCCCAAGAAAATACTATTTTTGTTGTGAGTTTGGTCTATTTTGCAATCAAAATATATATTCAACAATATCTTCGTTAATATTGCTTTTATAGAAAACATTTAATGATCGAATTGAGTTTAGAATATATTTTCTAAAACGCATCCGGCTTACGAGAAATTTTAACTTTCCGTTTACGGTCACCAATAGAGATTAGTTTTAAGAAATTTCTTTATATGTATCTTTTGTTAGTATGTACTTTTTCATACTTATCTAATTCAGGCGACTTTATCTGGTTTCATGGACTAATGCTCAAATAATACAATTGTTCAATTTTCATCTTTCAAGAAAGAATATAATTAAATTTACTTGTAGAATAAGAATAAATGTTTTCACAGGAGAACAGTTAACAATTCCTGGCTATGCTGAAAATATCCGTGTTTATACTACTCCTGTAAATCCTTTTTACCAAATTAACTTCTCTCTTTATATTTCGATTCTAAATTACATATAATTTAGTTCATAATACAAATTCAGAACTGTAATGATTTCATTAAAATACTGCTAATAATCGACTAGAAAAATAGAATTTTATATTTCAAATTACAAAATAATCACTTATTCCATTAGGTATACATAATACAATTCTGTATAAGAAACAAAATCAGTTAAATAAATATTTTGTTCCTTAACTAGCACAGTTAAACTCTATTTTGGAATAACAACAGGGTATCCCCTTATAGAACAATATCAAACTTGTCCTTTCCAATGTAACAACCTGGAAATTTACAGTACTCAGGAATTGATGTTATTCAATCAACATGGAAGTTCAGTCTTAAATTCCAATACTGCAAATTAATACTATTATTAGACTTATACCTAAGGCTTCCATGTGTTAAATCAATAGTGTAAATCCACTCAATTAAACATCTAATGAGAAAATGAATGAACGTAGGACCTCCGTAATAAGCAATTGTGTAAGGTGACTAGAATTTAGGGACTAAATTGCAGCTTCAAATCGTATTCCAGCAGAGATCCGAGACCATGCCGACTTAAAACTTGACTGACTTGAAGTTATGGCCTGGAAAAGAGAACTAATAGAAACTTAGGTAATACAAGATTAATAATTTAATAATATTGACAAATTTAAAGGCAAGCTGGTGATCTAGTGCACTTAAGTATTTCATGCAAATAACTACAAAAATTCATATTAACTTCTTGGAGGGGGATCTTTAAATGGAAACAGGTAAAACCAATTTATAAACTATGAAAAAAAAACTAAAATAAATAAGATATATTTTAAATGAAATTACACTAGAAGTCTCATTAATTAAAAAAAAATATGCCAGCAGAAATTGCAATTAATTAAACAACATATTTAAAGATATATAACAACGCATTATATTTATTCTTAAATCACATTTTGGCTTCGGCGAAGATATGAAGGCACTTTTGCTATTTTGTCATGTGAACAAACTGAATATGTCATGAATTTTTTTTTTATACATAAATTTGCTAAAAACTAAAATCGCCCGTATATCGTTAACCGTAAGTTGTACGGTAAAATAGAATTTAATCAAAGTTGTAGTAAATTAAATTAGCAAAAATATTGGTTTTTGCAACCGCTTTAAAAAACCGATATATTGAAAAATCTTCTTTTTTTAATTTTAATCATTTTTTTTTCCACCTTTTATTTTTTTCTATAAAGACACCCTCTCACTGCGGCAATTCTAGCCGTTAACGAACTTGACATTTCTTATCCGGAGAAACATTTAAATAGTACAGTTGGTTTCAATATCTCGAATTCTGCGGCCGCTAAAGCGAGTAGACATACAATCTCACACGGACAATTTAAAACCCAAACTGATGTTTTTGGCACTCATTTGCTATGATTCGCGAAAATATTATGTAGGAAGTATTACGCAATTTTGTTAAGTAAGGAACCTCAATAGTTACTTTTCCTAAAGAAAATGAAATATAAATTACTTTAGCTTCATTTAAGATACATAAATTATAGAGGGTGGCGTTGAATACATTTCTTATCACTTCTTTATACCAAATTATGTTTTGGCATATTTTGATTGTTAAGTAAAGATAAGAATTTGCTTGAAATTCACCATACAAGAAATAAGACAGCAAAACGGTCTGAGATTGTATAACAGTTTTTTGTTGAATTTCAATGAATGGAAATGCTAATAAGTAATGTGTACACAAGAAATTTAGGAAGAAAAAGTGATTTATTTATTATTTTGAAATTTGAAGTTGATAGAGATGCTTATATATCATTTACCTGGAAAACCAACAGTAAAGAACTAATTCAAATGTATGGTTTTCCCTCGCAAAGGGGTCGTATAAGTCGTCCGTGCCTCCTATTCAACATGTGGGCACACTGTTTTTATAGATACCGTCGCACGCTCGGAAGAATTGTGGTATATCTAACGATTTTTATCAATAAAAAATTCATACTAAGAACAAAAGAAAAAAAAAACTATTGACACCAGATAGTTTTGAGAGACTGGTTCCAAATATACAAGGATTTAATACTAGAGAATGGTCAAAAACAGAGTGCCCACAAGATCTTAAATGCGATGTTCTAAATATATAGTGATTTAGGTTATATAGCAAGGTTTTCCTCAGTGTACGACAAAAAACTGTAATGTACAATATACACATGAGAACTTCAATGAATATAACGAAAAAGAATGGCTATTCAAGCAGAGGGAAAAAGGTAAAATTATGTAAGCTGTATTGGGTCTATGTATTTATTTATTTCTTATGATATGTTATATTATATGAATAATAATATAAAAGGTCGATATTTGAGGAAGAATTTACTTGGGCAGAACGCAGTAGTAGTAAATAAAGGCCCACAGGCAGACGGTCTGAGACTGGTGATCCACCAACTGGGCGAAGCACGCAGCAAGTTGTTGAAAATGTTAAGGAAGCGTAAGTCCAAGAGTGAGAGAGACACAAGAGCCACAAGCGAGAGCAGAGGAAGAACTGGGGAGCTGGAGGAGTAGCAACCCCACCCCTATATCCCCACCCCTTCCCTCTTTCCCCTCCACGAGTCAGTGTCGATATGCTAACCCCCCTCCCCCTTCTCTCTTGACAGCTATGCATCTGTAATTTGTTGAGCCTGCTGAGGGGACGTTTGGCCTCAGGCCAGCCTGTCTTGTTTTTTAACAGGAGCCAAGGAACGTCTACGCTTAGCAAAATCTTTTTCTAAAAACGAAGGGAGGAAAAGTTAAAACTCTTCAGCATCATTGGGCCAATGTGGAAAATAAAAAATAATTTTCAATAGCTAGATAAAACATCTAAGACAGAAAAGCATTAAGACTTTGAAACTAATACTGAGAAGAGCCCAGTTAACGAAGGTAACACTCTAAAACGTCCGTCACGCAGGCGCTGCGTGAACTAAAGGAGATTTGCCATGTAGCTGGTATGACACAATACTAATCTCACCTCATCATTTATACTCTATGTTCAAGTTAAAACCAGATGAAAACTTTTGTACGTTAACCCCTATATCATGATTCGCCATTTTGTTATAAGGACCCCTACCTTCGTGCCTATCAGAAGATATATTATACAAAATTTCATCATAAATGTAGCATACCTCCATTGAGCCAATCGTATTTCATTCGTATACTTTTTGTGTTGATGAGACTTTCAGGGAAAAAAGAATATTTTTAAATGGTTCGTGCATCCCATCACATTTCCACATATAATAATTTTACTACAAGCTAATGTACGGCTCTGGAGTCAAGGCTGGTGACATCAATTTCCCCCTCCTAATCTAACTAATCACTCACCTAGCTTTATACTTCAACGGGTCTCTTGTGAAATTTAAAGTTTTTACTATGCTGATTTTGATACATCATTAAGAAAAGTTGTTCTGGTATTTTTCTTTGTAAATAATTAACTGACAAAACTTTTCGAAAGGTTAGGATTAATATTTGAGTTTTGTATTATGTCATTTTATTGTAATTCAAGCAGGTTTGATTTTGTTGTATTACTCAATATATACCACGATTAGTGATTTTAATTGAAGAATAATTGAAGTTGAGTATTTTAACTATTCCAATGTCCCCCGGATATCACGCCAATGCTGTCATTCCTCTGCTGTAATGATGTTTCTAGCCATAATCAACGGTGTTGTCAAACTTGAATGGTACATTTTTGAATAACATGTATATACAATATCAAAATTTGGAGAACTAGTAAATAAACGTAACTAAGGAGTTTCAAGAAAATCGTCAACAATATGAACACAGGACTTTCCGCGGGAACTCTTAATGAAACAATACAACAAAAGGCGCACCATCCAACAGAACGATCCCACTTGTCACAGTTAAAACATTATACTTACGACAAAGTTTCAATACAATTCACTAGCGAATAGTTGTTTTATTACAGAGACACATCTCAATTGTTTCATATTTCATGATAAAAGTTGATACCAAAAGTTCCAATGTAGATCATAACGGCCCATGTCGTAATTTTGGAGTTTACCCTTCGTCTGCTAGTTCTTAATATGCTCGAACATTTTCTAAGTCTATTTGATGCTATCTTTCTCAGCCTAAAACAGCTTGGGTATTTTAGCTCTACTTTATTTCAAACTCTCCCTGCAATCGTCCCAGGGATTTGTATGATTATTTAATATTTCAACATGAACACCTGATGACCACATTAACAAAGACGAGAGAAAAATCTAACTGAAAAGAAATAACGCTGGGGGTAACGGCGTGCTATTTTATTTCTCATTCAGATAATAAAAAGAAAAGCAATCAAGAAAAACAGTTATAAAACGTCGAGCGCATCTCTTTCTTTCCCAAGGAAAAGCCTTCCAAGATATTTTTGTTTTCCAGAGAAGGAAAAAGACAGAGGATTTGCGTCATTCAAAACCAATATAGTGACTCAGAAGCAGGAGAGGAAACTCCATGAAGCCAGGTAATTCAGCCACTCTTTCTCAATCTAACCGAACCATGCCACATTCTCATGATAAAGAAATTGCCCTACTACCTGATATACCTTGTATTAACAACACAAAATATTTTACTCTAAATAACAAAATAAGTAATTTTTATAATAAGCACTTTTGGCTAAAAATGAATAGGAAATAAAATATTACGTTTATCAGGCTATAGCTTATAATACATAGCTTATAATACATTACGGGACCGTGCTAACTTGGATACTGAGTTTTGCTAAGTCAATTGTGATGTTCCGACCTTTAAATTGTCGATCAGGTCGGCGCTACATACTAGAACTCCAAACAGTACCTACTTCTGCACACCAAATTACAAGAGCACAAACACAATGAGTTTCAGAACATTTAGTAGAATATACTCATAATAGTTTGGACCGGCTGCGTTACATTCAACGAAATTACAAATTCACTTAGGTTGATAGGCTCCAGACGAACCGACATTTAACCCAAAATAATGACATTCAAAAATTCTAAACTTATCACAAACTCGAAATTTCAATTTACTCATCTATCAAAAGATCACAAGTGACAAGCCGGCCAACATCCAGTAATATCCACATTTTCTCTCACAAAAGCCAACAAAGGACCACTTGATAACCTAACGAATAAAATCGGGGTTATTTGTAGAGATAGAAATATCATCCCACTTCTCTATAATAAATCATTTGACATTGATTTGGCTACAGACTCAATAGCGAATGTTTTTAACAGAAATTAAAATGTACAACAACAAAATGTCGCCTGGTGATAATTACCTAAATATTTTCAGAAATTTTTAGCGCTGGCAAGCAATGCAACTGTAATGCATATAGGAAATTTTTAAATCCAAAGAGTTCTAAAAAACTTTCCAAAGACACTTAAGAAACTTTCCAAAGTAAGAAATAAATATATAAAGCTAGGGACATCGACCAAGCCTTTGATACTTACCGAGAGGTCTTAGAAAGTTTTTCATAAGCAAGGAATCATTAAACCACCCATATTATAGAATCATACCTCAGATGGAAAACTTCTCAAACCCGAATCAACTCATAGCTCAACTTGAAAAGAACAGGCGAAAATGCACTACCCCAAGGTGTATAAGGTCCACAATAACATACAATGGAAATAAACATTTTATTTTTAAATTAAAAAAGAAAAGAAAAAAAATTAATATTCTTAATATATTTCCTAGATATATATCCTTTATTCTAGGGAAATTCCTAATTCCACTAAACATTATCCTAATTCCTTAAAACATTAGTCATTCTCATAGATTATATTGTCGTTAATTTATAAAATTTTACAAATGTTCAGACGTATTTTTACTTCCTTCTATAGAAATAAGTCTATCAACCAGGGGCTGCGTAAACTAAGCAGATTTCCCACGTTCTGGCGTGACGAACTAGTTATATCATTACACCATATAATACATTCTCTATTTCAAAGTCAAAATTAGATAAATAGTAGAAGGGGTTTACTAAAGTCTGAAAACAAGAAAGAACTAAAAACTCGGATAATATTAGATTTAAGAGAAAACTTATAGTATAATAATTGTAAAGCATCAATAGCAACATGAGTGGTTCTATAACATTTTCAATCTGACTCATAATAACGGAGATATTATGAATTTTCAAATTCCACTGTCTAATCCACCCTATTACGGGTCCAATTTCAGCCATTAGGTCATACTACCTTTAGTGTTAAATGAAACAGTCAAATATCGAATAAGGTATACATCAAATAAATATCTTCCAGTTAAGAATGTAAAATCTTGTACGTACCTCACGCAGGAAAAATTCAATGAAAAAAATGTATGGCATTTAAGCTTCCAATAAACTGGTTCATGATATAACAGGTTATGGTTAACATCCTTTTCTAAACAGAGTGGGATTAAGGATATTATTTAATGAGTTCATGACTACATAAATTCCTATTGCTTAGGCGGAAATCAAACTCGCCACTAACCATATGAGATCAAGACCAACGCCTAAAAGCATACGGCTAAACTGAGTCTCAAGAAATAATTTTAAAAATCAACCAAAAATTTGATTTATTTAATTAAATAGTAGTACAAGAAAGTCAGATGGTACCCACAGATCAGATTTTTTTATTAATATACTTTGGAGTATTCCGTATTTCGGCTCCCACTTTTAACTAATGTTTTCTTGTTATTGCCCGTAAGCAGCTTCGTGAGCATGGTCCAATGTTTAAACAATTCAAAGCGAGTAGATTATTTATAGAAAGATCTAGCTATCATCATCAAACCTTGGCCGTTAACTAACTGTGTCCGAAGGTGGCCAAGACACAATTTCGCCAAAGTAACGTAGCATTTTAACGTCATAAAGTCACTATGATACGCCAAACTACAAATTCTTTCAGAAAAAAAGTATATTAACAGAGGTGTTTATTTTCTTCAAAAGAACAAGAATCAACTACATAACAAGGTACGAACATAATTTAAGTCGTTTAAACTGTAAGTACCATGTATGGTAAAATATTTCGTCCTCTAGACATTTTAGAAGGAGGCAACCTTTTTTTGAACTTAGCAAACTCTTAACGACTCACTTAAAAATTCCCCCCATTAAAAATTCTGTTTAAACTTTATCAAGCTGTCAATTAAAGATGTCCCCAATAAGCAAGTTGTAAACTTTCACAAAATATTACTCTTTTCGAAGTACGTCGTTAGGACCATTAGGAAGAATCTAGCATACAGGTAAAAAAGAATAAACTTTCATCTCCCAATTGAATTACTACATCCCAATTATTAATAGATTTTCCTTAGGGGAAATCGGGTATTAACCTTGTGCACAAGACACACAAATTTTTTTAAAATTTTCTCAATTGTCCACTGATTATACGTAGGAGAGGATGAAGATGAAATCCATTCGAAATTTTATATATATATATATATATATATATATATATATATATATATATATATATATATATAAACAACCGCAAAAAAAAACCGGACACTTAGATTTAGTCTTATAATTTTGTTAAATACTTAATATATATGTATATTAATCTTATTAATTAAAATAATTGGTTAATCTATAGCTTATTTAAACAAAATCTGCCAAAAGTGAATAATTTTTATTGATTACTTATACAAAAATACAAAATAAAAAAAAAGAAAAAGATAAATTAACACATTAAAAAAAAAAAAATAATCTTCATTTTTATTACAGTGAATGGTAGACTTCGCTACCCCAAGCGTTTCGGCAATGTAACGTAAGCTCCGGCCTTCCATCTAAGTTTGAAAGACCCATTATTCTGGGCCGAAATAAAAATAAAACATTAATTAAAGAAAATGCTTGGTTAATAATTAAAGATGTTTAAATGTGCGAAAAACTGCTTACAGTTTAGAATAGATCAACTTCACGACAAATAAATCTAATCTGAGTTTTATCTAATTGTTTACTAATCCTGAAGGGATTAGTTCAATGGACTTAGACTCTAAATTCTCTGTAATAACTAGAATACCCACATAAAGAAAATTGCTGAAAATTAGCTTTTAATACGACAAATATGAAGTGTCCGGTTTTTTTTTGCGGTTGAGTGTATATATATATATATATATATATATATATATATATATAAACAAACAAAATAAGCTGCCCTCCTTCTCAGGGTACCTGTATGGACAGCCTCCTAATCTGCCAATTTCTGGTAATAATGTTTTTTTTTTTTTCAATTTTGTTTAATTGTATACGAAAAGTTGGAATAAACTGAATATTGCAAGTTAGGGGGGTATCTCAGGTGAGAGTGCAGCTTATTATTTGTATCTTTATTTTTTATATAAATGATGATGGATAATTCTTATTGATGATTTTAGAACAAGTGTGGATAAGTTCTTCAGTTCATCGTTTGTTAGCCCTTGTTCTATTAGTATCTTCACCGTTTTTTGATGGAGGACGTCTCTTGAGCCGAACAGTAGGTACATAACCGTCCAGTCATGGATGTCGTATTTCTGTATGAAATAGGGGCAACAAGGTTCATATATGCCTTTCTTCTCCTGGTCCACCACGTCTGCTTGATTTTTGTTAATCTCAAAACGGACAGTAGGATCCAGAATTAAGCACCTTTTTTCATTTATATTTTATGGATACAATATCCGCTCTTCTTGGAGTGCCGGCTGAGGAATTGCAAGCGACCTCTTCAAATATATCCCAATCTGGGTGCTTCTTTTTCAAGAGGTGAGCAATATGAGTACGGACCTTATGATGCCGAGAAATGCGCATTTGCTCGCCTCATGGACAAGAAACCTAGAATATGCAGGAGGGTTTCGGTCTCACTGCAATATATATATACTAGCTAAGGTACCCGGTGATGCATGGAATAACGATGTTGACTATAATGATTGCATTTTTATAGCAAGGCTTCAATGTGTACAATACACTTCCTGTCAGAGCATATTGTATCTCCGTAAAAGCCATGAAACTATACTGGACTTCTTTAGATAAAATTATTCTTCACCGAAAAGAAAAACTATTACAGAAATATATCTGAATATAACATTAATTTTATTGGAAACTATTTACTATGTTTAGTACTGTAATTTACAATGAATCAGAACCATTTTTATTTCAATCACTCAAATTTTAGTAATACAAAAACTTAAGACGGGTCAACCCAACATATTTGCATGTATCTCGTATAATAAAGGTCTCCTGAAAACAATATTTGGTATTTAAGCTTCGAATAAAGTGGTTTATTATATAACAGAGCATTGTTTATGTGTCATGAGTAGGAGTGAAGGTTTGCTGAAGGCTGAAACTGAAAAATGTCAATATCTCCATTAAAATTCAAGATAGAGGGGCAATGTATATAAAAACATTTATAGGAAATAAAATGTTCAATAAGATCGGTTTACACAATTATTTAATCCAACGTATAATAACGTCAGGCTGAAAGCTGAAAGATGCTTTAATGAATTGTTGAAACAAAATATAAGTCACTCCCACTTAAATTTTAACTTAAAAAATGATTTGTAAAAACATAGCCGTAGCCATGATAATTAACAAAGTACAATTACTAAATAAACTTTTAGTAATACATTTACTACGTAACATAGCACAAGTTGAATTATAAGATATTCTTTATGTCAGTGAATTAACAAAAGTGTTAAGGCAAAAGAAATAAAAAGGTAGTCATAGTCACTGACATAAATACAATTGAATGAATTTAAAAAAAAAAGTTTTTTATATTATATTGATATTATAATATAATAGTGCCAATATAACTATTATTATAAAATAACTATTATAATATAAAAGTACTATTACTATATTACTATTAGAATATGATGAGTACAAGTCTCAAATCAAATTTATGGAAGAAATTTCAAACGAAAAGTCACTTGAATATACTGGCGAAAAGTATGTGGATTATAAGTTTCAAATTTATAAGGAAAAGGAAAATAAATGACTAAATATTTCAACATCTTTAAATAGATTGAGGAAAATATAGAGATTCCAATTATAAGATGGTCAACTGCCAATAATATCACCACAGGATGAAGAAGCATCTCTGGGGGATCTTCGGGAAGGCCATAATCAATATTACTCATAGTATTTAAGTCTCAATAAATTCTGAAATTAATCTTTTTATAATAATTAATAGCTTTTTACACATTTTTAGCAGATTTCCCCCAAGCAAGTAATATTCATATATATATATATATATATACATATATTTGAACGGACCCCATTTTCGTCATCTTCTTAGGTAGGATCGATGGACAGTTGAGGAAGTTTTTATAAATCGCGTCATGAGTATAATCTCAACAGCTGATTTCCTTTGAGGCAAATCTGCTAAAAAAAAAACCAGCTCAATACACATATAAAGTTCAAAACAGTAGCCTTCATAATATGCTGTTCAGCTCTACGCTTGATCCAGCGCCCCAAGCTTTTTATTTTAATTTTAATATTATTATTGTTTTTTTTTTTAGCAGATTTCCCTTAAGGGAAATCAGCTATTGAGGTCGTCCTCATGAAGCGATTTTTGACATTTTTCTTCAAATGACCATCGATACTACCTCAGAGATGACGAAAATGAGGTCCGTTCAATACTGTATATATATATATATATATATATATATATATATATATATTTGTCTGTTACCGCTCTAGGGGTCGCAATTATTATTTAATCGCTATCAAACTCGATATTTAGTCGTTTTATGTAACAAGAAAGATCAAGTCATTAACGGCTGAAATCGGACCAGGGGGAGAGGGGGTTTTGAGGAGGAGAATTTTGAAAATTCAAAATTTCTCCGTTAGTATACGTCGGATCGAAAAAATGTATAGAATCAATCTTATAGCAAATTAAATGTACTATAAATATCGTTATATACCATTATTCCATATCTTGAATATTAACCGAGATATTTGCATTTTTCAGCCTTTCGAAAATCCCCACTTCTACTCATGTTACATAAACAATACCCGGTTATGTAATAAACCACATCATTGGAAGCTTAAATACCAAATATTGTTTTCAAGAGACATTTATTATACGAGATACATGCAAATATGTTTTGGTGACCCCCCCCCTTCTTAAGTTTTTGGACTACTTAAATTTGATTGATTTAGATAAAAATTATTCTGATTCTTTATAAATTACAGTACTAGATATAGTAAATAGTTTCAATCAAATTAATACGTTATATTCAGAAATATTACAGTAATTGTTTTTCTTTCTGGTAAGAAATTGGCAGAACTGTTTGTTTTCATTTCAGATGCTTTCCAACGGGAGGTTTCTTATTATCGTTTATATTTATTCACATAATATTGACGGTGGTGTTGTGTTTCCGGTACGTATATTTATCTATTGTTAAATTTCACATGGGAAATCTGCTTAGTTTACGCTGCAACCGCGTGACGAACTTTTTAAGAAAGAGATATGTAATTAAATTGAGTTCAGTCTAAAATACAATCCGCTAGAGATTTGCTATATAAAATTTTATTTCTAAAGTTTTGGCAAATAAGTGACCAACATATGCAATTATAAAATAGAAATTTCAAACAATAAAGTGAAATAAAAGTCCTTCAGGAATCAATAACGGGCAAGCATGAAAGCGGTTCCACTTTGATGCCTCAATCCGGTCAAACTCGGAATAATTGAATTTGTCATTCGTTTTATACAGCCCAGCCAAAATCACAAACAGAAAAATTGATGCGAGATAGCTTTGCGATAGCCCACTACAATTCAAGCTTCAACTGCATTTCTATTATCTTCCTAACAAGAAAATCTGATTTGAAATGTTGCCTCCTCAAAAAAGAGAAATAATAAAAGTTCTACTTAAATAAAAAAAGAAAAAAATATAAGGAAATATAGCTCTATATTTTCATATTAATTTGTACTACTATTCAAAGAAACGTAAGTAAATTATGAATACGAACGTGAGTGGGTTTAAATTTTAACAAATATATATTTTTTAAATAGTTACGTTTCCAAGGTTTGATTGTATTTGTATTTATTTATTAACGTCCACTTTAAGCTACCATGGCTAATTGGGACGGGTTAACTACAGGTTACTCTTTTTTAGCCAGGGTGGGACTAAGGATTTTATTTAATGAGTTCGTCACTAAATAAAGTCCTATTCGCCCAAGCGAGAATCGAACTTTGATACGGGGATAGAACAGCAGGTACTTCATATATTTCTCTAAGAAACTAACATTTTACTTTAAAGGAAACAAAATTGTCCTTCTAGGGGAAATCCCTAAATAGAATCATTTATTTCATTTCATATTTACTAATTTTTCTAACAAATAGAGTGTGATTCTTTTTTATCAAACACCCTTCACACAGATCAAAAAAAGCCTGAACACAGTAACTGTTTCTGCCTCCAGTTATTGTGATTTTCAGTTGTAAGATACAGTATCACTAAACATCTCATACCCGCTTTCAGAGCATACTCTCTATCATCAGTGCACTGCCGGAAAACATCATACATTAACCATAGGACAATTAAGTACGCCCTGTAATTAGAATAAAAGTCCGTCACACAGGGGCTGCGTTAACTAGGCAGATTTCCCACGTGCGCCACGTATTTGCAATTATCTCAAAACTTAAAAGTTCAATGAGAAAAAAATTTGGTATTTAGGCTGCAAATAAAGTGCTGTATAACATAATAGAATATTGTTAATATGAGATGAGTAGGAGTGGGGGTATACTGAACACCGAAAACTAAAAAATGCGAATATCTCAGTTAATAATGAAGATAGTGAAAAATGTACATAAAAACATTTATAGAACATTACATTTGCCATAAGATTGGTTCTATACAAGTTTTCGATCAGACACATAATAATGGAGATATTAAGAATTTTCGAAATTCTCCCCTTCTAAACCCCCCCCCCTCCCATTGGCCCGATTTCAGCCGTTAACGAACGTAACCTTTCTTTTTGTACAAAACGAATATATATCAAGTTTGGTAACGATAAAACAAAAATAACAGACAAATATAATTATATATTTATATATATATATACACATATATACAGTTTTGAACGGACCTCATTTTCGTCATCTCCTAGGTAGGATCGATGGACATTTGAAGAACAATTTAGAAAATCGCGTCATGAGTACGACCTCAATAGCTGATTTCCCTTAAGGGAAATCTGCTAAAAGCAAAATAACCTAGATGCAGAGATAGAGAAGCGAGGTAGTGGCACTCTTTCAGTATTTTTAGAAAGTCGTCATCGACGGATTTAATTATCCAGAGGATTCTTTCCACCATCCCCAGTACAAGATGTCAGACCTTAATTCCCTTGATGGATTGCTGCATTGGCCGTTGGATCCAAAGAACTATGAGGCCGAGCTGCGCCACTTAAAGCCATAGCATCCAACAATGGCTATAAGGTTGGATGGTGGAGAGACTTGTCAGACGGAGACTTCGAAGAAAGTTGACCAGAGGGGTAACATCCTTGTGAAGAGGTAAGTCATTGTCTCGCTTCTCATGTGCCGACAGACCTTGTGCTTAAATAAACAACTTTGTGGGAAAACATCCAGTTTATAAGACCTGTTTCCCAAATCAATAGCTTGCTAGTAATATTTTCCGAAGTATACGGAGAATTTCGATGCAATTTCTATTCAGTGCCGACGACTATAGTCAAAGAAGGTATGCACTGGGTAATAGACTACAGTATGATTTACGTAAGCAGCAGCTCATGTTTTCATGCACCGCAGCTATTTGCAATAAGGAAGGAAGTTCTTAAAATCTCCTTTTTATCAATACATCTTTCACGTCAGCATAAAATACAATTTGTCAGTGGGTTTAACCACCAGCCACCCATTTCCGTCATAGGAAACATTATAAGAAAAATGAAGCTACGCACATGAGAATCGGCGCAAGCGCACCCACACACACATATGTGGAAGCGATTGGAGGCAATGTGTTACAAAATTTTTATTTAGCAAATCTGAGATTGGCATAGATTTCAAATACTAACAGAGTTTTGACGTCTACAAAAAGTTCCTGAGATTGTTCTTACCACCTCCAAAACTTGCAACAAAAAAAAAAAAAAAAAAACTTTGAGGCAAAATAAAGTATTGATTTTATTATCATCAATTATAAGATTTCATGAATAAATCTATCAATAAAATGTTTGTGGATGATGAAGGTGTTAATTCCATTCTTGAAAGACCATGTTCATAATTCATTGAATATGTTTCGGCCTTGAAAAAAATTAAAAGTAACAGAAGTGTTACATGGACTTAAATCGCTTGAGGAAATATTTAAATTTGTACCTTATCCTTACTGCGACCAATAAAACTATTTTAAGGCACTAAAAAGAGATCTTAATGTCTCATCACCAATTTTCATTCTACCAAGGTTAGCAGCATTGTACTGCATTTGACGAAGCGAAGAAGTATCTGACTTTTTCTAAATGATGTATTCGTTTCTTGACAGTACAAAGCAAATTCCTAAAAATATAGCAAATATAGAAATATTTCATTAAGCCAACGGCATATTGCTCATACTCCATTTCTTTATATCAGAAATTCATACTCATACTTTAGAAAAATAAATAAGGAAAGCTGTATTAATAATATGTTTTACCAATGAATACAAGTAACTACATGTTAAATGCCGTTTTATGTTTTAGCAATTTTCTAAAAGACGGGAACTGAATGAAGTATGCTTATTATTCATGGCCGACTTAGTCTTTTGGCTATATTCTTCTTCTTATGAAATGAAGAAATGGCATGGGGATTATAAGGTAAACCTGAAGTGTTATTTTGCAACATTTCTTTCCCTATTTGTTTTTCAGCAAATATACCTCTCACTAAACACCAATAATAGCACCCCCCCCAGAGAAATATGAGCCCGAACTATACCGACATAAAACCAGTTGAAATACTCAATTTAAAAAAAATGAAATAAACAAATAAGAATTCCACAAAATTATTTCAATTTTATTTGATACTTACGGTTTCAAATTTCATCAGCAATTTGATTCACTGGCTACAATAAAAAACACATATATTGCATCATTTTCGGCGAAAAGAATTCTTCATGCAGGAAATAAAAAAAAAAAAAAAAAAAAACACAGAGATTTGTGCATTCAAACCCGCAACGGAATCGATGGCCATGACAGACTATGTTCAATTCATTCAAAAATATCCTAGCCAGCCATTTGCCATTTCACTTCCATTATTTATAAGCTAGTCATCCTATTTGCATTCATATCCTTTCCCCTTTGTTGTACTGCGCAAATGTCATCTCACCATAGATTTCACTAGATGTCACACTAGATAAGTGGAGATCCTCAAGAGATTTGACAAGTTTAAATCTCTATGTTTTTAAATGAAAAGAACTATTTTCCACAATGCTGTGGAAATATATTTAGCCCTTTCATATTTACATTATAATCACTTCCACATGCCAGAAACCCAATTTGTTTTTTTTTTTAAACCTAAACATTTTTCTATACCTATTGTTCGAATCAGAACAAAACTTGAAGATCAGATGATAATCATTATACCCTGCATAACTGAAAATTTGTACATGCTAAAAAGATTTTTATCTGCTAGATTAATATAAAGACAATTGTCATCATGTGTATGTGATGGGGCACCATCATTGTGCATACCTAATATACATCATAATTCTTGGTGATTTTTAATTTTTGGTGTTTATTTATTTTTTAATGCCTCTGTCTAGTCAAACGTGTATGGGAATGCACTACAGTACACTCAAACAGACACGCACGCTTGTCTGTAACTATCTAATGGTTGCAATTCTTGTTTGATCGTTTCGGAATTTGACAGTACGTTATAAATGGACGATAGCGAATTACTGGACAAGCATTCGGCATTAGTAAAATTACAGGTCTTTCTCGATACAAAATACACAGATATCTGAAACGGTTGTCTATTCATCCTTCCCATTTATTACTTCACGAGGGGCTAACACCTCAAAATACTGCAGATGGGGGCCGAGAAAGCTGGAATTTGAACATTTTTTTTCTTTCGGGGTGTCCGCTCATCCTGATAGTCATTCTGGTCAGCCAATAACCTACATTGTATACCAATACCTAATAGTTAAACTAAGGAGCACCGGTAGTGAATAAACGTTTAGTGTGGATTTATAGATAATCACATCATTGGTCCTCACTTTATCAGGAAACTATGAACAGGCAAACTTCCAGGACATTTCTTAGATACATTCTTCCAACTGTATTAGAAAAAAATATTGTCATAGACGTGAGAGAAATGTGGTTCCTACACGACGGTTGCTGTGTTCCTTTTGCGCAAAATTCAAGATGAGAATTCATGCACAAAAAAGTTGGATAGGAGAGGGATCTATTTCTTTAAACCCACATTCTACTGAATTAACGACTATATAACTTTGTTTTTAGAGCCATCTAAGATCTTAAGAATAATATAATCATCACCTGCATTCATGAATTTACCAAATGGTTTCAAACAGTGTGCCACTATACAACAGATGGTTTCGATCTTAAACACCAGTATAGGACTATGGATGAGATCGTCCAGACGAAAAGCTTTGTGGGGAGAGGGCGACTTTTCTTGGCATGGCTGTGATTTTTTCTTCTTATTCTGGGCCAAATATTCTTTATTTTATTCGAAGTTTAGCAGTCACCAATACATTTCTTTCTACGTAAGCTTTATTCACATTGTCCTACATGATTCGTGGCTTAACTACCACCTCTTCAGGGGCCATCCAGTTATGAAGTGCTCGTTCCCTCTTACATTCGTAGAGACAGTACCTTCCACGCCATCAACGAGTATCGCCACGTCTCGAGTGGGGATGGGACTATCTTAATGAATGTAAGAGGAAACGAGACCTTCGGAACTGGATGGCTCCTGAAGTAATTAAGCGACGAAACATGCAGGACAATGTGTATAAGGTTAATAGTGTATAAAGACTAAATAAAACTAAAGTACACTTAAAAAAAAATATTATTACTTTTGTTCTTCAAATCTGAAGGCTAATTAGTTTTAGTAAAATGAAGGCATATTTATCATTTGTTGATGCGTGTAATTTAAAATAATTGCAATCCAACAATGCTAATTCAAATTTAGCCCTTACATCTCAGATTTAAAAAGGTATTGAAAAACCGAAAATACGTTTTCAAAATTTGTTAAGTATTTTCGGTGAAACGTATGAAACCGCAAAGCCCCAGCTCCTTTTTGTATAAAGATCAGACAATGGCCAAAATCGAGCGGAATTCAAGGTTTAAAATATAAAATTCTGAACAAGCCCCTAATTTTGTTGTGTATCCAATTGATAATGCAATGTTTTACAATTTTTGTAGAACTCAAATATTAACGAAATTATTTCAGTACCAGCGTTCAGTAAACTCCCTTATTCATACATATTCTACACTTTATACTAGAATGTCGTCATTTTTAGGATAGTTGCTAAGGCAAAAATTGAGAATAAAAGTGAGAAATATGTTTAGCTTACAAAGTACTTTAAGTTACAACTTTATGATTAAACTTAAAAAAAAAATATGAAGTTTATTACCCGACACATTTTATTCTTAAACCAGAATATGATATTTTTGTGAGGGTAAGACGATTTTTAACAACAAAGGGAGGGGGGGGGGGAGATGGAGAGATACCCGTATGCTTGCAATTTCGGGGATATACCTAACCTATAAGGCACAGTTATAGACGACTCAGTTTGTATGTTCTGGAGAAGGTTACAAGCGAGGAGAGATGAACTAACGAAATCAATGAAAGCCGTCCAGCCTCTCCCCATAATCCAGTTTAGCCCTACCCTAATCCTTTTATAATGGTGTCTCTCTATCTTCTTTACATCCCAAACACCGCAACCTCTCTCACAGTTAGGATAATCGCCACAAAACCATCTATATAAACAGCAGTTCCAATAAACGGCACGATCAGAATTCTTTTTTCTGGTTAAAACTCCTCAAAAGCTGGTAAAATTGTGATGTCTAGAACGGAAAAACATCACATTCAGGAGTACATTTTATTATACAATGGAAGTAGAATAAGCCGATTTTGATTTATAAAATCCGTCCAGCAGGGGCTTTGCAAACTAATCAGATTCGTGGCATTGAATGTTGTGTGTGTGAGAGAGAGAGAGAGAGAGAGAGAGAGAGAGAGAGAGAGACAGAGAGAGAGAGAGAGACAGAGAGAGAGAGAGAGAAGAGAGAGAGAGATGTTAGAGGTTATTTGATGGACTTGGTGGAAATACATGGAAATAAAACTTGAAAAAGCTAATAAGATGAATGATGAACATAAGGGCACAAACTCCAGTCTTGTCCAGACAATCTCTGCCCCCCCCCCACCTCTACCGGATAAGACGGATCCCTTTGGCCTTACTGCATCAGCAGAGCTCAGTCCAGTAGCAACTCTCTAACCACGACCTATAACTCTGACTGTAAATTTTCAGCTTTTTTCGTGTCAATTTATTTATATTTTTATTTTATCATCGCAGCTTTGGCGATGTAGCTCAAAACCAAAGTTAACAAAACAGAAATGGAACACAAAACCGATGAGGAACAAAAAACTTAAAAGGAGCACAAACCAGAAAAGAAACATAGAACACAAAACATAAAAGGATCACAAAACAGAGAGAAAACACGAAAACAGAGATGAAATCAAAACAGAAATGGGAAAAGAAATAGAAACGGAACACAAAACAGAAATGGAAAGCAAAAAAAAAGAAATAGAAAACTAAAGGCGAAATTAAAAACAAAAACTGAATGAAACACAAAAACGGAACTCAAAAGACAAGAATGGAAAGCAAAAAATAAAAATGGAACACAGCAAAGAACAAAATAAATGAACAAGGGAACAAATAAAGACAAAAATCAAAGCTAGGTAAAAAACTGAAAATCGAAACTATTGACATAGGACAATAGGGAAATCATTAATAAAATATTTAAATATTCAATAAATAAATAAGTAAATCAATAATTAAATTAAAATTGGTTTATAAAATGAATAAAAGAAATTTAAAATTATTAAGGTTTAGATAAGAGTACCTTCCTAATATACACTCGAGTGAGTGAAAACTTGGAAACCCAAAAATTGAGGTTTATATAAAATGTTTATTTTTGCATCCAAAACTGTAAAACTTAAATTAAAAATATATCAGATTTTTGAATAGA
Source organism: Riptortus pedestris (assembly GCA_019009955.1). Taxonomy (NCBI): domain Eukaryota; kingdom Metazoa; phylum Arthropoda; class Insecta; order Hemiptera; family Alydidae; genus Riptortus; species Riptortus pedestris. Next base: position 47,335,899 of record CM032231.1, on the reverse strand, counting down.
TGTGTATAGTCATTAAATGGTGAGAATAGTATCTATGTATGGACTCCCCTTTGTCAGTAGTTCGTGTAAATTATGTGGTATTTGTAAGTAATTGCGTTGCTTGCAGTCAGTCAATATATGTTTAACTGTCAGAGCTCCATTGCAATATCTACAAATCGGTTTGTCTTGTTTCTTCATCTAGTATGAGTGTGTTAGTAGAGTGTGCCCAATTCGTAACCGTGTAAATATTTTCGTATTAAGATAATATGTAGATTTTAATTGATTCTATTTTAACCATAAATATGTTATTGCTGAAACATTTTATTGTTGTAGGTTTGGCAGTTTTATCGATTGCTTTTTATGTATGACCAGTTATGTATATTTTAATTTTTTTTAGTCCAAACTGTTAATTTATTATTGCGTCTATTGTATGTAGCTCTAATGATGGGATTGTAAATTACTGAAAGCTTAAAGCTTTTTAAAAATAAATTGTGAGGAGCCACAAAACTGTGTTCTGAATAACCTGATTCATCACCCTCACCACCAGCAGAAAATAAGAAAGAAGTGTACTAAACCAATCTTATATCACATTTAATGTTCTGTAGTTGTTGCTGTAAATGTAGTTATATGCGTATTTTCAGTATCTCGATAATTAATAGAGATATTTCCATTTTAGCACATTTCCCTTCAGGGAAATCAGCTTTTGAGGTTGAACTCTGACGTCATTTTCGAAACATTACCTCAAATCAACACCGATCCTACGTAGGAGAAGACGAAAATGAGGTTCGTTCAAAAAAGTATGCACGCGCACGCACACACACAAACTTATACATTCACACACATAACAGAATTTCCCAAGTCCAAGTGACAATCCCCTTAAAATCTCAATAGCAGATTTCTCCTAAGATAAATCCAGTAAAACCCGGTTGTGATAAAAAAAAACAGTCAGGGGACTGCCGGTAGAAGTGAAAACTCCTTTAGCTTTGATCGCTCAATTTTGGCATTCCTGAGAAATTTTTTTTATGAAGTCTTATTTTAAAAATATTTTTATTATTTATCAATAAGTAACAGTTATGTTCTATTTTACATGAAAAAATGAAATGACAAAAATAATAGTGATAAAATGATAAAAAAAAATAATGTACCCCGAATTGTTTTATTTATCAATATAAAATACTATACATAATTATTTCAGTTATTTTACATAAAAGAAAATAAAGAAGTTTTCACCTCAAAAATTACATTTCAGAATTATTACAAATGCTTTACAAAAATAAGTTAAGTACACTCAGAAAAATCAATTTCTATCCATAATTTCAACAACTCTTGCACCATCATCACTGCCAGCATCATCACCAATTTCTAAAACTGATACAATCGGTATATGGTAGCTAAAGTAGGATACAAACAGTTTTGATTCGAATTTATTTAAATATCGGAATTTATTTAAATATTCGAATTTATTTATTTAAATATTCGAATTTATTAAACTTCGGATTAAAATATCTATGAAAGTAAAAATGGTAGATATATAGTATCTGTGAACGAAATGATGCTGGTTTTGTCCTCTTTAAAATGGAATGCGAACGAAAACTCTAGCTAATTTGGTTCAGGAGTTATGAAGAAAAGAAGCTCCTTTAGCTTTGAGTTGAGTACTAGCGGTGGCGGTGGCGGTGTCGCGATTTCATACTTTTTTCCTCTCCCGCAAATGCTTCCTTACGGGGTGCACAACGTACCTAAAGAAGTTTTCACTTCAATTGTAAATAAACTATCAAATGATTAGGTTATAAAATACCATATGATTTTATTTCTAAACCTTAGTACTAGCGGTGGCGGTGGCGGTGTCGCGATTTCATACTTTTTTCCTCTCCCGCAAATGTTTCCTTACGGGGTGCACAACGTGCCTAAAGAAGTTTTCACTTCAAAAAATATAGAATTGATTTATTTTTATAATTATTACATATATTTATTAAATAGACACCCTTATCAAATTATATTAACTGTTACCTTCAGTTTGGGTGATGATTTGATAACTGACCGACCAAAAAGAAATTTCATCTTATAGCTGTTCACTCAAATTCTGCCATATCAAAGCAGTCGATGAAACTGAGGTTTGCAATTATACTAATGAAACAAATTAACTACCAATATCTACATTTATGCAAAAATATAACCAGTCCACTGTGTCTGATAAGGAAGACTGAGGACACACAGATTTAATAAGTCAATACTCCACTTTGATATTGCAATGAATATTCAGTAAATGTTCGTCATCGATACTGGTTCTCGATCGTTGAAACAACATAGATTTCCACTTTAATTAAGGAAACTCTATAGCAGACTCTTGTTGGAAAATTGGTGATATAGATTTTAGTTTTCTGTTACGTTTTGCGTAAGAGGAAAAATTCCAATGTGTGTGACATTTAACTATTGAGCTACAACTTTCGGACGGGCAAACCTAATACCAATAAAAATCAAAAGCTACCTCCTGTACTTTTCTTTCACAGAATATACTCCATGGACTTGCCATACGTTTAAAATACGAGGTAAATTATTCGATCACATTTAAAAATGTTATAGTAGGGGACCAAAAGGCTGATGTGTTCTTAGTAGTAGGGAATTTTTTCTTTAACTCAATATATTATTTAAGTAAATAAAAGTAGTTATTTATAAAACAGATGCACTAAAATCCCACTACATCCTTTCAACTCTTGGAGCTCCGCGTCGGGGTTGAATGCATTAACACATTGATCTTAGTACTCATGGTAACACTAAGAATATTGGAATTGATTCCCTTGTATTCGTATAGAGGTGAATCTGCCCCTCAAGGGAAATCTGCTAAAACAAAAAATGACTACTCTGACAGAACATTAAAGAATACTCTCTAGTTTTAAACCTGCACTAACAAACTAATTCAATACCGAAACGTAGACATACTCAGTTACGTCAGAAACATAGAAACAAATAAAAATCACGAAATAAGAGATAGCTTATGAAAGCAATATAACAGAGAGCTTAGCATTTAATTTTACTTGTTGAAAGATCCCAGCAGGGGCAATGTAGCTGATAAAATATCAGGGATTCACAATTACACGTTATTTATTCTAAAATATCCGAAACCCATCTTAAGTATATTCTGAGCAATTGAACAACGGCAAATTTAATGGACTTTCTCGAAAAATGAAAAAAAAAAACATTCTAAAAAACCTTACGTTACTAAATAAGTAATGACAGATTTTTGTACGTCACAACTACTTATGGGAAATAGACTTACTAATTTCTATCTTTACCGATCCGGACCGAAACATAACCAGGAGGAAGTAGCAGAAACACTTCATCTCAAAGCAAACTCGTCTTGGAGATTTGAACGTTTGGGTTAATCATGATGATCGTGGAATGAGCAAGGAACTAAGATGGTTGTAGATAAGGAATAGCGGGCAAGGCTGTAGTACAAACCAGCCCATTGTGAAGCTTCTCTCAGTTTCACACTTGGAAATGGGAAAGGACGATCCAGAAGGACACCATTCAACTTCTGGCCTCCCTTTCTTCACGATTTGCCGGCCCAATCTCTATAACAACTTACAACTCTTGCTTACAACCTTCCCAGAAATAATTATTCCGCGAATGGTTATGCTTTCCTACTATCATAGGAATAAAAAATGCAACTAATTCACGATAATTTTTAGCAGAATCAGCTATTGAGGTCGTACTCAGGACGCGATTTTCGAAAAGTTCTTCAAATATCCATCGATCCTACCCAGTAGATGACGAAAATGAGGTCCGTTCAAAACTGTATATGTATATATTTGTCTGTTATCACTCTAGCGGTCGCAATTTTTGTTTGAACTTTACCAAACTCGATTTTTAAACGTTTTATGCAAAAAGACAGATCAAGTTCGTTAATGGCTGAAATCGGACAAATGGGAGGGGGGGGGGTTAGAGGTGGGATTTTCGAAATTTCTCCGTTACTATACGTCGGATCGAAAAATTGTATAGAACCAATCTTTTTGCAAATTAAATTTACTATAAATATTGTTATATACATTTATTCTCTATCTTGAATATTAACCGAGATATTTTCATTTTATTGAGCGTAACGGACATGATGAGATCGGCTAACTTCGGTTGCAGTCGTGAGTTTCCGGCTAGCTAGTTTGGCCGTTTCAGTAACTGTTCGGTTCTCGTGAAATTTCTCTACTGTAAAAATTCACGTGGGAAATCTGCTTAGTTTACGCAGCCCCTCCGTGACGGACTTTTAATTGATGCATTTGAAGTTGTGAATCACGTTATACATATGCTTTTTCAGCCTCGATCGTTAGAAAGGAAAACGGTAGTGCTCTCTAAAAATCAGGTTTAGTATTTAACTTGGGTACGATGAGAAGCTATTGATATGAAAAGTTACAGCATTGTCACCATACTTCTCTCGAACAGGATAAAGCGGACCATGCTGGTTTAAACATTTAATAAATAAATATTCTATTATACTTAGCAATATAATATTTGCTTTTCTATGCTCTATTTTAGCTCTAAAGAGAGGATTCGGGAAGCCTTCTGGATTTTATATATATATATATATATATATATATATATATATAAACTAGTTAAGTTACCAGGCGTTGCTCGGAATAACTTAATAATAAAATTATTTTTTATATGAGGCTTCATTATCAATTTTTATTATTATGTTATTTTCAAATTTCCAAACTCCTGGGTATTTATCTTTTATCAAACCATCATTGATCATACAATTCATACACATGGATAGCATTCGGTATTCTGAAGCATGTAAGAATAAGAGTTACTTTCCCCAAAAGCAAACCAAAGGATAACCATGGCAGATACTTTATAGGTTTAGTAAATATTACTAAAAATAACCTTTTTTAATGTCTGGAATGTAAACTTTATAGTCATATTGATCATAGTATGTTGAGTAAACACTCATTAACGGAGTAGTGTTAATAAATAGCAGAGATTACTGGGCAAACCTCCATAGAACTTCTACAAACCGCTCTTCTACCTGTGTTCATCATTTTTATAATTATTTATTTAAGAGAATAAAACAAATTCACATTACTGAAAACAACACTACATTACTAAATGTATAATCATCAAATCATATATAAGCATGTCAATGTGAGATCGGGAAGGGTGGGGGAGAAGTAACTATAACATTATCTGTCCATTCCCGCCATAATACCCCTGACACAAACCTGTGAGTCGAATAATTTCCCATCACTTGAAATCCCCCTGCTTTACTATGCTAGAGTTTTATACATTCGCTTTGAACATTAAAGTATTCGTAAAATAGCACACTATGATGTAAGATTAGCATCTGAGGAGACAAAGAGGTACCACACAGAAGTCTCCCTGCACACAGTTTAGTCAGCTGATCTACTACCCATTAAAGATCACAGTTCTGTTTCCATTAAACTATGTTAACAATTCTGAGTTCATCGTCTTCATAATACTAAAAGTGGATTTGCAAATATTTCCGTATTCAAATTAAATACATTTAAGAGAAAATTGGCATTTCTGCTTAGTTAATATTTGGAAAAAGGATTTGGGGGGGGGGGGGGAGGGCGGGGCGGCAACCTGTTAATAGCGTTAAACAAGAATTATGGATTTAAGGAGTACAATGAAAGTGCCCTAATTTATCAAGGTGGGGTACCAGGTATAACGTTTAGTAAATTCATGTATTAGAAAGAATTGTTGACAATAAAAATATTTTTACATAAATTAATTGCTTTACGAAGACATTTTTCGTAAATCGTGTCAAGAGTAGAACCTCAATAGCTGATTCCCCCCCCCAAAAGGAAAATCTGCTAAAACGTTATGTAAAGCTTAAATAAATAAGAAAGATATCAGTTATTATGAGCTAGAACGAAATATGCTATGAAACTAATCTTGTAAATCATTTAATGCTCAACGATTGTTGTTATATACAAGATTTTCTTAGTTCCACGAGATGCAACTGTGTAATTCCAGTTCAAAAGAAAATAATAGCTACACAGAATGCGCAGAAGTATTGTAATCTGAAAAATGTCATTTTTCAGGGGAATTATCTGTTTTGACTCTCCCTGAATCCATTTTGACTAGTTCCGGGGTGACGTATGTACTCTGAAACGGAAAAACGATTAGCCTTAGAACATTAAAGCTTCATATTTACAACTGCCATTTCTCATATTTTAATCGAAATGGACTAAAGGGAGAGGGTTAAGAGGAGGGCGATACTAAAAAATTGGAAACTTTTTTTTCGCTTTTAGAGAACAGAAGACTTGTATGTGATTGGCGAACTGATTGGTTGGTGAACGTTTGGGAGGTTTATAGAAGGTTTAAAATTAAAATATGTCTGATATTGTCTACTGTTCATCGAAAATAAACAATCTCTTCATTGTTATGTTTCCTATAAGTGTTGTTCTATACATTTTGCAGTAGTTCGAATATCGCAGTAGTTATTTTTTTAAATTTTCATCCACCAGTACTTACTAAACATCTAATAAAAAAAAAAAAAAAAAAAAATTCATTATGATGAACTTAAATAGCTCATGTTTATATGGAGCTTTTACTGAAGGAGATAAATTGAACTGAATGAAATATGCGATGAATCAATGAACATTTCAGAACGCTCTTATGAATGTAATTTTTATTTTATGATATCGAATGTCAAAATATTCTCGTTTAATGTAAATCAAAAATATGGCTATCCGACTAAATGTGTAACTAACGTAATCTCCCCTAGTTGCTTTTTTGTTCTCCAATTTTGCGCTGTGTTTCGTGGGCAAAATACCATTTCTAAGATCGATTCGAAGAAATTATCAGTAATCCATAATGATAAAAGTCTGACGAATATAGAATTGTCTAAAAAGCTTTTAAGAAGATGTCTTAACTTAAGATTTTTTTCCCCAGGAAGAAATGTAAATTCAGACATTGAATATGAGACGCATAGAAGGAGACTAAATTTGTCCACTAACGAAATTTGCCTTGGTGTTTATGAAAAGGACAATCCTTTGGCGGTACTTTTTGTATTGAAGCGTCAATTGTCAACATCTATCCAATTTGATGACCTTGAATATGATTGTCGTGTTGTGAGTGCCACTTGACGGGTAGTTTGCAAACAAGAGACAAGGTCAGCTCATGTCCCTGTGCACGAAGACGGACGAATTGCCTAATATGCACAGAATGCGACATCGCTTAACACCCGTCTTTCTCCATTCACTTATTGAATAAAACGGTACTATCATAAAAACTGAATAGGATGGAATAATAGTTAATGTTAGTCAGGTGACTCTGCCCGGTGTGTGTGTACTTTGAGTGTAAAACAAAATCTTCCGACCAAATATATTATATTTGCCAATTTCTTAGTTAATATAAGTTACATTAAATATTACAAAAAGAAAGTCCGTGAACTAAGCAGGTTTCCCACGTAGTTTCACAATAGAGAAATCTGCATACTAGTAACCGTAGTAGTAACGAGTCTCTAAACCGGCCGAAGCTTTCGGGAGATACTCAGGAATAGACCCGACACATCTCATCTCGCCCGTTATCCTCACACGCTTAAAAAAAATGCCAATATTTAGGTTAATATTCAAGATAGAGAATAAATGTATAGAACAATATTTATAGTAAATTTAATTTGTCATAAGATTGGTTCTGTAAAAGTTTTCGATCCGACGCTTAGCAACGGAGATATTTCGAATTTTCAAAAACCCCAACCTCTTAACACCCTCCCACTGGTCCGATTTCAGCCATTAACGAATTCGATCTTTCTTTTTGCATTTTGCTCGAGTAAATATCGAGTTGATAAAGATCAGACAAAAATTACGACCGCTAGAGCGTTAACAGACATATATTTATATATATATATATATATATATATATATATATATATATATATATATATATATAATTTTGAATGGACCTCATTTTCGTTATCTCCTGGGTAGAATAGGTGACATTTAAAGAAATTTTTCGAAAATTCGCGTGATGAGTACGACCTGAATTACCTTTAAGGGAAATCAACTAAAATGTGAAGAATAAAGTTTGTAGAAAGTATTTTCATCCCAAAACGTTGCACTGTATACTGATTTCCTACCACCAGCAGGACTGGGCGTTATAACATAAATAGGGCGTTATAAATGGAGGTTAAAACATATAAACATCAACATTTTGAATAAAATATATTATTATACACAAAATATATCATTAAATTTCGATGAGAAGCGAATATTTATTATGTTCATGATAAGCAATAATTAATCAATATCCGTGCAACAGCCATCCCATAATTAACTTTCCAAATTGTTGAAGCGTAAACAAATTTAACGACTGTGCAAAAGACATTTCAGCGATTGATGAAGATAAGTAAATATATTTAGTGCTTAAGATAATCCAATCTTTATATTCGAGGGCTACGTCAAACGTTATACCGACATAGAGGGGTAAAAGCTACTCAAGAATTGAACTCTTAGGTAATTGTGTTGTCAGATGAAAAAGCTCTTGATATTATTACTATTAGACATCCACAGCAAAACAGTTTTAATTAATGCGTACAATAGGGGTAAAATACTAAACTAAAAATTAATTTCGTATATATTTTTCATCATTAAAATGTTGGCTTGAGATTTGAGTTTCAAGATTATAACTTCCGACTTTTGGTGGCTGGTATTACATGAGAATTTTCTACTTACTGAACCTCAAAGGAGCGGCAGATAACAAGTGATACCAACCTGAAAAAAGAGAAAATAAAGTAAAAAAAATGATCAATATAATTTTTAGAATAAGCATTTAAAGAAGAATCTGATAACATCTTCATCTTTTTGTATGTAAGTATTTGAAAAAAAATTGTCAGCAGGTGCCTAGTAAACCAAACAATTTCCCCTTTAATGGAATGACCAATGATGTCATTACAAAATCTGTCCTTATTTCTCAAATAATAAGAAGCATATGTGAAAACTACTTGAAATTTTGAGGTTGGGATGAAATACTTAGTGATACAGATTCTCAATTGAAAACCACATGAATAGAATAATTAGGGGTTCAATAAAGGCTGAAAAACAAAAAAATTCAAATAACTCTTAATATTCCATTTAGTAAAAAAATGAGTAAAAAACAACTTTAGTGCATAATTTTGTCCATAAATTTGTTTATATAACATTCTTCGACTGGGCACTAAATAAAAGGGAACAATTTACACTCACCCTAATCTTACTTTATCATTTGTTTTAATTAAATATTGAGAATGGTATCGAACAAGTCACATCGGCATTTACACGTAAACGTTCGACGGAAACAATATTTGGTTTTGAATCTTGGGATATGGCCTTTTATTTTGTATAATTCTTCTACGAGCATAATGCCCACAGCACGTGTATGTAGGTTAACAAGCAATTAAAATATTTTAAGGTGAAGAGGAAAAAAAATCTATTAATAGCCCAGACAACAAATTAATAAGACACACACAAACGCGCGCTCAAAGTTAAATGGACCACATTTTCGTAATCTCCTAGGTAGGATCCTACCGTTTATTTTTAATAATTCCTCAGCTGAGAATGTCATAGCAATACAAAATGAAGGAAAAACCAGAGGAAGAAACAATTCCCCTATTAAAAACTTCGGACGGGAAGAGGGAGATAATCCGTTTGTTGCAGAGCAGTTTGTTTTAATCCACTTACCGCTTGCTGGAGACGCCAGTTCCAGGAGCTCACATGCAGATGGGTTTGAGAGATAAAATGGAAATTCTAGTTTCCAGTATTTCCCATCTCTAACTGTAGACTTATCAGCACGAACTTTAAATGGGTCGTGCATAAAACAAAGAGAGAAAAAAATCAGAGAATAAAAAAGACACATCCGTTATAAATAAATTAAAAGTGTGGAGGTTCCTAATTTAAGAATATCAATTTGGCAATATGTCTTCAAAAAGTAAAATAAAAATTGAGGTATAGCACAAATTTAAGCACACGGAGGAATAATACGCAAAGATGTCACATTGTGCAATATCACTCAAATGACATCTTTTGGGCATTTGTAAAGACTTTTCACAGACTTAAATGCCATAGATGAGACGTTTAGTGAAATAGTAATGAAAAAGCCGGATGGGCAGGAGTGAGGGTTTACAGGTGACTGAAATCACATGTAACTTCATTTATATTCAAGTTAGAGAAAACTGGATGAAGCAACAATTGTACGATATTACTTACGTGTTACTTTTTCTTTATCGTTTGTCGATTCACGCTTACCAGTGGAGATATATAGAACATGATTTCCCAAGACTCTCTGGATTCCCACTCATCAAGAATGTGTGTGTGTGTTTGTTTGTAACGCATAACCACAGTGATGTAGATACCGTGACACCAAGGCCACTATTACACATTTTGAGTTTTTCTCAGAGACTGCCAGAGATACACCATATGGAAATCCCATTCAACTGCCTCCATTCACAGAATTCCGATTTTGTTCAATCAAGCACATAATTATTAAACCACAGTTAATATTAAATTATCTGATTGTATGATATATGATCGGGAGCTACTGGTAGGATGCATATTATAATTGATTACATTAAATCACATTATCCCGGTGAATTAATGATTGAAATCGAAAACTAATTGAACACAGACGGTCCGTCGGTGATTCTGGATAATTCATTCCGCATGAGACCTTTCGGATAGAATTATAATGGTCGAGGAATTCCTGGCCGGTACTGTCAAGTTAGTGATTCAGAAATCAAAATTTATTAAACTTTCCATACAAATGAGATTGGAACGATTCCCTGAATTTTGGTAGGTCATACAATTTACGTTATTTGGGTCACATTATTAGATAGAACATCCCTCACTGCAGTCTTTTTAATAGTGACCCGATCAGATGTTTACTAACCTCTTATTCTTATCTTATTAAATGGAGGGAATTCAAACAACTGTTTATATTGACAAGTATGATTTACGGTATTAGTAAATCTCATAAAACCTAAGAATAAATTACTGAACCAATCTTGATGATTGATTTTAAAAATTAGATATTTTTACATTAATTTTCGTGTAAAAAAAAAAAATTGTTTTTGGTCTCGTCACAAAATTGGCTATTTTAACAGAAACTTCCTTTCCTGTTTTCCACGCAGAGTATCCCTCTAACGTGGGAATTTATTTTCATGTTGTGTGCTCCATCCATTGGATACTACACACATTTCAGCATTACATAATATTTCTTATATAATAATTGTAAACATTATAGAACTATAATTAATTAAATAAAAACAAAAATAAAGTAAAAAATAAAAATAAAATAAAACATATGTAACATTACATTACATATGTGTACAACAATAGGTGTATATCTACAAAATGGTGTCCAAATCTTGAATAAATGCATTAAATCCCTTGTTGAATTTGAGTAGAAGTTTCGGTTTGTCCGTCGGCCAAGTTCCGTTTTGTAAGGTAATGTACTTGATGAGTTTTGTTCTTGGTCCGTCAAGTAATGTACAGTCATATAAGAGGTGGTCACATGTCTGTTCAGTCTCATCGTCACATTTACATGTATTTGTGTTTGTTAGTTTAAATTTGTACAAGTAACTCTTCGTAGGTCCATGTCCTGATATAAATTGTATTTGTTTAGAATTGGTAAGTGTTATTTTTTGTCTCTGGTATACAGTTGGTATGTACTTATGTAATTGTCGTCCTTTAGTAGTGTTTGTCCATCTTTCGTCCCATTTTTTATAAGATTCGTCTATCAAAATAGTTTTAATGGTCTGTTTAGTCAGTTTAGAGTATGTAATAGGTATCGTTTCGTCTCTTGAAGCTGTATTTGCAAGTTGGTCTGCTGTGTCATTTCCTAAATTTCCGGAGTGTCCCTTTATCCATGTTATTGCCACTATTACATTCTTCTGTCTACATCGTGTGATTAGTCTTCTGATCTGTTCAGTCTGTTCGTTATGGTTTTCGTTATTGTAAATGCGGTCTATGTTAATTTTGCTGTCCGTATAGATTATACTAGTCTCTCTGTCACTTGAAATGTCGTACAGTGTTTTGAGTGCCTCAGTAATTGCAAAGTTTTCTGCTTGATTGTTTGTACATAGTGGTGATAGTCTGTATTGTCCTCTCTGTATAATATTGCCGTCTTTTAAGATAATGTACGCACACCCAACGCCATCCTTGTTTTTACTTCCGTCAGTGTATATATGATATGTCCACGTTATGTCTAAGTTGTCTAATGGTCTAATGTAGTCCTTTGGGTGTAACCAGTAAGTATGTCTCACGTCTTTTTCTATTTCGTTTGATGTAATATTTTGTAATGTAAAGTCATGTGGGATTTCATTCAATTTCAATAACATATGTTGCCTTATCATTTGCTCAGCTTTGATGTAAATTGGCAAAGTGTCTGCTAATACACATGAAGCCTCATAAGATAAAGTACGATATCCTTTAGCAATTTTTATCGCAATTAGCCTTTGCACTCTTTCTAATTTTTTGACATATCTTTTCACGACCAAGGCATGGCCCCATATTTCAATTCCATACGTCAATATGGGAACGATCGCCCCTTTGTATATTGTGGTCAGAGCGTCGGATTTAAGACCCCAGGACACTCTAGCAGCCATCGAGAGTCCGTTTATTATTGAAAGCAGTCTTGTTTGTAAGTTAGTAATGTGATAGTTCCATTTCAATTTCCTGTCAATGTGAAGACCAAGATATTTTAAGATATGTTTTTCTTGTAATGTCACACCATTTAATTTAATGTCTAAGGTAGGTGTGTGTCTTTGTCTTGTAAACAGTGTGTATGATGTTTTTTCTATATTAAATTTGAGTTTGTGTTTTTTAGCCCATTCATTGATTAGTACCAAAACAGCGTTAGTAAGTTGGGTGATTTGAATTAAGTCTATTCCAATAACCATAAGTAAAATGTCGTCAGCAAATGCAATAATTTCAGTTCCTTCTGGTAGTATTGTTTTAAGTAGACTGTCTAAAATGATTTTCCACAGTAGAGGTGAGCAAGCTGAGCCCTGTGGCGTGCCTCTATTTTGAGAAGTGTGTACAGTAGTGTTTTGAAGGGTCATGTATGCAAGTCGATTACTGAGATAGTCTCTAAGTAATTTGTAAGAAACTTCCTTTCCCTTCAATGTAATGTAAAACTAAAGATCAAGTTTGTTAATGGATGACATCGGACCTGTGAGAGAGGGAATTTTGAAAATTCAAAATATCTCTATTATTGCAAATGTAATTTAATATAAATATTGTATATACTATTTTTTTTTTCGTATCTTGAATGTTAGCCAAGATATTTACGCATTTTGTAATTGTCAGCCTTCAATAAACTCCCACTCCTACTCAAGTCATATTAACTATAAAATGTTATATCATTAGCCATGCGGGTTAAAGCGTTGACCTTTATCTCACATGGTAAACCTAGAGTGGCGAGTTCGATTCTTGCCTGGGCAAAGGAAATTATTTAGTGACGAAATTCATTAAATAACGTCCTAAAATCCCACCCTGGCTAGAAAAGGGTGGTAACCTGTAGATAACTCGTCCCGATTAGCCTAAGTTGCAAAAAGTGGACGTTAATAAATAATAAAATAAATAAATGTTATATCATGAACCGCTTTATTCGAATCATAAATACCAAATATTGTATTCAATGAACATTTACAGTGCGAGATACATAGAAACATGTAGAGTGATGATGCCATCAATTAAGATTATACGTTCTTAACTGGAAAATGTTTATTTTACCTATACTATACTCTATATTTAACTAATTTATGCAACCCTGTTCATAGTCGTGGGGAAAACACGATTTGGAAAGAGAGGGGTTTAAAGGGGGGAGGGATTCTAAAATTTAAAATATTTCCGATATCAAGAGTCGAATCGACAAATGTTAAAGAAACTATATTGTTAAACTCAATTGTTATTATATATTTTCCATAGGTCAAATACTTAGAGAGTTATTCAGCCATTCCACTTATCGGTTTTTTGCTTATGTATAGAAAATGTATGGTGATAAGAGAGTGTAGTGAAGACCTATAGTGTGCCATCCCCGCAGGTGGGAAATCTGCTTAGTTTACGCAGCCCCGGCGTGGCGGACTTTTTAGTTTTAGGCGTTCCCCAATGGGCGTTTCCCAATATTCAACTCCAACTTTAGGGCTGGATGTTATTTTTAAAACAGTCTTTCAGATATTCTTCGACATACTCTTTTAGATTCTGTTCCCTGAAATAAGGATATTTCGGTCTTTGGGAATGGCTCCTGTACAAACCCTGTTTGTCCGATATAATAATCGATCCTGGCTGCCCAATAGGATTTGTACACGTCACAGCCAATAAGGAGGTGCCTTTGTATTTTATATATTTTCATCTTAATTTCCTAAGGGCCAAGTGAGAGCAGTTTTCTACTCGTCTTTTATTGCTGCTCCTTCATCGCCACCCGTATCATGTTTCGTCTAGCAAACTTCTATTTCTTCCTCGTAAAGACATTATGACGAAATATTTTCCTTGACCAGGATAACCGTAATGTCAACATCAGAGCTCTTTAAAGTTTAATTTAAAAGATTAAATAGGTCTTGATTCACTTACTATTTCCTAGTTTCTTATTATTGTTTTACTCCAATATAAGTTACAATATTCGGATTTCTTTTCTCTATAGAATCACGAGATTAAATTAACTAAACCAGGATTTAAATTTTCCAAATAATCAACAATGAAATTGTTGTCAAACAAGGAACTTGAAATTATTCTCCATGCATATACATGCATGATGCAAATAATTACAATTGAATTTGTCTTTAAAATTACTTTACATTACTCCAGTAGTATGGTATTGCAAATCATAGTAATTTTTAATCAAACAAATAATAATTGACCAAAAAAATCTTAATTTGTGAATACATATAATAGTTACAATATGTTCCTTTCAAAAACCTAATTCTATAATATAATAAAATTGTGTAAGTCGTAACTGCTATAAATAAACCCCGCATTCCAGACCTTGGGAGGCTTGGGTTTTTCTGCAAAAGAATTCGTAATACATTTTTTCCGATGAAGGGATGAACAGAAAAGGTCGTCAATTTTAGCAAATTTTTGAAGAAAATATCTTTAAATGCCCAGTGGTGATCCTCCCTTGGATATAATGATAACGAGGTTCGTTTAAAAGTGTACACACACTAGTCTGTAACGATCTAGCGGTTGCAATTCTTGTTTGATCGTTTCCAAATTCGATACTTGTAACATTTTATGCCAAACAAAAGATCAAGTTCGTTAATAGCTGAAATCGGACCAGAATGAAACGGGTTTTAAAGGGGAAAACTTCAAAAATTCTGAAATTATCATTACTATTATAATCAGAAAAAACTGAATCCTGTTAGCCACTTTTTTTTTTTATATATTTTTCTTCTGTCTCGAATATTAACGAAGACATGTATTTTTTAGTACTAAGTCTTCACTAAACCCCCACTTCTACTCATCTCATATTAAAAATAAGCTGACCTTAAATACAAAAACCTGTTTTCATGGCACTTCTATTATGTACTGTATAATCAAATATGTTCAGTGTGACCTCATCAATCAATAAATACTATACTTGGTATTTATTTAACCGTTCCTGCCAACTCAAAAGGTCATATTCGTTAATGGCTGAAATCGGACCAGTAAAAGTGGGAGAGGTTAGAGAGTGGAATTCGAAAATTCACATTACCTAAGTTATTATGAGCCGGATCATTAAATGTTATAAAATTAACTTTGTTCAACATTTAATGCAATATTATTCTTGATCTATACTTTTTTCGGAACATGAAGCGATTTATTTGTATTTTCCTTTTTGCAGAGCCTTCAGTACATCCCAACTTCTAGTCATCGGATTTTTGATTTTTTAAGTACTCAGTCGCCGAAAATATGTTCAGATTAAATTTCAATTCCTCTTTACAGAAGCTTCTTACCACATAAGAAATCGGAAATGAATATTGAGATGAGATCACCAGTGTGCAATTTCATCACGTGGAAAATCTGCGTAGTTTACGGTAACCCTAAGTGGCGAACGTTTTACATAAATTAAGGAAACACATCTAAAGCCCAACAACAAAAAAATAAGATATAGATGCGAAATTTGTATCTGAATTTCAGATCAAGTTCTTTAATGGCTGAAATCAGACCAGTGGGAAGGGGAGTAGGGTGAAATTTTGAAAATTGTTAATATCTCCTTTATGGAGGTTGGATCGAAAAATTGAATAGAGCCAATCTAATTGCAAATGAAATGTTCTATGCATGGTGCCTTTTCACTTTTTTGGTTATTAACCGAGATATTTGCATTTTTTTAGTTCTCGGCCCGCGGAAAACCCCCACTCCTACTCATGTCATATTAACAATAAGCTGTTATATTATGAAGCACATTATTTGAAGCCTAAATACCAAATACGTCACGCATGTGAGAAATCTGCTTAGTTAACGCTGCCCCTGAGTGACGGACTTTTAATACAAACCATAAAGTTATCCAGTATGGAAGGATACGTCCATTTTCCTGAAACATTGTGAAAGGTCTCTAATTTTCCATAAGTTTTCCTTAAGTACTTGAGATGAGTTTTGTTCCCGGAAAATAGTAAAATCCCATTACCAGGCCTTTTTGAAGCCGTAAGAACTTCAACTAGAAATTGATCATGTAACAAACTCTTGATATTAATTTTCTCCTGGAACTTGTAAGATTGCTTTTATCATTAAGTGGGGTTTATAATTACAAGAACAGTTAGAGGGTTCTGAATTGTTGCGGTAATATTATTTAATAATGTTCAAAATGTTTGCCTAGCAAGAAGTGGAGAGGTAGGCACAAGTCACTTCCTTTTGTAGAAATTAAATTAAACTCTAAAGCCTCTAAGGGACTCAATTTTCCTTTGCTTTCAAGAATTAGCACTATACACGTTGGGAAATCAAGCAAAACAAGTATACTACTATACAGAGAACATTACATAATTCCATTCATAGATTGATTTATCTATGAATGAAATACACGACTAATTCAAGCGAAGACTGGTTTTATTAGACTTGTTGTCTGTCAGTCTGAGAATTACTACCGGACGCATTGAAAATTTACACGTATTTAAATTTGGGCGTGTGATATTGAAATGTGAAACGATATTTAATAAACAAATTTTGTTTTAATTCACTTCCATTTTAAGGTGGTGGCCATTTGTTTGAAAAATTCTCACAGGAACATATATAGAAACATTAATACTATTAAACATAGGACTCGAAAAAGACGGAAACATCTTCCCGACCAACTCAAAATAGGTAATAGATTTAGTATTTATTGACCCAACTTTATACTACTACGACTAATCTAGAGAAATTATTCTTGGCTTAGAATCCTTTTATAGCCAGGACGGGACGAAGGATTCTGTCTAATGGGCTCGAAGCAAATAAATTCCAATGTCTGCGTGAAAATCGAACCTATGACATTGGATTAATTAAGTGCATTATGAACGCCTTAATTCAGCTGTGATAATTCAACTAAAAAGCTCTCCGATTCAAGAACCTATTTCGGAAAGGCAAGCTTAAGGATTAGGTTCGTGTTCATGTACTACAGTGAAACGAGGATTCCAAAAAAAATTAGAGGGTCACAGCTGTTCTCATTTTCGGGGAAGAAAAAGCTTGCCAAGCATGTTTGGAGCCATCAATGACCAGTACGAATGGCCATTAGAAGTAACACAAATATAATATAATTGTATTGCAAACATGACATTGGTGGTTGGGATATGTCAGGCGGCCAAGTAGACCTTCAGCTGCTACAGTACATTGGAACGAAGTAAGAAAAGAGGCTGGTTGAGGCAAAGATGGCTTACTTGGAGATGATCGCACAGGACATCTTACCTGTTTATATATATATATATATATATATATATATATATATATATATATATATATATATACTAGCTCAGATACCCGGCTTCGCCCGGGAATTCATTTGAGGCTGAATGGTTATGGTATTTTTTTGGCAAGGCTTTACTTTGCACAATATTTTGACATTTACCCGTCCCAGTGTTTAGTTTAAATACCCGTCGTTTCTGTGGATTTGTTAATAATAAAATTATTTTTTTATGTAAGACTTCACTGTTCTCCATATTGTCATATTTCCCGTTTCCTGTGCATTATGCATAGATTTGAATTATTAAGCACAAAATATTAACATACATTTGAATTAATTTTTCCGGGTGAGGTACCTGGTAGTTCCAAAGAATTGTTGAGCAAATTTCTCTAAATAATAAAATAAACAACTTCAACAACAACATTCTTATGTGCATATTTGCCGAAACCCCAATAGGAAACGAAATATCACTATTTTTAATTTCAGGTCTCCCTTATAAGCCCCACTCCTGCCCGTCCCAAGAAATGTTAGTATGGATTATTATAAGGAAGACGTTAGTGCTAATTCACATACCGAGTTTGGTTTAGTTCGGTTGAGTCTTTTGTGCCAAATAAAATTGTTGACTTCTGCAATCACTTTTTGGCGTATAACGCCTTTATAATTAGGTATACGACAAAAGTGTATATGACAAAAGTTTCTCTAAATAACAAAATAAACAACTTTTGTTATGTGCATATTTGCCAAAACCCCAATAGGAAACGAAATATCACTATTTTTAATTTCAGGCCGCCCTTATAACCCCCACTCCTGTTCGTCACAGAGAATATTAACATAGCCTAAAGTCTAAGTTGGGTTAGTGGTAATATACATACCAAGTTTCATAAAATTCGGTTCAGCCGTTTATGCGTGAAAAGGTAACAAACAAACAAACATACACGAAAGAATCAAAATACAGTTATGGTGTCTATGACATGTGAAACGAAAAGTTATCGTGAAATTTCGCGAAAAAAATCAATGTACAGACAGAGGTTACAATTTTATATATATATATATATATATATATATATATATATATATATATATATATATATATATATTCCTTAAATTTTAACTTCCTTTTCTGCAATCTACGTACCTTCCATCATCCTGAGCTTTCAAATAATGCATTTCAAGAAATGGTTCGTCAATAAGGATATAAAAGAGAGCCGAAAACATAGCGAACAACAAGATCTTTAACTGAAGGTAATGAGGACATAATACACAGAGTAAAGAAAAACAAATGATCTCTAAACAGGCTATAATACTAAAGAGAAAGATGAGAAAGTGTTAGAAGGACGAACGTCGTACGAGAAGGAATTCATCACCAAATCCAAATAGATTTAATTAATTACCATACTAATGTGTACCCTAATTACCCATCAATTATAGTCGATAGAATGTTTGCTCGGACGTCAAACAAACATTGTAGAGACATGTTAATTATGAAACTATCTACATTTAGTAGAATACGTTGCAAAAAGTGTATCCTCTTGAATGGAAATAAATCGACAATAAAATTGAAGGAATTGAATAAATATTGAGCCAATCATTACCGATTGACCAAAAAAAAGATTGCGAACACTAGAGTGTTTAAAAACAAACATACGCACATGCACTTGTTTGTTAACACTGAACACTAAGGTTAGGATTTTTCTTAAATCAAAAATTATTTTCTTAATTTTTCACACATCGTATTTTATTTTTATTATTTTGTTTGAATATATTTTCGATATATTTACTTCTAAATTAATTTTTTTTTATAATCTAAATTCTTAATATTATGTGTATTAAGGCATTGGAGATAATTACAGTTCCTTAGGCGTGGTTAGGGCGGTACGTTGACGTTGTATCATAAGTAAAGTATAATCCTAGGCAATCTAGTTCGTACGAGAGATGCAGTGATCATATATTTACCAAGATGCATTAAGGCGCTAGGGATAATAGAAAGATCCAAGAAATATGAAATACGGAACGGCAAGGGTACTGCATCCAACGTTAAATGAAGGAATTGCATGAAAAATGATGGCTAGTCGTCAAACGGATGATTTTCTAGAGTTTTCCTCAGCCAATACAGACATTAAATGTTCTTATGAAAGATCAGTAATAGTCCCTATCATGAGAGGAAATAATGAAAATCCCAAATTATGCCTCTCTAGAGAAATAGCCCAAGAGTATAGGACCAAACGATGGAAAATGCAGGTCTCATCGGGAATCCAATAGGTCAAAGTTGAACACGGCCCATCCATGTCAGATCGCATTAAATTGTACGATTTCATGACTTCAAGGATATAGCTTCGTTATGGGACGAATCAGACTTTCAAAGATTTGAATATAAAATGTAAGTAGAGGACTCGTTGTTAAAACAGCTGTAAACACCAAGAACAGGGACTAATGTTCTTCCGTATATAACAATACAATCTGACTCTTATATGGCCATATATCATACAAATAAATCTATAGGTCTTAAATAAAACACCACTAAATTGTAAAATTTGATATTAATAAATATAATTCCATTAACTCTATCCAGAATTCTGTCGACATATTAGGAAAGGGAAAAATAAGACGAATACAGTTTGAAATGGAATTGATCATTTTCACAAAGATAATTAAACCAGTTTTTAGAATTTTTTGTACCATGAAAAATAGTTTTTTCACATCTGAGTCATTTATGCTTAGAGACCAACAACTTTTAAAACCAACGTTCTATTTCCCTTACGGCCGCCGACTCATTCACTTTGTTAATCAAATCAGCTGGAGAGAACTCATTTCAGCTCAATGTTGGTTAACAAGGGGATTCTACGTCGAGTTCCTCACAACGAGACACTCAGATATATTCCCAGTTATATTTTGTTTTAAGCCATACATGAGATAGATAGATTAGGTATAAATGAATAAGTAGCAAAACTATATAATATAGTCTTATAGTATTCCTCACTTTTTTTTTTAATCGAATAATCGTTCATTTTCAAAACAATTAATCTAGGAAATTTGAACTAACAGTTTAAAGTGCTCCCTTTATAACAGCAATTTTCAAGGTGGGGTTCCAGTTTTCCTTCTAGAAATAAGGTCATTAATTTAATTGAATTTATCGACGAAATACTAAAATATCAAACAAGGCAAGACTTATCCATTAGAGTCAATTTCTTTATTGAATAATATTAACATTAAAATATTATTAGTAAAATCTTAATCAAAAATGCTTTCAGTTGCAAGACACACGGCTCCTATATCAAACAGATGGAGGAATTTATAGAATGAACCACATTTTTACAGATAAAATTTTATAGTTTTCAATTTACAAATTTAGTAATCATAATTGAAATAAAACTTCAAGTATTGGGGCGCTGAATAGGTATGTAGCTACCAGTTCCAAGGCATTGAAATTGATACTCTTGTTAAACTTGAGCTTGTGTTCCACTACTGCTCAATATAAGAAATTGTTTAATGACGGGCTGACTAAAAGAAGTCTCTTGTGACACCCTCGTTAGAAAATAATTTATATGTAGATAAATAGTTATAGCATAATGTAGTATTTACAGGATGCACCTGGTAATTGATCTCGTAAGCAGGTAAAACTGATTTCCACGAGATCGAACAACGGAATTAGAGGGTCACAAGGACATGCAGGGATTTCCCATTGCCTTCTGCATCAGACCTACCAGCATCATGAGGAATATTACATTTACACCAGTACAGACATGAGTGGAGAAAATTTGATCCAAGTCCAGAGTTGTTAGATAGCCATTCCTCGGTAGCCTGTAGCTTGCATACGCTGACTAATGATAGACTATTAGCCAGTATGAATATGCCGACTAAAACTTTAATCTACCCTCCAATCTTGCCATTTAGCATAATATGGTCGCTAATATACCAGAAAACAATTATGGATAGTGGAATCTATGCAGTTCTTATTCATAATAATTTAGCATTCCAGTCTTCAGAAAGCATAAGTCATGTCAGTAAAGTCCGTCAAGCAGAGGCTGAGTAAACTAAGATTGGTAAAGTAAATATTTTCGAGTAAAGAACGAAAAAACGTAATTAATGACGCCATCACAACATACTTGCATGTATCTCACAAAGTTAAAGTTCAATGAAAACCATATTTGGTATTTAACCGTGGATTGAAGGGGTTCATGATAGAACAGCTTATTGTTAATACGACATGAGTAGGAGTGGATGTTTACTGAAAGCCGAAAACAAAAAATCCAAATATTTCGGTTAATATTGCAGAAAATATATATAGAACAACGTTTAGAGGACATTAAATTTGCAATAAGATTATATATAATTTTTTGATACGACGTATAATAACAGAGATATTTCGAATTTTCAAAAGTCTACTCCTCTAAACCCCTCCCACTGGTACGATTTCAGCCGTTAACGAACTTGATATTTATTTTTACATAAAATGTTTAAATGTAGTTAATATGACATGAGTAGAACTGGGTGTTTACTGAAGACCGAAAACTTTAGGGGGCGTTGTAATGCTTGAGGAATCTAATACCATAAATCGGGGAGGAATTCAATATCTTTGAGATGATGGAATAAAATACAGAAGAAATAAATGAATAAATTTATGAAATCAAAACAATATATAATTAACGTCCACTTTATACAGCTGAAGCTAACTGGGATGGTTACCACCCTATTCTAGCCCGATTAGGACTAGGATGTTAATTTGTCGAGGATGTCACTATATGAATAACCCAAAGGCTGGAAATGAATAATAATTCCGAAGTGGAAATCGTACCACTGTCTCAAAGTGTCCAAAATACGAGGAGTGACACCGTAACCCATAGTATACCTAACCCCAAAGGTTTATTAATTAAATTTAAAAAATAATACGGTTATAACAGTGAGCATTTACAGTACTACAATGTATTTTAGCAACTCTACTTTAGTAAGTATATTGTCACTAAACTGTATCAAAAATGAAATGAAGAAAAAGAAAAAAAAATACACTTTCAGATTTAAATTGTAATGAGGAATCGTTATATAAATACTTAAAAATGTTTTAGAAAATAAAGAATGTGAAAAAGCTCTTAATCCTTAACGGGTTTTCATTCTGAACATAAACAGATTGTTAAGCTACATCATTAAAATGAGGTCTCTGGGGTCCAGAAAATATAAAAGTGTGAAGTGAAACATTCATTACTCAGATCTGATGAATTTAACGTAACAGCATTCATTTCATCCAGTCTTAGTTTTGATAAATGATTTTTACCTGCCTGATAAAAAGATCTGTTTTCCCTTTAGTAATTAAGACAGATCCTCCCGCGAGAGAGCAGATTTCCCTTAAGAGATTTTCGAAAAGAAAGAAATATATATATATATATATATATATATATATATATATATATATATATATATATATATGACTATGACTGGACAGAAATTCTCTAACTACAGAAAGGTTAAACCGTTGGTCCAAATTTAAATCAATTCGCATAATGCACCATGGAAACACCAGCTGGCTAAGTCTATTGTCGCTTAAGTTGATAACAAAAAAGTATATAATATGGAACTCTGTCTGAAACGTTTATCAGTCAGAATTGCAAGGCTGGATGAAGATTTGACTATATTAGGAAATAGAAGTCTGAGATGATGAGTGAGCCTTAGACCTTACTCAGTCTAGTATAGAGCACCATGAATATATAGAGCACGGTGTTGGAGATTTGATATAGGAACAAAACAGGCCAAAGAGATTTCATTGTACGACAGAGCGCTCCTATATCTGGTCAAACTGAAGTCTACTCCGAAAACAGGTATCGTCTCTAGGCACAAGCATGCAGACGTCAGAGAGATCAGGCCTACGTGCTTCAAGGAATTTGGCAAAAGGCGGAAGTTTGCTGGGCCGAGAAACCCTCAAACATGAGTACTTTTATTTCTCCCTAAATCTCCTATTAGCAGATTTCCTTTAAGGGAAATCAGCTATTGAGGTCGTACTCATGACGCGATTTTCGAAATTTTTCTTCAAATGTCCATCGATCCTACCTAGGAGGATGACGAAAATGAGGTCTGCTCAAAACTGTGTGTGTGTGTGTGTGTGTGCGTATATATATATATATATATATATATATATATATATATATATATATATATATTCAAAATATCTCCGTTACTGTATGTCGGATCGAAAACTTGTATAGAACCAATCTTATTGCAAATTAAAAGGTCTATAAATGTTATTTACATTTTTTCATTACCTTTAATATTAACCGAGATATTTAGTTTTCAGCCTTCAGTAAATAACAAATATTGTTCTTATTAAACTTTTACGCCATGAGATAAATGCAAATACGGGACGCAAGTGGAAAATCAGCTTATCTAACGCAGCCCCTGCGTGACGGACTTTTTATACTAAACATATTAGTAACCTCTGATCGTTTCTTCAAAAAGTCTATTTATGAATATATTAAAGCAAACAAAACAATAAACAATAGAAATGTTTATTTTTTATTTTCATTCGCCTTGGCAATGTTATTGAGCGGTGCAGAAAGAATGTAGCACGTAGAACTGGGATTGGGCTCGAAGACATCGTGCCTTATCTCAGGCTCATAACCTGAGAGCTTTAATGTCACAAAAAATCGTCTTATAGAAATGTGCCTTATCAGATGTAACTTGGGGATCTTCGCTAAAAGCTCTGATCAATAGCAAACACGCGCAGAAAGACAGGACTAGATCGTTGAAGTTGCATTAGCTACTTAAGAACAGTACAAATAAAATATAGTAAACTTTGAAGCGCAAAAATTTAACAAGGTTAGGGCATTTTAATTCATTGCTTCAATAATTTATTTTAGGGCTGTAGGAGGCCTGAGTGTGAACGGAGGTATGAATGTTAACGCACAGGTTTCATTGGAGGTGGTAAAACTAGATCGAACCCGGAAATCCTTAGTCTTACCCTGGATAGAAAAGACTTGTAAACCCTTCCAGATTAGCCATTCAAGCACTAAGTCGACGTTACATTTAAAAAAGTCCGTCACGCAGGGGCTGCGTAAACTAAGCAGATTTCCCACGTGAAGTTTTACAATAGAGAAATCTGCCTAATAACAACTGTAGTAGTAAGAAACCTCTAAACCTAAAACATTATTTAGGGCGTAATAACCCAGTAGTTTCTAGCCCCAAAAAACAGTTAACCTAACCTCTAAACCTATTCACGAGGGACGAATAGTTATGGAAATGGCCGCCAGAGCTCTCGGCGGAAAGTCCGAACATAGCCTACTGGTGACCACACGCAAAGAATACAAATGCAAATATCTCGGTTAATATTCAAGATAGAGAATAAATGTATATAACAATATCTATAGTAAATTTAATCTGCAATAAGATTGATTCTGTACAATTTTTCGGTCCGACGTATAGTAACGGAGATATTTCGAATTTTCGAAAATCCTCCCCTCTAAACCCCCCCCCTCCCACTGGTCCGATTTCAGCCGTTAACGAACTTGATCTTTCTTTTTACATAAAACGACTAAATATCGAGTTTGGTAACGATCAAACAAAACTTGCGACCACTAGAGTGGTAACAGACAAATATATATATATATATATATATATATACAGTTTTGAACGGACATCATTTTCGTCATCTCCTGGGTAGGATCGATGGACATTTGAAGAAAAGTTTCGAAAATTCCGTCATGAGTACAACCTCAATAGCTGATTTCCTGATTAAGGGAAATCTGCTAACAATTAAATGGTAGACTGGAAATTATTCAAAATATAATAAGAGTCGAGATAGAAAGTAAAATAATTTAGATTTTTTTTATTATTATTTATTAACGTCCACTTTTTGCAACTAAGGCTAATTGGGGCGGGTTATCTACAGGTTACCACCCTTTTCTAGCCAGGGTGGGATTTTAGGATGTTATTTAATGAATTCCGTCGCTAAATAATTTCCTCTGCTCAGGCAAGAATCGAACTCGTCACTCTAGGTTTACCATGTGAGATAAAGATCAACGCTTTTTTTATTTAGAGTAGAGAGCCCCTTTTTGTAACAATTTAATTTCTTATATTATAGTTTATCTTTTATTATTAATTAAAGAGAAGAACTATTATTATTATCTAAACTAATTTAGATTTATAATTAGTTGTTTTATACATACAATCATAATTTTCAACGGAATAACATATATATATATATATATATATATTTTTTTTTTTTATTATACACATGATCTTTATGTTGAACAAGTGATATTAGAGGAACTTTATTAAACGTTATATAAAAGCATTTTGGTCTTGAAGGGTGATTGATATATTTGACTAACAAAATATGATTGTCACACAGTAATTAACTACATACGCAGGAGAAGGAATTCCATAAAAATCTGCTATAATATAAATCAAAGGAGGAAAAATGAATATAGGGGGAGAATGGTCAGGGCGATACACAGGTCAACGACTCTAAACAAATCCAGTTCGTCATGGGTTTGGTCTCCACTCTATCTTCCATCATCTCAGGCTATTGCATACTTCTTTAACTGTTCTAAAATGGAAGTCCAAACTCGACAAACAATTATTCTGACATATGTAGATGTAGAGCATTTTAATGGTGGAGAACTGTTTTCCTTTTCATTTTTAGGCCACAAAATTTCGTTCCCTTCTTCCTCATTTGGTACGTACTCTACAATAGTCAGTCCTTAAAGAAGATTTAGCTTTGAAACGTATTGTGTGTATGGTTGCAATGGGAATGTAGTAATACCACGGTTGTGTTACCGAACCATATAATTTCGAACGGACCTCATTTTGTTCATCTTCTAGGTAGCATCGATGAGCATTTGTGGAAATTTTTCACAAATTGGCATCATGAGTATAAGCTCAATAGCTTAGGTAAATCTGCCTCCCTGGCTTGTCTAAAGGATCTCGTGTACTTTGTCTTAGCCATATTTATAATTAAACTCTATCTCTCCTGTAAACTCTTCTTCCGCACCACCCCTCGTGTTCCTGAACATAATTATTGCATTATTTAATTAATCTCTACTGGTCACATGCTGGTTAAGCGCATTGTATATGGTAACACCAGTGTTATTCACTTCAAGGACGAAGGTCCTCCTGGTTCATAATGTTTTCCTTTTTAAGTAGCTTTCAGATATATCAGATATTGTTAAAAAGAATAGCAGTATGTTCTAATCTTGTCTCAATACAATACTGAGATTAATAATGGTAATAGGTAAAGTAAGACGTAGTGAGGTAGTACAAGCTTGAAAATAAAACCTCTTTATGATAAAGACAGCATGATAAGATAATGTAAAATATTATCAAATAAAAATACGACATATTACAAATTTCAAGGGCAAAACAATTAATTAAATATCCGTAATGAAAAAGTTAAAAATACATAATTAAGTACGATTCACAGAAAATGCCACGCCAAACGAAAATACTTCCATGTTAATTGCATACATTAATCATTCCTGGAGGAACACTACTAATCTTATCATCTAAATCAACAAACTGCCCGTAAACTGTTATTTATAAACTTGTTGGGAATGTTTATGTTTAAATGATTTAAATGCTTGTATAGAGACAGTTGTTCAAAACGAGCAGATGTTGGAGGGCCTTGTTTTGATATTTTATGTAGATTATTAAACTTTATTATTATTATTATTTATTAACGTCCACGTTTTGCAACTAAGGCTAATTGGGACGGGTTATCTACAGGTTACCATCCTTTTCTAGCCAGGGTGGGACTTAGGATTTTATTTAATAAATTTCGTCACTAAATAATTTCCTTTGCCCAAGCAAGAATCGAACTCACCACCCTAGGATTACCATGTGAGATTAAAGGCAACGCTTTAACTCGCATGGCTAACCAGAACCCCTTATTAA
Source organism: Riptortus pedestris (assembly GCA_019009955.1). Taxonomy (NCBI): domain Eukaryota; kingdom Metazoa; phylum Arthropoda; class Insecta; order Hemiptera; family Alydidae; genus Riptortus; species Riptortus pedestris. The sequence continues at coordinate 47,308,215 of CM032231.1, read as the reverse complement.
ACTTTAAAAGCTTTTAAAAATGTTACTGAAAATACTTCACTCGAAATTCACTATTCTCAGAGAAATGCACGGAGTTTCTTACTTTGTTCATAAGTATCCAGTTCTTCGAGAATTCATTTAGAAGGATTTTTTGTGCTTCCTATACTTTTTACGCATTTCCTCTACATAGGACCCCTATGTGGAGGGATTTTATTTTCTGCACATCCCATGCATATTTGCATTATATGTGCATTTTGTCAAAACCTTTAACAATTTTAATATAATAATATATATACATATTAAAAGTGTAAATAAGAACATGAAAATTAAACTTGACAAAAAAAACATTATATAAGAACAATTAAGGAAAACAATTAAATAACCAATAAAAAAAATTACATAATATTAATATTATATTATCTTTTCCTCTTTCAGCTTAGGAATATCATAGGCTATTGCTTTTAATAAATTTAGGTGTTTTGAAAATAAAATATCGGGACTGATAGGCCATGCGGAAATATGAGTCTTTAAATGTCTTGAGTCAGTCTACATTCATAAATCAGGTGGGTGAATATATGTTCAGTGTAATTGTCGCATTTAGTACTTGTTATACCTATAACACCTAGAAATCAGTAAGATTAGTTATCCGTTGTCGCAGTTCACAGAAATACTTACGAATAATGGACAATTCTAATAATCGAGTACTTAGATGTTGTATGTAACCGTCACATGGCAACCCAAGACAAACAAGTGCTGAATTTTTGGTATGAAAACTATTTCCACATTAACACTAAGTGGCGTCATGCTACATCAGTAAATTAAATTTATTGAACACCCCTTCTATCAAAATAAGTACACTATTCCATTATATATTATGTCAGAAAACATGAACACTGGTAATAATATAAAGGTCGTCAGATAAATAAGTAATGGCTTGATACTTTTTGAGTTTGTACTCAGAGAAAGCATTTGCGGTAGGGGCTGGAGAGCAATAGGTAGAAAGTAATTAGGCTGATGGGAGGTAGGTAGAGGTGAGTTAGGGAGACAATCACGTATGATTCAGCAGATTTCCCATTGTTTGCACCAAATAAGGGATGTGGGTTTGGCGACTCTTAGTATTAGTAATGTTATGAAACCCTCCCTACAAACAAATGCCAAACTGGATTCGCTAGTAGCTAGTACTCTATATAAACAACTCAAAATCCGATGCTTGTACCTCGGCATATCGCTAGTGTATTTCAATCACCATTCATTAATCAAATAATGCCCACGAATCTGGTATTTTAGTCACAATTGTTTTGAAATGATTTTGCCTCTAAAACCAGATCTGATTATGCCAGCTTATTTATGCAATTTAATATTTTTTTTCTTCTTGAAGTTGATAAAAAAAAGTCAGTCACGCAGGGGCAGCGAAAACTAAGCAGATTTCCCTAGTGATGTTTAACAATAGATAAATCTACATACCGGTAACACAACACCACCGTGAATATTAAGTGAAGAAATACAAACAATAATAAGAAACCTCCCGAAGGAAAGCATCTAAAATGCAAACAAACAGTTCTGCCAACTTCTTACCGGAAAGAAAAACAATTACTGTAACATATCTCAATATAACGTATCAATTTGATTGAAAACGATTTACTATATCTAGTACTGTAATGTATAATGAATTAGAATCATTTTTACCTGAATCAATCAACTTTAAGTAGTCCAAAAACTTAAAAGGGGGGGGGTCACCAGAACATATTTGCGCGTATCTCGTATAATAAATGTCTCTTGAAAACAATATTTGGTATTTAAGCTTCGAACGATGTGGTTTATTACATAACCGAGTATTGTTTATGTAACATGAGTAGAAGTGGGGGTTTGCTGAAGGCTAAAAACTGAAAAATGCAAATAACTCGGTTAATATTCAAGATAGAGAATAAATGTACAGAACAATATTTATAGGTCATTTAATTTGCTATAAGATTGATTCTATACAATTGTTCGATCCGTCGGATATTAACGGAGATAACTCGAATTTTCGAAAATCCGCTCCTCTAAACTGGTCCGGTTTCAGCCATTAACGAACTTAATCATTCTTTTTACATGGAACGTTTAAATATCGAGTTTGGTAATGATCAAAGAAAAATTGCTAATATATATATATATATATATATATATATATATATATAAAATTTTGAACGGACCTATTTTCGTCATTTGATGGGTAGGATCGATGGACATTTGAAGAAAGTTTTGGAAAATCGCGTCATGAGCACAGTCTCAATAGCTGATTTCCCTTAAGAGAAATCTGCTAACAAAAAAATTTGTAGTTCGGTAGACGAAAACAGAGCGGCAGGTGTCTGGATGTCCACAAGGAGGACTTGAGGAGGCTAGGCGTTATGCATCCTATCTGCAGGCCGCAACAAATGGTCTAAACTGATCGCAGAAACAAAGGACCTTCAATGACTTCAAAGCCTAAGTAATAATTCGTCTAATTAACAGTATGTAATTAGTATTCATCAGTATTGATATAACACAGCGAATTTGAATACTATTGTAACGGTTCAAAACTACAACCAACTATCAAAACACTGAACATAATCTCATTATGGTATCTAAACAACGACACCCCTTGCACCTCACAGGCCTACATCTCCCTAGAATTAGACGAAGAAGCGAGAATACCTTCTTTCCTCGATTCATAAGGGTATTTATAAGGGGGAATGGTTAACACAAGGAACTGAACGGGCCGTAGCGATATTGAAGAAGAAAGTAGAAAAGACCCTTCAAAAGTCTAATACTTTATCGTCATTAGACTCCCGAAATTATGAATGAATTAGGATCGTTACCGAGAACATCTACTTTTCGAAATTTACAAGAATTCAAGCTCCAATTCAGTGCTTGATAATTGCGACAACTGTACGTACATTTTTTAAACCCCAAAATATCAAAAACGTAAATTAAAAGCCTTCTCAAGAGTGAAAAGTCCGTCACGCAGGGAGTGCGTTAACTACGCAGATTTCCCATGTGCGTCACGTATTTTCATTCACCTCAAAACGTAAAAGTTATTGAGAAATAACTTGTCATCGGACAACCATATTTGGTATTAGGCTTCAAATAATGTGCCTTATAATATAACAGCTTATTGTTAATATAAAAAGAGTACGAGTGAAGGTTTACTGAAGGCCAAAAACTACAAAATGCAAATATTTTGATTAAAGATCAAGATAGTGAAAACAACTACATAAAGACATTTATATGGCATCACATTTGTAATAATATTGGTTCTATACAATTTTTCGACCAGTCTCATAATAACAGAGATATGTAGAATTTTCGAAATTCGCCCTCGAATGGCCCTCCACTGGTTCGATTTCAGCCATTAAGGAAGTTGATCTTTCTTTATACATAAAACGAATATATATATATATATATATATATATATATATATATATATATATATACATATAGTTTTGAACGGATCTCATTTTCACCTCCTGGGTAGGATCGAAGGTAATTTTTCATAAATCGCGTCATGAGTATGACCTCAATAGCTGATTTCCTTCAAGGGAACTCTTCTAAAACTGAATAGGCAAATACAGTTTGAAAATGAACTGAAGAAAGATGATTAGCGAGGGACAAAAGGAAGGAGGCTGACTGAAATACAATTAGGCTAGAGAGAGAGGATGATGACAGGCTGACACTAACACATCCCTAGGAACCTATTTAGATCGACTCCCTTCCTAATGACCACTGCCTCTCATCAATTACTCCCTTCTACCATCTACTAATAGGCAAACAAACTATAACCACAGTTCAAATAGTGACGGATCATTCAGTCCATAATGGTTAGGTCAATATTACTGTCTCGAGAAGTACCGCCATCCGCAAAATAGCAAATGTAAAACTAAATACAGTGGCCTGAATTCTCATGTTAAAAAAAAAAAAAAAAAAAAAAAAAAAAAAAGTCCGTGACGCATCGGCTGCGTAAACTAAGCAGATTTCCCACGTGAAGTTTTACAATAGAAAAATCTGCCTACAGTAGTAGTAACGAATCTCTAAAACAATTCACGAGGGACGAACAGTTATGGAAACGGCGGAACTAGCTTTCGGCGGAAAGACCAGAATATTGCCGACCACACACACTTAATGCAAATGCTAATATCTCGGTTAATATTCAAGATAGAGAATAAATGTATAGAACAATATTTATAGTAAATTTAATTTGTAATAAGATGGATTCTATATAATTTTTTGATCTGACGCATAATAACGGAGTTATTTCGAATTTTCAAAAATCCACCTTCCAACCCTCCCCCCCTTCCCGCTGGTCCGATTTCAGCTATTAACGAACTTCATCATCATCATTCTTTCATAAAACGATTAAATATCGAGTTTGGTAACGATCAAACAAAAATTGCGACCACTAGAGCGTTAAGAGACATATATATATATATATATATATATATATATATATATATATATATATAATTTTGAACGGACCTCATTTTCGTCATCTCCTGGGTAGGATCGATGGACATTTGAAGAAATGTTTCGAAAATCGCGTCATGAGTACGACCTCAAGAGCTGATTTCCTGAGGGAAATCTGCTAAAATGTTTAAAAAGAATTCAATCAGCCGAAAGGAGGTTCTAAGGTTATCCGACCATAAGATCTGGTCGAGAGGTAAATGCTCCAGTCCAAACCTGCCCGCTGAAATTCTTCATGGGTAAGCTCGCTCGGGGCCTCTGATATAACTAAGGAAAGACTACTTTCCTTGAAAATGTTTATGAAATTAGTCCTTCGCCATCAGGCAACACCGAAAAATAATGATGAGTAATTATCTAAAAGTAGAAAAAACTAAGATATTTCTTGCTAAATATACTTGTAATATACCATAAGCTATAAAAGCTTCAATGAATTATCTAATCGAGGAAAGAATAGGAGAGAGGAAAGAAAAAATAAGACAATACATATTTCGGTAGTTCCTATTCCAGCCCTTCTAAATTATAAATTCAGAAACATAGAACTATAGAGAATAATAACAATAGCTTTCCCATTTGCTAATACTTTACAAGTTGCTAAGCCCCCCCCCCCCTTATCTAAGTAGTTATCTCGTGGTGTGAGGGCTTGTGTCTAATGTGTCAGTAATTGCTGGCAAATGTTACTGTCACGGCCTTAATCACCGATCAAGAACTCCCACAGGGTGCTGGGGGGGGGGGGCTCACTTCACTTACTGTCTACTGAGCCAAGCAGGGATATTTAGCTATCATATCAAAATGACGAACATAATATTTAAAACAAATAAATATATTTGCGGAGCTCCACATAATAAATAATATTAAAAAAATAAAAAGATTACCAACTTTAAAACTATAGCATACTATCTTCGGTAAAATCAACAATTAGAAAAGAATGTAATGCGATACTGCTATTTCATATTGATCCCAAGCAACATTAATTAAAAAACACATGATAAATAACGGAAAACGAAGTTTTCCTACAATTATAAAAACTTCTTTTTTGTTCTTTTCAAAAAAAAATTTACGAAAACAAGGGACCTTCTTTGTGTATAATAACATTAAATTAAAAAATAGATGTAATCAAATGAAAGTAAAGCAGAAAATATTCGGGTTTCCCGAATACGGGGTGTGGCTATTAAATAACGAGACTGACGCTGCTACAGAAGAAGTGCGCATGCGCCAAACGCCAGCAACTAACAGCTGTTATCGTGAAGCTTCCTCTTTCTAATATAGTGCCTCTCGCTTCTGTAAACAAATCAGTACAGCCGTAGCCTTTGTTCGCATTAGAGTTGTTTTTTTGTTTCGCCGGAAAAATGTTAAGTGTAACAGTAGAGCAACGAATTGTTGTGAAATTTCATGTGAAACTTGGAAAAACCGCTACTGAAACTTATAATTTATTGAAAGAAGTGTATGGCAATGAATGTTTATCGCGTGCACGTGTTTTTGAGTGGTTTAAGCGTTTTCAAGATGGCCGAGAAGACGTTCAAGATGATTCACGCCCGGGTCGCCCTTCCACGTCGAAAACGGATGACAATATCGAAAAAATCGGTAATCTGATTCGATCTGACCGTCAGTTAAGTATTCGTGCGATTGCTGAAACTGTACGAATTGATAAAGAACCCATACGGCAAATATTACATAACAATTTTAACAAACAAAAAGTGTGTGCTAAAATGGTGCCTAAAATTCTCACATTTGAACAACTGGAAGCTCGCAAAAATGTTTGTACTGACACTTTGAATGCCATTGAAAATGACCCAAACTTACTGGAAAGGATAATAACATGTGACGAATCATGGTTTTTTATGTATGATCCTGAAACAAAGCGCCAATCCATGCACTGGAAGAGCCCATCTTCACCGAGAGCCAAAAAAGCTCGGATGAGCAAATCAAAATTCAAAGCAATGTTGATTGTTTTTTTCGATATTCATGGGATTGTGAACCTTCACTGGGTTCCTGAAGGTCAAACGATTAATCAACATTACCCCCTTCACGTTCTTGCTGAACTCCGCGAAAGAATAAGGAAAAAACGACCTGAATTGTGGAAGGACAAGTCATGGGTTCTCCACCAAGACAATGCGCCGGCTCATTCCGCATTGTCTGTTAAGAGGTTACTAGCCAAATTCAGCATCCCAGTGTTAGACCATCCGCCTTATTCGTTGGATCTTGCGCCGTGCGACTTCTATCTGTTTCCTAAGGTGAAATCTGCATTAAAAGGAACAGGATTTGAGTCTGTTGAAGCTGTGAAAGAGAAAGCGGCACGCGTTCTGAAGGAGCTGACAGAAAAAGACTTCCAGCACTGTTTCGAACAATGGAAGGTTCGCATGGAGCGTTGTAGGGATAAAGGAGGGGTGTATATTGAAGGTGATAATAAGTAAAAATGTATGAAATAAAAATAAAATGTTTTACAGCGTCAGTCTCGTTATTTAATAGCCACACCCCGTATTTGACGTTCAGTCGTTTAAATGGGAACACATGATGTACAACTAGCCCTTAGGCTATATTAATAATCTCTGAGACGAACAGGAGTGGGGATTATAAGAGAGGCCTGAAATTAAAAATAGCGATATTTTGTTTCCTATTGGGGTTTTGGCAAATATGCACATAACAAAAGTTGTTTATTTTGTTATTTAGAGAAACTTTTGTCGTATACCTAATTATAAAGGCGTCTTACGCCAAAAAGTGATAGCAGAAGTCAACAATTTTATTTGGCACAAAAGACACAACCGAACTAAATAAAACTTGGTATGTATATTAGCACTAACGTTTTCATTATAATAAGCCATACCAACATTTCTAGGGATGGGCAGGGGTGGGGGTTGTATGGGGAGGCCAGAAATTAAAAATAGCGTTATTTCGTTTTCTATTGGGTTTTCTGTAAATATGCACATGACAAAAGTTGTTTATTTTGTTATTTAAAGGAACTTTTGTTATATTTGTTGTTATAAGTATAAACGAGTTGTACACTAAAAACTAGAGCGGGAGCCAACAATTTTGTTGTGCACTAACGATTGAACCAAACTTAACAAAACTCTGTATGTGAATTAGCATTAATTCTTCCGTGATATGAAGATATATTAAAATTTTTAGGTTCAAACGGGAGTTATGAGGGAGGCCTGAAATGAAAAATTGCGATATTGCGATTCCCATTGGGTTTTCAACGATTTTCTGTAAAAAATATAAAAATACCATCATTAGTCAGTCAACGATGATTTCCCGGGCATCGCCGGGTACATTAGCTGGATTGTATATACAAAATAAGTACTTTATAGATGATATTTAATTATAATAAATGCTATCCATGTTTATGATTTGAATTATTCAGGGTGTGTCAAACAGTGGAGAAGGAATGATTAGAGCTATATTCATTTATTCTTCAATTCTAATTTTTTTCTCCATAAGTCGCCCAACTGACCTTTACGGGAAAAATGCGCTTAGACGGGAATTGCAGTTGTATAAGGAAAAGCATTACCAAAAACAAAATAGAATCTTTCCGCCTCAAATGATATCCCGAGCGAAGCCGGGTAACTTAGCTAGTATGATATATGAATACAAAATAAACAGATCTCATTTTCGTACAAAGGAGGTACTACATTAGCCCACTCCAGTGAAAATATTTAATTAAAAGTGTTAATGTTTCAGGATACAATTTGTGGCATATATTAGTTACCATCTCCTTGTAGTTCGGTTATTATGAAGAGGTAAAGGGATTAATTATATGTTACATCAATAAAATAAAAATAAAAAAACTATTTCAGTTGATAAAATGCATCAAAATTCCTTAGAAAGGATTCCCCAGCTAAGAATGTAATCTAAATGCATTTTTCGAACAATGACGAAAGTGTACAGCGAGCTTCTACAAAAAGGTTTGTGTAGAAGTAATTTGGAAGACTTGGAGGGGAGCTTAGCTAGCAAGTTCCAAGAAAATCCACCGGACTTAGAGGGCTTTGTACGGCTTTTCTACGACGTCATTTCCTCGACAACGGGCTTACCTTTATAACTAATATTTCCTCATTTTGAACTACTGGATCAGACGATTATAGGCCCACATTTCATCCAGAATAATTTTTACAAAGGCATATTATCCTCTGTAACATCCATCCCTAATAGTTCAATAGAATTTTCATCGTTGTACTCTTAAAGAAACGGTAGTTAGAAGGAAATGCAACCTTTTCACTTGAAAATTAATAGCTAAGTGGCCACATTTCGTAATAAAACCAAAGAACGAATTACATAAATCCAACAAGCTGGAGTCAAATTAATTAAATTAAATACATATAAGCTAGTGAATAGATGACAGGACGAGACGATTTTTTTTTATCTACGAATTGGACACATATTACTAACACATTCAATTTTGATAGAAAGAAAAAGTCCGTCACGCAGGGGCTTCGTAAAATAAGCAGATTTCCCACGTGAAGTTTTACAATAGAGAAATCTGTCTAATAACGGCAGCAATAGTAAGGAATCTCTAAACCTATTCACGAGGGACGAATAGTTACGAAAACGGCCGCACTAGCTCTCGGCGGAAAGTGCCGAAAATAGCCGAGTCCTGCCGACCACACACACAATACAAATGCAAATATCTCGGTTAATATTCCAGATACAGAAAAAATGTATAGAACAATATTTATAGTAAATTTAATTTGCAATAAGATTGATTCTTTAGAATTTTTCGATCCGACGCATAATAACGGAGATATTTTGAATTTTCAAAAATCTCCCCCCTCCCACTGTGGTCCGATTTCAGCCATTAACGAACTTGATCTTCCTTTTTACATAAACGATTAAATATGAACTTTGGTAAGGATCAAACAAAAATTGCGACCGCTAGAGCGTTAACAGATATATATATATAATTTTGAACGGACATCATTTTCGTCATCTCCTGGGTAGGATCAATGGACATTTGAGGAAAATATTCAAAACTCGCGTCATGAGTACGACCTCAATAGCTGATTTTCCTTAAGGGAAATCTGCTAAAACAACTCCAATTTGTATGAGACTTGCCATTTCCCTTTACAATCAGCATATGCTTATGGAATGTTATCTACGTAATAACTTCCAAATACCACTATTTTCTTCTTTTTTAAAAAAAAAAAAAAAAAAAGTTCAAAATCTTTTTCTCAGAATTATTGAACAATTCATTATTTTAATCAGTACGTACTGTATTCATTGTTCCACTCTTTTAATATGTTTGCCTTTTGTCAATTATTTATTAATTTTATGCTTTGTTTAAGAGATGAGGAGACTAGCGGCGGACAGACCCAGCTGGGCAAAGTGGACTGAGGCGGCCCCTCCACGCTTAACGGCACGGCACGATGGAGGTAGAAGAAGAAGAAGATGGAAAGCAATCAGAAGATGTTTAATAACGTAATATTTTCTATGTTGATTATTCCTATTTTTTGTTGGGCGTTTAGTTAAAAAAATAGTACTTTTTTGTTCTTAGATCTGCACCCCCTTATAATTATTAGATTTCATAACGATTTTCTTGGGGACCTGGTTCGAAGATTGATATATTCCCCGGGTCACTGTCTGAATTACAGATCTTGTGGTAGCCTTCATACATCGTATTTAAGATTAGAATAAGACGTTACGTGATATAATGGCTTTCTGATAATGTCAGATGAGTAGGAGAAAAAGATTAACTGAAGACAAACACTAAAGAATAACAAATATTTCGGTTAATTTAATTTAAAAAAGCCAGTAAGAGAGAAAAAATAGAAAATTGCAGATTTCAAGTCCAGGGCCCAGAAACTTTTGTTCTAAAACGTTATAAAATGAAAAAGAGAAATCTATAGATTTTTTCAAAAACATTTATTCTAAAAAAGTTAATAAAAAAATACTTGTTGGTGAAACAGATATCTATTTAGCAAACATTTATTCTATAAATAAACCTCATTATACGTAGGGATGCAAAAACTTATAATACAAGCTTAATGCGCGACAAATAAATAATTGTCAAAGTAAATTAACAACTAGGATATTGTGAAACGAAGTCAAATCCGTGAATGGTCTTTAAGAATGCCATTCATTCACAAGCTTCTCCGAATAGCTTCTTATCATTCAGCAAAAGTCGTTATCTTATTTTTGTCGCTTGATCCTCATGAATTGGTCATGGAATTGAATGGATGTCGTTGACTGAACTCTTATCAATAGCCTGCAGTCACTGTTATCTCCCAGGTAAATGGAAAACCAAACATAAATGCTAAATACCTCTGTGAATAGGTTTTTACTTCATTCATGGATAAATATCTTAGTTTCTAGAGAAAAACCCATCATGCAGAAATAAGCAGCTTTACAGTGCATTTATAAATTTAAACCTATATTGAAAAGAGGGGCAAAGCAGTTTGTCCAGCAACTTAAATAATCAAGATATTTACAGTTATTTGAAGAGTCAGAATAACTTTTTTTTTTAGAACAAATGATTTAGTTGCCTTGGATTTTACAAACCATAATTCTGCCAATCACATAAATAAGAATTGAAAAAAAATCATAAAGAAACTAGCTCCGAATAAAATTAATTTCTACAAAGTTTTTCTTACTTAAACGATGGTCTCACTAAATATATAATTGAATTATTTTTTACATGAGTAAAAAATCTTTAGAACCATTGGGCACCCTTACCCGGGTATCCTGGCTACCTAGTCCAGTGCTCTTACCACTTGACCTCACTCATTAAAGCAGATTTCCCTTAAAGAAAAGCTATTGGCGTCGTACTCATGGCGTGATTTTCGAAAGTTTTCTTCAAGTGTCTATCGATCCTACCTAGGAGATGAGGAAAATGAGATCCGTTCAAAATTATATATATTTGTTTTTTTACACCTCTAGCGGGGGCAATTATTGTTTGATTGTTACCAAACTCGATATTTAATCGTTATATACAAAAAGAAAGATCAAGTTCGTTAATGGCTAAATGGATGTTAATCCATTATTCGTTGTTAATGGATGAGTGGGAGTGGGGGTTTAGAGTAGTTGATTATAGAAAATTCAAAATATCTCCGTTACTATACGTTGAATCGAAACATTCTACAGAACCAATCTTATTGCAAATTAAATGTACAATAAATATTCTCTTATATATATATATATATATATATATATATATATATATATATATATATATTCTCTATCTTGAATATTAACCGAGATATTGGCATTTTTCAGTTTTCAGCCTAAAGGAAACCCCCACTTCCACTTATGTTACATAAACAATAATCTGTTATACAATAAACCACATTATTCGAAGCTTAAATACTAAATATTGTTTAGAAGAGACCTTTATTACTCGAGATACATGCATATATGTCCTGGTGATCCCCCCCCCCCCCCGTCTTATGTTCTTGGACTACTAAAATTTGATTGATTGAGATAAAAGTTATTCTGATTTATTATAAATTACAGTATTAGATATAGTAAATAGTTTTCAATAAAATTAATATGTTATATTCTGTTAAAATTTCAGTAATTGTTTTTCTTTCCGGTAAGAGGATGACAGACCTGTTTGTTTACATTTCACACGTTTCCCGTAGGGAGGTTTCTTATTCACTTAATATTCACGGTGGAGTTATGCTACCAGCATGTAGATTTATCTATTGTTAAACGTCAGGAGGGAAATCTGCTTAGTTTACGCAGCCCCTGGGTGACTTTTTCATTATATCTAGGGTAGGATCGATGGACATTTGAAGAAGTTTTCCGAAATTCGCGCCATGAGTACAACCTTAATGGTGGATTTCATTTTTTGACATTTTTTTTTTTTGACAAGAGACTCTTAAGTTATAAAAAAAAATGTTGAAAGTCTCCAAAAGGGATTCTGCCATGACCAAGAAAGGAACGTTCTCACTGAGTGCGATCAAATCGAGTGTAGGTGACACCCACAAGTACATGGAAAACATATTAAATGACAGCCAGCGTGTGAGATCTAATTAGTTAACTCAATGACGAAGTTAGTGAGGAAGCTGCGCCACCTAATCGAGAGGAGACTGAGGAAATAATCAAGTCCCTTGAAAATAATATAACCACTGTGTCTGATGATATTCCGTCGGTACTGCTGAAATATATTAAGTATGCAATTTTGGAAGGGGTCTCAGGTAACATGGAATACCTGGAAAAATGAAAAGAAAAGAAAAAATTGCGTGCGGAATAGTTCATTGAGTATTCTTAATACATCATGTATTCTCATTCATGTAAATTTAAAAAAAAGTTACTTGTACTTAATTCAAAAGTATTTCATTTGAAAGTGATATACGGTATCTCTGTTCGAAACTAATGTAAATGGGTTCAGGGAGGGTCAAAACAGATAGTTCCATTGAAATCTGACAATTTTCGAGAATACAATACTTCGTCTACTTTAAACAAGGAGGTAAAAAGGCAATAATCTAAAATACGAAAATTAGAGGGAAAAAGTTTTACTCCCTACAGATTACTACCGCCCCCCTCCCTATCCATGGTCAAGTTTCTGCAAATAACAAATATGATCTTTAGTACTGACGAACGGTTAAATATCGAGGACGGCAAAAGAACAAATGAAACATTTTTGAGACAATCTTAATTGATGACGTCATTGCATAACGAATTTGCCCGTATCTATCTTAATAAAGGTCTTATAAAAACAATATTTGGTATTTACCCTTAGAATAAAGACGTTCATGTTATAACAGCTTATTGTTATTATGACATGAGTAGGGTAGGAGTGGGGATTTACAATAGCCTGAAAACTAAAAAATCCAAATATCTCCGTTAATATTCATATTAGAGATATAATGAATGTAAAAACATTTATAGGCAATAGGCAATTGTATTTACAATAAGATTGGTTCTATACAATGTTTCGATACGACGTATAAGAACGGAGATATTTCGAAATTCCCCTCCCCCGGTCAGATTTCAACCTTTAACGAACTTGATCATTAGTTTAACACGAAACGATTATATATCGATTTTGGTAACGATAACACAAAAATGGCCAACAGACAAGTATGTGTGTGTATGTAAGAGAGAGAGAGAGAGAGAGAGAGAGAGAGAGAGAGAGAGAGAGAGAGAGAGAGAGAGAGAGAGAGAGAGAGAGAGAGAGAGAGAGGGAGAATTTCGAACGGACCTCATTTTAGCAGATTTCCTTTAAGGGAAATCAGCTATTTATCATATCCTGAGTATGATCGATGGACGTTTAAAGAAATGTTTGGAAAATCGGGTCATGAGTACAACCTCAACAGCTTATTTCCCTTAAGGTAAATCTGCCTATATCTCAGGCAGCTTTGAGGTTACTTGAGGTCTATGGATAGCATCTCAATGGCATTGTCTGATCTCGACCTTCAAGTTGTAATCCAAACACTAATCCTGTGGTGCAAATACAAAATTTGCCGAATGCTAACAATATATTAATGGCTGTCAGAACCATTTCGCTTACGGCCACTGCTGCAGACGAATTTGCGACTTGACTAACAATAAATTAGGATAAGACGAAGTACGTGAGATCTAGGCAAACCACATAGGCATAAAATCTGTAGGTTCGTGGGAGTATGCGATCCATCTGGTAAAACATTTAAATTTCTGATAGAGAGCAATAACATAGAAGCCGTAATTAGACCAAGAATGGGTCCCGATTCTTCTATGACCAGAAGAACCCGTCCCTGAAAACGAATCTTATGATATATAGAACAGTTTTTAGCAGATTTCCCTTAAGGGAAATCAGCTATTGAGGTTGTACTCATGACGCGATTTTCGAAATTTTTCTTCAAATGTCCATCGATCCTACCCAGGAGATGACGAAAATGAGGTCCGTTCGAAACTGTATATATATATATATATATATATATATATATATATATATATTTGTCTGTTACCGCTCTAGCGGTCGCAATTTTTGTTTAATCGTTACCAAACTCGATATTTAGTCGTTTTATTTAAAAAGAAAGATCAAGTTCGTTAACCGCTGAAATCGGGCCAGGGGGAGGGGGGTTTAGAGGGGAGGATTTTTGAAATTTCGAAATATCTCCGTTACCATAGGTCGGATCGAAAAATTGTATATAACCAATCTTATTGCAAATTAAATTTACTATAAATATTGTTATATACGTTTATTCTTTATTTTGAATATTTACCGAGATATTTGCATTTTTCAGTTTTCACCAAACCGCCACTTCTACTCATGTTACGCAAACAATAGGTACTCTGCTACATAATAAATCACATTATTGGAAGTTTAAATACCAAAAATTGTATTCAAGAGACCTTTATTATACGAGATACATGCAAATATGCCCTGCTGACTCCCCCCCCCATCTTAAAGTTTTGGACTACTAAAATTTTATTGATTGAGATAACAATTATTCAGACTCATTATTAATTACAGTACTAGATATAGTAAATAGTTCTCAATAAAATAATGTGTTATATTTTGATATATTTCAGTAATTGTTTTTCTTTCCGGTGTGAGGCAGAGGTTAGGTTAGAAATGTAAACAAACGGTCGACCCCGTTTGTTTACATTTCTAACCTAACGCTTCCTGTCGGCAGGTTATTGAAATTGGATGAAACATTTCTTATTTCCGTATGTATTTATTCACGATGTTGTTGTGTTAGCAGTATGTATATTTATCTATTACTAAACATCACATGGGAAATCTGCTTAGTTTACGCAGCCCCTGCGTGACGGACTTTTTAGACAGATGGGAATGTATGTTAGTAGTGAAGACTGCCCAAAAAGATGCTATATATTACAATAGATGGATCCAGGAGAAGATGGCGGCCGAGAGACGTTCATTATAATAAACAGTTCAATTTAATCTTAACTTTGAAATGCCTAATTCTATTTTTGAGTCGGTCAACCTTTAAATGAATTTAGAATACATACTTCCCATGTATAAAAAAGTGCGTGCACGAATTAGATAACTGGTTCGGTCGAACTGGTTTGGTATGATTAAAAAAGGTCAGTGTGATAATCATGACCTTCAGCCATTAGTTCTGGGGGAATCTTGATTCATCTCATTAAAGTAAATGCTCCTGAATCAACAAGTAAAACAATAGGAAAAAAAGGCAACCTTGAATTACAAATTATTAAAATAAAAATACAAATGCTATCTGAGAACCTATATCATATATAAGAAGTGAGCCAGGCTCTCCATCATGTAATTCTGCAGCTATCCCACCCAGCGATAACACCTACAACACTCATATATCTTCGTTACCAAGGTATGTAAATACAGCGGCTTTTTAGTATTCTTAATAGATATGATATATAACATTGATCATGTATCTATAAATTACTAAATTTGACGGCGGCTCCCTTCTTTAATACTGCCGAATGGAAATTCCTTTTATTATCGTATTTTAAAGCGCAAATTAAATCAAATCATACATTAAACAAGAACAACTTTTCACGTAACCCTGTACGCCTTTTTCCCCGCTCAAATATTTAGTTCTCAATTCTGAGGTGATCGATTTGCTACATTGATTACTAAATCAATGAGAATACCGAATACATGCCCATGCCATTTAGTTCTTAAGATTCTTTGCAGCGATTCCAGTCTAGAATTACAAAACGTTACTACTTATCTACTATACACTACTATGGCTCTTCTGAGTGGGCTATCTAAAGGACAAGATTCAAGTCAGTGGAGAACTGAGGAATTTATAGTGAGTTCTTCACTGAATAAGATTCAACGCGTGAGTCGAATCCCCAATTCTTAGTTTACTCAGACATTAATGACTGAGGACAAAAAGAGCACTTGCTGGCTTAAAAACAGAAACAAATTTGTATTTATTATTATTATTTATTAAGGTTCAATTTTTGCTACTATGGCTAATTGGGACGGCTTATCTACAGGTTCCACCCATTTCTAGCTAGGGTGGAACTAAGGATTTTATTTAATGAGTTCGTTACTAAATAAATTCCTATTGTCCAGTCGGGAATCGAACTCGCCACTCAAGGTTTACGATGTGAGATTAAGGCAAATGTTTCAACTGGCATGGCTAACCTAAGATCTACTGGCACTTGAAATAAATACCCAAGGAACAAAAAAGAAGCATCTAAATAATATTGAGAGGCCTGAATTTTCGTTACCTCAAATCTGATGTAAAGGATTTCTTTCACGTCTATTAACATACGTATGGAAGTACACATAATACACATACACATTTATGTGTATTATATTTATGGCACTGGTGGTTGTAATCTTCCTTGATCGTTACAACATATTTAATGGTTTCAGCTGAAATGAAGATCACGGACATTAATGGTCGAGATCGCGCTAGGATGTGTGTTGGATTATAGGTAGAGTGAAAAACAAATCTTAAATATTGAAAGTTGTTATACACCTAATATTGTGGATAATCCGATATGTGTTCTTTAGATTTTCTGTAATATAGTTATTTCTATTTATAGTTCAGTGTACGAAGTAAAGAAGGCATTGCAATCTCAGGTTTCAGATTATAAAAGCGACCACATTTTTTGTTACTCCCGGAAACCATGCCAAATATTAATTTGGTACGTCTGTACGCATTACCAAAAAAAGTACGAGCCATAGTCTTACAATATTAAAATTTAACATTTACGATGGTTATATCTAGTTATCAACCTTCCCTATTGATCGAAATTGACTAAGAAGGAGGAGTAGGGCTCAGAGTAAAAATTACAGCGAAAGTAAAAATTTGTAAATGTTTCTTTAGCACCTTTATCACAAAACCATTTATACTTTAGATATGACTATTTTGGTCCGCCCCATCGGAACGGAGATATCGTATATAACTTTCAAATGGAATAATTTTAAATTATGTGTAACAAAGCATTTTGTTTATTTACTATAAGAGCTCAAGGACTCATGTGCTGTAAACATCAGATTTTTAAGCTTCAATATACCTCCACCCCTACCCAAGAGTTTGGGGACTTTAAGATATTACATCACTAATCATCCTACGTGCATGTTAAATTTCAAGTCCATGTTTTCATGTTTTAGTAAAGGAGAAACAATGAAAGATGCCGCCATCTCTGAGTCTTTCCCGCAATTGGGAAATTTGCGCTGTTCCTACTTCACGGCCTTTTCCTTCATCTAAATAGTCTTCCTGGAAAATAGTTAACAATGTTGGAATAATATATAGAGAAACTATTCTTATTCATTTGTTTTTCATTTATTTACTATTTTATATTCATGAGGTAGGAATCATAAATCGAGGATGCTCAACTATAACGTCCGTAATCATTATACAATAATTATTAGCCTGAATTTCCCACCATTAGTTTGTTTCGGCAATAAAGGCGTACATCTCAGGGTTAAGGTTTCAAGAACTATTATGTGATTTAAAACTGAATTTATAATAGAATTTCTTATCAAACCAATGATTGAGTAAGAGAAGTTTAAAATTAAAGAGCATTTGATATATCTTCTCAGCCCCCATGAAAATAATTGTATGAGTCACAGATCGTTGGACTTCCGATCACTCAAATCGCACATGGTTATTGAAACGACATTATCAGCAAAGCCCGTCACGCAAGGGCTGCGTAAACTAAGTAGATTTCCCACGTGCTGGCACACTAATGAACTCATCTCACCATATAGTCTTTATTTCTAAATCAAAATCTGATGAATAGAATGGAGGTTTATTGAAAACTCAAAACAAGGAATGTACAATTAACTTGCATATTTGAGTTACGAAAATCTGCATAGAACGAGCAATGTTGACGTCACTAGTTTAACAAGTTTTAATATAAAATCTTCAGTCGGAGAAATTTCAAAATTCGGCCTCTAACCCCCCCCCCTTCTCACTGGATTTCAACAACGAGCAAACAAAACTTGTGGCCACTAGAACGTTAACAGACACACACGTGTGTACATATACAGGTGTGTGTACGATCGATGGTCATTTGGTGATATTTTTTTGGAAAATCTCGTCATGAGTACAACCCCGAAGGGGTGAAGGGAAATCTTTAGGGAAATAAAACAGCTCCTGTGTAAAAGAGGAAGCCTCCCCCCCCCCCCACCCACCCCATCCAATATATACCTGCGCATGTCAGTTGTCATAGGTTAAATTGGGAGCTGGGAGCATTATATAAGATGACACCATTAGGCCACAACAAGGTCAACGAGATTAGAAACCATGTACTGGCTCACCTGTGCTCCGCAACCCCCATTGAAATATGATAGCTTAACTAAATTATATACGGTTAAGGAGCAAAACGTAATCTCGTCAACAATAATTCAAAACATAGAGGAATAAACTTTACATTCATAGAACATAAATTAAACAATAAACAAATTTTGTTTCAGATGCTCAATAACTCGAAGTACTCGGGAGAGGTTGAAAGTTTGAAGGAGTGGTACTCCAAACAACCACATCTTCCTCAAAATATAGGTAAAAAATTGATGAAAAGAATACATTTAATTTACAATTGAACAATAAAACTCACACTAAGCATGTGTCAAACCACAACCAAGATAAGCTAATGTGAATGCCGGCAGCTTTTTCCTTGAGGATTTCCTGTGCGTGTAAGGACTACCCTTGCTTTATCAACAATATTTGTTAAAACATTTCTCAATCCATCTGATATTTGGAATCCTAGTCCATTTTCAGCTTCCTTTTTGATAAATCACTTAAATAATGAATTTACAAAAAAAGGCAACTCGAAGGTTGTGGCATACATGCACACACAGAAAAACCATCTTATTATCGTCATCTAAACAAACTAAAAGGAAACAACAAGGACAACGAAACAAACTGAAAACTAAACGGATTTTGTCAGGAGCCTTTTTTGTTTTCATTTTCCCTCTAAATATTTCTGGACCAATGCATAGAAACGGAGAAATAATAATTTTGTATTTTTACCACCATTAGAACCCCCATTTAGGACTGTCCATAAAAAAACTGCAAACATTAAATATTCCTATAAAAAGCCAAAGTTCTGTGTTTCATTTTCATTAATTTAAAATTAAGGGATTTCACCTGTAGAATGCCAGAATTGTTGTTTCTAAACACACTTAAGGAATAAGGGAAACAGTCTTCCCATGATGCCATTTATTTTGAATAATGTGTCACTGAGGGAAAACTCCATTGTTATGAGCAAATTTTCATTAAAATACTGCGATACAATAAGTAAACAGGTTTGATATGACGAGGCATTTTATTTAATATAGTAAAATCATAACTCTGCATACTTCTTGGCAAAGTTCTGGAATGTTCATAAATAAAAGCGGTTTTATCAACAGGGGATGAATACTTTTATAACTTCGTATCTGGTACGAAGACTTTGGAAAAAGCAAAGCAGAAAATAGACAGTTACTTCACAAACAGAAAAAAACTCATGGACATGCTAGAAAACTTCAGATGGGGAAGTAAAACGTTTCAAGATCACCTCCTGGCAACGTGAGTTATTTATGAATAATACATTTATAGATATTTTTTTAATATCAGCCAAGTTGATTAACCAAAGAATTGTTCATTATCAAACCAACATGTAACAAAAACAATTATTTGTTAGTTTTTATTGATTTCCACAATCTAGAAACCCTAAACAATGGTAAGATTTTGTACATATTTCATTACTTTAGAACGTCACATGTTTCCAGAAAACATGTCAACTGGATAAACATTATTCAAATTAATGGATCACCATCAGTTTACTTTTGACATGTAAATAAATTTGTTGATTCTATTTTTGATTCGATATGGTAAGGATAAAAGAAAAATAGGACCTGATGTAGTGTAATAGTAAAAATAATTTATTATAAAGAGCAAAGATAAAAATTAAAATATCCTTTCCCGAAACACTTTCCACAAAAATGTTGATTTAACAATGGCATTTATAATCAACATTAATTCTTATTGCAGGGATGCTGCCATTCTCCCCGGGACGACAGTGGAAGGTTACCGAGTAGTTTTAATGAGATCCCGGAAGGAGCACGTGGATAAGTTCCACATAAGTTCAACGTTGGTGTTAACTATAACCATGGTGGAGATAGCAATGAGCCTATGGCCTGAAGACACAAGCTATGTAGTAATCCACGATGGGAAATATAATGACATAGTCTGGTTAAAGCAATTGGATATCAAACACATAACAACCTTTGGAAAGTTCGTATTGGTAAGGTAAATATATTACATTAATATTAATATATATGTATGTATTTATATATATATATATATATATATATATATATATATATATATACATACATATAATACAATAGTAATAAAGAAGAAAAAGAAAATTGTAGGCTCATTAACCATTGAAGGAGCCCTGCCATAAGGCTTTGGTGGTAGGAGGTTCGCTTCTCCTTTATTGAAGTTGCTACTTAATTGCTTCAAGATGCTGAATGGGCACTGGAAGAACGGATATAACTTCAATAGCTCTGTAACGACACAGCTAAATCAAATTTAGTGTGGTCATGGGTGTTTGAGAATGGCACCCCCGATATATATTAATCAATTGCTTTTAATACTAAAAGCTAAAAGGTAAAATAATTTATTTTTTGGGGTGTTCTTTTTCGTTGAAAAAGAAAACATTCAAGTATTGAACTCAGCATGAGGAAACCCAAGACAAAAATAGACAATAAAAAAAATGTAAAAATCAATAAATATTTAAATGTGGTTACTGTAAGAAAATTCTAAGTATGTGATAAATAATTTACTTAATAAAAAATAAACTTTTACAGAATTCAATGCCAGTAAGGATGAAGGCTTTTTGTATGATAAACAGCCCATATTTCGTAGATAAGTTCGTAAGTCTGGCTCAAGTTCTGTTCCCAAAGAAGCTAAGTGACAGGGTACGTAATTTATAATTGATATTACAAATTATATATATTTTCAAATAATATGTAAATTATGTATAACTATTAACTTGTTTTTGGAAGGGGAGGGGTTGGATGGAGAGTCATGAGCTTTTTGCAGTTCTTGGTTTCTGTGATGTGTTAATGTATGTTAGAGGGAATTCAGAGATGAGTATATGAATTCTATTGGGCTGTTTCTTTTTCACTTTGGTCCAATGATGGTATTTTATACATTCAACGAGAAGTGACTCTGCTTATTTAAAACTCTTAAAAATGTCATGTTATTTGTTCAGTAAACCGTGCTTGTATAAGAAATCTATTGAGTTAATAAGGGTCTTATTGGCAGAGAGTATATTCTGATATCATGTTTGTTTTTTTGTAAGACATCATGTTTTTATGTTAATTACTGAGGCTAAGGTTAGTTAATCTAACATGGTAAACCTAGAGTGGCGTGTTCGATTCCAATAGGCAATAGGAATTTATTTAGTGACGGGCTTATTAAATAAAATCCTTAGTTCCACCCTGGCTAGAAAAAAGTGGTAACCTGTAGATAACCCGTCCTAATGCCGTTTAATGCATATTTTCTGTATCATGAATAATAACCAAGATATATAGATATTTTAGTTTTCGGCCATCAGCACAACCCCATTCCTACTCATGTCATATTAACAATTAGCTGTCATATTATGAACCACTTTATTTGAAGCCTAAATACAAAATATTGTTCTCATTGAACTTTTAACCTGCGTGACGGACTGTTATAAATAGTTTCAGCATGACGTCTGCAGCCATCTTGCGTAGCTCGAACTACTAGCCATAGAATGTTGGAATTTTATATTATTTATTAACGTCACTGTTGCAACCCAGGCTTGGAATTTTTTATTTATGACTGTTTAATACCTAGTTCTAGCTTCTCCTTTTGATGAAACAGTAGAGGGTTGAGTGGGGACAATAATAAAAAATTAAACATTTCTCCATACCTATTAGAGATACAGAAAATTTGTATATTTCTTTTTTCATTCATCATAAAAATATCTATTAATTATGTTATGCTAAACGAAATCGTTAGATCCAATTCATTGGAACGGAGATTTACATATCATTTTCAAATGAAATTGCAAAATTGTAAATGATATTTTAAAAAACATCTTGTATATTTTATTCAAGCATAAGGATGCCCTGTTTTTTTTTTTCTTTCTTTTTTTCAAAAAGGGTCCAAATACAACTAGAAAAGCCCATGTCAAAAAAAAAACTCAATGATTATTTTTGAAGTCGAATAACAACTAAATGAAGGGCTGAAGTTGTTGAGGCGATACTGAATGAAGGTATTTAACAGAAATCTGAATATTATTATTGTAATTATTACAATTGAATAAGAAGGAAATGGCAAATCTCAAACTAACAATAAACATCAATACACAAATAATTTTGCTAGAACCTAGTGTCAATAATGCATTTTATTTGTATTTATTTATGTTTGTAAATTAGATTCTACAAAATATATGTGTTAAAGAATGGACTGGCAATCTGTTTCAGATGCATTTTCCTGGAGATGACTCCATGCTCAAGAAACTGCTTCCTGAAGAAATGATTCCACTGGAATACGGAGGAAGAGGAAAGTCATTGCAGGAATTAAACGGTAAAAGAATAAGTAAAAATTGGCATATAGTTAATTAAAAAAAATAATGTTTAAAAAAAATGGATAACGACTCATAAGAACTTTGATTTGTAAGGAGTTTTAGAAATGCACAAACGAAGCCATAGATTCCCGTATGCCTGAATTCGGAGGTAAACTTCGTTTCTTTAGGAAACTTATTTATTTAAAAAACAAAACAAAAAATATTTTTTACATTTCTTTGCTTTTCTGGAGTTCACATACTTTATTTCTAGATAAAGCTCTACTGTCGCTCAATACTTTTTCCCATACACACACATTATTGTTTAACAGTATAAACACGAAGTATTTATAGGTTTAGAAAATAATATAATGAGTGTTTGCTAACATCCTTTATCCTTTTAATTTTCAGAATATTGGAAGAATGAAATAGAGTTAAGAAGAGAATGGTTTGAAGAAAAACTGAAATTATTTAGTGATGAAAGTAAGCGACCGAAAGATTACCCCAGCTGCGAAACGTTAGATTTTGGGGTTGATGGTTCTTTCAAAAAACTCAATATTGACTAGTTTTCGCAAAAAGAAAAAAAAATTCTTGAGGAAAACTTAATGTGTGTATATATGTAAATATAATTGTGATACATAACAATTTTTTTGATCTTCATAAATTATTGATAAAGTTTCTAAATCATCCTTATGAGACGAAGGCTAGCCACGTTTGTTGGACACAATACGCTTAGACAACATTGGGTCGTGGGTTCGACTTTCGCGCGAGGAAAGGAAATTTATTTGGTGGGAACTAAAACCCCTAACCCCAAGTCCCTCCATATAAAAGAGTTAGATGATTAGTGGACTTGAGGCATTAGCTTTCTGCGACACCCATAAATATTGAGGTTGGTAACACGACACAAAAGATTTTCTACAGACATATGTCTGTATATATAATGCACATATAGTAGTTTCTCGCCCAAAAAACAATTAACCTAACCAATTCCCACATCAGGGCTCTCAAATGAAGAGGAGATTTTTACTGAAGTTAGTACGGAACATGATTAGTAATATGTATAAAGAATGCAAGTCAAATTTGACAAATTTCCTTTGGTCGACAGATAACAAGGAGCACATTGATACTTAGAGCTTAAGAATCATTACCAGAAACAACGGACACTAATACAATAGTACATAGACCTGAGCCATCCATCTCGTCCTGTATGGGTTATAGAGATGAAGGACAAGTAACTAAGACTACCTATAGATGAAAGAGAGAGAGACCCACAACTTGCAGACACGTATGTAGTAAAACGAGCAAATAGCCATGACGCTACGTGCTGGGAGATGAAATGAAGCCGGCGGCTCTATCCTCCAGGCGAGGCTATCGAGAAGCAGGCCAACTAGAAACACCGTAGCACATGAAAAAAGCAACAAAAACATTTATTCGTAAAGCTTTCAGTAGTAATAATTCAAAGTAATGCAGTTCTTATCCTTCAAATACTACTCTCGAAATAAGGGGGTATACTGTACAATCCATTCTATATTGAACAAAAGTACGTCATGCAGGGGCTGCGTTAGCCAAGCAGATTTCCCCCAAGTAGTTTTACAAATAAATAAATCTACATACTGCTAACACTTAACACCACCGAGTGAATATTAAGTGAATAAATACAAATGAAAATAAGAAGTCTTTCAGACAAATTTAATAACCTAAAATAAATTGCAATCGAACTGGTTAGTTAATCTCTGTCTGGCTGAAAAGGTAGATAGAAATATTCTTCACCGGAGATAAGAACAATTACTGAAAAATATCTGAATATAACATATTAATTTTATTGAAAACTATTTACCATATATATTACTGTAATTTATAATAAATCAGAATCATTTTTAGCAGATTTCCCTTAAGAGAAATCAGCTATTGAGGTCGTACCCATGACGCGATTTTCGAAAAATTTCTTCGAATGTCCATCGATCCTACCCAGGAGATGACGAAAATGAGGTCCGTTCAAAATTATATATATATATTTGTCTGTCAACGCTTTAGCGGTTCCAATTTTTGTTTGATCGTTACCAAACTCGAAATTTAATCGTTTTATGTAGAAAGAAAGATCAAGTTCGTAAATGGCTGAAATCGGACCAGTGGGAGGGGGGGTTTAGAGGGGGGATTTTTGAAACATCGAAATATCTCCGTTATTATGCGCCGGATCGAATAATTGTAAAGAATCAATCTTGTTGTCAAATTAAATTTACTATAAATATTGTTCTATACATTTATTCTGTATCTTGAATATTAACCGAGATATTTGCATTTGTATTGTGTGTGTGGTCGGCAGGAGTCGGCTATGTTCGGGACGTTCCGCCGAGAGCTAGGGCGGCCATTTCCGTAACTGTTCGTCCCTCTTGAATAGGTTTAGAGATTCATTACCACTACTGCCGTTATTAGTAGGCAGATTTCTCTATTTTAAAACGTCACGTGGGAAATCTGCTTAGTTTACGCAGCCCCTGCGTAACGGACTTTTATCTCAATCACTCAAATTTTAGTAATCCAAAAACCTATCATAATAATCTCCGTTATTATGAGATGGTTTGAAAAATTGTAAAAACCTATCTTATTGTAAATGTAATGGTCTATAAATTTTCTTATGTACGCTTTTAGCAGATTTCCCTTAAGGGAAATCAGCTATTGAGGTCGTACTCATGATGCGAGTTTCGAAAAATTTCTTCAAATGTCCATCGATCCTACCCAGGAGATGACGAAAATGAGGTCCGTTCAAAATTATATATATATCTATATATATATATATATATATATATATATATATATATATATATATATATATATATATCTATATATATATATTTGTCTGTTAACGCTCTAGCGGTCGCAATTTTTGTTTGATCGTTACCATACTCGGAATTTATTCGTTTTATGTAAAAAGGAAGATCAAGTTCGTTAATGGCTGAAATCGGACCAGTGGGAGGGGGGGTTTAGAGGAGGGGATTTTTTGAAAATTCAAAATATCTCCGTTATTATGCGTCGGATCGAAAAATTGTATAGAATAAATCTTATTGCAAATTAAATTTACTATAAATATTGTTATATACATTTATTCCCTATCTTGAATATTAACCGAGATATTTGCATTTTTATGAAATTTGGGCCGATAACGGATTTTTGAATTTCCCGCGAAAAGCTAGTTCCGCCCTTTGCCGTAACCGTTTGGCTCTGCTATGGAGATTTCTCTATTGTATAACTTCACGTGGGAAATCTGCTTAGTTTACGCAGCCCCTGCGTGACGGACGTTTTTACTATCTTGATTATTAATCGAGATATTTGCATTTCTGTCGTTTTCGGCCTTCAGAAAACCCCGTCCCTAATCCTACTCATGACATATTAATAATAAGCTGGTATATTACGACGCACATTATTTGAAGCCTAAATAACAAATATTGTTCTCATTGAACTTTTAAGTTTTGAAATAAATGAAAATACGTGGCGCATGTGGGAAATCTGCTCAGTTAAAGCAGCCCCTGCGTGCCGGACTTTTTCGTCATCTCCTAGTTAAAATCGACGAGCATTTGAAGGTTTTTTTGTTTTTTTTTTTAATTTATATATATTTTTTTCAAATTGGGTGATGAGTACAACATTAATAACTGATTTTCCCTGAGGAAATTGAGCTAAAAAATTTAAATGCATGAATTGAATATCTCCAACGATGTCCTTGTATTTGAAGAAAATACAGGAAAAATAGAACATTATATAAAAGTGTGAGACGAAGTTCTTTCACAGCAGAAAAATAAGGTCACGGAAGAAAATAATAAAATACAAAGTATATGTTTGTTTTCACCGTTTATTATATCAACGTTAGTTTATGAAGTGTGGGGGGGGGGGTGATTTTTCTGCGCATTTACGCTCAGAATTGAGGAAAGGTTGCTGGACTGGAACCAGCAACTATACTATTCCTAAGGTCTCATTGAATAAAATGTTATTTGCCTATATGACATTACATCGAGCAACGAGAAATTGTAAAGGTGTAGAGACCCACCCCAAAATGAATGAAATATTTAAATATGATTAAGCAAATGAGCGGCATATGTTATACAGTTTACTAAATAAATATTTTACAGCATATCAACTATTAAGATTGTCTTTATGGCGGAATTTTATCAAATTTCGTTCCAGCCGTCGAAAGATAAAAGGTTCCTGCCACTATCTGATAGGATTCTCCGCGAGTAGCTCTAATCTGCAATAACTCTCCTATGCCATCCACATCCAGCCCATTCTGCCTGGGCTCACCAGACACAACATAAAATATTTTTCATGGAAGTTTGTAGAAATCCATTTTTTCAACGTGGCCCAACGGCAGTATGACGTTATTCTTTTAGCAGATTTCCCTTAAGGAAAATTATTGAGGTCGTACTCATGACTCGATTTTCGAAATTTTTCTTCAAATGTCCACATTGATCCTACCTAGGAGTTGACGAAAATGAGGTCCGTTCAAAACTGTATGTGTGTGTGTGTGTGTGTGTGTGTGTGTGTGTGTGTGTGTGTGTGTGTATGTATTTATATATATATATATATATATATATATATATATATATATACTAGCTAAGGTACCCGGCTTCGCCCGGGAAAACATTTGAGCTTGAATGAAGATGGTATTTTTTTGGCAAGTCTTTACTTTCCACAATATTTTGACATTTCCCCGTCACAGTCTTTAGGGTTCATTTCCGTTGTTGCTGTGGATTTGTTCATAATATAATTACATATTTGTTATTTAAGACTTCCCTCTGCAATATTTTTTATATTTCCCGTCTCCTGTGCATTAGTTTATAGTGTATATCTCGTTTATAATTTGTTAAAAGACAAAAATGAATATGACAAAAGTTACTCTAAATAAGAAAATAAACAACTTTTGTTATGTTCATATTAACCGAAAAACGAATAGAAAACGAAATACTGCTATTTTTAAATTCAGGCCTCCTTACAACTCCCACTCCTGCCCGTCCCTAGAAATGTTGAAATGGCTTGTTATAATGAAAGCGTTAGTGCTAACACACATACTGAGTTTTATTTATTTCGGTTGAGTCTTTTGTCCCAAATAAAATTGTTCACTTCCGCTAAAGGGTTTAGCGTATATCTCGTTTATAATTCGGTATACGAAAAAAGTGAATATAACAAAAGTTACGACGGGTATAAACCCTAAACACTGGGACGGGTAAATGTCCAAATATTGTGCAAAGTAAAGCCTTGCCAAAAAAATACCATCACCATTCAGCCTCAAATGAATTCCCGGGCGAAGCCGGGTATCTGAGCTAGACTCCAGAAATAATTTAAAAACAATGGTTAATTAAAATCCTCTTTATCGTGAGTTACCTTGCACGTTCTTAAAATCATTAAAACTGCCCCTAACCGCTAATATGCCCTTTGATATTTAATTATTATGTAGTTAGCCTAATAGAAAAATTGTATATAGGGAAAACCTGGAGTAAATGGAAACCATTGGCCAAGAGTCTATGATGAATGGCTATATGAGAATGAATACCTGAGTAGTTTCGTCCAGGACCACTCGTCATGCTCTGGCTATTGCAGTTGATGAAAATTACAAATTTGCTTCTGAAATTCGGAATGTTGGCTACGGAGGGGAGTTGTAAAGTCAAAACCTTGGAGTCTGTGGTAGATATGTTTCCAATGGCCTAAGACAAGGAGATTTACAGTGAAGCGTAAATCTTGCCTAGGAATACAAGAGGTAAGAGCCTCTTGCTCTGATCCTGAGTGCTGAATGAAAGATTATTGATTCCGTTTCACTGTGGAGGATTAAAAGTAAAACCGGAATAATTGATTTGTATTGCGAACATTATATCGTTACGACACAGAAATAGTCCGTCACGCAGGGGCTGCGTAAACTAAGCAGATTTCTCACGTAAAGTTATACAATAGAGAAATCTCCATACGAGAGCCGAACAGTTGCGGCAAAGGACAGAACTAGCTTTTGGCGGGAAACAGTCATCCGTTATCGGCCCAAATTTAATAAAAATGCACATATCTCGGTTAATATTCAAGATAGAGAATAAATGTATAGAACAATATTTATAGTAAATTTAATTTGCAATAAGATTGGTTCTATACAATGTTTTGATCCGACGTATGGTAACGGAGATATTTCGAATTTTCGAAAATCCCCCCCTCCCACTGGTCCGATTTCATCCATTAACGAACTTGATCTGTCTTTTTGCATAAAACGTTTAAATATCGAGTTTGGTAACGATCAAACAAAAATTGCGACCGCTAGAGCGTTAACAGACAAATATATATATATATATATATATATATATATATATATATACTAGCTCAGATACCGGGAATTCATTTGAGGCTGAATGGTGATGGTATTTTTTTGGCAAGGCTTTACTTTGCACAATATTTGGACATTTACCCGTCCCAGTGTTTAGGGTTTATACCCATCGTTGCTGTGGATTTTTTAATAATAAAATTAAGTAAGACTTCACTGTCCTCCATATTGTCATATTTCCCGTCTCCTGTGCATTATGCATAGCTTTTGAATTATTAAGGTCAAAATATTAACATAGATTTGAATTATTTTTTCCAGGTAGTTCATATTGAAATGAATTGATGAGCAATATTATACGCAAATTATTTGCTTCATACATTGTTCCCGAAAAAATGTATAAAACAAAAGTTACTCTAAATAACTCTTTTGTTATGTGTACGTTTGACGAAAAACAAATAGACAACGAAATATTGTGAATTTTTATTTCAGGCCTCCCTTATAACCCCCACTCCCGTTCGAACCTAAAAATTTGAATATAGCTTATAATCATGGAAGAATTAATGCTAATTGACATACCGAGTTTTGTTAAGTTCGGTTTAATCGTTAGTGCCCAATGAAATTGTTGGCTCCCGCTAAAGTTTTAGCGTATATCTCGTTTCTACCTTGTTATAAGACAAAAGTGAATATCACAAAAGTTACTTCAAATAAAAAAATAAACCACTTTTGTCATGTGCATATTTGCAGAAAAACGAATAGAAAACGAAATATCGCTATTTTTAATTTCATGCCTCCCCTACAACCCCCACTCCTGCCCATCCCTAGAAAAGTTGATATGGCTTATGATAACTAAGGCGTCAGTGCTAATACACATACCAAGTTTTACTTAGTTCGGTTCAGTCTTTTGTGTCAAATAATATTGTTGACTTCCGCTCTAGGTTTTAGCATATATCTCGTTTATAATTCCGTATACGAAAGAAGTGTATATAAAAAATGTTACTCTAAATAACAAAATAAACAACTTTTGTTATGTGCATATTTGCCGATTAACCCCCACTCCTGTTCATCTCAGAGAAAATTAATATAGCCTAAAGTCTAAGTTGGCTTAGTAGTAATATACATACCAAGTTTCATAAAATTCGGTTCAGCCGTTTCTGCGTGAAAAGGTAACAAACAAACACACACCAAAGAAACAAAATGCAGTTATGGTGTCTATGACATGTGAAATGAAAAGTTATCGTGAAATTTCGAGAAAAAAATCAATGTACAGACAGACAATTACAATTATATATACATATATATATATATAGAATATTGGGTCTCGGCTAATGAACACCTCAATCAAAATGAAGAAGTTGAATAAAACTTAATTAGAACATAATGACTTATGAAATACGATTCGCAATTGGTTACAAAAAGAATCTAAGCACTTATAATCAATCATTCACACTTGGCAGCTTTAAAATGACAGCTCATTTGCACAATTTGAAATCCATTCATACAATTATATTGCTTGAAAAACTACATATAACTGTATAAAACAAAGAACATTTCAAAATAATGCCCCTAAGACGAATATGTTTACACAAGTCTACCATGACAAATTACACCTAGGCTGATTAAGATCAAAATACCTGGTTCAGAGTAAAGGGCAAGAAGAGTCCCCCTTAAACATTCTAGTCTGAGCAGCAATTTCCTTGTTGTGACTAGTTCGAGATTAACGAGCCAGTCCTGTCCCTTTTGCCACAACACCAATATATCTTCCCTAAACTCCGACAGCCGCAGCCTGACCTTAACTCATATCACTAAGAATCAACTCGAAACAAGGAAGATAATCTAAAAGACCTTCAAAATTAATAACAGTTTTAGTATTTTTCCTTTATGGAAATAAGCCATTAAAGTTGTACTCACGATTTTCAAAAATCCATCAATTCAACCTAGAATATAACGGAAAAGAGATAAATCTAGGTTTCTTTTCAATTTAACTCACATGGTAAACCTAGAGACATGGCGAGTTCGATTTCCACCTGGGCAAAGGAATTTATTAAGTGACGGAATTCATTAAATAAAATCCTTAGTGCCACCCTGGATAGAAAAGGGTGGTAACCTGTAGATTTCCCGCCCCAATTAGCCTTAGTTGGAAAATGTGGACGTTAATATATAATTTAAATTTTCAATTTAAAGGAAAATAACGACGATATTTACGATTTTACATTCTACTAATCGAAACTCCTACTTCTGGTTCGATTTCAGCCATTATCCAACGTAACTCGTTAGAAACATTTAACACCGATTTTGGCAATGATCAAACAAATAGGCATCTACACCCAATGCTGTCCATATTTTTAAAAAAGTCCGCCACGCAGGGGCTGCGTTAACTAAACAGATTTCTCACGTGGAGCTCAGCAATTCTACTTACTGGTAAAACTTGACAACGCCGTGAATATTAAGTGAATAAATGCGAATGGTATTGAGAAATCTTTCAGTCAATTTTAATAAACTAAAAATCGTCTGAATTGTAAACAAACAGGTTGGCCAACCTCTGTCTGGCTGAACAGATAGATAGAAATATTCTTCAGTGGAAATAAAAACAATTACTGAAATATATCTCAACATAACACATTAATTTCATTAAAAACTATTTACTATATCTATTACTGTAATTTATAATGAATCAGAATAATTTTTATCTCAATCACCCAAATGTTGGTAAACCAAAAACGAAGACGGGGGAATTTTCGAAAATCATTCACTCTAACCCCCCCCCCTCCCCCCTGTCTCCACTGGTCCGACTTCCGCCGTCAATGAACTTGTTCTTTTTACATTAAACGATTATATAGCGAGTTTGGTAACGATAACACAGAAATTGTGACCGCTTTATACATACAAATACACATACATGTAAATACATACAATTTTGAACGGACCTCATTTCGTCATCTACTAGGTATGATTGATAGACATTTGAAGAAAATTTTCAAAAGTCATGTCAGGAGTACATATCCCTTAAGGGAAATCTGCTAAAATGCGGCAGTTAGAGCATTAATAGGCAAATATACACATCCAATTTTGCAACAATCAGTTTCTAAAGGGGCACATGTAGTAAAAATCCCTCCTCCCCATCCAAATGGCAAATCAGCAGGCGCATTAAACAATATGCTACAATTAAGAGATATCCTATAATTAAATTACTCTTCAGCATTAATGCTCTTGAAATTAGGCACCTGAGAAGGGGAATAATGCTTTCCTGCTTCTTTGTGAACTATTAGAATCACAAGTGAAAGAAGGGTGAACATGTTAAGCATCCATACCAGTTCCTTCATTCTCAACACAGCACGAAACATTATTCATCAACTAGTTAATTTGAGATTATCACTTAACTGTATTCTGAATGATTGAGCCAGTTGTATATGTGTTCAAAACATTATTTTGAATGAGATGGATATCAGTATGAGTAAGGACCCAAGTGACAACTATTAACAGGACAGCTGAATTTCAGAATAAGTAAGCACCAAAGTTACAATTAGTAGGACAGAGTTGACCCCAACTCAAAAAAGGTTGTTTCATTTTTGTTCTTAAGCGCTTTTATTATTATTATTTATTAACATCCACTGTTTGCTACTATGGCTAATTTGGATGGGTTATCTACAGGTTAACCCCTTTTCTAGCCAGAGTGGGACTAAGGTTTTTATTTAATGTTTGTCACTATTGTCCAGGCAGGAATCGAATACGCCACTCTACGTTTACTATGTGAAATTAAGGCCACTGCTTCAACTCACATAGCTAACCTGAGCCTCCTGGTGGGTTTCTCCTCCAATATCAACCATAGATTTATTTTTAAATACCTGGTTTTCAAGGGATATCATTTATATTTTTTTGAATCAACAAGTAAATGAGTGAATGTCCAAGATTAACTTCATATTATTTTTACTTGCTTTGGCAGTATATAAACAAAAATTTATAATTAAAACGCAAATATTCAACTTTATTAAAAAACAAAAAAATAATCGGGGGTATTTTTTTTTTGTCTACCGGGTTTTTCTCAGCCTACTTTCGGAACAGTCCAGTTAGAATCTCAGTGGTTAAACAGAGAGAAAATGTGTGATAATTAAAAAAACAAAAAATGATTGAAAAGCAATTATTCAGTAAAAGGGAAGAAGATTTCGAAGCATTTTATTTCAGCACTCTTACTCAATTATGCAGCCATTTTTGTGACCACTACTAACAGTTCCCAGCCTCACTTTCAAATTATATTCACCCAACCTCTGCTACTTCTCCATGCATTTGAGCAAGAAATATCATCAGGCCCAAGATCACATAATTTGCAAGCGAGTTGATTATCTTATCAATCAATTTTTTAGTAGGTGGCAGAGCTTCCTCAATATCATGATGGCTAATCCAACAGGTCATCCGATCGATCTCCTAGATTTCTTATTTTTTTTAAGTTTTGGGATATTTTTTTTAATTCAGTCAACTGTCCCAGAGCCTAGTAATATTTAATAATTTGAGTCTGAAAATGCTCCTGCATATCCTTGAGTCTCTTAGCTTCATATATATTGTTTTAGTTATACAGCAATTTACATTTGATCTATTCTTGGAGTACTCGTATGTTATAAACATATACATTACTAGCTCAGATACCCGGCTTCGCCCGGGAACTCATTTGAGGCTGAATGGTGACAGTATTTTTTAGCAGGCTTTACATTGCACAATATTTTGACATTTACCCGTCCCAGTGTTTAGGATTGATACCCGTCGTTGCCGTGGATTTGTTAATAATTGAATATTTGTTCGATAAGGCTTCACTGTCTTCGATATTTTTATATTTCCCGTCTCTTATACATGTAAATATGGTGAATTTTTATTTCAGGCCTCCCTTATAAACCCCCTCCCGTTCCAACCTAAAAATTTTAATATAACTTATAATCATGGAAGAATTAATGCTAATTGACATACCGAGCTTTGTTAAGTTCGGTTCAGCCGTTAGTGCCCAATAAAATTGTTGGCTCCCGCTAAAGTTTTAACGTATAACTCATTTATACATAGGTATACGACAAAAGTGTATATAACAAAAGTTACTCCAAATAACAAAATAAACAACTTTTGTAATGTTTATATTTGCGGAAAAACCAATATGAAACGAAATATCGCTATTTTTAATTTCAGGCTTCCCTTATAACCCCCACTCCTGCCCGTCCATAGAAATGTTGGTATGGCTTATTATAATGAAGGCCTCAATGCTAATACACATACCGAGTTTTATTTAGTTCGGTTGAGTCATTTCTGTCAAATAATATTGTTGACTCCCGCTTTAATTTTTAGCGTATAACGCATTTAAACTTCGGTATACGACAAAAGTGTATATAACAAAAGTTACTCTAAATAACAAAATAAACAACTTTTGTTATGTGCATATTTGCCAAAAAAACAATAGAAAACGAAATATCACTATTTTTAATTTCAGGCTTCCCTTATAACCCCCACTCCTGTTTGCCTCAGAGAAAATTAATATAGCCTAAAGTCTAAGTTGGGTTAGTAGTAATATACATACCAAGTTTCATAAAATTTGGTTTAGCCGTTTATGCGTGAAAAGGTAACAAACAAACAAACAAACAAACAAACAAACAAACATACACGAAAGAAACAAAATGCAGATATGGTGTCTATGACATGTGAAACGAAAAGTTATCGTGAAATTTCGCGAAAAAAATCAATGTACAGACAGAGGTTACAATTTTATATATATATAGATGTAGCAATATGTCTATCTTCAGAGCACTTACGACTACCTCGTGTTTCTATCCTTAATAATTAAATTTTTAAAATTGCTATCAAATGAGGTGTTTTTTCCTCTGCCCCAGTACTTAATTTGCTGCATGTTTTATTGCATATTTCATCTTCCCCTTATTTCTTCTGCACACATGTCTCCTTGCTTCATTGTTGACTCTCCCTATATCACAGCTTAACAGTTTCCTCTACCAGCTTCTCATAGCAAAGAGATATGTTTCTGTCCCACAGAATATCCAGCCCCCCCCCCCAAAAAAAGTCCAATGTTTTATTTTTGATTTTCATGGCACAGAATTGCTTTCTCCACTTAGCTATAAAAGGTTTATTACAAAAAAAAAAAAGCTTGTTTCTCAGGGGTTCCACTTATATTTTTGAATTTTTAAAAACTAGCAAAAGTGTAGATGTAACAACACTTTACACTTACAATGTATCAGTACATAGTTTTAATTACTTCTTTTGCATTGGGAGTACATAAACTAAAAATGGGAGTTGAAATAATTCAGCCGCAATATTCCCAAATATTCTGGCATCATAAAAAAGTAAAAGAAAAAAAAATAAACGGTGGGTTACAACACTGTGGAGGGTCCAAACATCTCTTCATTACAGAAGTAATTATAAGAACTCAACAGACTGAAAATATGGGGAATACAAAAAAAAAAAGTACATAGGCTCAATAAAGGTAAGGATATTTCTAATCATTTTCCTTCAGAGATATTTAAAGCTACAAAAGAAAGTATACCAATAAGAATATGTATCTCTATAAATTTCATATTCTAAAATAAATAAAATATTGCTACAAGGAAATTGGAACAAGCTCAGATGCATGAACAGAAACATACTCTAGTAATTAATACAGTTTTCAGCATGCCATGGACTACTGGAAGGGAAACGGCTATTACGGGCAGTTTTATTTGCTAAGAGAGCGATAGTAGGAGTTATTTGTTTTCTGAGAAATACAAATAAACCAAAAAAGAAAGATGAAAAGTTAAACAGAAGAGCTATTTATTTAAACCTATCCCAATGAAATAAAAACAAACATTTGTAGATATTCTTTATGTAAACGATATTTTACCAAAGCCAACATATTACATGTGATTGGAAATGAAGGTTGTTTTTTTTTCTTCTATAAAGCCAAGAGAAAAAAAAATGAAAAAAATATTAATATTACAGACTTCATTATATGAGTTTAGGTTTTCTGATTTACTTTTTGTTTTTTAATTTTTCTTCTATCACATTAAAAAAGAGAAAACACTCAGGTTGTAAGTTACAACCTAGAAAGAAGAATAAAATAAACACAACTTTAGTTAAGTAAAACTACAATAATTGATGCTAATAATTTTAGTATAAGAACATAGCCTGCATGCATATTCAGTGGGGGAAAAAATAAAATAAAAAATATAGTCCATTCAATGCTGTGCTAAGCTTCACCAAGGTATTAGTCTAACTTCTGACGATAGCTGATAATATTTGGGTTAGAGTATTTATTCTCTCCCATCTCTACTAATTAGTTTACCCTTTTTCTATCTCTATCCACCATTTATTCAAAACTAAAATATAATATACTATGTTTCATTATAAATTATATACAAATAAACCTATATCACTAGATATAAGAATATATAAATCAATGTTATTGAATTTGTTTTTATTTTATTTATTTACTTATTAACGCCCACTTCATGCTACTATGGCTAATTAGGACAGGTTACCACCCTTTTCTAGCCAGGGCGGGACTAAGGATTTTATTTAATGAATTTCTCGCTAATTAAATTCCTATTTGTTCTGGTGGGAATCGAACTCGTCACTCTAGGTTTACCATGTGAGACTAAAGCCAACACAATCGCATAGCTAACCTGAGCCCTGGATTTTTTTTTAATATTCTTATCAACTCAGGTCCATTGCATTCTTGGATTTTTGTCTAGTTTTGTGAACAATAGGGGATGAATACCTTCTTCTCTGAAAGAGCTACTAAATACTTGAAATAAAAACCTATGAAGGAGGTAATATTAATACTGTATTTAAACTTGCATAAGTGCTTTTCATTTTGAGAAAATAAATTTACTTGGCATAATTAAGAAGTCTGACTTTAAAAATAACAAATGAGGCATTCAAAGTCTTCTAATAATCCTCTTTTAAATCTGTATGAAATTAAGGTACCACTTAATGAAGAATATCAAAACAGTTATAGACAACAAATTGAAAATATCTGTGTGCTAATAAATAAGAGAAACTAATATGGAATTTAATTATAAATTATATAAAAAAATAAAAGAAATATCTTCTTTTTTTTTTTTTGGGTAAGCCGAATATATATATATATATATATATATATATATAAAATTCAGTTTTAAGGCTAAAAATATTTAAATACTTCATACATCAAAATAATGTGACTAATATTTCTGCAAGAGACCAGGCAGGATAGTTTTTCACAAGTACACTAAGTGACTATAAAACTACATTTTACATCCAATTTAAAGAATAATATAGGATTTATTAGACTTCCTTGCTAGGCATTCTGCTCTAGCAGTGGTTTTACCCTCATAGAAATACTAATTTGGTTCATGGACTGAAACCTAGCAGCTGTAGCGATGACCCACCTAAAGAAGGCATCCAAACATTTGCTGAAAATTGGGATCCCTACGAGAGAGAAGACCGCTGGAGTAGAAATAATAACACATTTTCTTCTAACAGTAATTATATTTGCTACTATTTAAGCCACCAAGTGGTTATACAACCTACTCGGAAGAAAATTATATTCAAACCTCATTAGGTGAGCAAGTTTAGCACAACATAAATAAAGGGAGGTGGATAGACACAACAGAGCACATTGAAATAAAATTAGATGGTCTAGTCTCTAAGAGCATACTATGTGTAAAGAGAGAAGCTAATGTTCTAAGATATGTTCCTAGTTCAGTGTGTAGCCTCAGTAAGAACAGATTTTTGAAATTTTTCTTCAAATGTCCATCGATCCTACCCAGGAGATGATGAAAATGAGGTCTGTTCAAAACTATATGTATGTGTGTATATATGTATGTATATATATATATATATATATATATATATATATATATATATATATATATATATTTGTCTGTTACCGCTCTATCGGTCGCAATTTTTGTCTTATCGTTACCAAACTTGATATATAATCGTTTTATACAAAAAGAAAGATCAATTTCATTAACGGCTGAAATCGGACCAGAGAGAGGGGGGGGGTTTAGATGGGGAGAATTTAAAAATTTCTTAATATCTCCGATATTATGCGTCAGATCGAAATATTGTATAGAACCAATCTTATTACAAATGTAATTTCTATAAATGTTGTTATGTACATTTTTTCGCTATCTTGATTATTAACTGAGATATTTGCATTTTTTAGTTTTTGGTCTTCAGTAAACCCCCACTCCTACTTATCTCATATTAAAAATATTCTATTATTTTATTATGTTATGAATAACATTATTTAAAGCTTAAATACCAAATACTGTTCTCATTGAACTCTTCAGTTTCGAGATAAATGCAAATACGTGACGCACTTGGGAAATCTGCTTAGTTAGCGGAGCACATGCGTGACGGGTTCTTTGGAAGGAAAAGGGAGAATTTATTTATATTATATTTTAAAGTTTTAATTTAAATTATATGAGAATAATGTTTTTAAACCTGTTTTAAAGTTTCATTATTTCATTGTAGTGAATATATGTTATTGCATAACTATTCACAATATTTGTCTCTATTTTGTGTCCTATTTATACTGAAGATGAGAGAGGCCCTTGAAAACGTTAAAATAAGTGGAATTGTTGGCCTTTTTTCTAACCATGGATGCAGCAAATAAATTGTAATATATCCTTAAGTTTTATAAATGAGAAGAGTTCAAAAATGTCATTCCAAATTCAAGAAAAATAGCAAAAACTGATTTTCAGGCCTCAGATTTCATTTGTATTTGCCTTGTTTTGATTGAACATGGAAGGTTTAAATTGCAAATAATATAAAATCTCTCTTGTTTTGTTAGAATCTGGTGTAAACCAAGTCCTGAGACTATTCCAAAAATTATAAATCTATAAAATCCATTTGGGTTTAAAAATGGACGTGTCAGACTTTGCATGAACTTTCTTCAAATTTGCTCACCCCTCCCCCCGCAAAAAAAATTATTTTTATAGCTACGAATTATTTCATAGCCCTTTATTAATGTTGATACAATGATCAGTAGAATTGAGCGAATGTGGTTAAAACGCATTATTCTGGGGACAGAAATAAAAAAATTAATTTGGATATTGAAAATATCAAATTATCATACTAAATTCCCTCTGGTAAAATACCAGAATGGTTTCGCCCACGATGCTCGACCACAGATCATCTCATCCTCATTAGATAAATGTTGGGGGGGGGGATGATATGATGTTCATCTTCGCTGATTTTATTATTATTACTTTAACAAGTCAAAGAATAAACAAGATTTTTTTTTTTAAATAAGTTGTTGATTTATTAATCAGTAACTTGTTTTGGGGCTCAGATGGCTATGTGAGTTAGTGTTGACCTTAATATCAAATGGTAAACCTAGAGTGAAGAGTTCGATAACTATCTGGGCAATAGGAATGTATTTAGTGACGAACTCATTGAATAAAATACTTAGTCAAACCCTCGCTAGAAAAGGGAGGTAACCAGTAGGCAACCCATCCCAATTTGCCAAAGTAGCAAAAATTGGACGTTAATAAATAATACTAATTATTATTAATCAAAACCA
Organism: Riptortus pedestris; assembly: GCA_019009955.1. Classification (NCBI taxonomy): domain Eukaryota; kingdom Metazoa; phylum Arthropoda; class Insecta; order Hemiptera; family Alydidae; genus Riptortus; species Riptortus pedestris. The sequence goes on along the minus strand of CM032231.1, from coordinate 47,268,544 downwards.
AATTAATTAAAGGATTAATAATAATTTTATTTAATACTAATAATTGATTCCTGGGATGTTATGTGCATCTATTTTTCAGTATGAAGGAAATGAACTATAATCTACAAGACATAGAGTTATAGATTCAAAGAAATAATTGAATCTTATTGGTTTTCTTGGGAATTATATAGAAAGAGGTGGATTGATGATAAACGATTGCTGTGTCTGAACAGCTCATGAAAGCCAAATAAGAATCCTTTGTAGCACTTTGTAGCAAAAATGCATTGAAAAACATCATTAATAAATTTATCTTCAATAGTCACATAGTACTAAGTAGATATTCAGGGATAAATGTCAAACCTCTAAGCCGAAAGATCACAGCTAAAGTAAATTACACCAAATTCAAAATACATTCATGTAATTCCACACACAGTTAGGCTTGCCCTTCATCGATTTATAATAGATACACTCTTGTGACTTAAGGGTATTGCTGACTTCTGAACTGTGAACTGAACATTAAATATTATTTGATTTGAGATGTAACAGACATAGAGGTTATACTTCCAACCTTCCCCCGATGCCTAAACAAGTAACCACCTACTTGAAAACATTGGTTTCTAATGCAATAAGCAAAGCTAGTATTGTTGTTAACTTGATTTCATAAAAAAAAAAAATTCTTCACTCCTCAATGAAAAATATAAACTTGCCTATAAGTGAATGCTAGATTAAACACCAAAAATGGAAATAAATAAATTAACTCATATCACAATGATCTTTACATGTTTAGTCATTTCTGAAGAATGGCATGCCTAATCCCCAATATTACCAAGTTCAGTTAGGAACTCATGCCCCTCAGTTGCCTATTTTCTTATATACTAATACTATTAATGATCTATTATCCATTACAATAGTAAACTGAGTGAAGGGTGAAGGCACTGGGTAAGCAGAAAAGGGTCAAAAGAATTTTAGTGAAAATGAATAACACCTGAAATGGTACATTGACAGCCTGTATCCGTCAAAACTAAATGAAATTATAGCCATATATAGGAAGATATTGTATACTCTAAACCCTACAAAATAAATAAAACAGCCACACCTAAAAACCACAAAGCAGCATTAATTGTTTAGATGCCTAGAAATAATACTGTTGCAGTAGGTATATTAAATAACCAATACGGAAAACAATTGCAACTAATTCTGATACAGAATTAATGAAAAGATGTGGACAAATTTAAACAATCAAATTCAATTGAAATACGAACTGATACATACATGGCAGAATTGATGAAAACAGTAGACACTCCTAAAAATTACTAATAGAAAAAAAAACATACATCGAAGTATATATGTAAAATGATGACAGAGATATTCACTGAAAATTTGATTTAACGAAAGATTAATAGGTAAAAAGTGACATGCTATTACCTTGTTACAATTTCAGCTTAATGAACCGTCCAAAGACCGGATCTAGAAAACGACTTCAGCACTGACAGAGGTAGAAACAAACTCCAAAAAGCTGTGCATTTTGAAAACACAATCTTAATGACACTAACACCGTTTAAAATAGAGAAGAATTTCGGCAAGAGCTTGCGCCTTCCCAACAAACCTGGCCTGCTCTGTTCCAATTTAGGGAAGGGCTGAACCTCGACTTAACGGGTATTTTATCGATACTTAAATTGTAATTTTATGCTTAAAAATATAATCTGTTCAAAATAAGAAGATTTCTTAGCTGCCAACTTTTGATTTAATTAATATGTTCATTAAACAGTCATTCTAATATGATTCTGTTAGATGAGATGACAAAATTTCATAGAATCAAAAGATGATAGAAGAGGTTAAAGAAGAATCGATTTATTCTGGTTCCGCACTAGTGCAACCTATTAGCCTTTCAGTAAGCTTATTAGATATTCAAAACTGTCAGAAAAGTAAAATCTGTCATTATCATAATTATTTCTTGGTTTCATCAAATGCACTTTTGGATCCAAAAGTTGTTAGAAAGTATAAATAAAAATATTATTAAAAATAAGAATTTTTACTTTACACTCTTTAATTGATGACAAGTCGTTTTTACAAACCTTAAAATTCATTGTAATTTATATTTACAATAAGTTGAGTATATAAAATTGGATTTCTTACCATCATTAGGCCAGAGGCAAGTGAAGTAATTTGAATGATTACTTCAATTTGTCTTAAAATATTATTATGCAATAAAATAACTTTTTTATACTCCCTTAGCAGTTTGTCCTTTAAACTAGAGCTTATCCAGAGATTTTTACTGTTTGACTTATTTTTAAATCCCTTGGTAATATTTTTCACTTGGACTATTACTAAAATGATTCCAACTAAACCATGACCAGGTTCAAACATTCCCCTGGGCTTGTTGATGAGACCATCACTCTTGCTACCATAACTAGAGAGCCCCATTAAAAGTATTAGTCGTAATCAGAATTTTCTCCAAACTTTCCACACTCTTCATAGACAAGCATTTTCATTTAGAGAAATGTAATTCATATCCATTCTCCAATTTAAAGCCTAACAATAGAGAGTTATAAATAAAAAGGTACTCCTATTGAAAAAAAAATGTGTTAATTCATAATTGGTAATTATACTTCAAATATTGGGGACTGTGCCTAATAGAAATGATTTCATCTAATTAGCTCATGATAATAAAACATTAAATATTATTTGTTATACAGTCGTGCCCTTCCAAAAATGTTAGCACTTTTTAAAATAATTTCAATTAATTGAATGTCACTGATTATTCTGCTGGATGACTCAAAATACTCTTCTAATATGTAGTTTTGTTTATGGTTTGGTGATCTCCCTCAAGGCTTAGTTATTTTTAAAGTTATTTGAACGTTGTAAACCAAACTGAAGTAAAATACTTTCATGTGGTTAAATAAATTCTCAAGCATTGAAAATAATAATGAAATTCACCAAGAGCTGTTTTATCCACTCTACCTCAGTGATGCCTATATTATATTTACAGGTTATGCCTAGAGAGATCTTTAATCAGCTTATGCAGGCTACAGGCTATGGATGGATAAATCTAACAAATCTTCCCTTGAGTGGAATTATCTCCACTCATGCATTTGTGGATGTAAATGGAATTTTTCTCATGATGCCTTTATTGGTGGAAGGTCTGATTGTCGGGTTTGTGTAGGGAAGTGAGTAAATAAATGAACAATATTTTAGTTCAAAATATATTAACTTAACAAAGGAACATTGTGTCCTATATATCAACAGGAAAGAAACAACTGCACTTGGTAACCTTCTCTTGAGGAAGTTGCACTTGCCACAGCCACATGAATAAAATCAACACATTCACAAATTTTATTGTCCTTAACACTGATGCAGAAGGCAAAGGAAAACCACTCCATGTCCTTGTGGCCATCTTATTTCCTTGTTCTTTCCCAAGCGAATCAAGTTAATCTGTGTTACAGGATCAGTTATCATTGAAGAGCCACCTTTACATACCCATATCCTGTGTTTGCTCAATAAAGTAGATCATTAACCAAAATGTTATATCAACTACAAGTTTCATTTATCTTCAGTCTTGCCTCTCTGACACGGCACATCTATGATTATTTGAACAACGATGGATGATGCTGACGAACCACGGATATAAAATAACTAATAATTTAAGTATTGATGTTATGAATGTAATATGCTATTAGTAAATATTATATTTTAATTATTTTCATAAGTGGAGACTTCTTAACCAGGGAGAGGTGTAGCCGTGAGCATTTCCCTCACAACTTTTGAAAATTTACTATTGCGCTTCGTAGAATAATTGTTTTTATCCCTCTTTCAGTCTAGCTAGAGATTTCTTTCTTTAAAAAAACCTTTTTTTTCCAGTTTTTACTTAAAAAAATTAAAAAATGGTCATAACTTAGTTTGATAATGTTTCTCTAAACTAAAACGACCTTAGAGACAGCACTAATTGAAAATTGAACAAAAGAAATACGATGTGAGGGAATCGCTCACGGGACACTACTTATGTAGAGAAAATGAAGCACACCTCTGCCGGGTTAAAGTAAGATATGGCACTATATTTTATTGATGTTAAGGACATAATAAACTATTTATAAATAAATAATAATTGATTTAATTCTATTAAGGATGCACTCGCAAGCACACACACACACACCAATTCCAACATTTATTTTTTTTAATTTAAGCTATATGAGATATTTAGTGGTTCAGGGGGTATGTGAAAACTGCATTTTTAGGAATGGGTGATTAAAGAAGACTGAAAACTAAAAGAACTGAAAGAATGAAGATTCTCAACAACCCAATTAATATTTGTTGGCACATGGCACAGGAGTGTGGAGAAACTAATCTTTTGAACATATTAGCTTTAATAACTCAGTCGCACAACACAAACTCAAGGGATATACATATCAGAATGAGAAGTCATGGGGTGGTTTTTAGAACAATTATGACTAAACACAGCTGACAAAATATTTAAACAATAATCATTAACCCAACAATATTCGAATTTATTAAGGTATTAATTATAAGTAGTAGTAATAATAATATGCTACTAGTAATCCTTCTCCCTCTCCCTCTTGCTCTCCCTCTTGCTCTCCCTCTCTCTCTCTCTCTCTCTCTATATATATATATATATATATATATATATATATATATATATATATATATATATATACATTGTAATCCCTGTATGTAAATTGATTTCTTTTCTTTTTTCATATTTTTTTGTTTCGCATGCCATTGAAATGGTATCAACAGTTTTTGGATTTGGTGTCTGTTTATTTATTTGTTATCTTTCCATGCCTAAATTACCAAACCAAGTTTTATGAAACTTGGTACATGTATTACTACTAATCTAACTTAAACATTGGGCTATTCTAATATTCTCAGAGACGAACAGGAGGGTGGGGGTGGAAGTTATAAGAGAGGTCTGAAATGAAAAATCGCAACATTTTGTTTTCTATTGGTTTTTCGGCAAACATGCACATAACAAAGGTTGTTTGTTTTATTATTTAGAGAAACTTTTGTTATATACACTTTAGCCATATAATGAAGTATAAATGAGATGTATGCTAAAAACTATAGAGGGACCTATTAGGAACTCATTTTCATTTATTCTTCAAAACTCAAATTTCTATTCTTTAAGTCCTCTACATTTATCTGGTCCTTATGGAAAATAATATGCCCAAATGGGTAGTGTAATTGTACACACTGATGCCTTACTATAAAAATACCATCTTATACAGTCGACAGTGATTTCCTAGGGATCTAGTAATATGAACAGGGAGTAATAATATGCTGAATTTTAACTTGATCTAACATTATTACTTTGATCGCTCATGCTTCCCTTGAAAACCATATATGCTGGGTCCTGTCTCTTTAATGTTTGGTGGAAATTTGTAAGCCAAATATAGAAAATAAATATGTTAGATTATACAATCGGGAAATGCAGTTCAATAAACTTGTTTTTCTAATGACAAATAAACAAAACAATTTCAGATTGGATGATAAACTATTTCTCTTGTAACTCTATAACTCAAAAGCAATCTCATTTACAATAGATATTCTAGAGGGCTGCCATGACTATTTAAAATAAAATTGCTACCCAAATGAAAACATGGTAAAATAAATAAAAAGAGCAGAGAAAAATATTTATTAGATAAAATAATAGTAAAAGTAATTGGTATATCATATTTAGTCTGACCGAGAATTATTTGGTTTTCATCATGGAGGAAGTTGAAAAATAAAAATAATAGTTTTAGGCAATAACAATATTAAGTATACTTATAATAGAACATTAAACATGTCAACCTTATTTTAGTGCATCTGGACAATGATTGAAAAATTGATTCTTCTATGTCTTGTGAACAAGAATGCGGAAACTCCAACAAGAAAAGAAAATTAGACAATTTCTTTGAATTAGTGACTAGTAATGCATTTAGATATAAGAAAATCAATGTTAATAAACATACTTTCACCGAAAGTTAGAAAATAGTTATATGAACCCATAAGAAGAAGAAATAGTTATTTGGAGTATATTGATAGATAGTGTATTGAATTGAAAATAATTTTACCTATGTGCAGAGCACATTGCAAATTATCAAAATGTAATGTTTATCAAATGATTTTTTTTTTTTTTTTTTTTTTTAATTTTTTTTGTGAAATAGCTTACAGAGGGGAGTCTGTGCAATAATTACAAAAGAGATTAAAACAGTATTTTAAAAATATAGACAAAATGTGTAATACAATGTATCTCACTGACAAGTCTTGAACTGAAATATAAATTTGATTTTAATAATGTTAAGATCTTGGAAGAAGAATGCAACACAAAGAAATGAAGCAAGCATTCACATATTTAATAGTAACATCGAGAAATTAGATATCTGAATAGCAGATTGTATTAAATAAATAAAGTTTTTTGCAGTTTGCACTTTAGTTGGTTTTAAAATTGAAAAATTATTCATAAATATCAGGTATAATTAATTGATAGTAGCAATTGAATAAACACAATCATAAAAAAAAAACAAAAATCATATTTACAATGTAAAATAGTGCTCAGACATTTATTTGTTCTTAATTACTGTATTCTATTAATGGGGAGTATATGTCAAAATTTTGCTTATTATTTTCTTTTTCTTTTATTTATTTTATTCTCCCTTTTATTATTATTATTCTATTTCACTAATGCTTCATAGTTACCTATTGTTTTCATACAACATTAATTCTTGAATAAATGCAATTCTAATATTTTATGTATTAAAAACTTTATTCCATTACTAATTTGAGATATTACTATCCTTCTATTTTATCCATTTTAAAACATTAATGAATGAAAAAAAATACATTGTTATTGTAGAGCTCGTGTAAATAACTAAATAAAATTAAGAAAAATTGACGTTACTAATCAGAAATTAAATTAACCTTCTATACGCTGGTCAGATTATATATCAAGTTTATGGGTTTTATATAGAAGATGTAGGTTAAAGATAGAGTTTGTAAAGTTATTTTGATAAATTTTGTCAAGAAGGACATCCTGTTTTATATCTGAAGATGGAAATAGCCTAAACGTCATATGATTATGTTGATAGTGATATCACCTTGAAATGTAATACATATTGAGACTAACTGAGCCCTGTGTACTCTACACTTCAAATACTTTTAATGTAGTTTTTAAAGTGCTTTACTCTGCAACATAATTGAAATTACTGTTGTAGAAATTTATAAACAATTATCGATGCCATTAAGAATGGGGTGTTGTTCCTTAAGTATTTATTCTTGTAGCTTAAAATTTTTTTCTTGAGCACCTCAGCCCTTAAAAAAACCTGGTTAACAATCCTGATGAACAAGCTTGAAAAATGGAGTACTAAGCCATGGATCCACATGGAAAATCAATATTATTTTTTGATTATTTATTAATATTCACTTAATACTACAATAGATAATTGGAATAGAAATGTGGAAATAAATTCCTATAACTCATGCATATATATTGAACTTATGTCTGTAGGTATGCCAAGAGCATTAATACCTCAACATACAACAAGCAGAGCCCCCATATAATAAATGTAGACATGTAAAAAGAATTAAAATAAATAAAAATAAAAATATATATATATATATATATATATATATATATATATATATATATATATATATATAATTTAAAGCGTCGAGTATTCAGGAAGTTCAATTCAAAATTGCACTATTTTTTTATTTTCAAGTATGTGCAGTTCTTTTAACTTTAATTCTTGCTTAAATTACTAACTTTTTTTTTCATACACTCAACAATCTAAAATTTGTCCTAGTTAATCTTATGAATTTCATGTCCATAACCTAACTTACAACCAGGAACCTTTTATGACCTGGGAAATTTTCTACAAGTCCTTCCTCTGGTCCTCCTTCCAGTTGCCATAGATCATAGACCAAATATCACTATTATACTTAAATGTTGGTCTGATGTTTATTTTGTGTATTTGCATCTTCACTTTCCTGAGATGTTTTTAAAGAGATGAGATTTCTGTGGTATAGTATGAGGCGACAAGTAAGCTTGAAACACGTTGCTTATTATAAATAAACTATATATAAAAAAATGACTAGGTACCCAGCTGGAGAAATCAATTAGATGTGGAATGATGATGTTATTTTTATACATAAGGCTTTACAATGCACAATATTTTTACATTTACTCTCTCCATTTGCAGTGTTTGTGAATATTGAGTAACAGAAGCTATCTTTTTAGTCTTGAAGAATAAAAAGTCTGTCACACAGGGACTGCAAAGCCAAAGCAGATTTCCCATATGCTGGAATGAGACACTTCAACTCACCAAATGTTTTCTATTTCTACATAAAAAATCTAGGATTGGGGGGGGGGGTACTAAGGAAAATAAGGAAGTAGGAATAACTCGATTATTATTAAATTTACAAAAAAAAAATACATAGAACAATAATTGTTGAGCATCAAAAGTTTAACAAGATTGGTTATAATAACAGATATTTTTTTTAATTTGTGAATCCTCCCCCTCTTTAAACCCCAACTATTTCAGCCAATGACAAAAATTATCTTTAATATTGACATAAAAGATTAAATATCGAGTGTGGTATAGTTAAAATAAACATTTCCTAGTTAAAACATAAAATCTTAATTGATGGCGTCATCACACAACGAATTTGTATTTATCTCGCATAATAAAGTGTTCTTGGAAACAATGTTTGGTATATAAGCTGAGAATAAAGTGGTTTATGATATAATAGCTTATTGTTGCTTGTTATGAGTAAAAGTGGAAGGTTTACTGAGGGCAGAAAACTTGACAATCCAAATACCTCCATTAAAATTCATGATAAAGAAAATATTTATATAAAAATATTTATAGGTAATTTTATTTGCAAAAAAATAATGATGGTTATGCTTATGAACATTTTTTTCGATCAGACTTATAATAACTGAGATATTTCAATTTTTCGAAATTCCCCCTCTAAACCACCCCATCCCACAGGTCCGATCTCAAGCGCATGACGCGTTTTTTGAAAACTTTCTTCAAATGTCCATCGTTCCATCCTACCCAAGGAGATGACGAAAATGTGACCCACTCAAAATTTGAAATATCATCGTTATTATACGCCGGATGAAAAAATTGTAGAGAACTAATCTTATTGTATATGTAATTTTCTATAATGCTATTATATACATATTTTCTCTATCTTGATTTTTAACCGAGATATGTGTAGTTGTTTGTCGGGTCCTAGTAAACCCCAACTCCTACTCATGTTATATTAATAAGCTGTTAAATAATGAACCACTTTATTTGAAGCTTAAATACCAAATATGATTTTCAGTGCAGTTTGACAGTGTGTATTGAATGGGAGTACGTAGTGCAATGGCGTCATCAATTAAGAATTTACGTTCTTATCTAGACAATGTTTATTTGTTCTACACCATACTCGATATTTAACAACTTTGCTCAACACTAAAGATCATATCATTGTTTCGTAACTCAAATATTAAGCGTGTTATTTGAACTTTCTTGTTTTCAATGTTCAGTATACACCCACTACTAATAGTCGGATTTTTTCTTAGAAATATAAAATGTATGGCTAGATGCGATAAAGAGCGCGTTGTACTTGCATGTGGAAAATCTGCTTAGTTTACGCAGCCCCAGGGTGACGGACTTTTACAGCTTTCTGGGAGCATGGACAATCGATATGCTATCGCTATGCTATTGCTGAGTCTTTCAGGCTTAACATTAAGCGGTTAGTATTGAATCTCAATTCGTTTTTCAAAACATTATGAGTAAAATCACTTCCAACTCAATCCCTCTTCTTTATTTAAAATAATGTGGACAATGTAAACAAGAATCCTGTTCGCCATTACTAGCCATTATCTACCCCTTTCCTGCCAAATCCCGTCTTAATTCAGTGGATCTCATTAGAGCTGACCTGAAGCAGACTATAATTGTCTCTCCACAGCTTCCGTTCTCTAGAAGTGCTAATATAGCTTATAATCATAGAGAAGTTAATGTTAATTGAAATACCGAGTTTTGTTTAGTTCGGTTCAGTCGTGTGATATTAATAGAATTGTTCACGCCCGCTATAGTTTTTTATGTCAATCTTGATTATGCTTCAGTATTCGACTAAAGTGTATATGCCAAGTACAAAAGTTAGTCAAAATTAAACGATACTAATTAAACAGCATTTGTTATCAGCCTGTTTGCCGAGAAACCAATAGAAAACGAAATATGGGGATTTTTTTATTTTCTGCCTCCTTACAGCACCCACTCCTGTTCGTTCCTAAAACTGATAATATAGATTATAATCAAGGATTAATTTAGATCAACTCACGTACGGAGTTGCGTTGAGTTCAGTTTAGTATTTTATGCTCTTCAAAATAGTTGACACCCACCATAGCTTTTAGCATACATCTTGTTTATACTTCGGTATATGACAAAAATGTATATAACAAAAATTAATTTAAATAACAAACTAACCAACTTTTGTTATGTACGTGTTTGCCGAAAAATCAATAGGAAACGAAATATCTCGATTTATCGTTTCTAACCTCCCTTATAACCCCACTCCTGTTTGTCTCTGAGAATACATACTAATATAGGCCAAAACCTAAGTTGGCATAGTAGTAATACATGTAACAAGTTTCATAAAATTTGGGTAGATATTTTTGAAGTGAAAAGGTAACCAAAAAATAAACAAACAAACCAGCAAAAAGATACCAAAGCCAAAAATTGCTGATATAATTTCAATTTCATCTGAAACGAAAAACTATCGTGAAATTTCGAAAAAAAAAATCAATGTACAACATTTATATATATATATATATAAATTTCAGGAAATTGTTAACCACATTAATTAAAATCCTCTGTTATGGGGAAAGCCAGTAAAGCAAAACTAAAATTTACGTCTATTAAAATATACTAACTGTACCCACTTCACCACACTTACAACCTGTATTTTTTAGCCCAATCCTTAGAAAATTAAGTCAAGTGATTTTTGATTGAAGATTTTCCTACTAGAATACATGTAGATATATTTACCAAAGCAGTTTATATTTTGATTATATAAAACCATCCTGAATTCTCTTATTTTCTTGAACCTCTGAAAATATTCTTAATTAATGGGAAAAAAACATCGACGGTGGTGTGCATGACATGAATTCATCTAGATTTTGACTGAAATCATCTCTAAATTTATTCATGGAACTTTTGCTGGCCATTAGATTATTTTCATTTTCTGAAAAATCATATAACTGGTTAATGAGTTTGGAGATAACACCTTCAGATTTAGTTTTGAATTCATTTAACTGCAGTTCAAATTGTTCAAGTTCATGGGGCATCTGGTTTGGAAGAAGGATGGTATGGAACTTGTCCAAGTAATCGCACATGGCTTTCTTGTGTTCTAGAGCCTGGAAAAGCATTCCTTTCAGTTCGTCACATTTTGTCGACGAGGTTGTCTGCCTCGATAAAGAGAGTTGTCCAATCAATTGAAAGACATTGAGCCACTGCTGCTTGTGTAGAAGGCTGTCTGTTCTTAAGCACCATGTTTTCCCATTTCCTTGGACGTCGAATCGGCAATCGTCACAGTCGTGCAGTTGAACAGTGATGTCGTCTAGTCCAATGAAATCTTCAAATTCGATTTGGTCATCTGAGATGGTTTTACAAGAAACAAAGAAATCTTGGTTAATCATAAATAACTTCTTCTGCCACCCGTAGAACGAATTCTTCCATATATAGAGTTGAGCACCGAAAAGAAAAGGATAAAAACTGTCTTCAGTAGTGCTCCGCGTTATGACGAATGGTGATTCTTCTTCCTGCTCTTCTGATAGAATTACACACATCTTTGTACTTAAAATCTACTCAGTATGAATGTTTCATCGTAGTTGGGTTGTACCTAGCCTAATGAATGTTCTTGTCCAGTTTTTTAAATAGACAACTACATTAAAGAACAACTATATAAATAATAATACTCACATGACTCAGGTTTGCCTTGTGAGTTAAAGCGTTGGCCTTAATCTCACATGGCAAACCTTGAGTGGCGAGTTTGATTCCCGCCTGGGTAAAGAGGAATTTATCTAGTGACGGAATCATTAAATAAAATCCTTAGTCACGTCCTGCCTTAGAAAAGGGTGGTAACCTGTAGATTACCCGTCCCAGTTAGCTATAGTTTTGAAATTTGGACGCTTCTAAATAATATAATTATTAATTAATTCTTGTCTCATAGCAACGTTAACATGCGTTACAAACGATAACCTTCCAATTGAACTATCGATATTGCAACTTCATATACCTTTCAAAATTAATAGTGATGGACAAGACAAAGCTATATACAACTTATTTTTCAAGGCACACTTCCTAGCGAATAATGACATACAGACAAATACTTGAAACATGGCAAAAGGTATGAGAAGCTGTTTACAATGTAAATGCGTGATATTTTGGCAATATTTCACTAGGGGGATTTCTTAAATATTCATATTTTATACATTTAGCCATAGTAGCAAAAAGTGAACGTTAATAAATAATAATAATAATTATCCATATTTATATTTATTCATCCATATTTATTTATATTATCGGTATAAACAACAAAACCAAATTTTCGTAAAGATATTTTTTTAACATTTTTTCAGAGGTTTTTTGTTAAGTGGAACAATAAAGTGACAATAAAGATAAAAGAAGTATTGTATTATATGTCCTTCGTCAGTATCTATTCCTGATTAGAATTGTAGTTTCCATAGTTAAAGGGGAATCAGCTATGGATGTTGTACTCATTGTAGGATGTAGTTTCCATAGTTTAAGGGGAATCAGCTATGGATGTTGTACTCATGGGAGGATGTAGTTTCCATAGTTTAAGGGGAATCAGCTATGGATGTTGTACTCATTGTAGGATGTAGTTTCCATAGTTTAAGGGGAATCAGCTATGGATGTTGTATTCATGGTAGGATGTAGTTTCCATAGTTTAAGGGGAATCAGCTATGGATGTTGTGCTCATAGGAGGATGTAGTTTCCATAATTTAAGGGGAATCAGCTGTGTTCAAAATGTGTTCCAATGTCTATTGATCTAGGAGATGACGAAAAGAGGTCCGTTCAAATTTTTATTTATCTTATATACACAGGGACAGGTTCGATCATTACCAAACTCGGCATTTAAGCGTTTCGAGTAAAACTAAATTTCAAGTGCATTCGAAAATATTGCTGAGAAGTGAAGGGCTTCTGAACTGGGATGTTTCAAAGACGATATTCCGTCTTTCTTCGTAAGTTATTCAGAATTATTAAATATGTAGTTCACTCTCAGCAAAATTTTCGGTGGCAAGTCAAGCCTCAGGTGGTATTCACAAGAAATATAATATCAGACCTATATTACGGCAATAAACACGAAGCGTTTTTGAACTAACGAAAATTTGAAGAAATAAAAGGTTTTATATTCCGAATAACATTCCAATGGTTTATGTCTCAAATATTTCACCTTATAATGAACTATTAATAGTTTTCACAATTTGAAAAAATACTTCACCTTTGCAAATAAAGATTTTACTGTCGTAGCGAAAAACTGAATATTTTGGGTACCTGCAGTAGTAATATAGTACTATATACACTAACAACTGGTGAACTAAATTCTTCCATTGAAGGGGATCGAACCTGGACCGAATTTCGCTTATTGTGGGTGTTAAATGAACCCACGCCTAAACTCTCGTGCACGCACGCGCACACGCAAAAACGTATTCCTATGAACACCTTTGCCTGTTTTTTATCGTGACTTTCAAAAGTAATATTAATATTATCTTTGTGATGTTATCTGCTGATAGGTTTTATATAGTAATGTGGCGTCCGATTAGGACACACTTGATCTAAGCAAACATCCATGGTGGTGTTAGCTCTTAAGATTATTACACATATTTGATTTTAAGGTACCCAACACATGATAATTAACCGTAGAAAGTTAAAGAGTTTAAGATTTGTGTAACGAATTTTAAGCTTTGTGAATGGAACTATTAATTATTTCAGGATATCAGACTGATTTTGTAAATCAAGAACCATTACCTAACTTCGACATAAAAAACAGGATCACTGCAAGAGCAAAAACACATCAGAATAAAAGAACTTCCCTAAAATGTGTTCAACATGGCGAAGATTATCATGAAAACATTAGAACTTCCCGGTGTAAAATGACATTTACGCTTAACATTAATGAATTCATGGTAATTTGATATATATCCTAATTTGCATTTAAATCATCTGCTCAACAGATGATACAGTGGGAAATTAGTTATCGAAGTTGTACTCATTTATTTATTTATTTTTTATAATTTTTGTGCCCCCCGATTGTTCTTATAAGATCACAAAGTCGAGATACAAATCACTCCCTCTCCCTTGTCCTCCATCCCTCTCCCCTCATCACCATAACCTCTCTACCCCTCCCGCCCTAATCACAGAAAACGTTGAGTGGTTTTAGAAATATGCTTACACAGTCCCTGTAAGGCCAAGTTTTATAAATTTGTTGGGGTGGGATACTTAACATAAGAATGTTACAAGGTTATAATCGCCAGAATTCAAGACCTCTGCCTTGGCTTGCGTCTAGATCCCCAATAATGTACAGATGGTTTCAAAATATTTCTACAGATACTTGGTGCTTATTACAGCAACAATGCCAGCATTAAAGTTATCATACTATTGAATGAAAATTTTGTAGGTTAATGCAAAAAGGAAAAGAAAAAGGAGGCGCAGAAAAAAAGGGCAAAATCTATCATTGGCCGGCATTGGCGATGGTAATGTCAACTACGAATGCAACATATTCCCGAAAAATAAATCAACGGAAAGTGAAGAATTTATGCGAGAAAATCTCCAAATAAAAATAGATGCACTGGATGAAACTTTTAATTCATCCTCCAAGGAACTCTGTGAAAATAGACCCCCTAATGAATTAGTGCTTGCCAATCAGATACGAGGTTACAAAACGTTTAAAAATCATTTCGATGACTTAGTTGTTCCTGAAGAATACTTCAACGACTATATGCCAGAAATGGATGTTGTTAATACTGAGCTAAGAAATAATATTTCATTAAATAGGAGGGATTTGTTTAGAATCATTTTCTTTTCCAAGTTAATTAAAGTGAATAAAACCATCGCCCGGAATGAACTACCCGTTCTATTGGAACAGGAACCTATCAGCAGGAACAATAGGGAAGCAATTTCTGCAAACTATATTAATGAAGTTTCCTCTAAGGTATCGGATGAAGAAAGCTCTTTAAGTTTATACGATAAGTCACAAACACCAACTAACTTGGTATCGTTGCTTTCAATGTATAATTATAAGTTTGGCGGCAAAGGCATCAATACTGAAGAGAAAGCCGATTCAGCGGAAATAACGATGGTCCATCATTTTCAAGAAACACAGGCGCTAGCAAATGATTCATTGTGGAGGAAATACTTGACTGAATCTCGACCAGATATGCAGTCAATACAAGTTAATGAAAGATTAGTGTTTTTCAGAAGTATATTGAACGGTTTGGGAAACGACTTCCCTACTGCAGAAGACTTGAAAATAAAGAAATTTCAGCGTTTTCAAAAAAGTCTAGAAAAAATGATTAACTCATTTCCAGCCAACGAAAAGAAAATCTAAAGCGTAAGTAACCAAGGCATAATTTAGGGGAAGCTTGGACAGAATACAATTAAATCAATAAAATATTTAGTTTTATTTCTATTCTACTTTAGTTTTTAGTTTTTTTTCTTTCTTTCTTTTCCATTCGCGACTAACTACTCTAATTACAAACTTTTTGTATGTGTAAGCTTGTGTATGTTTGTGCCTTTGAACCAATATAAACAAATTTTAACAGACCTAAATTTTGTCATCTAGGTAAGATCGATTGATGTATGATGTTATTTTTAACAATTGCCAAGGACACAACCTAAATAGCTGATGAAGGTTAGGAAGAAGTCTCTACTAATCCCAATGTATTTATTGTTTACTTGAAGACTCCGGGAAACTATTATATTGTTGCGAAAATTAAATACATGAATAATCCTTCAGAGAGAGAGAGTCGCGTATTTGGAAAGTGTGATGTAGATCAAAGAAGCCGACAGAATGTTCTAGCTTCTTATAGACCCGTCCAGCCCAGCGTCGACGGCCCAGACAATTCCCCTTTGATGTATGCCGACAACCTATATAAAGAAGGGCCAGCCGCGAGCGAGTCAGTTTTATTCTCACCTATCTTGGTGTTCACATCAGTACTACAGTGCGACTTAGTGCAGTGCGGTAAAGTGTTTTTATAAGAAGAACAGTGTTGTGCCGTGACTGTAAGTAACAGTTTAGTACCGTGTTTAAGACAGTGCAGTGCCGCGAAGTAAAGGACAGTGCTGTGCCGTCTTGTTGTGCATTTCAGTGACCGTGAGTGAATTGTTGGACTGTTTAATCTGAAAAACAGTGACGCTATCAGTGTATACTGTGAGTACTAATAAAGAATAATTACCAAGTGTATTGAGCATTGTGAAATAAATTGTGCAGTGATAAAAACTGTGAAACTTGCGAGTATTTAATTTTGCAATCCAAAAGAACTCTTATTAAAAATGTTTATTACTGGTTTTGGTAATAAAACGTAACAACTGGTGTCAGAAGGGGGATTGCAAAATTAAAATTAATAAAAATGAAGTTTGAAGAAGAAAAAGTGGAACAGCTGAAGAAGGAGCTGGATCTGCCAACAACAGGAAATAAGGCTGAATTACAAAGGCGGTTGACAGATGAATTCCAAAGACGAGGAATCGATATAATTTCACACGAGTTTGCCGATAAAGAAGACATTGCTGTAAGTAATCCTATCTCAAGTAGCAATTTAGATTTAAATTCAATTTTGGCCGCCATGATGGAAAAAATAACAGATAATAACCAGAAACTCTTAGAAGCTTCTAGAGATAATTGTGAGAGACTCGAAAAAAATTCCAGGAAGCTTCAAGAGCTAATTGTGAGAGGTTAGAAGAACAATTCCAGGAAGCTTCTAGAACAACAAACCAAAAACTCCACGAAATATCAGAGGTGTTGGACAAACGAGTGGGAGCAATAGAGCAGAGAGTCGGCGAGTTTGATGAAAAACTCTGCGGCATTAAGAAGAATCAACGGAAGGATCAAAAAGGTCAAACACCTCCACTCTTAATATTTCTTTATTACAGGCAAAGTACTTTCGGGGCGAACCGTCCCATCATCAGTGCTCTAGAGTTGGTTCCTATTGAGCCGACATCTCCGGCGAGACTGCCAGGGCCAAGTCTCGCCGGAGATGTCGGCTCAATAGGAACCAACTCTAGAGCACTGATGATGGGACGGTTCACCCCGAAAGTACTTTGCCTGTAATAAAGAAATATTAAGAGTGGAGTTGTTTGACCTTTTTGATCCCTCCGTTGACGATGGACCTCCACCAGCCAGCCCAAATCCAGAGGGATTAAGAAGAATGTTGAAGAGAAAATGACCAACCTAGAAAGAAAGATGGACGATGAAATACGTGAGCTACAATTCCAAATGGATAATCTACATGTTCGAGAGGGTCCGGTGAGGCTCATTTCAGAGCATTCCAGCAAGATAAAGACCCCAACATTTGACAGTAGTGTAACATTTAATGTTTTTAAATTCCAATTTGAGACGGTGGCCAGTAGAAACGGATGGAATAATGAAGAGAAAGGGGTAGAATTGATTTTGGCACTGAAAGGAACCCTTGCAGAAATCCTGGAGAGTACCGGCCGCTTGCAGGAATAATTATGAGGATATTATGGTGTCCTTACAGCGCAAGTTTGGCGGTGAGCATAAGTGAGAACTGTACAGGATGGAGTTACGGGGAAGAGTGCAAAAACCGAATGAGACGCTCCAAGATTTTGCCATGGAAATCGAACGTCTGGTCCAACTGACTTACCCAGGTGAGAATCATCCGTTCCTAGATCAGTTCAAGATTGAAGCATTTGTGAATGGTATTCGAGATTCAGACGTTAAATTCGCGGTGTGTGCTATGCAAAAATCATCCATTGCTGAAACCATCTCTTATGCGCTAGCCCAGGAGACCGCTAAAGTAATTTCAAAACCACAAGTCTTCAAGGTGCGACGTCTTGAGGCTGATATTCAAAATGACGCCCAAATGTCAAGGAGTGACATAGAAGAATTAGTCAAGCGAATAATGGAGGAGCAAAGGAACATCTCACGCTCAAAGTGCTGTAACTGCGGCAAGGCCGGCCATTTTCAACGTAACTGTAAACCACCGAAGAAAAGGTCGAGATCTGTTTCGCCACCAAGGGAGAACAAACGGACGAATAACACCAAATCTCAAGAGCCAATGTTAAGCCAGAACGATCTCGTACTGAGGGGCAAGAACTTGCTCCTAAAACCGATGGGTCCACCATCTCATTTCCATTATACAACAGAAGAACAGCAACCTGACTGCTCGTGGACTGATCAACGGGAGGAAGCAGGTCCTCACCATGGACACGGGAGAGACACACTCCATCATTCGGCCCGATTTGGTAAAAGGGGCAGTGGAATCGTTGGAGAACGTACGACTGCGAACTGCTACAGGGGAGTCAGCCACAGTCTAGGGAAGAGCCAAAATGAGAGTGACTTTCGCCAACATCAGCACTGAACATGTCTTTGTCGTTGCTGACATAATGGATGAAGTGATCATCGGTGTAGACTTCATGATAGCCCGCGGTATTGACCTGCACATGGGTAAACAAATTATGATCTGGCGAAACACCGAAATACCTTTGGATGTCGGACATGAGAGCAAGGCCATAAAGGAGCTACGTACCGACGGACGCCAGAAATTGTCACGTCGAGCAGAAGCTTCTTCTATTGTTCATAGGAAAGGGAGAAAACACGATGACGCTCCAGTCCTCTCAAGGCGGCCATGCAATGTAGAGTACAAGGATTGTACAAAAGCCGAGGAAGAGGAGTGCGGCATTGATGTACGACTTAGCCATGTTAACTCAGGAGGAGCCAGGTCGACGGCGCAGAAGAGCAACACTATTCTAGCTAAGGAGGACAATGGAAGGTCGACCCGTCATGAAATATTGGACCGCATTAAAGTGTCCAGTAAACAGATGGGTGACGTGTGTGATCGAGCAGTGAATACGGAGGAATTTACGGAAGGACAAATAGGTCTACAATTCAACCCACAACGCAAGAAAGGACTATCGCCTAGCGAAGTATGGCAACGGCGATATTGAGCCTATTCGGGACGAAAAGGCTTAAGTGGGCGGCAGTGTTGCGAAAACTAAATAGATGAATAATCCTTCAGAGAGAGAGAGAGAGAGAGAGTCGCGTATTTGGAAAGTGTGATGTAGATCAAAGAAGCCGACAGAAAGTTCTATCTCCTTATAGACCCGTCCAGCCCTGCGTCGACGGCACAGACAATTTCCCTTTGATGTATGCCGACAACCTATATAAAGAAGGGCCAGCCGCGAGCGAGTCAGATTTATTCTCACCTGTCTTGATGTTCACATCCGTGCTACAGTGCGACTTAGTGCAGAGCGGTAAAGTGTTTTTATAAGAAGAACAGTGTTGTGCCGTGACTGTAAGTAACAGTTTAGTGCCGTGTTTAAGACAGTGCAGTGCCGCGAAGTAAAGGACAGTGCAGTGCCGCGAAGTAAAGGACAGTGCAGTTCCGCGAAGTAAAGGACACTGCAGTGCCGCGAAGTAAAGGACAGTGCAGTACCGGGAAGTAAAGGACAGTGTAGTGCCACGAAGTAAAGGACAGTGCAGTACCGCGAAGTAAAGGAGAGTGCTGTGCCGTCTTGTTGTGAATTTCAGTGACCGTGAGTGAATTGTTGGACTGTGTAATCTGAAGAACAGTGACGCTATCAGTGTATACTGTGAGTAGTAATAAAGAATAATTACCAAGTGTATTGTGCATTGTGAAATAAATTGTGCAGTGATAAAAACTGTGAAACTTGCGAGTATTTAATTTTGCAATCCAAAAGAACTCTTATTAAAAACGTTTATTACTGGTTTTAGTAATAAAACGTAACAATATGTTCATGTGGTTCTCGAATCTTTTATTTTCAATCAGGGTATTATAGTTCATGGAAACAGAGATAGCTTATCTTAGAAATACGTTCAATGGAATATAGCTTTTAGCAGATTGCCCTTAAGGGAATCAGCTATTCAGATTGTATTCTTGTTGCGATTTTCAAAACATTTCCTCAAATTTCTATCGATCCTACATCCATATATATATATAGCCACACACACACACACACACACACACACACACACACACACACACACACACACACACACACACTAGCTAAGTTACCCGGCTTCGACCGGAATTCATTTTAGGCTAAATGATGATGGTATTCTTTAGACAAGGCTTTACTTTGGACAATATTTTGACATTTCCCCGTCCCAGCTTTTACGGTTTAACCTACTATTGCTATGGATTTGTTAATAATAAAATTATTTGTTATGTAAGTCTTCGTTGTCTTCAATACTTTTATATTTTCCGTCTCCAGTGCATGTAGTGTTTTTTTTTATAACGTAATGGACCATATAATTCATAATCATAGAAAGTATTCTGTCTTCTCAACTGCATCAGAATAAAAGTTTTTTCCCCTGATTCGGTTAAAGGCCCAACAGTGACAGCTGTTTTAGGTACGTATAACCGCTATTAAAAATACTCTTTTGTAAATCCTGATTGTAAACTGTATATTCATATTGATACATTGTGTGTTCAGTAAAGTATATCATATAGGTATTAATGGAGCAGAGTAAATAAATACCAGAAATAACTAGGTGCACCTCCCCAGCGCTCATTATTTTAAACGATTTATTTATGATAATTAAACACATTCACATTCCTGAGAATAACACTACATTGCCAAAAGTATAAGCATCAAGTGGCATGTAAGCATTGATCAGTATGAGGTCACCAGTGAAGCGGCATAACTGATAGGACAAAAGAAGTAGCTCCACATCTCCCTAGGCTAAGTGCTGCCAACCTACCACTCATTTAGGATCTCCATGCTGTAATACAATAAATTATATAAAAAAATCTTTACAAAACTAAATCTGTTTGTAAAAATAATTTTCACGTTTTAATTAAATAATGCATTAAATACACTTAAGGGCAAACTGACGTTTCTCATGGTATAATGTTTGGGAGAAGAAAAGGGGTAGGGAGTAGTAAACTTTACTTGGTGCATTGTGTTACTGGTGTTAAAAAATAACATAGATTTGAATTATTAAGGATAGAATTTTAACATAGATTTGAATTAATTTATCCAGGTGAGATACCTGGTAGTTCATTTTGGAAAGCATTGTTGAGCATATCAATATTTTTACGCAAGTTACTTGCTTCATACATTGTTATACGAAAAAATGTATAAAACAAAAGTTTCTCTAAATAACAAAGGTAACAACTTTTGTTATGTGCACGTTTGTCGAAAAACAAATAGAAAACGAAATATCGCGAATTTTTATTTCAGGCCTCCCTTATAACCCCCACTCTCGTTCGATCTTAAAAATCTAAATATAGATTATAATCATGGAAGAATTAATGCTAATTCACATACCGAGTTTTGTTTAGTTCGGTTGTCTTTTGTGCCAAATAAAATTGTTGACTCCCACCATAGTTTTTAGCCTATAACTCATTTATACTCAGTATACAACAAACGTTTATATAACAGAAGTTACTCTAAATAACAAAATAAAGAACTGTTGTTGTGTGCATATTTGCCGAAAAGCCAATACGAAACTAAATATTACTAATTTCAATTGAAGGCCACCCTTACAACCCCCACTCCTGCTCGTCCTTAGAAATGTTGGTGCATTCCACATGAAATTGGCTAATTCACATACGAAGTTATATTTAATTCTGTTGAGTCTTTTGTGCCAAATAAAATTGTTGACTCCCGCCATAGTTTTTAGCGTATAACTCATTTATACTTCGGTATATGACAAAAGGTTTTTTAAATAACCTTAGCTAGTATATGTATATGTATATATATATATATAAATGTTGAACGGATCTCATTTTCGTCATCTACTAGGTAGGATCGATGAACAATTGAGGAAATGTTTGGAAAATAGCTTCAGATTACTCCAAAGAAGTAAGAAGTGAACGTCCTAAAGTAGAAAAAAAACCAATTAGAATAGAGTCCATAAAAATAAAATAAAAAAAAAATTAAACTTAACCAATAATAGAATTAGCTCACAGCCAAAATGCCCCTGACTATAATTGATCTTTTAACTCTATCCGTGGTCAGTGAGTGTGTCGGTCAGTGCGGTAGTTATCACATGAAATATTCAATACGGTAAAAATGATTTGGAAGAGACAAGAGTACCAATTATCTTATTCGAATGCCTCCAGTTTAACCTGATAAGGTTCGGTTTGAGCAAATAAATAATATGGAGGGTATAATGGTAGATAATAACTCCTTGAGTTCTGGAGTAACGTGTATTTATTGGAAGCGGAGCTTATCGATCAAATGGCATATAGCTTAATTTCATTTTAATGAATGCGGGGGAGATGTTCTCGTATGTTTTCAGAATTCCATTTAGGACCAGCAGATGAGCGAAGGGAGACATTACAAATATGAATGAGAGTGAAAACGTTTTGGAAGGTATTATGTACAGGTCTGGGTTCGATAACTCATTGTCAAAAATTGTAGCTCTTCGAGGACCTCTCAAATTCAGGTTTAGACATTCCAAAAGATATATACATATTCTACTTTATTAGATTTATCACTCAGCTATCTCAAAAATATTAAAATGGCAAGATAAAAAAAACTTACAAGAATTGAATTTATTTTTCATCGCTTACACGTTTCACGCCTCATAAAACTCCTTTCAGGGGTAAACGCTGGTAAAACACACATTATTCAAAGTTAACAAGCTTTGCCAAACTAGATCTTTCTGTCAGACAGGTCTTTGCATCAAAAAATTCTCTGTACATGGAAGTTGTGATTTTCTTCAAGTATTATTAGTTAGATTAGCGAATATGTATTAATTTATAAGCAATGCATTTATTTATTGTTGTTACGTATTCGATATGGAATTACTCAGCCTCATGCATTAAAGAAATTTTCAGTAAAATACAGTTGAATTCCTACTTAAAATTAAAATTAATTACATTTCTCAATAGCCAACTATTGATCTGTTTAGTTTACGCAGTCCCTTTAAATCAAGGATTTTTAGTTAAGTTACTAGTAAATACCATTAACCTTGGAAATATGTTTTGGTGCTGCCTGTAGTATCCATTGAACAGACATCATGATTGGTTTCAACAAATTTCCCGTAAATGAAATCAGCTTTTGAGGTTGTACTAACGTCGTAACTTTCGAAATATTTCTTCAAATATCCAGCGATCCTATCAAAGGTATGACTTAAACGAGATGTATGCGAAATTCATCATTAATAAGTATAATTACCGAGGTAGCTTTGCTTGGGAAATATTTAAACTGAATAGTAAGAGTGAATTTTAATCATCGCAAAGCTATTGAGTCCTTCCCATTTACATTTCCTGTCTGCTTATTTACTTTTACAGCTTTCTGTATGATAAGTATATGTATCTATTAGTGTTCCAGCAATCTTAATTTTTATTTGAACCTAACCAAACATGATGGCGTACTTTTTTAATTTTCAGCCTTCAGTACACATATTTGAAATATCTTCGTTATTAGTAGGATCGAAAGTATGGTACTACCAATCAAATAGAAAATGTAATGTTATACAATAGTATTCGTACAAATTTCTTGTCGAACTTGAATTTTAAAAAGGTTATTTTGTATTTTTTAGTTTTCACCCTCTCTCAGACGTGTATTTAATATACGTCTTATCTTCTTATCTTATGAGAAACTACTGTACCATTTAAAGCAGGTACGGGCAACCTTTGACATGCCGAGGGCCAAGTTCAGTGTGCAAATACGTTCACGGGCCGCTTTTAAAAGTAGTGTATTTTAAAGTAGTGTTCATAATTTTTGACGATAGATATCAGACATGAAATTATAACGACAATGTAATTATAAAACAATTTATTAAAATAACAAAATGATATGAAAAAAAATAGGCACAACATTATAATTAAATCGTAAAATTTGGAATTTTTACAAACAACGAAAGTTAAATCGCTTCATCGAAATCAATGAGCTTGAATTTGGGAAACTAATCCATCGATATTTGGATTAATTCCACTGATACAAAGTCGTAAAGAATTTTCCAAATTATCGTCAGTCAGCCTCGTACGATGTTTTGATTTACTAACTTTCATCAATGAAAAGAACTGTTCGCATTTATAAGTACAGCCAAACGCACAAATCTCTCCTCATCTTCCTCATTTGGAGTAAATAGTGTGATATTGTTTAATTGGGTTTGTCAAAATGTCTCGCGGACCGGTGGCTGGCCACATATGATTTAAAGGTTAAATGTCTAGCGTTAATTTCAAGTCTTTTTTACATAGACTTCTCATTACTGGAGAAATAGGGTAAAGAATGTGCTATGACGTCATCAGCATGGCCTTGTAAAAAGTGGAAAATCGGCACCCGCCGAATGGACTTTAGCCTATTTCAAAATTAACTAATACCGAGTTTAATCAGTTTATTGCAATCGTTTAATTATATTCATATATGTGCATATTGTCTTTATACATTTTTATTACGATAAAAATGTGTTTACTAAAAGTTATTATTTATTGAATAAAATGAAAAAAAAACTTTTGATATAAGCATATTCTTCCGAAAAAGAAACAGGTAATGAAATGTCCGGCATATTAATTTTATATTTCCTTATAAACTATATACACGGTGGAATTGCTTACTCACTTTTGAGTATTGTTTTATTATTATTATTTAATTATATATACATATACATACATGTTCTATTTTTTAGAACTTTATGGTAGTTTTAAAAATTTTACTCATTACCACATACATCAACACAAAATCATACTATATATAGCCAACATCATACTAAATAATCTTTTAAGGTATACCTATAATTTGTGGATACCTAACCTTCAATAATAAAGCCTACCTCCAATAATTCAAATAACATATCCATCAGTACTACTTTTATTTATTTATTGAGTAAAACACAATGTGTTATTGCGCGTGGTTCTATTAACCACTTTTGCACAGAATGTATCGATGAAAACGAAAATATTAAATATTAAGAATAAATATAAATTCACCTTAGATTAAATTAAATAGAGATTGTAACATTCCGTTTTCCAGATACGAAGGAAAATGGTACAGAATTTGGTACCTTATTTACACAGTGTGGGTCGAGTTCGTCACCTTCATTAACTTCTTGACAGTTGGACTGAGATTTTTCTCGCCTGGAGTTGACGTCGTCGAAAGATGCTTTACAGGATTTCCTTTCTTCAGCCTCTCACTCGGCTTCTTCAGAGTGGTATACCTCTTCCTGTTCAGAAACCGGTTCGCCAAGTTAATTATGGAGTACAACAACCTTTACAAAGACGACCCCTCTATACAAGAGGAAATCGCCAACAATGCCAGGGTCATACGGAAAATACCGAGGTTATTTTATTATCAAAATACTTATTTTCATTGATGAGTTATTTATGATTTAAAAAGAAATCTCAAATACATTTCTTTACTTATATATTTTTAAACATTCTCTTGTTGACTACGAGAGAATTTTTGTTTGTCTATCCGTTCCTCGAAACAAATCTAACTAAAGAATGGATCTAGTTTAGTTTGCTGTTTACATTTTTGTAAGATTTCCCTTAAGGTTATATTCATGACGCGATTTTCAAAAAATAAATAAAATGGAAACGTCCATCGATCCAGCCTAGGACATGGCGAAAATGAGGTCCGTTCAAAACTACATATTGTTACGTTTTTATTACCAAAACCAGTAATAAACGTTTTTAATAAGAGTTCTTTTGGATTGCAAAATTAAATACTCGCAAGTTTCACAGTTTTTATCACTGCACAATTTATTTCATAATGCACAATACACTTGGTAATTATTCTTAATTACTACTTACAGTATTCACTGTTAGCGTCACTGTTCTTCAGATTACACAGTCCAACAATTTGCTCACGGTCACTGAAATTCACAACAAGACGGCACTGCACTGTCCTTGACTTCACGGCACTTCACTGTCCTTTACTTCGCGGCACTGCACTGTCCTTTACTTCGCGGCACTGCACTGTCCTTTACTTCGCGGCACTGCACTGTCTTAAACATGGCTGTAGCTGCTGGGTAGGGGAACCGTAGGAACAGTAGGTCCTTAGTCGGCTTTGCTGTTCCGGGCAGGGGATCACTCCTGCCTTAATGGGGTAAGTTCTAGCGGCTTACTCAATGTGAACTACGGGCTGGGTGGTGTCCGGAGTGGAGGCTTGCCTTCACTGCCGGTCATAGACGTAGTGGTCGTGTGTTCAAAGCACGAGGACATACAGGCCAGGTAAACTGGTACATGTATGGGAGCTGTTCTCTCGTGTGGGAGCTGGGTAGTAGGCGACTGTCCCTTCCATAGGATTCGCTTCTGACCATCGTAGCGAATCCTCAGTCACCATGAGGTTGTTGGATTGGTGTAGGATGGATTAAGGCCTCACGGCTAGGTGCCTCCTACATTGTAGCCACACCTCGATATGGGTACGCAATGTATTAAACACGGCACTAAACTGTTACTTACAGCGATTTCCTTAAGGGAAATCTGCTAAAATATATCTCGGTTAATAATCAAAATAGTGAAAAAAAAACGTACATAACAACACTTATTTGCAATAAGATTGGTTTTGTACAATTTTTCGACGTATAATAACGGAGATATTTCGAAACCGAACTATTGGTGCTCTGACAAGGAGAAAAAACAAGATTCGTATAGGTACGTATACATTGAAAATAACTTCGGTATGTATCTAAACTCACTGATGAACTAATCGATAGCAGTAAATCAATCTATGCGCCTCTTCATTCCTTGCTTCAATCTTTGATGACTGACTCATCGGATCCATTGCATAAGCGAGGCACGGCTGGATGTAACCTCATTTCAACTTTCTATGTACAAAAATGTGTCATTTTGGTACGCAATGGCGTATTTAATAGTAATGACTCTAATGGCTACAATGATAGGCTAAAATTTAAAATAGTAACTACTTCAAGGGTACTCTTGATTTTGAAAAACAGTAATTGAGTGTAAAACCAATAGTTTGAATTCAATAGCCCTATCCAGTGTCTATGAATTCAGTAAAAAAACTCCTTAAAACTTTTTTCTTCAACGTCTAACAACATTGGAAAGACCTCTCGTACATGGGTCAACTTTTTAACTCTCATATCCTAATAAAGTAACAGGTTAGTTAGGAGTTAGCCTAGTAGCTCCTAAGTTAATAGTAGTAACTCCTAACAACGTAAATCGTGTGACTAGCGCACATCTTTAAGTAAGTATAAATAAGTAAAAATGTATTTATAGATTTAGTTAAGAAATAATTGTATAGAAAATTAATAAATTTAATACCCTTAGAATATGACAAGAGCGTAATTTACAATATATTAGTTGATATTATTTAAGACATAGAGTAGAAGAGGGACTTGTAAACAGCATTATACTACTATAAAGGGCATAATAACTTAGTTGTTGATTGCCCAAATCATATTACTCCTAATCCTAATAATGTAAAGTAAAGGCGGTAGCCACGACTACAGCCTTTCCAAATCAAAATCAAATGTTCAGATACACATATATCACAGAGATTATTTAGAGCCGTTGTTTCTAGAATGCTAGCTCTGCTGACCGCGGCTCCTATGGCACCATGGTGTTTCATGCCCATCCTGAACGCCATGCGTGGCCAGAAATGGGCTCTCTCCGTTCCATCGGTATGGCCGTTCGATCCTTTCCAGAACATCTTTACTTTCGCCACTGTCACCGTCCTACAAAGCTTTGCTGCAGGTAACAATCTACCAATATATATAATAAATAAATAAAGCCTTTATTGCATGAGGAAAACTAAACATAATAATAAATAAATAATTGATTCTTCCTAAGCTGTTTACATAATACATTTACAGTAAGTTGGCTCTTGCAGGCATCCCCTTGATAGGGCCGCCTGTCTTACTCCACTGGACACAAAAAACGGAGGAGGAGTGGAGCTGACAATGTCCTTCCATAATCCTTTCCGTTTTTAGTAGATTTCCCTTAAGGAAATTTAATTTACTATAATATAGTTCTATACATATTTTCCATATAATAAGTATTAACCGAGATATTTGGATTTTATAGTTTTCCGCTTAAACCCCCACTACTACTGGTGTCATATTAATAAGAAGCTGTTATATTATGAACTACTTCATTACAAAGTTAAATACCAAATATTGTTTTCAACAAACCTTCATTATACGAGATACTAACAAATACGTTTTGTTCACCCCCCCCCCCGCGCCCCAGCTTTTGTTCTTGGATTATACCACTAGCTATAGTAAATAGTTTTCAATAAAATTATTATGTTATATTCAGATATATTTCATTATTTGGTCATCTTTCCATCTAGAATGATTCTTACAATTCAACACTGCGATGTTGGCTTCCCTGTTTGTTTACAATTCAGACGCTTTCCGTAGTAGATATTATTAACTTGTAAATTGACTGAATGATTTCTTATTACCGTTTGTATTTATTCCCTCAACATAGATTTATCTGTTGTTACCCTTCCCTTGGGAAATCTGCTTAGTTAACGCATCCCCTGCTTGACGGACTTTTCTTTACTCTTTGCAGTCCTCGTCCAATTGGAATCATCAAACAACTCCAATCACTCCAGTGCTTGCATTGTAGCAATTTGAAGAGTATACCTGTCGATTACTATAACATCCTACCTCCATTACAAGCTTGTAAACTTCTAGGGACTGACTATCACTCATATACGCCAATACACCAGCCAAAGCTCCACAAAATTATTATACTTGTAGTCAAAAAAATAGCGGCATTCCCAAAAGGGAAAGATCCTCCCCCTTCTCTCCCAAACTTAGTCAAATATTTAAAGCTAAAAATTTCAAAATATGCAAGGTTTTTCAACCTTTAATAAACTAAAAACAGCCTAAAAACTACTTTTAAATTACAATTTATTAAGTGAAGAACTCACTAAAGTCTTCAGCTTCATCCTGATTAGGAAATGGTACTGTTCTCTATATCAGTTTCATTGCGCAATATGAGCGTTAATAAACTACAATTTTCCACCTTAGTCCTTCTCTAGATATGAATATTTTCTTCAGCCAGCTAGGAGATTCAAGGGGAAATATTTTCTTATTAAATTAATTAGATTGAAAATAAAACTATATTTGGACCCATGCCTAAAATTACTTATAGCTATTGATTATAGCTCATCCATTAATTGAACAAATGAATAGAGTATTAATTTCATTAAAAAATAGGCCAGTTGATTTCCCCTGAGAAGTGTGTTGTGATTTTATAAAAATAAATCCCACGATATTTTTACATTTTACAATTAATTTTAAGTTGGTATATTCATGATCCTGTAACCTCTACGCGTGAATACCCATTGAGAATATCTTTTGTTCCGTATATTTTTAGCATCATACTTATGTAAATTTTTATCTATTTGTTTTAAGAGATCACTATTTATACACAATATTGCTCTAATGGGCACAGTTCTGCTAATTTATGTTTTTTTTTTGTTTTTTTCATAGGATACACAACTTTACGTGTGGTCCTGTTTGACAACATGTTTTACTGTTACGCCTGTCGACAACTAGCTTTGACTAGACACCTTAATCGAGAGCTATCAAGAATACTTTCAAGTGCCCAAGCTAAAGACGATGGGGAAATATATTACCTGGATAACTATGGGAATGTTATTACAAAATATCTAGCGGCTGAAAATTTGAGAAGAGAACTGAGGGCCTGGGTTATCCAACATCAGCATTCACTAAGGTACTCATCTAATGGCTCTGTATTGTAGTTGCAATAATTGAATTTTGCCTAAAGATATCTTTGGGATTTCTATGCCACCGATATCGATGCTTTATTTTATGTCTTCTAAAAAAAGAACTAGTTTCAGGCATATACCAAGTTTGATCGGGGTTTTTTCAACGTAACCAGTCAATTTCTAAGCATTATTTATTTCCCTACATGACTGTCTCGCATTTAAAACCTCCTTAAGTTCTAGATTACATGCAAAGCATTGATCTGCGAATTTTAGCATGCACTTCTATCTTCTGCGAAAAAGGGATATGTTTTGGGTGGAAACATCTCTGTTGTTAACAAAGGGCGTGGTGTAGAAATCGTATAGCCACTCAAAACACCCAAGTCAGGAATGGTAACATTAGCTCTCTTGGTTTTTGAATATTCTGTAAGGGAATGCTTCACTATCTAATAAGATTAAGCCCAGACGTAAACAGTTATTGCAAGAATATGAGTGGTGAGCTGGGAACAGATAACTTTCGCCCCTTATCATTGTGCACATGTCAGTGAGGCTATTTTACCAGGTTTCCCTCGAAATTAAAGGAATGCCCATCGATCCTACCCAGGAGATTATGTGAATGAGGTCTGTTTAAAACTATATATACAAAATTGTAACGTCTGTCTGTACAATGATTTTTTTTTTCAAAATTCTACGACAAATTTTCGTTGCTTATTTTGATATTTAAATCAACATTTGCTATACACAATTTTATCGTATAACGGAGTAAGATACTCCCTAAAAGCTATAGCGGGAGTCAACTATTTTATTGGGCACAGACGGTTTTTGGCGGAAAAGGAGTGCTACCTTAGTCGTTGGTTTCATTTTCCCTCTGGCAAGTAGTTGCCCTCGACAGGTTGGCAACCCCTAAAAATTGTGTGTGTGTATATATATATATATATATATATATATATATATATATATATATATATATACTTTTTAAAACCTAAATAGCAAAAATCGTTCTCTTTGAACTTTTACGTTTTGAGATAAATACATGATGTACGTGGGAAATCTGCTTAGTTTACGCTGCCCCTGCGTGACGGATATTTCCTTTCTTTAAGATTTCAGTTCAATAGTAACAATTTATTCGTATCCAATATTTAAATTTCTTTCTTATTTGTTTACATAAAGCTACCAGAAGTTATACTGTATTTTTATTAATTTTTTTTTATTGCTCAACATATTCTTTACACTTTTCAATTATGTTGCCTAAACTGAATATAAATTGAACTTATCCACAGGCTTACAAAAGAACTGGAAGCTCTATACTCACCTTCACTCCTTTACCAATATGCTATGATTAGCATCAATTTGTGCACAACAGCATTTGTCGTCGTTTTTGTAAGTATATTCATTTTTTGATTTACAGATAAGATATGCTGTTGATGTAAATTAAATAACACCATACATCCGTTGAAACCAGTTATAACCTGAAGATGATATTTAATTTTAAAACCCCTGCTGCGTTAGAAGATACTTTTAGCAGAATTTTCTTTATGCAGTTTATGAAGTTTGCCTCATCAGCCTCTCCATCTTGACGGTTTACAAATTAATGTCATTCAAATAAGTATCTATTATATTAGCGGATTTCCCTGAAGAGAAATCAGCTATTGCGGTTGTACTCATGACGCGAATTTCGAAGAATTTCCTCAAATGTCCATTGATCCTTCCTAGGAACTGATGAAAATGAGGTCCGTTCAGAACTGTACGCGGGTGCCCTAACTTCCCATGCCACCCCTTAAAATCTTCAATTATTTTAATACAAAGCTGAGAATTGGTGCGCCATTATGGGGTCCCCTGAAGAATCCTTACAGTCCATATCCAACTTCATAACCTGCAACAGTACTTCTTATAACTTTGGAATTTCCAATGGAATGCCCTACTTTTTATAACGGATTCTCGTAGAAAATCAAATTCTAAAACGTGTTAATATCTCCGAAATTTTTCGCAAATGAGGTTCTCTCAAAATTATATAAAAGAGTCCGTAACGCAGGAGCTGCGTAATTTCCCACTTGTAGTTTTACAATAGATAAATCTACATACTGGCAACACTAAACACCACCGTGAATATAAAGTGAATAAATACCAACTATAAAAATAAATCTTTCAGTCAGTTAACATTTTAATAACCTCCAGAACAGAAAGAGTCTGACTTGTAAACTAACTGGCCAGCCAACCTATCAGTGTGTGTGCTCGCGCGCACTGGGCAAACTAACGTTAAAAAAACTGTTATCCGTAAATTATATTGAAATAATGTTGATTTCCCGTCGAAATATAAAACTTGAAGCACTCATTCAGCATCATAGCACGATTTATGATTATGATGTATATAAATGTAGGTCTTCTGTATTATATCCTTATGGTAGGTAAATAACGCTTTGAAAACTTTTTCTTTTGTTTGGATTCCATTTCATTACGCATTTTCATTTATAGTGTAAAGATAATAAACAACACCATTGAGTATTTACTATATCACGTAATGTTCAGAATAGTTATTAATGAATGCATTTTTTTTTTAATGATCTTTAATTTAATACAAATTTATTTATATGACGCAACTCAAAACAATTATGTTATTTCCAGTCTGACTCAGATCTCCTTAATGTTATACTCTGCTTTCTTTATGTAATTGGGAACAGCTTGGAACTACTTATTACATGTGGATTTGGAGATCTTATTACTCAAGAAGTGAGTAGAAATTATGAGTATGTGTGTTGTGTATCTGCACGCTCGTGGAAAATTAAAAGTGTATAGAAGGATTCAACGTCAAATAAATAAGAGTAGACTCACGTCAATAATTCTGTGACTAATTTGTTTTGATAGCAATAATGAATTGTTTTTACAACCAACAACCATTTCAGACAGAACTATTTTACCGTATAAAAATTGTTTATAACATTAAGTTGGCGACTATACTAGATTTATACAGAGGTACTTCTAGACCACAAATATACGTATAAAAAATCACTAACTTCCACAAGAAAATCACCCAACTATTTTTACCAAATTACCTAATTGTTCTCACCCAACCCTTACAAATAGATTCCATAATACGTCTCCGGGCTGCCCTTGGCTTGAGACGGCGACAAAGAGACGTCTGGGAAGTACAAGGTGTAAGGAGTCAAAGGATAGAAGGCAGTTCCCGACTAAACGATGCGTGCAGGTCTTAGAACTGGAAGGTTATCGCCTCCTGCACCAAAACCTAGCTAGCAGGTAGCGGAGAAATACAGAGAAGGGGAATGGGTTCATTGTTTGAGAGATTCGCACAAAAACAACACCCTCCCAAGACTTACACATCAACGTTTTATTGATACACGCTTTTACAATTATAAAATACTTACAATTCTATTTTCAATAACGATAGCGACATTGTCCAAAGAAATGTGGCGCAGGTCGCTGTCCTCTGGTACGGGGATGATGACTCCGGGAAGTTGCGCCTGTTCCTGTTGAGGTGGTGGCCATCTGCGAGCTGCTGTATTCGTCGAAGGAGGTACCGTGGAGGTGGCTGTAGACAGTGATGATGCTACAGTAATCGTCGTTGGGTCTGCGTCAGCCAGCGAAGTCGCTGTCTGAGCCTGGGAGGAAGTGACCTGTTCAGGGTCAGAGGGGCACAACTGTGTGGTGCCCCTTCCTCGCCGTAAGTTCGAAATAGTGGGGTGCCCTCGCCTGTGATCGTCTGTCGTCGTCGTAGTCTCGCTTGGCGTCACCTTAACAGTCGCAGTGGCAGGTCCCCTGGGATGAGCACTGAGGTTGTTCCTGTGGCCACGGGGCCCCGCGGGGGGTCGTTGTATTGGAGGCGGCCATGTTGGGGCTGGGCGTCGTAGCAGCTGTTCTCCACTGGTCTGCGCTATCGTTGACAGTCCACTGCAGTAGAAGGTCTTCCTGGTAGCAGCCCGATGTGTACAGGGGTGTCGACAGTGATCGGCTGGGCGTAGGCGAAAGAGCGATGTCATCCCTTTGGCGACGTCGCAGCTATTCTTTCATGGTGAGTATTCTCGTGTCAGCAATGGTCTGGAAGCCGCTTCCCATTCCTTGTCACTCCTCAAGTGCATGCCGCGAACCCTACATTTGGTGTCAATATGTCCTTCCTGTCCTTGGCGAGAGGCGATAGCAAAGAGAGGACCGGGTACTCCGAGATGCAAGGAGTCAAAGAAAAGAAGGAAGTTCCTGATTAAGTGTTGCGTGCAGGTTCTAGAGCTGGAAGGACACTTACTATTGTCCCTAAACCTAGCCAGCAGGTGCCTGAGCAGTACCGGGGAAGGGACAGAGAAGGGCAAGGCGTGTCTCATTGTCTGAGAGATTCAGCCAATAACTAATACCCATTGACTGTCGATTATATTAGAAACTTTGTTTCCTTTTTCATTTGACGCTATAGACGATATTAAAAAGGTATCAAGCTGGGACCTGCTTAACTAAGCAGATTTTCCATGAGTCGGTATTACACAATATGTCAATGTATGTCACACCAGTACAGATCAGAATTGCATAATATTGCAATTTCTATTTCTCTCATTTTATGGAGAGATAGAAATATTCGCATAATTCTGCAGCTATTCAAGATCTTGTATTCCGAATTTCGTGTTAATAACTTCATCCAAACCTAAATGATCATTTAATTATTAAATACAGTTAAATCAATGGGTTTCTCAACATTAGAAAAGTAATCATTATGGAATTAAAGATATGCTTTATTTAGTATATGTAGAGTAGTTTGGCAAGGGGGGGGGAGAAGCTTACTGGGTAATTGTAAATTCTGAGTGAAAGGGAGGTAAGCTGCGCAACAATAAAAGTCTCATTAAACTGTCTTTACAGACATTACAAACTGTCAATAAACTCTCTCTCTCTCTCTCTCTCTCTCTCTCTCTCTCTCTCTCTCTCTCTCTCTCTCTCTCTCTCCTCATCTCTCTCTCTCTCTCTCTTCTCTCTCCTCTCTCTCTCTCTCTCTCTCTCTCTCTCTCTCTCTCTCTCTCTCTCTCTCTCTCTCTCTCTCTCTCTCTCTCTCTCTCTCTCTCTCTCTCCTCTCTCTCTCTCTCTCCTCTCTCTCTCTCTCTCTCTCTCTTCTCTCTCTCCTCTCTCTCTCTCCTTCTCTCTTCTCTCTCTCTCTCTCTCTCTCTTTCTCTCTCTCTCCTCTCTCCTCTCTTCTCTCTCTCTCTCTCTCTCTCTCTCTCCTCTCTCTCTCTCTCTCTGTTACAGAGCAATAACTTCGAGCGTGCAGTAGAAGGAACTTACGTCCACACATTGCGCAGTGAATACATGTCATGGTTGAAGATGATTTTAATCAGAGTAAGGGTTCCTAACAGAATTTCTCCTTTGGGTGTTTTTCATCTGAACGTCGAAACATTCAAAAATGTAAGTTTTACATTGAGAATAAGCCAGACCTTGGAATACAGAATCAACTATCATATTGAACAGACTAAAGCTATTTTTTTTCCAGAAAAATACAAATTAAACAGTATTACTACAAGTCTTATGGAGGCTAATGGATTTTTCTAAGGCGCCCATGAACATTCTTTTAATTTTATATAACAGTAACCATTAGTTATATATTTTCATTTTTATTTTGGAGCTTTAAATAATTTTGGTAGACTAGAAAGCCCAAAAGTATATGTATATATAAGGTTAATAGCAGTGGGAAACAGGTCTTAATAACACGAAGTCTTCCCACAAATTTATTTATTGACGCACAAGGCCTTTCGGTACTAACGTGCCATAATCAGGTGCTTCTGCTGTATAATTGACGTTAACGCCACGGCTTTGTGTTGTTGTGTGACAGACCTGTTTCCCAGATCTGCACTCCCACATCCAGCAACATACGAATTATGTAAATAGCAGTCTTGTCTTGAGTCAGGGACTGCTCGTGAGCTGGCTGTAAATTCAGTGCAGTGAAATTCGTTTCCTCCAGAAGTTTCACTTTTGATCCATACAACATAAATTAATAGATTAACATTTCCGCATGCATTCCTGAGATTTTTCGCAATACCATATCTCTGCACCAAGGACTAGTTCTCTTCAGTTCTGCTCTTACATGCTTTTATCGATTTCATTGATTAAGCGATGCCTGATCTAGTAAAATAGGAAGTGGGTTGCTGGTAGGAACGGTGATGGTTGATGTGAAAGATAATGAGCTCTCTTCCAGATAGTATAGAGAAATATAAATTAATAACTGATAAT
This sequence comes from Riptortus pedestris, assembly GCA_019009955.1. Taxonomy (NCBI): domain Eukaryota; kingdom Metazoa; phylum Arthropoda; class Insecta; order Hemiptera; family Alydidae; genus Riptortus; species Riptortus pedestris. Next base: position 47,232,488 of record CM032231.1, on the reverse strand, counting down.
CAAAATATATACATACCAAATATAAAAAGTGACAATTAACTAAAATAAATTGTTGTTTCAGTTACCCGATTTTGGAAACATTGAACGTTTCCAATGGGGGGGGGGCGATGACTCCGTTGAGTTAAAGAATGATCAAGCAAAGGATCACCCAAATGACCAGTTCACCACCTGAAGGTAGTTCAGTTTAGTAAAGGTATAGGGCTCTTTGACAGACATAATACAGACTTATTTCAACTTAAATATAGACCATTTATATCGCGATCATTAACTGAACTGATGTGATTGTTGGGCAATTTCTGTGAGCTAGCAGGCCATTATCTGTTGTTAGTGTGGGGCCCATAAGTAAAGGGTGCGCATCGATTGTTAGTGGTGGGCATCATTGCTGGCTGACTTGTTTTAATGTCGGTCAAATATAATTTTTATGTCTGTATGAGCTGTTCTGAAGATGATTCTCCAAATAGCGCTTATGTACATGATGTAGGTCTACAAAACACATAACCAAATTGTTCGTGTCTTGTGGGTAGTGAGCATCTCTGTAGGCAGTCCCAACATTAAGGAATTCATTGGTCTATGCGAATACAGTCTCATCTTGGACTGTGCCGATGTAGATGGATTCTGTGACCAAAGGCTACTATAACTGTTTCTTTATTTGGATACTGCGGAGGTTTTTCTGTAGGCGGTTGCTCCGATTAGACTTTCGAAACTGGGGATTGAGTCATTTGTGATGGAGGAACGGGGTTTGAAAGTCTGATGGCTCTTTAAAGTCAGGAGCTCTTGGGTGCTTTCGAGTCTCGGAATGTGCTGGTTACTTCGAGGTCTCAGCAAGCCTGGTGGTGTTGGAATCTTGGCTGGGATTGACTGTTAAATTATTACATAATATAGTAATCAAACTTATTAGACATATAAAACTACAGGCGTGTGAAATACCGGGGTGCCATTAAGTATGAATCGTGCATCGCTTGGTAGGCGCCATTGTGCCGCGAAGATAGATCACGGAATAGAATAGATATAAAGAGATCAAACGCTAAATTCATGAACAGTGTACTTTGACTAGCAACTAACAAAACTAAATGAACCTTGAATAAATCTAAAATTATTATTGTGAGAACAGTGGGATTGGTGAGGGACAGACCTGTTAACCAAGTATTTGAAATTACTGCTATGTATTGACCCTTACAAGTATTTCTACGGGCGCTGCAAGCGGAGAAGTGTTTATAAATAACATGTTTTTGAGAGTACAGGACGAAGACAAACATTTTAAATAATGTTTCTAATAATGCCCAAGACCTAGGGAAGACCATTGTCACCTTGGAGCTCAGGTGTTCTCCAGATTTGTAGGTTCATATTCTAAACCCCCAAGTGTGGTATTGGAAAAATTATAGGGTTTTTAAAATGGTCGGATATAAATAAGAATCGGTCAAAGGGAGGCCATATAGAAAAACAAGGCATACGACTTCATTAGGGAATTGTAGGTCTCAAAGGGAGATTGGAAGTAACCAGGACAAGTTTCCGAGAATAAAAATGTTTATTTTTAAATTCTATTTATTTATTTTTTGTTTCCTTAAAGTGTGCAGCGGAAAACCGTTCGTATAAGTAGAAGTCCAAACACGCTAAATGTGGCTATCTTAGGTTCATCACAAAGGTAAGTGATGGATATCCCTAGTATCAACCCTTTGACCCTCCCATCAAAAGTTCAGGTGTAGGCTGCTAAAATATATTAAATACTAACTCAAAAAGTAAATAAATAAAACATACACAAGAGACGTAAGTAGGATTTTTTTTACATAGAAATGCACATCTTATTTTTTTAACAATTCCTGTGCACATGAGCAAAGAAAATGTTTGATGCTCTATAAATAATTATGTAGTGTTTTAAATCGTATTTTAGCTTTTGTACTCTAACAACGACGAAATCCGTTTTTAAATTCAATAATAAATGATAGTGTAGGGAAAATTACCTATATTTATCACGTATTTAAGAAGAAAATGAAGGCTCCCTACAAACGATTGGCGCCAGGGAGGAGAACTAGAACCGTCTAGACGTCGACATCTGTCGCTGACCAACCAGTAGGCAACTTGACGTCTCGAAGCTTCTAAAGTCTCCCGCCCGGCAGTTGCAATTAGTTATTTTTCAGTCTTCTTAATTGAAGATCAGTGTGTTCAGTGCAGTTACTAGTGAACATTAGTGCAGTGCAGTGTTCAATGAACATCAGTGCAGTGCCGTGTTTAGTGAACATCAGTGAGTTATTGTACTGTGTAATAAGAGTATGTAGCTAATAGTACTTATTGTGATTAGTATTGAAGAATAATTTACCAAGTTTGTAAAAGTGAATATTGATAAAAACGTTAGAGTTTGTGGGTTTAATTTTGCAATCCAAAGGACCTTAATAATCAACATTTATAATTTTTGTAATAAACGTAACAATATATATATATATATATATATATATATATATATATATATATATATATATACATATATAATCAGTTAAGATGAAAATAAATACAGAATATAAAATCCTTTAAATTAAATTGTTCATTTTATTTACAGATTATGGTAACAACGTATTCTTTCTTTACTTTGCTAAAAAGCATGAAAGAACGAAACGAATAACCTTAGTAGCTGAAACCACACAATGCTTCAAATAAAGTTGCCTTGATAGAGGTAAGTATAATTACAATGAAAATTATATTTATTGCATTAAAAAAACCACATTACAATATCACTCTCCACTCTCTATTTCCTTAACTTAAAAATAGAGTTAAGCGATATTTAAAATATTTCTTCCAAAATAAACTCAAACTTTTGGGATTTTCCTGAAAAACTATTGGGTGAAGAAGAATACAGTTTTGAAAAAAAAAAAAAAAAAAATGTGGCATGAGTATATCCTGAATAGTTCCATTTCCTTTGACTAAAAAGCATTCAAAAAACACAAATCCCGTATTTCTCACAACAACACTTCTCAACATGCACCTTAGAACCCCATTTGAGGTTTTCGTGCCCGCCTTCTTTATTGCGAACGGCAACCCACTTGGCCAACTGTCAGCTGGTAGACAACAGTCCCCCCAACAGATATTTGATGAATAAAAATCCTTTTAACTATTTTGAAATTTTTCAAAGTCAGGGTCTTTTGTACGAATGTTTTTTTTTTTTTTTTTTTTAATATCAAATTATTGTATAAAATGAAATCCACCTTCATCAGTTGGACTGACCCAGATCAGTTCTGAAGACAAATACGATTGGTAATAGAAGGCACAGAATTCCTTAAGGGAAATCTGCTAATAGATACAATAGTCGCAACTGCCAAGGAATTTCACGTTAAAACTACCTTTCAAAAGCTCTTACGTCATATTAAATATATGTACATTGCAATAAGTACCATTACGTCACACTTAATCAGAGGCACATTAAAAAAATATTCTAAAGGAGGGGGGGGGGGATATAATAGTAAAAAAAGGTATTACTTTAAAATACAATGCATTTGTTTTAATATATATTTATTATATATATTTAAATACTCTTGCAAAATTGAAACATATTATCTATAATATTTTCAAATAAATTGTATGTTACTAGATTATACATGTTCAATTGACTATTTCATTGCAACAAAAACTTGATTGAAAAAAGTAAAAAGTATGTACCTCTTCATTGACCTCTATGGTAAGTTCACTAAGGAACAACTCAATGTTTACAGCGAAAGTAACAATATTATAACCTCACTAAAGCTTAGTTTGACAGGAACAAGTTGTATATATCGTTAAAATGGTGAATGTAACAAAAGGAATTCTTGTAAAATGGTAAGTAACAGTGACTAAAAGTCTAATCGATATAATCTAATTCGCACGGAATACCAAACTGCTTGTACATTACATCTTCTTCACAGCCAAACCTACTTTTACACCAAGAGATAAAAGTGAAGATGTTATCAGTGTGTCTGTTAGCTGCATCTTTTAATGTCTGGATCAAAACAAAAAAAATATTAAAAATAAATAATTGATATACCTGCAATCATTATTTAGTTTAGTGAAATAAAACCAACCTGTATTTCTTTTTTCATTTGCTCATAGACCTCTGGATCAGATTCTTTGTAAATTTTCATTTCACTTAGCAGATCTTTGTTATCTTCTAGCAGTTTTTTATTGAGAGCAATTATTTCCTCCCTTTCAGAACATTCCTCTCTGCCAATCTGCAGAAAATAAGAGAATAGTTGGCACATTAAAAAAATACTAAAAGATAATGGTCAAGTTTATTTAAAACAAACCCCTATCTTCTATTTGTCCAAGAAGAAAAAAACTAAAAGCAAACTGGTGCAGGAAGCGATTGAAATATATAAGAGGCACAGGAACTATAACAAGTAAGATTGGTTGATCCTGCCAATAGTTTGAAGATTTCCCCAAATCTTAGAGAGCATACCCACCACCACAAGACAGATAGTATAAAATATAAAAGTGGTCGTCATATAGAAACACCAGACAAATATTGTGGGACAACATTAGAAGACAAAGCAAGTTGGAGGAATTGTAATGTAGTTAAAAATTCACTTGAATAGTTATTTTTTAAACCTAATAAGATTTATAAATATATATTAAGAAGAAAATAAAGTCTAATTAGACAGCTTTTGAGTTCACCTTGGCTGCTGCTATATTTTCCTGGCATTTTTTTAAATGATTTTGTTGAGTTTCTATTTTTGCCTTCAAATCTTCTAACTTTTTCTTTTTTGCATGTTTTGCTTTGCTGTAAATATTCAATTAATTAAATCAATAAACAACAATGACAGTAGATAGGAGTGTAATGGTATAGTACATAAACAAAGATTACCTGGGAAAAGCCCAAAAATATATTGATGTTCCAATTTTTTCTGAATCTACGAGGCCATCATCAACAAGACTTTGGACTACCTCTTTTACAGACTGTGAAATGATCCCTTTTTCTTTTGGAGCTATTTTTTCTAGTTCCTTAAAGTTGAAAAAAAATGACTAATCTTAAATGTTATTTATTAATGTCACTTTATTCTACAATGGTTAATTGGGGTAGGTTATCTACAAATTACCACCCTTTTCTAACCAGGATGGGACTAAGGATTTTAATTAGTGAGTTTGTTACATTTACACTATTACAAGGTGTGATTGTCTAGCTTAATCCATTAGTATAACTTGGATGATTATTGTGACAAAATAATAAGTTTTATTGAAGCTACCAAGAAGTCACATGGTATTTTATTGAGCCTTGTAAAGTGTAATACGATTAGTAGATAAATTTAATTTAAAAAGATGAAATATAAATAATGAAAACCTTGATCATAATTCACGAATCTATGTAAATAATATATATATATATATATATATATATATATATATATATATATATATATATATATATATAGATAGAGAGAGAGAGAGAGAGAGAGAGAGAGAGAGAGAGAGATAGATGGATAGATAAATACATATTTTTTTATCTGATATTCTAATTAAATTTGGTGGGATCATTTTTTTCACATTTCTGACAATTATAAGCTTCAAAATCGGAAATCATGTTTGTCTGTCCACTCATTAGTTACTCAATCACACAAAAAGGCTCAGCGAATTTCTATGGACTTTTTTTTATATTTGTGAACCACTATCTCAAGGTATAAGATAGGCTATATTTCAATTCGAATTTTAAAGTAGGAGGGGTTATTTTGATGTGAAATCACATATTTGTCAATATCTTCATTAATATGTGTTTTTATCGAGAACATTTAAAGAAAAGATTGTTTTAAAATTAGTAAAATATAATGTAATTTAAGAAATTGGAAGTTTTGACTTCTGGGTACCAAGTAGACCATTAACGTTCCATGAAAATAATTGAATTGAGAAATTGTTTGTATTTATATTAAAGGAACGAATATTGTTAATATGCGCTATTTCATACTTCACTATCATGCACAGGAGTGGGGGTTTTGAGTTCAAAACTACATATGTATATGTGTAAGTGTATACAATTTTTGATGTCCGTGTGTATGTATTTAAAAATTAATCATGATATTTTCAATGTATTCAAAATAAATTTAAATGTTTAATATCTAATTTAAAAATGTTATTAGTCTTAATAAATTATGTATGAGTGTACTTTCCTTTAAACGCATAATTAAAAAAAAAATAGAAAATTAATTCAAAATAACTACAAAACTGTACATGAATAACAATTTATTGTGCTTAAATTTTTCTTTTGTTTTACCTTGAGCTGAAAAAAATCTCTCTTCTCATAAAACAGTTGAATCATTCTTTGTTTCTTCTCTTCAGCACTTAGACCTTTCCTTTTTGACATCCTAAAGAAATAAATTTTATTATTTTAAGAAATTACGTTTAGTAATTTATGGTCTCAAGCAGCCAAAAAGAACATATGCAGCTTCAAAGGTATCCCAACAAAAGGCAAATATGTAATTCCTATTGTAGTAAATACTAAAGTATACATCACAAATTCACTTAATAATTTTCAGATGTCTATTAATTTGCTTATATATTTTCCAGTGATCCTGCTATGAAAGAGTTCCTTATCCATCTTGATGAAACAAATGCACTGGGACAGAAATTCATTATTCAAGACCTAGACGAGACTCATGTTTTTATTTCCCCTGATGTATTAGAAACTCTCACATCAAGGATAGATGATCTGATGGACAAGATAAGTTTTCCACCAACTGAGAAATAAGTTTCACACTAAACGATTTGCTTGTTTGTTGGTTGGAAAACTAAGTCACTTTTATCTCATATATCTCTACATTAATGTTTAGGTTCTTATTGTAAGGAAAATAAAAGAAAATGCATTATTTGATATATAATTTAAAAATTGTATTGTACTTGTAGAAAATTGTTCTACTCACTTTCTGAGAATATAGAAATTTTAATGCAAATATGTGTCTCTTTATTATTCTTGTGAATTCCAGTGTTGAGTTAAGTTGTCAACTAGAGCGCCAAAGATAGGGATAGTATCCAAAGAGGTACATACAGAGTAGGATATTACAAAGTAATATCTCTTTAAAGTCATTTTTTTTTCTTCCCCTCTGAGTTAATGCCTTTATTTAATTCATTTCCTTATTTATTATAAAGAAAATTTTATATGCTTTCATCTATATATATATATATATATATATATATATATATATATATATATATATATATATATATATATAAAATTGTAACCTCTGTCTGTACATTGATTTATTTCGCGAAATTTCACAATAACTTTTCGTTTCACATGTCATAGACACCATAACTGCATTTTGTTTCTTTCGTGTCTGTTTGTTTGTTACCTTTTCACGCATAAACGGCTGAACCGAATTTTATGAAACTTGGTATGTATATTACTACTAACCGAACTTAGACTTTAGGCTATATTAATATTCTCTGAGACGAACAGGAGTGGGGGTTATAAGGGAAGCCTGAAATTAAAAATAGCGATATTTCGTTTCCTGTTGGTTTTTTGGCAAATATGAACGTAACAAAAGTTGTTTATTTTGTTATTTAGAGTAACTTAAGTTATATACACTTTTTTCGTATTATAAACGAGATATACGCTAAAACCTATAGCGGAAGTGAACAATTTTATTTGGGACAAAAGACCCCACCGAAATAAATAAAATTCGGTATGTGTATTAGAACTAACACTTTCATTATAACAAGCCATACTAACATTTCAAGGGACGGGCAGGAGTGGGGGTTATAGGGAAAGCCTGAAATTAAAAATAGCAATATTTCGTTTTCTATTGGTTTTTCCGCAAATATAAACATAACAAAAGTTGTTTATTTTGTTATTTGGAGTAACTTTTGTTATTTACACTTTTGTCGTATACCTAAGTATAAATGAGTTATACGTTAAAACTTTAGGGGGAGCCAACAATTTTATTGGGCACTAACGGCTGAACCGAACATAACAAAACTCGGCATGTCAATTAGCATTAATTCTTCCATGATTATAAGCTATATTAAAATTTTTAAGTTCAAACGGGAGGGGGGTTATAAGGGAGGCCTGGAATAAAAATTCACCATATTTACATATATAAGAGACGGGAAAAATAAAAATATCGAAGACAGTGAAGCCTTATCGAACAAATAATTCTATTATTAGCAAATCCACGGCAACGACGGGTATTAATCCTAAACACTGGGACGGGCCTCAAATGAATTCCCGGGTGAAGCCGAGTATCTGAGCTAGTATATAAATAAAATTGTAACCTCTGTCTGTACATTGATTTTTTTCGCGAAATTTCAAGATAACTTTTCGTTTCACATGTCATAGACACCATAACTGTATTTTGTTTCTTTCGTGTCTGTTTGTTTGTTACCTTTTCACGCATAAACGGCTGAACCAAATTTCATGAAACTTGGTATGTATATTACTACTATCCCAACTTAGACTTTAGGGCAGGGGTCTCCAAACTACGGCCCGAGGGCCACATCCGGCCCGTGGAGAGCTAGCATACTTGAAAACTCCTTTTAGAGAACATATTTTGTAGGCTTATTGTTATTGTTTTTGTGATAAGTTGAAAAAGAAACACAGAATTGTAATGAGTAAAGACATATATAAAAAGCAGAAAATTTAACTTCAGTATATAATAACTTTTTTTTTCATCAGTGGACTATTTCACTTTTTACCACCGGCAACAATGATAATATGATTTTGGCCCTCGGAACTTACTGGAGTAATCAGTATGGCCCTAAGGCTGGAAAGTTTGGAGACCCCTGCTTTAGGCTATATTAATATTCTCTGAGACGAACAGGAGTGGGGGTTATAAGGGAAGCCTGAAATTAAAATTGCGATATTTCGTTTCCTATTGCATTTTCGGCAATTATGCACATAACAAAAGTTATTAATTTTTTTATTTTGAGTAACTTTTTTTATATAAACTTTTGTCGTTTACCTAAGTATAAATACCTTTATTATAATAAGCCATACTAACATTTCTAGGGACGGGCAGGAGTGGGGGTTGTAGGGGAGGACTGAAATTAAAAATAGCGGTATTTCGTTTTCTATCGGCTTTTCTGCAAATATGCACGTGACACAAGTTGTTTATTTTATTATTTAAAGTAACTTTTGTTATATTCATTTTTGTCGTATAACAAAGTATAAACGAGATATGTACTAAAAACTATAGCGGGAGCCAACAAAATTTTGTTGGGCGCTAACGATTGAACCGAACTTAAAAAAACTCGGAATGTGAATTAGCATTAATTCTTCCATGATTATAAGATATATTAAAATTTTTAGGTCCAAACGGGAGTGAGGGTTATGAGGGAGGCCTGAAATGAAAAATTGTGATATTCCAAATGGCTTTTCAACGATTTTCTATAAAAATACAATCATTAGTCAGTCAATGATGATTTGCCAGGTATATTAGCTGGATTGTACATACAAAATACGTACATTATAGATAATATTTAATTATAATAAATGCTATCCATGTTTATGATTTGAATTATTCATGGTGTGTCAAACAGTGGAGAGGGAATGATTAGGGACTTATTTTCATTTATTCTTCAAATCTAAAATTTCCTTTTCCATAAGTCGCCGAAGGGACCCTTACGGGGAAAAGTGTGCCTAGACGGGAAGAACAGTTGTACACATAGAAGCATTGCCAAAAACAAAATAAAATCTTTCCGTCTGAAATGATTTCCCGAGCGAAGCCGGGTACCTTGGCTAATTTATACTAAATTTGTGTTAAGTAAATATAACTTTGAATAACAGCTTTAGCCTATAAATTACAAATACCTTACAATACCCACTTCAACGGCCTATTAGTGGAAAAAAAAAGAAAATATATTCGTATTCTATTTAGCCCTGTGTATATCAAACACAATTTAATTTTTTTTTGCGTGCACCCCTTCAAAAATGGATTTGAACAACAACTTTGAAATAAAATTTAATATGATGTCCGATTTTGTTTCATTGAGATACATGGATTCGTCAAAACTTTCGATTGTTTATTTGTATTAGTTATCGAAATATTAAGGGAAACATTGAACCCTATCCTTAACATTTTTTAAATACTAATTAGGTTATAGCACTTCAGGTGATCGGAACTCCACAGCAACCAATTCTTCAGGTAAATTGAATACGTATACCGGAATCGCAGCTTCACCTATCATTAAAGTGGCCAATTCCGAATTACTGACAGGCAAATTCCTTTCCACAGGAGTAATCGTTTTCAGGATTGCGTCATTGAATAAGTAAGAAGACTACCAAGTGTAAATATGTTGTCCCTGTTGCCCTAAAATAAAAATGTCACCTGAGGCAGCTCTGGTAAGCTTTCATGTTTTCATCTCTCCTCGCAAATATTGAAATAATACTTTGGTATCGTATGTGGTATACTTGGTCATATCTTTCCTTATTTACAAATCATTCATCTCCAACCTCCATGAATTGGGGTAACTTAAGGACAATGCTCTTTTTGTTTTAAAGAGTTAGTGAAAATTCAACCTGCCCCAACATTACGCAGAAGTATTTTAATAAAGCCTTCAAACACAATTTTTACATCTAGAACAATTCATTTTAAATTAAGTTTAATAGTTTTCATATATTAGAAATTTAAGCTTGGAAGTATTATTAGTATTAGGCCAAGAAAATTTGTAAGACCAATTAATTACCTGATTAAAATAAAAAAAAATGTTGTTAACGGTATATTTTTCCCCCGGTAAACATCAGTTTCGTATCATCAGGACGACGATTCTCTTAACAAGACTTACTGATAGAAACTTGAAGATGGTAGAGAAATGGTGTCCTTCAAACTTTTTCTTAACAGCCGTTGTTCCAGGTTGCATTTAAAAAGATTTCTTGTTAGCCCATAGCTATGATAAAACTAATGCGAGTCTACTAGCCATGAGTCCTCTACTTGGTTGTTATCAATAAAATGTTGGCTGTGTGTTTCCTATTTGCCCAAAAATGTTTAACTTATCATAGCATCTCCTAATATAAATAGAAAGAACTAACGTTTGTCCAAAATCCGATTTAAATTTGGCAAGAATACATTTTAGGAGACTTCACTTAACAGAAATCAACTATTGAGATTGTACTCAAGACACGATTATTGAAAAATTTCTTGAAATGTCCACTCATCCTACCTTGGAGATCATCTATGCTAAATTGGGGGAGATGAGGTCCTGTCATATGTATGTTATATTATTACAAAAATAATATACGATGATTATTATGGTTCTTTTGAATTGCAAAATTAAACACTCAAACTTTAACTTTTTTATTATTAGCAGATTTCCCTTAGGGGAAATCAGCTATTGAGGTTGTACTCATGACGGAATTTTCGAAATTTTTCTTCAATTGTCCATCGATCCTACCTAGTAGATGACGAAAATGAGGTCCGTTCAAAACTGTATATACCCTTCCGACTACATATCGAGTTTGGTAACGATCAAACAAAAATCGTTTTATGTAAAAAGAAAGTTCAAGTTCGTTAACGGCTGAAATCGGACCAGTAGGAGGGGGGGGGGGTTAGAGGGGAGGATTTTCGAAAATTAGAAATATCTCCGTTACTATACGTCGGATCGAAAAATTGTACAGAATCAATCTTATTGCAAATTAAATTTACTATAAATATTTTTATATACATTTATGTCCTATCTTGAATATTAACCGAGATATTTGCATTTTTATTAAATCTGGACGGCTAACTTTCCCGCCAAAAGCTAGTTTTGCCGTTTCCTTAACTGCTTGACTCGCGTGAAATTTCTCTATTGTAAAACTTCACATGGGAAATCTGCTTAGTTTACGCCGCCCTTGCGTGACGGACTTTTATTATTATTTGTTAACGTCCACTTTTTGCAACTCAGGCTAATTGGGACGGGTTATCTACAGGTTACCGCCCTTTTCTAGCCAGGGTGGGATTTTAGGTTGTTATTTAATGAATTTCGTCACTAAATAAATTCCTATTGCCCAGGCGGGAATCGAACTCGTCACTCTAGGTTTACAATGTGAAATTAAGGCCAACGCTTTAACTCGCATGGCTAACCTGAGCCCCACACCTGCTTTAATAGCTCACCAGTGGCGTCATCCAACGTCCTATTCTATATTTCTCCAGGGCCAGGGTGGGATTTTAGGTTGTTATTTAATGAATTTCGTCACTAAATAATTTCCTTTGCCCAGGCGAGAATCGAACTCGCCACTTTAGGTTTGTCGTGAGAGATAAAGATCAACGCTTTAATTCGCATGGCTAACCTGAGCCCCAAAAATTTCCTTTACCCAGGCAAGAATCGAACTCGCCACTCTAGGTTAACCATGTGAGATAAAGGTCAGCACTTTAACCTAAATGGCTATCCTGAGCCCCTGTTTAACTTTTTAGCAGATTTCCCTTAAGGTAAATCAGCTATTGAGGTCGTACTCATGATGCGAGTTTCGAAAAATTTCTTCAAATGTCCATCGATCCTACCCAGGAGATGACGAAAATGAGGTCCGTTCAAAATTAAATATATATATATATATATATATATATATATATATATATATATATATATATATATATATACTAGCTGAGATACCCGGCTTCGCTCGGGAATTCATTTGAGGCTGGTTGGTGATTGTATTTTTTTGGCAAGGCTTTACTTTGCACAATATTTTGACATTTACCCTTCCCAGTGTTTAGGGTTAATACCCGTCGTTTCTTTGGATTTTTTAATAATAAAATTAATTTTTTATGTAAGACTTCACTGTCCTCCATATTGTCATATTTCCCGCTTCCTGTGCATTATGCATAGATTTGAATTATTAAGGACTAAATATTAACATACATTTGAATTAATTTTTCCAGGTGAGGTACCAGGTAGTTCATATTGAAATGAATTCTTGAGCAAATTTCTCTAAATAACAAAATAAACAACTTTTGTTATGTTCATATTTGCCGAAACTACAATAGGAAACGAAATATCAATATTTTTAATTTCAGGTCTCCCTTATAACCCCCACTCCTGCCTGTCCCTAGAAATAGTATGGTTTTTTATAAAGAAGGCGTTAGTGCTAATATACATACTGAGTGTTTTATTTTGTTCGGTTGAGTCTTTTGTGCCAAATAAAATTTTTCACTTCCGCTATTTGTTTTAGCGTATATCTCGTTTATAATTCGGTATACGAAAAAAGTGTATATAACAAAAGTTACTCTAAATAGCAAAATAAACAACTTTTGTTATGTTCATATTTGCCGATAAACCAATAGGAAACGAAATATCGCTATTTTTAATTTCTGGCTTCCCTTAAAACCCCCACTCCTGCCCGTCCCTAGAAATGTTGGTATGGCTTCTTATAATGAAAGCGTTAGTGCTAATACACATACCGAGTTTTATTTATTTCGGTTGGGTCTTTTGTCCCAAATAATATTGTTGACTTCCGCTATAGTCATAAGCGTATAACTCATTTAAACTTCGGAATACGATGAAAGTATTTATGACAAAAGTTACTCTAAATAACAAAATAAACAACTTTTGTTTTGTGCATATTTGCGGAAAAACCAATATAAAACGAAATATCGCGACTTTTAATTTCAGGCCTCCCTTATAACCCCCACTCCTGTTCGTCTCAGAGAATATTAATATAGCCTATCTCTCTAGTTGGACCAGACTGCTCACGGTGTGCCAATTTAATTTAAAATCGGTTAAGTAGTTTAGGAGTCCATCGCGGACAAACATCGTGACAGGAGATTTATATATATATAGATAGATATATATGTCTGTTAACGCTCTAGCGGTCGCAATTTTTGTTTGATCTTTACCAAACTCGGAATTTAATCGTTTTATGTAAAAAGGAAGATCAAGTTCGTTAATGGCTGAAATCGGACCAGTGGGAGGGGGGGTTTAGAGGGGGGATTTTTGTAAATTCAAAATACCTCCGTTATTATGCGTCGGATCGAAAAATTGTATAGAATAAATCTTATTGCAAATTAAATTTACTATAAATATTGTTCTATACATTTATTCTGTATCTTGAATATTAACCGAGATATTTGCATTTGTATTCTGCGTGTGGTCACCAGTAGGCTATGTTCGGACTTTCCGCCGAGAGCTCTGGCGGCCGTTTCTATAACTATTCGTCCCTCGTGAATAGGTTTAGAAGTTAGGTTAACTGTTTTTTGGGGCTAGAAACTACTGGGTTATTACGTCCTAAATAATGTTTTAGGTTTAGAGGTTTCTTACTACTACAGTTGATATTAGGCAGATTTCTCTATTGTAAAACTTCTCGTGGAAATCTGCTTAGTTTACGCAGCCCCTGCGTGACGGACTTTTTTATCACTACACAATTTATTTGTCGATCACTACTTATTTAGTAAATTATTCTTCACTATTAATCGCAATATGCACTGTTAACTTCACTTTCTTATTACACAGCACAATAACTCACGATCACACGAATCACAGATGTTTTCTAACACTGAACGTACTGACGTTAACTAGGTAAATGCACTAAACTAAAGAAACTGCACGCAATGATATTCAATTACGAAAACTGAAAACTAAACTGACTGTAACTGCCGGGAGTGCGGGACCCTACAAGCTTTTGGAGACGCCAATTATCTCTCTAATTTGTCGGAGCCGATGACGTCGTCCCTGGTGCCAATCTTTTGCAGAGATGCCTTCATTTCCTTTTTTTTTCTTAAATACATGGTTAGAACATGCGTAACTTTCACAACAATATATTGTTGCGAAAACTGCGTACTTGAAAAAATTACGCAGCGTTAATCACGTATTTAAGAAGTACGAAGTAAATGAAGGCTACCCTACAGGAGCGATGTTGCCAGGAATGTTCTACGCGACGCCAGTCTGGACCCTTTTTCTTTGAACTCTCCGCCCGTCGATAAAGCTGCTCAGCTCACCCAAGAGCCAATTAGTATCAGTTATCTTACTATTGAATAACAGTGCGTTCAGTGTATCTTTAGTCATCAGTGATTTTAGTTTCAGTGCAGTGCAGTGTTTCTTTGTGAAGATCAGTGTAGTGCTGTATTTTTGTGAGGATACGTGCATTGCCGTGTTCATGTGAAAATCAGTGCGTTGTCATGTTTTGTGAACTTCAGTGATTCGCAAGATCGTGTATTATTGTACTGTGCATTAAGAAGTGTAGTTATTAGTGCATATTGTGAGTAGTAGTGAAGAATAATTTTTAATGCGTGTAGTGCATTGTCAAATAAATTGTGCAGTGATTTAAGCGCGAAAGTTTTGTGTTTAATTTTTCAATCCAAAAGAACTCAAATAATCAACGTTTATCATTTTTGTAATAAACGTTACAATATATATATATATATATATATATATATATATATATATATATATATACAAATATACACACACTTATATTGTCTTGCTACCACTCAAGCAATCAAAATTTTTGTTATCGTCAACAAACTCAGTATTGAAGAGTTACATATAAAACTGCAGATCAAATTCAGACCTTCATTTTTTGTGGAACTATTATATTAAATATTAACTAACTTATTTGAATTTTTAAGTCTCTCGTTAACCCTCACTCAGTCATGCGATTTCCACATTAAGTAACTGTAGCACAACCTCTCTTATCATGTTTAAATTTCAGGTCTCTTTCACAATTTTATTTATTCCTGGAGAAATATAGAATAGGACGTTGGATGACGCCACTGGTGAGCTATTAAAGCAGGTGTGGGGCTCAGGTTAGCCATGCGAGTTAAAGCGTTGGCCTTAATCTTACATTGTAAACCTAGAGTGACGAGTTCGATTTCCGCCTGGGCAATAGGAATTTATTTAGTGATGGATTTCATTAAATAAAATCCTTGGTCCCACCCTGGGTGAAAAGGGTGGTAACTTGTAGAGAACCCGTCCCGATTAGCCTTAGTTGCAAAAAGTGGACATTAATAAATAATTTAATTTTAAAGCAGGTGGAAAATTATTGGCCAAAGCAGAGGGATTGATTGTTGCCAAATTGGTATAGATATTTAAAATCCAATTCTATAATCCATTCTGCTTGTACCTCTTTGGTGGCAAGGTGGAGTTGGGAAGGTATTCTCCGTTTTCATCTTTAAACCCGCGATTCTAATGGAGAAATCTGTTTGAGATTTAACTGAATTATACTAAGATTGACATATCCTTTGTGTCATCTGCATATGGCTCGCGCGATGACTATGAAATCAAGTCTAAAGACATTACTGACAAATAGTTATAAGAAGTGTGGCATCAGAAGAAGTGTTTACTCCAAAAGTGCAGGTTCTGCCGGGAATAGTAAAATTTTGGGAATAGAAACTAGTTGCGATGACACCGGCTGTGCTATTGTCAACATGGAGGGAAAGATCCTGGGTGAACATCTTGTTTCTCAACAGGCGATTCACTCTCAGTAAGTCCATCAATAGGAGATTTACTTTCTTAAGTGATTTCAGGATGAGTTTCACTCTCAGTAAGTCATAAACAATAGGAGATTTTCTTGAGTGGACTGAAATTTAGGATGAGTTTCACAGCCAGTAAGTCATAATCAAAAGAGATTTAGGTGGATAAAGTTACATTCAGCATGAGATTCACTCTCTGTATGTCATAGACAACTGGAGATTTATTTTGCAAGTCTTTAACAAAAAGGAGATCCTTTCTCAAGTCATACATCGTTTAAAGGCAAAGGAAACTGATATCAAAATGCAGGAATAACTGAATCTGCTGTGTTCCATTGTTTATTTTAAAAATACATAAGTACAAAACTGTTCATAGATTTTGAATTGTTCTTTTTATATTCTTTACAAACATTTGAAAGTATCTTCTGACGTGTGAAGTAATATTTTATAATTGAGGGTTGTAATTTTATCAAAACTGTTATCTAGTGATAAAGAAGAAAATTTCAACAAACGTTATGCATGGTATGAAATTAACTCTCCTTACTAGGAAGATTTACACTGTGCTTTGAAAATATTCCCACAATTAATGCAGCATAATGTAGTTCTCGATTTTGAACAGAAGACTCCATTCTAGGCAGAATATCTTGAAAACCTGAACAACTGAGCCTAAACACTGATCTTTTCTGAAGTTAATCTTTTAATATTGCTATACCAACTGGAATGTTTGTTCTGTTGTAAATAGTTGTTTTCAGGTACTCCCTCTTTCCCAATCCCCAATAATATTATCTTGAATTCAGTTGCTCTACATACTTTAATATCAAGGGTTACCAACAAAAACTCCTTCTTTTTTGTTGTTTTTTTTTTCCACGCAGATAGTATATTAACTTATGCGCTACATGACACAGGCCTTTCGTGGCATATACCATCTCTTCAGAAACCATTTTTTTTTTTACAAATAATTAGAATTTATAATATCCCAAAGATAATCTGCATGTAACAGTGAAAGTGTTGACAATAATAATACAATTTGTTAAATTTACATACTGTTTTCTTACAGTTTTGAAGTGCTTATCCCCAACTATAAACAAATATTTCAAGAAAAGAGTAACATTTTTAGGAATATTTGATTTAATTGTTTCTTCATTATTTCAGGTTGGGAGGTATAATACCTCCTATTGCTAGAGACATGCACAAGAATAATATGGATAATGTTGTTAATGAAGCACTACATTCAGCGAAGATGGAGGTATCTGATGTTGATGCAATCGCAGTCACAGTCAAACCAGGGCTTGCGTTATCTCTTGAAGTTGGTGTTAGTTATGCAAAGACTTTGTGCAAAACAATGAAAAAACCTATCATTCCAATTCACCATATGGAAGCTCACGCTCTAACTATTCGCATGCTTGAAAATGTATGGCATTTTTATATTTAGACTAAATGATTTAACTCCTTTTTATAGTTTTGTTTTCGAAAGAAATGTATGTATTCTCTTCATAATACTAATTTCATTACTCGAATTAAAAAAAAAATACATCCATCTGATACTATTAAACTCATTTTACCATTTGGATTTCTAATAAAATTTGAAAACCTATTCAAACATTAAAGTTTGGGCAGTCAATATATATGTCTAGGCAAAACTTTGATTCTATTGGCAGAAAAATTCAGCTGTGAACTATAACATTGAGGATATAGTCAATTTGTTAAAATCAATCCTACTGTTCTGGATGAAGTTTAAAAAAAGAAGAAGAGAAAGTGAATGATATTAAAACAGCTAAAATAAATAAAGATAGAAAAAAATAATGTGGTCTATTTTTTTATACTGATCTATCAGATCTATATTTATTTTATTTAATTTTCAATATATTTCAGAATTAAGGAATGAAATAATTGAAAAGGATGATTCCATTTCTTAATTTTCTTCATTACTCCTTAGAGATTTAGTGATTGTTAGTTGTGCCTGCAGAATTGAATGCTTATGTGATGGCTGAAAATTCATTTCTTTTCTGGCTGAAAAATTTCTTGAAAAGTTTTTGTTTTATTATGGCTTGCAGCCTCTGGCCATATAGCAGACATGAATTTTATATTCATCTTAGAATTATAGTATACAGATTATATATACTCTGTAGAAGATGTATGAGGAAATGGAGAGGATGATCTTTATGCAACTATATTAACGCACATTATAGGGCATAAAAAACTTTCTGAAACGTCCTCAACACAATAGAATAATGTGACTGTCCTCTTTAACCCCACTCATAGACTTTTTTTTTCTAAGGTACTTGCGAACATCTGACAGTTCAAAGACTAACTGTCAATGTTGTTTACTATACTCACAAGTACTGCTCTGCTACAACTCCAAAAATACAAATACATTTATAACGTACTATATATTCTACTTGTTAGTGATTATTTAATTAATTTCATTTTATATTTTCAGGTTCCTTTTCCTTTTTTAGTCCTTTTAATTTCAGGTGGCCATTGTTTAATTGCTGTAGCTCAAGCAATTAATAAATATCTACTTCTTGGCAAAACATTAGACGATGCTCCTGGTGAAGCATTTGATAAGGTTTGTATTTTTAAAATGACTGGTAGCAGAACTTCTTAAAATGTATTCACTAGAACCAATTTCATGTGTGTCAGTACTGTACTCCATATTTCTTTAATTTCTCAAATATTTTATATATATATATATATATATATATATATATATATATATATAAAATTTTGAATGGACCTCATTTTCATTATCTACTAGGTAGTATTGATGGACATTTGAGGAAATTTTTTGAAAGTCGTGTCATGTGTACGACCTCATAGCTGATTTCCCCTAAGGAAAAACTGCTAAAAAAGAAGTAAATAATGCTATAGATGTAGAATCTTATGTGTATAGCAATACATAATTAACCAGTTGTGAAGAATTTTTGTAAATATATTTTGTTTCACAAACTACCCTTGATTCATTTTTGAGTTTTGTATTCTGATTGTAACAGATGGTTTCTGCTAGATAGCGCGGAGATTGAAATTATGGAATTTGGAGGGACTTGATGGAATGAGTGGTGGAAAGGCAATGGAGACCTTATCAAAAACAGGTAATGCAAAAGCGTTTCCTATTGCTGAGCCCCTTGTGCAATACAATAACTGTAACTTCAGTTTTGCTGGTATTAAAAATTCATCCAGGCAGTTTATACTAGAAGAAGAGGAAAGACATGGTAAATTGAGTTAATTCTTTTTCTATTTCTGGACAATGATGTTAATAGAATAGACTATTTTTTTTGTGTGTATTTTTTCATTTTGTTCTCACAAAATTTTCTTTTATTTATTTGTGTAACGTCCCTCAATGCTTTTTATATTTAACTAGCTGTGCCCTGCGAGCGTTGCTACAACATCTAAAATTCTAAATTATGATAAAGATGTACATAATAAAAGTTACTCTAAATATCAAATTAAACCACTTTTGCCATGTGCACGTACGCCAAAAAAAAATAGGAAACAAAATATGACCATTTTTCATTTCATGTCTCCCTAACAACCCCCCCTCCTGTTGGTTCCTAAAAATGTTAATATAGCTTATAGTCAAAAATACAGAGTTTCAGTTTCGTTAATTTCGTTTCCTTTAACATTGTTGACCCCTTCTATAGTTTTTCGTGTATACCTCTTTTATACATCATTATACGGCAAAAGTGCATATAACAAAAGTTACTTTAAATAACCAAACAAACAACTTTTGTTATATGCACATTTGCCGAAAAGTGAATAGGTTACAAAATATCGCTATTTTATATTTAGACTTCCCTTATAACCCCCACTCCTGTTCATACCTCAAAATTTTAATATTGCTTACTAGCTAAGGTACCCGGCGATGCCCAGGAAATCATTGGGGACTGACTAATGATGGTATTCTTATAGCAAGACTTCAATGTGTACAAATACACTTCCCTCCACGACGTAATGTTTTTGCGAAATAACCAATCCTAAGGGTAAATTTTGGGTATTAATAGAATAGAAATTTTAGTTATGAAGAATAAATGAAAATGTGTTTCCAATGTATCCCTCTACACTTTTTGACTCACCGTTTTTGAATAATTTTAACCATTATCATGAATAGCATTTATTACAATTAAATATCATCTATTAATGAACATATTTCCTTTCAAAAACCAATCCGAGCACATATTGTTTAAGCATAGTTTAGCACGTAATGTTATATTCGTAATAGTAGATCTCAGTGGAAATCACTTCCCATAATGCCAGCATTTGACAGGAAATAAGTAAACTCAATTAACTTTATTAGCCTCCCGTCTATTTCCGCTCTCGCATTAGAGTTATCATCATTCTTCTCCTTAAATTATTGATTCAAAATATTATTGTAATAATTTATCTACCTGATGGAATTAACACATAACATTACTTGTCATAATATGCCTATATTAAAAACACTTAAATAAGTACTAATAACATCGTCGACTCCCGCTATAGATTTAGCGTATATCCCGTATTTATTTCATTTTACGACAAAAGTGAATGAAACAAAAGTTGCTCTAAATAACAAAGTAAAGAACTTTTGTTATGTGCACGTTTGCCGAAAAACAAATAGAAAATGAAATCTCGCAAATTTTTAATTCAGGCCTCACTTACAACTCCCACTCCTGTTCGAACCTAAAAATTTTAATATAGCTTATAATCATAGAAGAATTAATGCTAATTCAAATACCGAGTTTTGTAAAATTCGGTTCAATCATTAGTGTCCAATAAAATAGTTGGCTCCCGCTTTAGTTTTTGGTGAATACCTCGTTTATACGGCAAAAGTGAATATAACAAAAGTTACTCTAAATAACAGAATAAACAACTTTTGTCATATGCACATTTTCTGAAAAACCAATAGCAAACGAAATTTTGCTATTTTTAATTTCATGCCTCCCTTACAACCCCCACTCTAGCTCGTTCCTAGAAATGTTGGTCTGGCTTGTTATAATGAAGGCGTTAGTGTCATTTACATACTGTTTTAGTTTTAGGCAGAACAGAAGAGTCTCAGCTCTCAAGAGAAAGGATTGAATTTAAATAGCAATTTGGTCCAAAGTCGACATATAATATTGCATGTGGTGTAAAATGGCTTTTGAGAAAAGGCTGGAGGTTCACTAATTTTATTTTTCTGTTATTGATGTTAGGAATACAAGGTGGAGAAGTGTTACCAAATGTTTCTGACCTTTGTGCAAGCATTCAGTTTGTAATTACTAAGCATTTGTGCAGGAGGCTTCAAAGAGCTATGACATTTGTTGAACAAAAGTCTCTTATTCCAAAAGACCATCAAGCACTGGTAAAACTTTACAAGCGTTTACATTTCAAAATATGCATGAATTTATATGAAAATTTGACTTAAAAAATGTTTTAAAAAGCTAACTTAAAACATTTATGAGAATAATAATTTAATGATCAGGGTGTAAAACCCTTATTGTGATTATTCATACTGATCAATTATAGTGATCTACAGTAAGTTGTATGTAATTAATTTATTTAATTTTCAAATTTATATTCATTTTAGAGTTGGTTCAGTTATGTATGTATAACCTATGGAAGTTATAGGTTTCAGCCTAAGGTTAAATGCTATTTCTTTAAAAGTTAAAAGTGATGTTGGCTGTCTATTTGATCTTTATCAAAGATCAAATAGAAATCTTTATTAAGGTTTTTATGGGCAACAATAGATATATTTTTAGCTTATTCTACTGTTAACTAATTCTTGCTCTCATGACTTAGTATCTAGTCTTCTATTGCTCAAAGAGCTGCCATTGTTTCAAATAACTAGATTTCATAGGCATTTGAGTTTATACTTTATTTCACACAAATATATTATTTAATATTAATTTTCCCCCCTCATTGAGCCCTCCCATGACAGACGTTTTATTACTCTTTAAATGTGTAATACTTAGTTAAGAGTTAATTTTCAGAATTGAATACACTTTTATTTTACTAGAGACGACAAAAACAAGTAAAGATCCTGGTTACAATTTGATATAATATGTATTTAAAGTAGTATTTATGACTGTTCAGACTAGAAAATTATTGACCTGTCATGAAAGGAAATATAGATGTATTTTTTTCTTATTTACTTGTATAATTTACGACCTTGAAATATTGAAAGAATTCTTAGGAGGAAAAAAAAATATTTGCTTTATATTTCCCTGTGTAGATTCGTCGGCATACTGAGGTAAAAGTGTACAAAGAGTTTCCAAATAACTCGTTCTACTTAGGTGTAGGTTTTAATCTACATGTACAATGAATTAAAGCTTAATTTACACCATGTCTACAGTAAAAATATTTAGAAAGGTCTTCTGTAAATCATGCAAGTCAATAGAGTATACTTGTGTGTGCATGTGTATGATTAGTCTTTTTTTTTTTTTTTTTTGCTTTGTAAACATTAAATATTGAGATTGCCTTCAATAAAAATCAACTCAGTCATTGCTATGATATGACCATAAAGGATTCAAATACTGTAATATTTCTTTAAGGTTGTTTCTGGAGGGGTAGCTTCGAATAGTGTGATTAGGGAAGGACTTACAAGGCTATGCCAAGAAATGGAATACAGCCTCCATATCCCACCTCCACGGCTCTGTACTGATAATGGTGTCATGATAGCATGGAATGGTGTTGAAAAATGGACTGCTGGCATCGATATAATTCCTTATGAGCAAGCAAGTTCAGTCGACTTTCAAGCCAGGTGAGTGTTGTTATGTATTATAATAAACATAAACTCTGGTTTCTTTGTGCCTTGCTTTGGAAGAAAACTGTAAATTAAAATAAAATTTACTGCACATGTATCACATTATTACAAAATAAATTAGGCTACTTAAATTTAAATTTTTCGTTATCAAAATTAAGAATTATTAGGAATATCATTAAAAAATAAAAAGTATTGTAAACATTTTTTATGAGGCAGAAACCATTAAAAAACTATGTAACTTTGTAATAATAATTTAAAGTACTATATTATACCAAGGTATATAAGAAGCAGACTAGTCTATTTTAATTTTTGTTATGACATTTGATGTGAATGCTTGTAGGCCTATCTCCCTTAGGTCCGTTCTCTGGGCAGAAAATAAGTTTGATCCTTTATGCTGCCATTAATGTCAATGAGGTAGGTTTAGAAAAGTGCTTAAGAAATAGATTCTCTTAGTTGATCATTTGTCTCTCATGAAGTTTTAGGAATTATTTTTTTGGTAAATTATTTTAAAATATGGAGTAATGATTTTATTTCCCTATATGTTCATATATTTTATTAAAAAAAGAAGCCTTAATTTTACCAGCATAACCATCGTATCATTTGTTTAAATTAAGAATAAAATTAAGAACACCACTAAAATACTTTTTATATATGTATTAGTGAACCAACTATCGTTAAAACATCAATATTTTCTTTTTCTTCACCTGGTTTGGCTACCTGTAACACATTAAGAAAAATATTTCTTGGGTTAGATGGGGGAGATGTCCCATTATCTTATTTACAATGGATTATTGGATTTATGACGTCTTTTCTGTTGTGATATTTGATTATATTACAACAATAATAAACCTTACGAGAAGCCCCGATTAGCTGGCCTTCCCATCCTTTTGTGAAAATTATTTTTTGTGTTTTTGTATTTACAATTTCAATATTAATTTTATAAATCTTTTATTCAATTTTCCCTAATGATAACTCATAATTTCTTTACATATAAATTTAGAATGTTTTATGACTTCCAGCGCTGTGTCTTTGAGTTTGAAGTTGGTGTGGCTTTAGGCTATCCTAATTGTTTTTATATTAAAGACTCAACAACCAAATACAGAAAGGCTCTGGAGAGATAAATTTATGATTATTATAATTTATATTTTTTTTAAAATGTCATACTAAAAACACTCAAAGTCGATAATGGGTATTAACAATTTTAAAAAATAACTGAATAGTTCCAATTTTTAAGAAATCATAATACAAGCTATCTCTACAGCTATTAGACTAACCCCTCCTACCTTAATATAGTACTTAAAACAGAACACATAACCAGAAAAATAATACACCCTTCTGTATAGTTATTTAATTTTACTCTGTTAATATGTATTAGATATGTAGTATTACATGTGGTACATATACTTTATGATGTTTTTTTTTCAGGGCTCCATTTGGAAGTGATATTTCTCATGAAGTAGGAAAAAGTGGCATCAGATGTCGATGGGCTAAAAGTATCTTCTCAAAAAATGAAACACTTTCCTCTCATGTTTAAATAAACCTTTTGTGAATGTATTAATTTGTACAATCTTATTGCAAATATAATTGCCTGTAAATGTTGCTATATGCATAATTTATCTATCAAGAATATTAATGGAGTTACTTGCATTTTTTAGTTCTTAGTCTTCAGTAAACCCCTACTCCTATTCATGTCATATTAATAATAAGCTGTTACATCATGAACCACTTCATTCTGAGCTCAAATAGTAAACATTGTTTTCAAGAAACCCTTATTATGTGAGATAAATGCAAATTCATTGTGATGACGTTATCAATTAAGATTTTACATTCTTGTTTTGAAAATGTTAATGCTTAATCTATACCGTACTGAATATTTAACCACTTCAGTCAACACTAAAGGTCATATTAGTTAATGGCTGAAGTGGAATTTAGAGTGGAGAATTATGAAAAATCGTAATCTCTCCACCATTATGAGGTGTATTGCATAATGTTATAGAACCAATCTTGTTAAGCTATTGATGCTTTACAATTGTTGATGTGGGGCGTACTTTTTTTTTTTTTTTATAACTAACATTGGTTTAGGAGGTCAACAGTTTTAGTGAATATTCCCTAGTAAATAATCGCAAAACAAAATTACTTAAAAATTCATTTAAATCTTCGAAAGTCTTGGTAAGTAAGAGCCAAAAACAAGATCTGCTCTAGATAGATGAAGATGTCAAATCGACAGTTAATGGGGTGTTTTTATATGGAATGAGGATCAAAACACACATCATTAGTACTAAATAATCTCATTCAAATCCATTCAGGAATTCTTTTTTTTTTTTTTTTATTTTTATACGTCCACTTTATGCAACTAGGCTAATCGGGACAGGTTATCTACAGGTTACCATCCTTTTCTAGCCAGAGTGGGCCTAAGGAGTTTATTTAATGAGGCCGTCATTAAATAAATTTCTACTGCCCAGGACGGGATTCGAACCCGCCACTCTTGGTCTGCCATGGGAGATTAGGACCAACACTCTAACTCATACGGCCAACCCGAGCCCCCATTCAGGAATTCTCTTTTTATTTTTGTCCATTGAGTAATGTGGTGACCAGTTTTGTGGAACGTTATTTTGAATTTCATACTACAAAATCATTTTTTTAGCAGATTTCCCTTAGGAGAAATCAGCTATTGAGGTTGTACTCATGATGGGAATTTTAATCAAAGAAGTCAAACAAGACAACATTCTATCTCCAAAAATATTTATAGCTGCCTTGCAAGATCTAATAAGTAGCATAAACTGGATAGGAAAAGGTATAAATATTAATGCAGAGTGGCTAAACCATTTGTAATTTGCAGACGACATGTTCTAGTTGGCAAAAATATTGAAGAGGTTCAGGAAATGCTGGGAAAACTAATTCAACGAGGAAAAGAAATCGGTCTAAAGTTAAGCTTCAATAAATGTAAATACATGATATTAATTACTGATAGTGATTTGAAAACAGATGGCATAACAATAGAGAAGGTGTGCAGAGTCAAGTGCCTTGGCCAGCTGTTTACTCTTGACAATAGCTTGGAGATCAGCATGAGATGCTCAGCTGCATGGAAAGCCCTTTTCAGATATAAGCAGCTGTACAGATCAAATGTTGTCATGGAACTAAAAAGGAAATTATGGGAAAGCACAGTCTAACCAACATTGACCTATGGGTGTGAAACATGGCAAATAAACAAAACCACAATTAGAAAACTTTGAGTTCTAGTGAGGGGAATGGAGTGCTACATTCTACACATCACTAAGAGAGACAAAAAGTCCAGGAAGTGGATTAAAGAATAAACTAAATTCCGACATAGTCTGGATCAACAATAAGAGAAAATGGACATTTGCAGGGCAACTGGTGAGGGAGAATAAAGATAAATGTTCTAAAAATCTTATCAACTGGTATCCTCGGAACTACAAGATGAAGACTCCATGGGACTTGGAGATAAGGACTACATGTGGCGGGCCAACATGGCAGAGAATTGCTGAACAAAGAAGAGATGGAGGAGACTTGGAGAAGTGCACTACTTGGCCAGGTTTAAACCATTTCTATGCGCAAAAGTTTTAGCAGATTTCACTTACGGGAAATCAGCTATTGAGGTCGTACTCATGACGCGATTTTCAAAAAATTTCTTCAAATGTCCATCGATCCTACCCAGGAGATGACGAAAATGAGGGTCGTTCAAAATTAAATATATATATATATATATATATATATATATATATGTATGTTAACGCATAGCAGTGGCAATTTTTGTTTGATCGTTACGAAATGCGATATTTATCCGTTTTATGTAAAAAGACAGATCAAGTTCGTTAATGGCTGAAATCGGCTAGAGAGAGGGGGGATTTTCGAAAATTCAAAATATCTCCGTTATTATGCATCAGATCGAAAAATTGCATAGAACCAATCTTATTGCAAACTAAATTTACTATAAATATTGTTTTATACATTTATTCTCTATCTTGAATATTAACCAAGATATTTACATTTTTATGGTCTGTGGTCGGGTATAGTTCCGTCATTTCGGTCACTGCTCGGCTCAGGTGGAAGCTTCTTCTAACCTTACCTGTCGTTTCTAACCTTACCTTCGGTACTTTGTGAGATTTATGCAAATACGTTCTGTTCATCCGCCCTCCCCTTCTTTAGTTCTTGGACTACTACAATTTGAGTTATTAAAATATAAATTATTCTTACAATTCAGAAGCCGTTTCAGTTGGGAATTTATTTTAATTAATTGAAAGATTTCTCATTACCGTTTGTATTTAATCAGGGTGGTATTGTGTTACCAGTATACAGATTTCTCTATTGTAAAACTTCACATGGGAAATCTGCTTAGTTTACGCAGTCCCTGCGTGACGGACTTTTTACTTCAGTCTGTTTTAAACGTTTGTGAAAGAGTTAGTAACAAAATGTTTATATCAAGTTTACCAAGGTATTCTACCAGAGTTAATATCTTATGTATTGATCGTGTAAATTGTCAAACCATCCCATCTTCTTTAAACATGATTTTCTTTCCAGTGACCATATTCCTTGTCTGTGTTATCTACCAAAAAGGTGTACATTTTCAGAATACTTTGAATTTCTACTGGGTGAAAAAGGAATAATTATAGTATAATAAATGAAATATAAGATATAGGGAAAAGTAAAGTTAAATTGAGTCTCCTAGACTGAATGGTAGTGTACCATACAGCATAGGTTGTTGAAAACCCATCAAATCACGTAAGACTTGAATAGGAAAGTTTTAGCTCAGAAGGAAATTGCCGACCAATTGCTTCTGAGTTCCCAGTAGAAGGTTACAAACTATCCGCAAATGGAATCTTTTATCATGATTTTGAATTAAAAGGTAATAATTGGTCCAAGTGTCTTCTTGTGGTAGTAATATAATCCTTACAACAGTCTTCCTATAAACAAATTTCCAATTTCTCTGCTCATGTTAATATTGTGTATAAGATTCAGTTAATTTAAGAGTTCAGATTAAATAAAAATTCATTAAAATTCTATAACAATTTAATGGCATAATAGTATGATACAAAGCCGATTACATAAATAAAAAATATATATATATATAAATAATATTTTAAATCACAGGTAAATGAGCTGTTTTTTTTTTTTTTTTAACTATGCATGAATAAGGCAGCTCTGATATAAATTACATCATCTTTTTGATAACTTATTTCCCAAAAATCTCATTTATTGTCATTTGTCTCTAAAAGCACAAAATAATATAACCTTAATTCTTAAATATACTAATATTAAATATAAATCCTGTAGTTCATATTTCTTATATAAAATTATGACCCAATCTTATTCAACCAGGAACAGACATTCAGTTGTATTTTCAAATTGTATGTAAATTTTATTTCAAACTCCTGGGGACTTCTATTCCATTCAGTAGATTTCCTAGTGACCTAAATTATTACCCTTTCATAAATAAAGTTATTTCATTTAGGAATTATGTGAAGAAAATTTTTTAAAAAACTATCATTGTCATTTATTAATAATAGGGACATAGATTTAATGTGGTCTTTGCTCTTTACTAGTTCTTCTGCTATACTTTGAAATGTATAGAGATTGCCTGTATTTCCCATGTTTTGGGAGATTTTTTTTTGTATATTTGATAGATCTGAAAGAAAATGTTCTGCTGTTTTCTTTTTTATTGCACAATGACAAAAAAACAAGATTGTTATTACTAACTCCGTACAGTTCTCTGGGCCTAATTCTTTGTTATTAACCATTGCAGTAAAATCATTAAGAAGGCCCAAACCTACAATACTCATTTTACCTATTTCTAAGCTGTTGATTGCTAATGATGATAGTTTTGTTAAAACTTTATTATTTTTGGCAAGAAACTGCGTATATTGTACAGCTCCAGATGAAGCCGCTCCAAGAATGCCAGCAGCTAATGATAGCCAGCAAGACCTCCCTTCCTGGTCCGTTATAGAAATGGATTGTCCATGTTTCTTTCTATCAGCAATGGAAGTTGCTGACCTAAAAGTGGACCAAACACTAGCACCAATTCCAGTTGCGACTGCCCCTAGCATAACGGGAGCAGCAACTGGTACAACCAATGATGCTAAGCCAATAACAGCACTTCCCATTCCAGCTGCAGATGAAACAGTATCAACTTTACTAATGATCTTATTTTGTAATTTGCTTTGAGGAGATTGTCCAAACTCAAGTAGTATTTCACCTCTCTCAGTCCATGAATAATAACCATTTGATGGATAGCAATAAATGCAATCAGGGTAAACATTTTTTTGTAGAAATTCAGGCCAGCTTTTATAAAGTCTTCCCAAAGCATCTATGAAATAAGAAGTTTCCATTCCTCCTTCACTTTCTTTGAGCAATCTAAAGACAGGAAATTCCGAATATTTTTCCAGTTTAGTTATCCAAGCAATAAGAAAGATGAATGCAACAAAGACAGTTTCTGATTTACTCTCAGTTTTAATAATATTGGTAATTTTATTAATGATAATTTGTTGGTCTGGTTCACTATAATATTGGCTCAAATCACTGTCAACTATTCCTGTTTTATTTTCTTGTGGCCCAAAAATACTAAAGCCTATTTTAAGTTTTAAAAACAATTCTTCATCAGCTTCATATTTTTCCCAAGTTCTGTTTCCAAGTGTAAGGCAATAAAATATTTGTTTTTCTTCTGCTACCTCCCTCCATACTTCTATTGTTTCATTTTTTGCTTGTGAGCCAATTTTTTGGCTGGAACTATTTTTTGCACCCATTTTAAAAGTTACTAGGACCTAAAATTAAAATAAAAAATATTAAATTATGTATTTATGAATTAAATATTGAATAATAACTATTATTTTCATATTATTATAATATTATATAACTACTATTATTGTTGTTAATATATAATAGAATGTAAATACTATTATATTATACTATTATAATTTTATTTTTAATTATTACTAATTTGTCCCTAATATAAAAACCTGTCCGGTCTTTGTAGCACAAGTAAACATTAATAAATAACATAACTATTAATGTGTATTGTTAATTTTTATTTTTAAAAACCACCATTTTTATTTATTTTTTATTCACCTGTTAAGTGGATCAAATACAAAGAAAGAAAATAGTACTTTCTTTGAAATAATGTTTTTAAACTTTGTGGAAATAAAAGTTAAAGCTTGTCTTTATTGAGATCAATTATAAATAGGGTGAGAGGCTCTGGTTAGCCTTAATCTGACATGGTAAACCAAGTGTGGCGAGTTCGATTCCCACCTTGCAATAGAAATTTGTTTAATGACAAACTCATTAAATAAAATCCTCTATCTCTCCCTGGCTAGGAAAGGGAGGTACCCTGTAATTAATCTGTCACAACTAATGGATAAATAAAGAACAACAAACAGGATAAGAATAAATTAATGAGAAGGATTAATGATAAAGGAAGATAAAGAATATAAAAGAATTTAAATATTATTTTAATGGTATTAATTCTATTTTTTTTTTTGTTAAATATGGGGTTGGTGCAACAGAAATGTTATACAATTTATTAATTTCCACTTTATGCTTGAATAGTCAATATCTACAGGTTATTCACCCTTTAACAGTCAGGGCGAATTTTATTTAGTGAGTTCATAAAAAATAAATTTCCTACTGCAAATGTGAAGACAAACCAACAACTCTAGCTTTAACAAGTATACTAGAAAGTGTTTAAAAGAAATTAAAAATATTATAAATTAAATGTTTCCTCGTGTATTTGCAGAGCATTGATAATTTCCGGGAGGGTGTTCAATACAGAATAAATATAATGTCCATGTGCCTGTAGATATTTGTTTGCCCTTAACATAATAAAAGTTACATTCAGTACTTTCAAAGCTATAATCAAAGAAATGTTTCGATTATAGCTTTGACAAGAAATAATATCAATGATATGAGTGGATTTCTTGAACCTCAGTGCAGCTATGTGTGTAAGGGACTTCGTTTTAGATACCTATCACATAAGGGATAGTTTCCTACATGTGGATGCGAATTTAGTGAGGAATCAAATAAAATTATGATCCCCATCCTTACAAGAAAAGAGTGATATTCTGTTCTAATTATTCTTATATATATATAAAATTGTAACCCCTGTCTTACATTGATTTTTTTCGCGAAATTTCACGATAACTTTTCGTTTTACATGTCATAGACACCATAACTGCATTTTGTTTCTTTGGTGTCTGTTTGTTTGTTACCTTTTCACGCATAAACGGCTGAACCGAATTTTATGAAACTTGGTATGTATATTACTACTAACCCAACTTAGACTTTAGGCTATATTAATATCCTCTGAGACGAACAGGAGTGGGGGTTATAAGGGAAGCCAGAAATTAAAAATAGTGATATTTCGTTTCCTATTGATTTTTCGGCAAATATAAACATAACAAAAGTTGTTTATTTTGTTATTTAGAGTAACTTTTGTTATATACACTTTTTTCGTATACCGAATTATAAACGAGATATACGCTAAAACCTATAGGGGAAGTGAACAATTTTATTTGGGACAAAAGACCCTACCGAAATAAATAAAACTCGGTATGTGTATTAGCACTAACGCTTTCATTATAACAAGCCACACCAACATTTCTAGGGACGGGCAGGAGTGGGGGTTGTAAGGGAGGCCTGAATTTAATAATAGTGGTATTTCGTTTTCTATTTGTTTTTCGGCAAATATGAACATAACAAAAGTTGTTTATTTTGTTTTTTAGAGTAACTTTTGTGATATTCATTTTTGTCTTTTAACAGTGTATAAACGAGATGTACACTATAAACTAAAGCGGGAGTTAACATGCACATAACAAAAGTTGTTAACTTTGTTATTTAGATTAACTTTTGTTTTATACATTTCTCCAGGAACATTGTGTGGAGCAAGTAATTTGCGTAGAAATATCAATATTTCATTCCAATTTGAACTATGATGTACCTGATCTGGAAAAATTAATTCAAATCTACGTTAATATGTCCTTAATAACTGAAATTTACTCATAATGCACAGGAGGCGGGAAATATGACAATATGGAGGACAGTGAAGTCTTTCATAAAAAATTAATTTTATTATTAACAAATGCCAACAACGGGTATTAACCCTGAACACTGGGACAGGTAAATGTCAAAATAGTGTGCAAAGTAAAGCCTTACCAAAAAAATACCATCACCATTCAGTCTCAAATCAATTCCCGGGCGAAGCCGGGTATCTGAGCTAGTATATATATATATCTTTATATATATATATATATATATATATATATAAATTGATGTTAATCAGTCATTCTATGGTAAAACGAGGATTTAGCCAGTACTGCTCTCTCTGAAAATAATCAACCTTCATCATCCTTACAAACTTCTTATGCATGTCCTTGCCCACTATTATAGGTCCTTTGTTATTCTGAATGGATTTAATTGAATTGTATTTAAAACTGCCATTCTGCATCTTAATGTCTCAATCATAGTTAAACATCATTATAAAGCTTATGCGCTTAGCATATATTGTGTTTCATACAATATTATATTATTGGCACATTAAAGTATATTGTGAGGCTTGAATTTTGATACACTTGTAATCAAAATATCTTTTATATTTCACAAATATGGAATCCAAATAAATGGCAACTGGTTTCTAAATTATTTATCACACTTTTACAATTTTAAATTATAATTATGTATTAATTACTCATTAATATATAATGGTCATGGGAAATTAGTATATTATTTCCTAGTTCTACATTATAGAAACATTCCTGGCTATCTTCAACGACTGAAAGTGTTAAAGAATGCCCCTTTACTTATGAGCATATATAAGCTTTTGTGTTATGCTTAAATATATTTAGAGCTTATTTTCTGTGCCAGTGTTCATTAATTTCTATTTCAGGAGCAATAAGTATTTTGGAGAACAGTGACCATGTATTTGGATTCTGTACTCCTGAAATTAAAGTATATTATTTTCTTAAATAGCTAACTATTTAGATGTTTGAACATTAAAAACAAACATAATAATAATTAGATAGTCTGAGGCTTTATTAATATCCCATCCAAAATATTATAAATCGGTTAATAGAGTATATACATTTCAAAAAATCCTATATTAAAACTTAGTAGTGGTTGTCAATTCAAACAGATCATAATAATATCCTTTGAGAAGTTAATGAGGAGGTAGTGCAGGACTTTTCAATTGTTTGCCTGATACATAAGTATTATAATTTTAGCATACATAACACGGTCTTTTTATGTGCAGGTCTAATATTCTCAGCTCCCTACTCACAAATCTCATATTGTTATTAAGTAGTCTTTTGAATTTATACTTATTTTGAAGTATACATTCACTGCTTCAGTTTAGCTCCATTATTTAATTTATTCGATGTAATCAATCTACAATGGACATGGGTATCCATATAAAAAAAAAAAAAGGTCTAAAGTAAACAGTGAAACAAAACTTTCAGTATATCAGTAATCATCATCAATTGTCATGTTTTATCTTCAGGAAACCTCTTATTTTTACATTTCCTTTTACCTCAAAAGTGCAAAATTCCAATATAACCAAATAAAGTTCTTGAGCTATTTTTATATATTTGTAACACTATAGTGTTTTTGGCTAGGGCTAAAAGAATCACTACAGGAAAAAACTTTATGATATCAAAACAAAAATATTTATACCAATATTTTTCATGTATTGCGTAGAATATTCAACATTAATTCAAACTACATTCCATCTTCGTATTATTAAAGTGGATAATATTGATTATGGTGAAAAAGTAGTGAACTTTCAGTGAGAAACTAAAACGAACCAAAGAAATATAATTTCCGTCGTAGATTGGGTCTCAACTGGCAAAATGTCAATTTAAAAAGCTAGAGTCCTCCAATAGCAAGCTCAGTTGCCAAGGGAACGACAGTATGGCTCGTCAAGGGGAATTAATAGCCAACAATATTGTCCCTAACACAATGGAGAGTTATTCAAGTGTAGGTAACCTGCATAATTTTAAATAACAAAAAATATCTATACAGTTCTTTTAAGCTAAATGTAATTTACCGTTTTCTTAGTGTGCAATAATTTATATAAATAGCACCCCCCCTCCTCTGCAATCTTTAATGACGAGGATACAATGGCGTGGTTATAAGAGATTTTGTTAGAGAGAAGGGGCCTAAAAAGCCTCCGTTGGTAGTTCTGTGTGAAGAATACAATTTAATAGAAAATCCGTCACGCAAGGACTGTATAAACTAAGAAGATTTCCCACCTGCTGATATAAGACACTTGTGATTTTATCTCACCTCATATTTACTATTTCTATGTAAGACAACCGTTGTTACTGAAGGTTCAAAAGAAAAAGCGCGAATAAATATTATTAAGTATTCGCTTAATACTTGAGTTACGAAAAAATACATAGAACAACAATTGTTAGTAGTTTAACAAGTTTGGTTCTATAACATTTTACGATTTCACTCATAATAACGGAAATATTTTGAATCTTCCGATCCCCCCTCCCCTCTCTATTCCATGCCCGATTTCAGCCAATAAAAAGTCCGTCACGCATGAGCTGCGTAAACTTAGCAGATTTCCCAAGTAAAGTTATACAATAGAGAAATCTCCATGCGAGTGCCGATCAGTTACGGAAACGACCGAACTAGCGTTTGGCGGGAACCATAGCTCGTCCGTTACACTTAATAAAAATGCAAATATCTCGGTTAATATTCAAGATAGAGAATAAATGTGTATAACAATATTTATAGTAAATTTAATTTGCAATAAGATTGGTTCTATAAAATTTTTCGATCTGACGTATAGTAACGGAGATATTTCGAATTTTCGAAAATCCCCCCTCTAAACCCCCCTTCCAGCTGGTCCGATTTCAGCCGTTAATGAACTTGATCTTCCTTTTTACATAAAACGATTAAATACCGAGTTTGGTGACGATTAAACAAAACTTGCTACCGCTAGAGTGTTAATTAACAGACAAATATATATATATATATATATATATATATATATATATATATATATATATATATAGAGAGAGAGAGAGAGAGAGAGAGAGAGAGAAAGAGTTTTGAACGGACCTTATTTTCGTCATCTCCAGGGTAGGATCGAAATTTTTCGAAAATCGCGTCATGAGTACGACCTCAATAGCTGATTTCCCTTAAGGGACACTTAGCTAGTATATATATAAATATACTAGCTAAGTTACCCGGCTACGCTCGGGAATTCATTTGAGGCTGAATGATAATGGTATTTTTTGGCAAGGCTCTGCTTTGCACAAAATTTAACATTTCCCCGTTTCAGTGTTTTGGGTGTACACCCGTCGTTACTGTGCATTTGTTAATAATAAAATTATTTGTCATGTAAGGCTTCACTGTCCTCAATATTTGTATATTTCCCGTCTCCTGAGCATGTAGTTTTTTTTTAATAACATAATGGACCATATAATTCATAATCGTAGATAGTATTCTGTCTTCCAAACAATGTATGAATAAAAGTTCCTTTCCCTTGATGCCATACAAAGGCCAACGGTGACAGCTGTTTTAGGTACGTCACTACCGCTATTAAAATACTCTTTTGTAAGTCTCGATTGTAAACTGTATATTCATATTGATACATAGTGTGTTCAGTAAAGTTTGTCATATATTAAGGGAGCAGAGTTAATAAATACCAGAAATAACTGGGTGCACCTCCCCAGCGTTCATCCTTTTAAATTATTTATTTATGATAATTAAGCAAATTCACATTTTTGAGAATAACACTCCATTGCTAAAAGTATAAGCATCAATTAACATGTAAACATAGACCAATATGAGGTAGGCAGAACTGATGGGACAAAGGAAGTATCCCCACACCCCCCTGGGCTCAGCTCTGCCAACCTACCACTCATTTAGGATCTCAATCCTGTAATACATTGAATTATATTAACAAATCTGATTACATTATCTTCTGAAAACTGTTTATTCAAATGATTTTCAAGTTTTTATTAAATAAAGTATTGAATACACTTAGTGACATACTGGAGTTTCTCATAAATTAATGTTTGGGAGAAGAGAAGGGCATAGGGTCAGTATACTTTACTGGTGTGATCTGTTTCTCGCGTTAATTAAGTAACATAGATTTGAATTACTAAGGATAAAATTTCCCTTGAGGGGCATCTGCTAAAACAACAGATTTTTCAAATGTGAACATTTAAAGGAATAAGAGAGATGGAGAATTTAGATGTGGTTTTACTCATTGAAGAGAGATCTAAAGTTTAAAATGGAATTTGAAGTAAATGTTATTTTTTTTTTTGTTAACAAAATTTGATAAGGCATAAGTGATGCAATATTTACCAAATTATTAATTCAGATATTTTAAATTATATTTGTTTGCCAGATCTATGTTTTGTTTTTTCTTTAATAATAAATAAAATAAGTTTCATGGGTTTTTACTCATTAAAAAGTCACATTTAATTTTTTGTTTACATTTTCTTAACTAATTATATAAATTGAAATTAAGAATAACAATATTTTTTTTAATATTGCATGAAGTATGCCCTTATGTTTTTATGCTTTCTTAACGCACTAAAAAAAAACAATTTTCTTCTTCAAATTCTGTTTTTATTACATCTTTCTTCTCCTTAGTTAAAAGTTTTTTTTATATCTCTTATTCTTCTGAAAATGTGTATTTGAAAAAAACAAGAAAAAAAAACTTGTTACTGTAACTTTTTAATAAAATGCTAGACTTCCCATTTTAAAGCTAACACTGCTACTGGGACTATCTGCAGTGGGGTTTAAACTGTTAAAAAAAGTAAGTTTAATTTTTTAAAGTCTAGAGCATCCTTTTCAGAAGGTTTTTATCTGTTCTTTCGATTTGTATTGGGTTTTTTGAGCTACGATTGTTTGTTATTGCACAAAAGTATGTAGAGGGGAGTGTACATAGTAACTAGAGTAGTATACATAAGCAGGAATAATTTATATCCATCAACGCATATTTTAACTTTCATAATTCA
Organism: Riptortus pedestris; assembly: GCA_019009955.1. NCBI lineage: Eukaryota > Metazoa > Arthropoda > Insecta > Hemiptera > Alydidae > Riptortus > Riptortus pedestris. The sequence goes on along the minus strand of CM032231.1, from coordinate 47,195,469 downwards.
ACTCTTGAATACTTATATTCACACTAATATGTAAAATTATTATAAAATGTTCCTATACACCATTGTTCTCTTTATTTTAATATATATATTACTTCACTAGGACTGAGGTGAGTAATGTAATGGGTGCTATCGTATTCTAAATATGATTATGCATGTTGTGTTACTCTTTGTTGGCAGGTTAATTAATAATAATATACTAAATAAATCAACTCAAATAATTCTAAATAGTATATCACAAATAAAAGAAAGAACAGTGAATATTTTAGTAAGTTTTTCAGAGTACAGATTGTAAAATATCAGCAAGTGGAGTGCCATTGTTTCACATTCAGAATTAAACTTTCATTATCTTAAGAGTGCCTTATCAGTTTAAACTATAGTGCATTAAACTGCATTGTTTGGAATTAAAAATGTGTTTGTTGGCTTCTGAATATGGAATAGTTCTTGAAAATACGAAACTAATGAAAATGTTTCCTTCTATTATGTTTATAAGTATTCATAAATCGACAACAAATATGAATAAAAAAAACCTTCATAAAGTGTACAACCATCAGTATTTATGAACATAAATTAAATTAATTTTTTTCGATAATTAATTAAATGTGTTCATAGAGAGTTTCTTTCAGTAGCCAAAAAACCAAAAATAATTAGAAATAACATAATTTTCTTAAACATTGTCCTGGTTTATTGCTCATGAAAGAAAATTGCTTTGTTATGGGTTGATTTGATTTAAATTTGTGAAAATTTATGTAAATTTTAAAACATTAAAAAACTAATGGTTGACTTAGCATTTATTTTATAAGATTGTTCTTTAATATTAAACAAATAGTAGGTTCATATTTTTAGTATTACTTAATCAGTAATAAGTGTATACTATAGCTATTAATATATTCAGACACATGTACAATATTTTCAAAATAATAATTAGAGTTATTGTTAAATACCTTATGCTTTGGTTACTGTTTCAATCTTCAACCATAGAATATACTGTATACAGTTGCTTGAGAGAACATGCAAATGAAGGCAGTCTAGCCAAATGCCTATCCAAAGATCTTTGTTTAAAGCATATAAAGGTACTTAGTAAAACCATCACAGGGATGAGGATTTACATTATATAAAATATTAAAACACTAAGTTAAAAATTTTTTATTTGATTAAATTATATATGTATTAGAAAAAGCTTAACAATAATATCAACGAAACAACAATGCATAATATTGCACTTTAATAAACTTGTTAATTCAATAATAATAATAAAATGTTTAATACTGTTTAGAATTTATAACAAATGTTAATAAAAGAATATAATATAACAAATAACAATGTTTAAAATAAATGTTTCCTTAATATAATTGTAGTAGTATAAAATAATCATACAATTTAAAGAGAAAAAAAAGTAAATATTAAAAAGTATATATTGTTATTAATGGTTATAATTTATTCTTAGGGAGGTAATTTGGCCTTAAAATAAATGCAATATATTATAAGAATCCCATATCTATTTTCATAATTTCCCTCCTGAGAATGTAGTTATATTTTATAAAAATTCCATAACCGATAATTTCCACCCCATCTAAAATTTGACATTCTTATTCAATTAATGTTTATATATCACATGTTAATATAAACCTTTTGTTTTAATGACCCCACAATAGATTTAAAATGTTTAAATACACGTCATGTTGAGAAAGTAAAACATATCGTAACACCTTCCAATGGATGAAAAGAAGCTTATTAAAACAATGACAACATTTTCAGAACTGAAAAAGTCTATGAATGGTGAGGACAAACAGTTCTAGTTTTCAGGGACTGTACAAGGGAATTAGATTGTCTCATTCAAATTCGGCAAACACCCAACACATAGGACCCAATGAACATTTTTTATGGTAAATCCAGTTACATTCTTTATGCTACTTGTAATTAAAATCAACATAGTGCCAATTACACTTCCAGAACCAATTCTATTTTTAAAAATCACTTTTCTTGAAATTAAAATTGTAATATAAAAAATATCATGTTTGGAAGAAGGGAGATAATTATGAAAATAAATACAGAAATAATGTATAAGCAAAAAAGTATCGAATAATGATTCAGCCAAATGTTTCAGAAGTCATAACTTTAATGTGATTGACCTAAAAAATGCAAAAGTAAAAGCTTGGAAATGGATGATATTAAAATTGACTCATGATAAACCAACTGTATTACAATAAATTATACAATAATGCATTTTTATAAGTCTACTATATCAGTGAGTAAATATTAAAAATTTAATATTAAATTAAAAATACAGATTCACAATCAGTTAGATTGTTAAGAATTGAAATAAATTATATTATTTTTTTAAACTCCCTCATGCCTAGTGTACTCAGCCATAATGAATAAGAATGATTTCTTTTACAAACATTATCAACTGTAAGAAAAAAAATATATTAAAAAAAAAAGTTATATAAAAATATAAAACTAAAATAAAAAACAAATACAATCTTTCCTGAAACTTACATTTAGTTATTAATATATTACATATTAATATGTAGAATTATTTCATTATTATATAGTATTTATTTAATTAAGAATTGCAAACTGAAATCATTACATAATACAAGGCTAATAAAAATGAGAGTCTGATTCTTACAAACTAGAGTGCTTTATAAGCACATTCTTTAATAATTCTAGATAGAAAATAATGTACAATATCTTCCTTATATAGGTAAAAATATATTTTGTAAACATTCACACATTCAAATTATTTTTGATAATTGCACATTTAATAAAAGGACGGTTAAAAACTCAGATCTCACAAAGTTGTCAATCACATAACATTTATAGGATAACTAAATTTATTCATAATATTTTTGTCAGAAAAAGCAGAAATGAGGAATCACTTTTATGACAGGTAAACTAAATACTTAAGAAAAATAAAAGGCCCTAACGATAGATTAAGGAAATTATCTGTTGACCAGAAAAATATCACAGAGTGATGCCACTCTTCCATTTAGAGCTATGCTTTATTCTATTTAGAGTTACTTTCAATGATAGGGAAGGCATATTCTCAAAACTAATGATGGAAAAATATCAAAAACAAACTAATGACAATACAGTTACAAAATAAAACTAAAAATAATATATGATTACCTATAAATAACCAGAGGGAGAAGAGGATGCAGTACTTATTTGGTAAACATATTTTTCGTATGCATTAACTTAGAAAATTCTATTTTTAAAGAAAGTTCTAAAAAAAATCTCAAAGTTAAAATGTTGTATAACAAATATTGTTGAAAAAATTAATTAATTTTTCAGTAATATTAGTTAAATAACAAAATTGTATCTAGCACAACAGAGATATTAATTATTGAGTTCATCGGAAGTTATTAATTATGACAGGTGGACTGGCATGATAGCTTGAAGAGTTCATTAGGGCCCTTAACAGATAGAAGAGATTAAAATTGATTCCATTGGAATGTAATAAAGTAAAATAAAATTCTATGGCCTATTACCACATTTACTCTAGTAAAAAGTTCAAGAGATGAGAGAGAGAGAAATATATATCTAGTATCTGAATAAATACAATTTCATGAAATATTATACCAAACAAACTAGTTCCTACATTAAAACTATAGAAAGCATTAATAAATATTAAGATATTTCTTAAGAGTAGAAAGTATATTTCAACACAAAAACTCTAGTCCTGGGGGGAGGCTCAGGGAGAAAGCATGTCTCTAAATAAAATAATTGTATTAAAACCTGAAAACATTATTTTTCCTGCCTTATACACACTGAAATTGTGATAAGCATTGGATATGACTAGATAAGATGATATATGAAAAAGAAAATCTAAAGGGAATACTCTTCTAATTTAGGCTCTTACAACATAGTTCACAATAAAAGGGAAATGACATTTTTTTTAAATTTTGTTATTCTATATCTAAATGGTATGCCCGATGATTCATCCTGTGAATGGGAAGTATTGATTTCCATTGGAACAAAGAAGGGATGGGAGAGAGATCTATGTAAGTGTCACACCTTCTTCTTGGAACAATCCAACAATAAACACAAAAAGAAGAAGAGTGGCTGCTAAAATTTGTTTACATAAACATTATGAATATGCTAACTACAACTTAAATGTGCTTCCAGTCAAGCTCCACTGACATGGGTCAGTTAGCATTTAATGAAGGGGGAATCCAAAAATACCAGAGGAATTAGACTGGCATAACTAAGGTTTCTGATTGAAATATAAGACTAAGGCACATTAGTTAATTTCAAAATACCATAGGATCAAATTTAACAATAAATGAATTTAAATTAACATTTGTAATATTTGGTAAGTGCAGAGTAACTAGCTATAAAAAAGTAAATAAATGGAGCAACGATAATTTCATAAACATTTAAAATCCATGTGATAATATTTCAATTTAAACTAGTCTTAAAGAGCTTATTTAATGAGTAAGAACCTCTGATAAACAGGGGTTCATAACGTTTAACAGACAAACTGCTTTAATTTAATTTTTTTATCGATGCCTGGAAACCACAAAATTCTTTCGAATATGTCAAACATTAATCTAACAAACACACTAATTTTACAAAAGTATAAATCGCAATTTTAATACAGAGGTAACTTTAAAACACCAATACATTTAAACTGATTAGATACACAATACAATACAGAAACATCGGGGTGAGTAATTGTATTTATTACCCAAATCATCAGTTGGTGAAGACAAGCTAATTCCTCCAAAGGAGGCAACCAATAAAACTTGTGGAAAATAATAGTGTTAGTAAATTGACATTGGTGTTCAAATTTGTCAACCATAAAGCCTAGCATAAGAACATCACAATAATATAATAACAGTAAATATTTATTAAGAAGCTAATTTTTATTAACTTAGCTTCTATAAATTACATAAAGTTAACTTACAATATTATATCCTACTATTATTCATATATTTGTGCAAGAGTAATGTTTGCGTTTAAAATAGGTGAGGTATATAATAGGAATATGAGGCATTGTTTTCTTAGTTCAACATAGTGGGTTTGAGGCATAATAATTAATATACTAGGATAATATATTTATCCTTAAAAGCTTGCTTTCTATTGTAATCCACAAATTACTGAATTTCTATATTAAAAAACAAAACCTCAACTCCAGAAGTTCATTGGTGACCGAACAGTTCTCTGTACATATGCTATGATTTTACCGTAACCACAGTTGACAAGAGAGGTTTTCCTAAACATTGTTGATAACCCATCAAATGCAAAACCTGGAAACAGGGACATCTTCATGAACTGCATCGACTTTGAACAACTAAATCTCAAGAGACTCAGATTTTTTGTTCTTGCATGAAAAATCACTGACAATTGTACCACAAATATTTTTAAGAAAGAAAATATATACAGAAAACTAGAAAATGACTGATATAATTTTGCTAAAATTCCATATTACAAGGTCATACTAATGCGTATAATTGAGGTTTTGTGCTATAATGCCCCAACCCTATCAGTTATATATAACAATGGACCATTAAAATACCTTTGATCATCTACGTAAATATTACTTTGTGCTGCATTTAAAGGCTTGAAATAAATAAATTTAAGAGAATGACTAATGATCAATACTACTAATAAGAATACTTTTTGAGCATGAATTTTTAAAGATGGAAACCTGAATAATCGCGGCCTGTAAGTATTGTGATCATACTGAATTACAAGTATCCTGCTCTAAACAATATTTGAATGTATTACATTTTCTCTTTTAAATATCTAAATAAATAGCAATAAAATAAATAAATAGTATAAAAAGATAAATACTAAAGCTTGTCTTTAAGTAATGGAATAACAATAAAATTTGCAACAAATACTGAGTATTTTTTTCTCATCAAATTTTGTATTTATGTGCAAATTGTAAATAAGATAGAAAGGATTAATTAACGAATGACATTAAGCGGAATTGTCATGTTTTTGGGAAGCCTCTCAAGAACTTCATCTCCTAGGTCTTTACTGACCATAAGCCAAGTATATTTGTCAATTGGGAAAACCTCTTCAAGTGGAACTCTAAATGACACAAGTACAGTGAGACAAAGCCCATCACCATTTTTTCCACTGTGCTCTAAGTTAAGAAGTCCATGAGGCTTATGAGGAGGAACATCTGCTCCAAAAATTTCCTGAAATTAACAAAAATAATTAAATTTTAATGATTCTTAAGAGAAGAAAGAAAGAAAGGAAGGGGATGATACATTAAAACAGTTACAAAATAAACTACAACTTATAAAAGCAGTTATGATGCACAATTTAATGATTCCACAAGGTACAAGTGTAATTTAATAAGAACCAGTTTGTGCTTCAATAACATTAAATTTGGAAGATGAAGCAGCTTGATATGGATCTGCCTTGTCTTCATGGCAAAACACAGGAGAACTATCATTAGAGGGATGAAATATCTTCCTTGAAGGTTATTTCCTCTATCTCTGTTGTAGTAAGAGATCCTGCTTCTTTTACCTTTCATTTTAATCAAATATGCAATTTGATTTACACTCAGGGCAGATTTATCAACATTAAAAATTTGATCTGGAGGATAATAAGCTTCATGAATAGTGTGGCAATGTTTATGACACTTCCTTGTTGCAGAGGTGAGATGTTTTAAAATGCTCCTCTTGTCTCTGACGGCTAGCAAAAATATTAGTTGCCAATCCTGGCTCTACTTATTCTGTAAATGGAGTAATGAATAAAAAAAGAAATATACGTACAAAAAAAAAATGAAATTCACTAATGTTTGAATGATTAATAAAATTATGATTATTACTATGATAATAATAATAATGAAAGTTCTTTTTTAATGCTTCTTATAAATAATAACAACTAATCTTATAATAAATAAATAAATTAATCAGTTTCTATGGGTTAATCCAATGAATGTACAATACGTTGTGCACTTGGTGCTGCTTGGTCCAGCAAGAAAGAGAGAAATGGCCAGAAGCTGTAGGGTGCACCTTTTGAGGCAATACCTTAGGACGACACAAATGACTGATTGGCAATGGTTGCTGAGTATGCCTTGCAGCTGGGCTATACCACTGTATAGACTTGAGCTTGTCGAGCATTAGCTGAGGATGGACTTAATCCTGGAAGCCTTGGAAACGCTAGTTGTCTTGGCAATAAGTCTTGTAGGAATAATCCTTCTCGCTAGTCTCACTCAGTCTCTCCCCCTAAGGTTAGCTGCCCCTGCAATGTGCTGCTCCTGGTAGCTGCTTTCTGCACATAACCTCACAGTACATGATACTGCTATATAATGTTGTGTTTTCGCAACACTCCTTGTTAAACCCAATGGATCTTGGCAAGTAGTGTCCCTTCAGTTTTTTTTTTTAGCTGTGACTTGAAACAACTCACCATCGGTCGACAGTCTACTTTTTTTTCTTCTTGAACGCATAACACATTGATTCACCCAATTTATATAATTTCTTGAGGAAAATTATTTTAATACTTCTTCAAAAATTTAAGTATTTTGGAAAACAATATACTACTAGATAAATCTAAAAAGCACAAATGCACAAAAGATTTTTTTTTTCCTTTTCTTAAATTGGATAATAAAACGGATCTCCATTGGTAAGCTGAGTACAGATGAAATGGAAATTTAAATAACCACAAAGGTTGCAAAGAAGCAAGAGGGTTAAATGTAACACTCATGCACATAGCTTTAAAAGGAAAGAATGATTCATCAGCGTAAGAAATGTTCCAACAAGTGTGTCAGACTAGTAGGGGTGTCAGTGCAGTGAGTGTAGGATTAGAAAGCCACACCAGAATTTAATATTTATAAATTAATATATCTAGCAGTTTAGACAATTTTTTTAAAGATCAAGAACTTATCATGCTAAAATTCTAATAATGCTTGATGCCTCTTTTTTTCATTTTTTCTTTTGTGGAATTGAAATTTTCAAGTACTCACCACCATAAATTTTCTCAATGTTGAATGTAAGTTCTTCTGATGATTTATCTCACAAAGAGGAAAATGTATTTCTGTTTTCTCAGATAGTAATATATGAACACGATTACTGAAATAAATCATAAAAATAATGTGTTATAACAAAAAAAAGGGATTAACAATAATTACATAAAAGAAAATGGCTCTATACATTAAAAACAAATCTCTAATAGGCATGGAGAAATTTGCAGTTTTGTATTTCTGCCCCCTCTAGCACACGCCCCCCCCCCTTAGTCATTTTTGATCAAAAGGGGATGTGTAAACTAGACAGTGCAACAGTTCTAAATATGAAATTTCAACACTTTAATACTAGTCGTTTTAGAGTTATGTGGGATGTGTATATATGTACAGGTGTTATGCCAAAACTAGTTAAAATTGGTTCAGGGAAGGTCAAAACAGATAATTTCATTGAAATCTGAAAACCAAAAATTTTAACAATTACAATACTTCCTTTACTTCGAACAAGGAAGTAAAAAGCCTAAATAAATAGAAACAACTGATATGAGGAAGGTTATTTATCTTTTACCTTCCTGTAGATTATGAACAATACTCTGTCAGTACATCAGGAAAAAGATTGTCGCAACGAAAACAGTTGCAGCAAAATTGGTTACATAACATTTTCAATCCAATCATAATAAAGAGGTATTTCAATTATTTTTATTTTTCCTCTTCGCAAACCCAAATTATTCCAAGAAATTTTTTTACCAAATTATTAATGTTTTATTATTCAAGATCTAAATTATTATTTCTGCATGCAACTTCAGTTTTGCCAATCCAATCAACAAAATTCTCAATGTTAGTAGTGAAGACACTATTTCAATACATTTTTGGATGCGAAAAATTCATTAAGGAATATCAACTAAATGTAACTTCTCGATCGTGTAATGTTGCTGAATCAGCATTGACGGGAATACCAAACTTAAAACCCAGTAACCGCATTGCTAAATAAAATTAAGCAATCCCTGGCTTTGAAATTTGCACCTGTAGTATAGAAATCCAGTTCTATGCTGACACATAATGCTCACAAAGTAAATTTTATTTTTACCCTTGTTACAATACTTCCTCTCCCTCTTCTTACCCAATTCTTTAACCAAATTAACTCATTTTATAAATATTATACATACCTGCTTCTTTGTTTTATGCATACTACCAGCCTAAGAAGGAGTTTAGAATGGGATCTCAGAGCTGGTAAAGTATTGGTATACTGAGGCTCAGTTGTCCTATAGAACTGCCTTGCTCGCTCTATTATAGGCAGGATGTCATTGGACCTTAAGCTCAACTCTCTGATATCTTTAACCCACTTTGCCTGTAAAGATTCAGCATTTGCTTGTGCTGGAGTTTTCAGTGTTCCTCCAGTAACCTCTCCAGTTAGAACAAATCTAAACCAAGCTTTGCTGGCACACTCTACCATCAGAAGCGTAGTAGGTTTCATATATAGTCCAGTTTCTTCCAAAACTTCCCTCTTCACTGCTTCCTGCAACAAAATTAAAAATTGAAAGTACGTGAAGGTACCTTTCTTATTGTTTTAAGTAATTGGACCCAAACTAAAGAGAGATTACTTTTTTTAAATATTTAAATTCAGACTAGAATATTTGGTTAGGAATGTTCAGCATTGGGTAACATTATGGTTACATTTTCAATATCTTACCATAAGGGCATACTACAAGTATACTCTCTTCTATAAATGGTTTCACTCATCTCTTATTTTGATGAAACTACACGTTCAACCCATTTCTAGTAATGCACTAACACACATTTTCAATCTCACAACTGAGCTTCTTCATGGTTTACATAAATGGGTCGGGGTGAGGGGGGTGTGTGAAAAGTCTGTTAAAAATTCTATTATCTGTTAACACTCTAGCAGGCACAATTATATTTTTATCATTTCTAAATTCTCTATTTCAATGTTTTATTTAAACCTAAAGGTTATGATCATTAACGGCCAAAAGTAGAACTGGAGGAGTGGGTGGTATAGAGAACAACTTTTGAAGGGCTTGAAGATGGTGCCTTCACTTCGAAAACACTTGCCAGCTGTACTCGATAATCAGCCAGTGACAACGGTCTTCACCAACAAGCATGACAATGGTATAGAGAAGTTTTAAAATGTAAATTCGTACTGGTCTGTCATTATGCTTCCGATCGAAATATGTTATGTGACAAACATTTTTCATACTGTAATCATTGGTTTATATATCATTCTCAAACATGAATATAAAGGAATACTTTGTGATTCCATGATATCAGCCTTCCAGTAAACCACATTCCGATTCATACAACAATTGTATCACTTAGCATGTTTGTTTCAACGCAAGTTTCAAGTCTTGTCTGCTTAATACAAGAGAAATAAAGGATTAAAAGAGCAGATTAAATCATCAGTATATCATTTGTGGACAAGGGAAATCCAATTAGTTTACATAGCTCTTGCTCAGTGGGCAAGTTGTCATTTATATTTAAAGAATAGTTGTACAATGCTTATTATTAATTTATCAACTTTTTATTCATTGAAATCTTCATGAAAAATATAAACTTTAGATTAGTGAGATATGAAAATGTATTATTTTAAAATACGTAATATAAAATTAAAAGCAGGAAGTAAGACAATTTTTTTACTTACCTCAATGTTTTCATCAACTTCCATTCTGCCTGCAGGAAGGTACCACTGACCAGCACAAGACCTCTTTGCTTCTTGCATAAGTAGTACATCACCCTCCTCATTGAATAAAACAGCTAAAGCAATATAAGTCACAGTGTCCTTTACAACGGGAACAAAGTCTGATGGTGTTATTGGAGTTACTCCCTTAGCAGCTTAAAAGAGAATAATAATATGCATTATAAATGAAAACATTTGTTGAGAAAATTTTATTTGATTGATGGTATTTACAGAATACAAAAAAAGTACGAAGTTTAATTATTTCTATATGAGGCAAGAATTTATCATATCTGTAGTGTCTCCTGACTCTCAAGCCCAGTAGGCTACTAATGACATCACAATCATGAGTTCAGCTTAATAAAATTAATTCTCAATATTAATAATAATTCCTAATTCTTAAAGCCAACCTCCCAATGATCAGTGGTTTGAAGAGGAGACACTTTAATGCCACCTTGCAGCGGAAAAGTAGCATGCCCCTTCTAAGTGTAAATACTTTACTGAGGGCTGAAAACAAGGAGGTACAAATAGTATTTAAGTTACGAAAAAATTTATAGAACAATTGTGAAGTATCAATAGTTTAACAAGATTAGTACTATAGCATTTTACGATCAGACTCATAATAACGGTTATATTATGAATTTTTGAACCTCCCCCCTAAACCCACACTATTCCTAGTCCAATTTCAGCCACTAACCATGATCGTTAGTGTTGACAGAAAAGGTTAAATATCAAGGATGGTATAAATCAAATAGATCAAAACATTTTCGAGCTAGAAATTCTTAATTGATGACATCACCACACAATGAATTTACATATATCTCGCATAATAAAGCTATCTAGAAAACAATATTAGGTATATGAGTTTACAATAAAGTGGTTTGTGATATAACAGCTAATTGCTAATGACATGAATAGGAGTGGGGATTCACTTAAGGAAAAAAACTAACAAATCCAAATTTCTCCGTTAATATTCATGATAGAGAAAATATGTATGTAACATATTTGATTATATTTATAAATAATTTAATTTTCAATAAGATTGTTCATGTGAAATTTTTCAATCCGACTGATAGTAATGGAGATATTTCAAATTGTCAAAATTGCCCCTCTTCCACTGGTCCGATTTCTGCCATTAACGAACTTTATCTTTCTTTTTACATAAAACGATTAAATATCAAGTTTGGTCACAAAAACAAAAATTGTGACCTCTAGATCGCTAACAGATATATATATATATATATATATATATATATATATATATATATATATATATATATATATATATATATATATATATATACTAGATAACCCGGCAAACATTGTTTTGCCATATAAATTATTTCTAGTTTCTAGATAAATTCTAGTGTAGACAAAAAGTAACTTACTTATTATAAGTGTGTATGTGGTATATGCATGAGATAGGCATGGAGCGCTATGAACGATAAGGGAATATAAATAAGTTATTATAGTTTATTTCTTAAAATTACATATCACATATTAATTACGACAGTAACACTAACAAACAACATCAATCTTTTAATGCTATAGCGTGAACAATATTTTTTGTTAGCCCATCTTTAGCGAGCACAAACAAACTGGATGGTTTACCCACTCGAGAGCATGCTACATACAATTGCCCGTGTTAAAAACATGGTGTACTCAAATCTAAGCCACAAATAGACATTGTTTGGCCTTGGGATTTGTTGATTGTCATTGCAAATTGAAATTTTAATCGAAGTACAGTTAAAAACACTATAATTGATCAGTTGTCGAGCGGGATGATAATGATTAAATTACTAAAATGGCTATAAAAAAAATAGGGGTTGGTGATAAAAAAGTAAAAATTTAGGGTTGTATGTATTTTTTAATGCCACATTATAAAAAAATAAAAACAAAAAATTTCGTCCAAAAATTTAAAAAAAAATGTTAAGGGTGAACAACCCTTATCAATTAGGGGTATGAAAAATAGATACTAGCCGATTCTAAGGCCTACTGAATACGCATATAAAATTTGGTAAAAATCGGTAAAGCCGTTTCGGAGGAGTACACTAACTAACATTGTGACATGGAAATTTTATATATTAGATATATTTGTTTTTCGAAAATCACACCATGAGTGTGACCTCAATAGCTGACTTCCCTTAAGGTAAATCTGCTAAAAATGGAAAGATCTCTGTTAATATTCATGGTAGCAAAAATATGTATAGAAATGTAATAAGTATATTTTTAAAAAATATATTGACAACATACATATTTATAGAAAACTAGCTCAGATACCCGGCTTCGCCCGGGAATTCATTTGAGGCTGAATGGTGATGGTATTTTTTAGCAAGCTTTACATTGCACAATATTTTGACATTTACCCGTCTCAGTGTTTAGGATTGATACCCGTCGTTGCCGGTGATTTGCTAATAATAGAATTATTTGTTCGATAATTCTTCACAGTCTTTGCTATTTTTATATTTCCCGTCTCTTATACGTGTAAATATGGTGAATTTTTATTTCAGGCCTCCCTTATAACCCCCCTCCCGTTCGAACCTAAAAATTTTAATATAACTTATAATCATGGAAGAATTAATGCTAATTGATATACGGAGTTTTGTTAAGTTCAGTTCAGTCGTTAGTGCCCGCTAAGGTTTTAACGTATAACTCATTTATACTTAGGTATACGACAAAAGTGTATATAACAAAAGTTACTCAAAATAACAAAATAAACAACTTTTGTTATGTTTATGTTTGCGGAAAAACCAATAGGGAACGAAATATCGATATTTTTAATTTCAGGCTTCCCTTATAACCCCCACTCCTGCCCGTCCATAGAAATGTTGGTATGGCTTATTATAATGAAGGCCTCACTGCTAATACACATACCGAGTTTTATTTATTTCGGTTGGGTCTTTTGTCCCAAATAAAATTGTTCACTTCCGCTATAGGTTTCAGCGTATATCTCGTTTATAATTCGGTATACGAAAAAAGTGTATATAACAAAAGTTACTCTACATAACAAAATAAACAACATTTGTTATGTTCATATTTGCCCAAAAACCAATAGGAAACGAAATATCGCTATTTTTAATTTCTGTCTTCCCTTATAACCCCCACTCCTGTTCGTCCCAGAGGATATTAATATAGCCTAAAGTCTAAGTTGGGTTAGTAGTAATATACATACCAAGTTTCATAAAATTCGGTTCAGCCGTTTATGCGTGAAAAGGTAACAAACAAACAAATAAACAAACAAACAAACAGACACCAAAGTAACAAAATGCAGTTATGGTGTCTATGACATGTGAAACGAAAAATTATCGTGAAATTTCGCGAAAAAAATCAATGTACAGACAGAGGTTACAATTTTATATATATATATAGATTAAATTTGCAATAAGATTGATTCCATACAATTTTTCAATCTGACATATAATAGTAAATATTTCTATTTTTCAAAATTCCTCCTCTTCGCCCCCCAGTCCGATTTTAGCAGTTAACAAACTTAATTTTTAGTTTTACTTAAAACACTTTAAATATCAAGTTTGGTAATGATCAAACAAAAAAGGAATAAAGTTCTAATCTTTTCTGCATATTATAAACACCTCTGCACACACAACAGAGAAACATGTTATCTTTATATTTCTGCCTCATTATTTATGAGTTTCGCCAAAAAAAAAATCAAATTTCACAGCTTTTGTAAGACTGTCGATTCTGAGTCCAGTTTATTTCATGAAAGGCACTCTTAACCAAAGAGTAAGTATGACCACTTGAGTTTCATTTTTTTCTCATTTTTGAGACACACACATTGCCATGGAGTGGCCAATTCTCTCTTAAATTGCATGAAAGAATGAGTAATTTAATACAATGAGATTAATCTATTTTTACTCAGAAACTCGCTCTAATTCTAATTTATCTTTTTCTGTATCAAACAATACCACATAGATAATTTCTCACCTATCCAATTTAATATTTCATCATTAGTAGACTAAACTTCCCATTTCATATTTATACCATATTTAAAATGGCAAAAAATGTATTCTCTTTTATTAGCAAGAAAACACATGCAAATGTTTTAATTTTCCTTATTAGTTTTACTGGCTAATGAAACTACTCTATAGCCTTAAGAAACGCTAATGTTATGATCAGCTAAAAATTTCAACAAAACACATGTAAAATTTGATTTGCGACAAGTATTCTGCATACGATTTTAAATCATTTAAATTCTTAAATGCATTACAAGTTGGAAAGCTAATAGCAAACAAAACATCAGTAAATTAACTTATAATGTATTCAGAGGCCAATATGTGATGCCTGTACATAAACATCTAAAATCAGAAAACAGTAGACAAAATAAATAAAAACAACTAAATTCCATGATGAAACTTTAAGAGTTTGTAAGAATACTAAGCAACAAATAATGAATTCAATCTGCGCATACATAATCACTTTCATGATTTTTTTTTTGAACATTATAAATACCCATAACTAAAAGTGTTAAATGCAATTTTTAATAGTAGTCCATTTTAATTTCAATTATGACTCTTGTAAGTAGGAAAGTCACTTACCTGAAACTTCATTTTGTTGAGTTAATGTGAAATCACACAGATCAGCGCTGTCATTAATAGACGTACCCTTGAGAAGATTTCTCAAGTTGCTTTCAACAGAATCCATAATTTGTGACATTCCGGCGTTAGTAGGAGATCATCGTCAAAATAAACAGGGGTGTAGAAGAGAGAAGTTGTCAAACTAAAGCCAAGGCCACGAGAGTTGTAACAGTTATGTTACCTGCCGGTATCTAACAAGGCCACGTATGTGGCTAAAATATCTCGTTCTACTTTCTGGTCTGGAAGAGAGAAACTAGTCAGAAGAAAGTGACCAGCCGATTAATTGACAAATGTATTCTCAACTGTTTGATACCTTCAATAAGGAGCATAGGGAATAAAACACCTTGATAATAATTTAATGTTTATTTTGTCGACAGGAATCACTATGACTATGAAACTTCCTTTCTGGTGTTACAGTTTGAAAGAAAATTCTTTCAGGAGTTGTACATTGAAAGCGAATTCATTTTATGGCAGACATCAAGGATTTTTATAGGATGCTGAGAATTATCTAGTCCCTGAGAATTAAAATCTTTAGTCATAACATTAAAGTTAACGAAAACAAGACCCTGGCTTCTTACTTGAGTCACTGAAAACAAAAAAATTAATTCATTTTCAAACATATTTCAAGAAAATTAATACACTGGCACGTAACTAACTATTGGAAGTTTTGTTTTCCAACCTTCTCTTCCGTCGCCTTGGGCCAAGACTCTGGGATCAATGAACTCAGGGCGCCTTCCAGTCAACCACGAAGTTACTTTCTGCAAGAATGAACTAGATTCTGGTACAAACATTGGAATCCTTCCGTCAAAAAATAAAACAACATATTAATAATTTATACTTTGCTTATTCTTCTAAAAAGATATGGTATTTACAGATAGATATCTTTTTTCCAAATAAATTGTAAAGATAGAAACCTTTTTTTCCAGATTCCTGCAGTGATTGGAAGGTGGCAAATTCCATAACCCCTGACTACATCATTACCAAAAACATCTATTCCATAAACGCTAAGGATCAATTGAGGCCCTAAAAAATATATTCATAGTTGAATTCATGATTTGAACAATTTATTGTATTAAAATACCACAATTTTTTATTTCAATATACAATTTAATTCTGTACATACATCCAAATGGGTTTGTCCCTTTAAAAGATATTTCTATGGGAAAGTTCCAAACAAATAATTCATCTCCATTGTCACTTCTTTTAGCAACTTGGGATATTCCTTCTTCGATTCCCTGAATAAATAAGAAAGTTAATTTTTAAACATGTCTATTATTTTTTTTAAAATTAAAATTAAAAGTTTTAATCTACTAACCGAAGTTATATCCCAGTCAGAACCACAAGCATAACAATACTTGCAGTAAACATTGTCATAACCTGGAAAATCTCCTGATTCTATTTCACCAATAACAGAAAGGAGAAAACCAGTCATTAGCCCTGTGGGGAAAAATAATGTTAAATAAATAGAATATGTGTCCCCATGCTTACATAGCTACTTTACAGGCATTATTATCACAAAAATAATAATTTAGAGAAATATTAAAGATTAACTTAGTTTAAAAAAAAATCATAATTATTTTATTATGAATGGCCTAAAAATTAGTTTTTTATTATGTCTAGGTCATGATTTTTAATAACTAATAATTGGTCTGCCTCAGAATAGTAAAGTTTCTTTAGTGGGGCAGTATAATTTACAACCATGAATTTTGTTAGGATAGGTGTCAGTTGATTACAAATAAATTTAAAAACTATATTTCTAAACAGTTTTACTAGAATGGACTACAAAGTCCCGAGGGAAAATAAATTAAAATGTATGCACAGCTATGCAATTTTGATTATTCCAAAACAAAAACAGTAATGAAAATGGAAAACCAAATAAAAATATGCTCTTTTTTAATTCATGCAAAACAAATATTCATTGATAAAACAATTAAATAATAAATCTATATTAGCACTCAACTGTAAATTATCCTAGTTTTTAGAATTAAGGTGAGTAAAAACTGGGTCGACCTAGTACTGCTTTGTTTACCTTCTCCGTTTGTTGGTTGGTTACTATGGCAACGGTGACCACAGCCATTTTAGCAGATTTCCCTTAAGAGAAATAATCTATTGAGGTTGTACTCATGACGCGATTTTCAAAAAATGTCCTCAAATGTCCATCGATCCTGCCAAGGAGATGACGGAAATGAGGTCGCATTTTTTGTTTTATGGTTACCAAACTCGAAATTAATGCGTTTTATGTAAAAATAAAGACAAATTTCGTTAGAATTGAAATATCTCCGTTACTAGAAGTCGCATTGAAAAATGGCATAGAACCAATCTTATTGCAAATTAAATGAACTATAATTATTATTATATTCATTTATTCCCTATCTTGAATATTAAACAAGATATTTGAATTTTTTTAGTTTTCCTTCAGCAGATCCCCCCCCCCTACCCTCCTACCCACGTCACATAAACAATACTCTGTTACCACCAGGTACCACTTTATTCGAAGCTTAAATACCAAATATTGTTTTCAAGAGATCGTTATTATATGAGATACATGAAAATACGCTCTTTTGTCACTCCCTTCCCGTCTTTGGTTCTTGAATTACTAAAAGTCGAGTGATTGACTTAATATTCATGATACAGAAATTGGTATAGAACAACAACTATAGATCAACCAATTTTCAATAAGATTTGTCCTATACAGTGTTTCGACCCGACTATATAACAGAGATATTAACAAATTTCGGAATTGCCTGGTACTCATCGGTAGGCAACCCATTTAAAGACGATTTTTAAATCATAAATAAAAAAAAAACACTTTATTATTTAAAATAACACTTCTAGGATTTATAAATGACAAAATGGTTAACGGGAGACCACTCATTATTTACAGGTAAAATATTTACTGGTTCAAAAACGGTTATCGATATTATATAGCGGTACATGGTACATGGTGGTTCATACTAGACTGACTCAAGGTATGTATATATAAGGGGACTGGCTTACAGTGGTCTCGAACGTCAATGAGCGAAATCGGTAGAGCTGCCAACTAAAATCGGTACATTTGTACCTAAAATCCGTATATAACAAAAAAAAAATACACTTTTCAATCAAATTCGTTTATTTAACAAAACAATCCACTTATTATTACATTATAATAACATAAAAATCAATTTTCAACATAAAAATCAACTTACGACTTAAACATATGAGGTTTAACATAAAAATCTGCCCAACATCTGGGTTGCTCTAATATGTACTTGAGCGTTAAAAGATAATTATATATGTATATACAATTTTGAACAGACCTTATTTTCGTCATCTCCTGGGTAGGATTGATGGACATTTGAAGAAATTGTGAAAAATTCGAAAATCGTGTCATGAGTACGACCTCAAAAGATGATTTCCCTTAAGGGAAATCTGATAAAATTTAAATGGGTGTTCATAGTGTCCTGAAATGTATTTATGAACTTCTACTTTATGCTCTAAGGCTAAAGGCTAAAATCAGTATATGACAACAAAAAAAAAAATACAATTTTCAATCAAATTCGTTTATTTAACAAAAAATCCACTTATTATTATATTACAATATCATAAAAATCAATTTTCAACATAAAAATATGAGGTTTAACATAAAAATCTACTTACAACATAAAAATATAATAACATAAAAATCAGCGTATCTACTAACTTACATCTAACATACTTATTATATTAATATATCATATTGTGGCAATTATTAATTTGCCAGCGTCAAGTTAAAGAAAGACAAAAACTGGAAATTTAGAGATTTTGAAAGTTAAACAAGTTGCACACCAAAAACGGAAATCTAAAAATTAAATTATTTTTCATAATGTTTCGGATCGTGCCGATGTCCTTTGGCCATAGCTGCAGTCATTTTTAATTAATTTCTAAGCCATAACAATTAGCATCCATGAAAAGTCGTTTTGAATGGAGTAGGCTAGTGATTGACTCAGTAGACAGCCTATTTCTCTGTTTTGTTTTCATAAAATTAATTTGAGAAAATATGCGCTCAACATTGGCAGATGAATGGGGGAGTGATAAAATATTAAACATAGAAGTAGTTAACAAGGGAAACATTTGAGTCTCTTCGCCACGCTTTAGCAAACTTACTTCATCCCAAAATAGTTCTACGTCATTAGAAAATGTTTTCATTTGATCACAATTTCTTAGATTACGCCACTCTGTATCAATCCCCAATAACTCTGCTCATTCATACTTACTGTAAGGGGGAGTGATCAAATATTATACATAAAACTAGTTAACAGGGGAAACATTTGAGTCTCTCTTACTTACTTCATCCCAAAATAGTTCTACGTCATCAGAAAATGTTTTCATTTGATCACAATTTCTTAGAGTGCGCCACTCTGTATCTATTGTTTGGAAATCATTGTCCTGAACAATATTAGGAGAGAGCCTGTTAATAGGTACTATCGAAATATATGGACCAATCCGCAATAACTGCTCATTCATACTTGCTGTAAGGTGATTCCCCGTAACATTAAACATAAATGAAAAGAGTTGCCAACACAAAATTGTGAAATCGGTAGAAAAATCAGGAGAATTTCCATATATTTTCTGAAATCGTGGAAAAATCATTGCATTTCGGTGTTTTGGTAGTACAGAGTCCATTTCGGTAGAAATACCGAAAAATCAGTAGGTTCGAGACCACTGCTGGCTTATCTTAGTCATTCTGTTTCTTTTGTTATCATGAAAATGAGTGATCGTTTATTAACATTACTTGGCGATCGTTTATTAACACCACTTGGTGATCGTTTATTATTACACTATTTGGACAGCTATCTAGCAGAGTTCATGTTGCAGACGGCGGCCGGGGACGACTTCTTTATTGAAGCTCCTTCCAACGTTTTAGGCTAACTCTAATTTATAATTACATTTTGTCATTCGAATAAAATCTAGAAGTGTTATATTAAATGATAAAGTGTTTTTCTTTTTATAATCGTCTTTAAAAGGGTGGCCTCCCGATAATCGATAAGTACCATTTCCCCCCTCCCACTGGTCCGATTTAACCATTAACGAACTTCAACTTAATGAATCTTTCTCATTTTCGTGAATGAAATGAATCTTACATAAACGGGCCTCATTTTCGTCATCTCCTGGATAGGATTGATGGACATTTGAGGAAATTCTTCGAAAATCGCGTACGACCCAATAGCAAATCAATAGCTAATTTTCTGAAAATCTGCTAATAGTTTTCAATAAAATTAATATGTTATATTCAAATATATTTGAGTTATAGTTTTTTTTTTCCGGTGAAGAATATTTCTGTCTATTATCGGTTCAGCTCTGAGAGGTTGGCAGACCTGTTTGTTTACAATTCAGACGCTTCCTGTGGAGGTTATTAAAATGTAAATTGACTGAAGAATGTCTCATTATCATTTGTATTTATCCACTTAATATTCACGGTGGTGTTAAGTGTTACAAGTGTATAGATTTATCTATTGTAAAACTTCACTTAAGAAATCTGCTTTGATTACGCAGCTCCTGCATGACGGACTTTTTTGTTTACCACTATTCGATTAGTTGGAGGGTTGAAAAGGATTATTTTAGCCTTTACATTTCTTCTGAGGGGTTAGTGACAGTCTAAAATATCAATATGTATACCAAAGAGAACGATTTGGAGAGGATGTGCTCTCTTAAATTGTAAAACATTATTATAAATTGTCCATTTTCCGGAATGTTACTCATTTGTTTTGTTTTTATTATTATTATTTATTAACTTCCTCTTTTTGCAACAAAGACTAATTGGGGTGGCTTATCAACAGGTTACCACTCTTTTCTAGCCAGGGTGGGACTAAGGATTTTATTTAATGAATTCCGTCACTAAATAAATTCCTATTGCCCAATGTTTGGGGGACGGTGACGGGGACTAAAGGGAAATCTGCTAAAACGAATATAGTTTATGTCATAACCCCCTGGCAGCAGGCAAGTCTTACTTAGATCTAATAATATTGAATGGCAAACATTCCTTAAATATTCGTATAGAACGTATATAAGAAGTTGGTCGCCATTTCTTGTCTTTTCGCAGGCCCTCTTCCTTTGGCAGTTTATAATTCGTGCCGAATCTGCTGATAGCGACTTCCGGAGGGAGTGACTTCCCCACGCGACTGATAAAGTATCTAGAACCCTAACTCTGATATAAGAGCAGGCCAGGGGTTTACCTCTGCCTTCTGATTCTGGGAACTACTCCGAAAATAAGCAATGTTTGTCCCAGTTATTTCTATATTGTGCAAATGAGGCGCATTTTTAATATTAAATTCCATTTACTTCTATCTATTCCAATTAAAATTATTATTATTCCTTACAAATAAATGCACTTAAGGCAAGATTATTCGGTATAGAAGAGGTCTCATAGAAAGCCAATTTAGCTATTGAGGTTGTACTCATGACACGATTTTTGAAACATTTTAGGCCTCCCTTACAATCCCCACTCCTGCTCTATCTGCCGGGCTGATTTGTGACGCTAAACCATCCAGTGCGTCACCCAAACTCATACAAAACATTCATTCAAATCGGTCCAGCCGTTTAGGAGGAGTTCAGTGACATATACACGCACAGTAGAATTATATATATATATATATATATATATATATATATATATATATATATATATATACGTCTGTTGCCACTCTATAGGTCGCAATTTATGTGTTATCATTACCAAACTCGATATATAATCGTTTTATGTAAAAAGAAAGATCAAGTTCGTCAACGGATGAAATCGGACCAGTGGGAGTGGAGGGGGTTTAAAGGAGGAGAATTTGGAAAATTCGAAATATTTCCGTTGTTATGCGAGGGATCAAAAATTGTAAATTCAATCGACAAAAAATATTGTTATACGCACATTTTCTTTACTATGAATATTATCCGAGATACATGGAATTTTTAATTTTGAACCCTCAGTAGACCCCCATTCCTACTCATCTCATATTAACAACCGTTATAACATGAACCTCTTTATTCTAAGCTTAAATTCCAAATATTGTTTTCAGGAGATCTTTATTATGGGAAATACATACGAAAATACTTATTTGATCTATACCAGGGGTCAGCAACCTTTTTAATCAACGGGCCAATTTAAATTTTAAATTTTTTTAATGGGCCGCACATAAAGTAACAATTATTAATACATTAAAAAACTTTATATATAATAAACATTAGAATAGAAGCATATAAAAATTAAAAAAAGTAAAATTTTATATATAAATTTTAATGCAAAATAAAAACAAACGAACAGAAAAACAAATTTACTTGAAATTTTTAAGCAGACATTTGGCACTGTTTTTTCGGTACAAGATAATCAATATCAGCCGGAATTGATGAAGTAGCTACACGTATGCAGCTTTCTAATCGTGCATCAATCAGTCTTGATAGGTGGTCATTTTTAGCAGATTTCCCTTAAGGGAAATCAGCTATTGAGGTCGTACTCATGACGCGAGTTTTGAAAAATTTCCTCAAATGTCCATCGATCCTACCCAGGAGATGACGAAAATGAGGTCCGTTCAAATTTATATATAACTCATAAAACTCGCGTCATGAGTACGACCTCAATAGATGATTTCCCTTAAGGGAAATCTGCTAAAAATGACCACCTATCAAGACTGATTGATGCACGATTAGAAAGCTGCATACGTGTAGCTACTTCATCAATTCCGGCTGATATTGATTATCTTGTACCGAAAAAACAGTGCCAAATGTCTGCTTAAAAATTTCAAGTAAATTTGTTTTTCTGTTCGTTTGTTTTTATTTTGCATTAAAATTTATATATAAAATTTTACTTTTTTTAATTTATATATATATATATATATATATATATATATATATATTTGTCTGTTAACGCTCTAGCGGTCGCATTTTGTTTGATCGTTACCAAACTTCATATTTAAGCGTTTTACGTAAAAAGAGAGATCAAGTTCGTTAATGGCTGAAATCGGACTAGTGGGAGGGGGGGTTTAGAGGGGGGGATTTTTGAAAATTCAAAATATCTCCGTTGTTATGCGTCGGATCGAAAAATTGTATAGAATCAATCTTATTGTAAATTAAATTTACTATAAATATTGTTTTATACATTTATTCAGTATCTTGAATATTAACCGAGATATTTGTATTTGTATTGTGTGTGTGGTCGACGGAACCCCGCCATGTTCCGGACTCTCTGCCGAGAGCTCTGGTGGCCGTTTCCAGAACTATTCGTCCCTCGTGAATAGGTTTAGAGATCCCTTCCTACTACAGCTGTTATTAGGCGGATTTCTCTATTGTAAAACTTCACGTGGGAAATCTGCTTAGTTTACGCAGCCCCTGCGTGACGGACTTTTGATTAATTTCACGGTTGAAAATAATTGTTCACAAACACACGTACTTCCGAACAGAGACATCATTTACTTTGCATTTTTCGTCAAAAGTGGAAATTTCCCAGGGCTCACATACGATTTATAAAAATTTTGATGTTCATATTGATTGTTTGAATAAGTCGCCGACAAGTGATTAACTCTTCACAAAAAATTGTTTCGGTTTAGTATGTACTACCATTAAATAATTATTAAAATTAATTTTTTGCAATATATTGATGAGAGAAAGTCAATAAAATAAATTCAATTTTAGAAATGCTTGGCGGGCCGCATATACATGTTGAAAGGGCCGCAAGCGGCTAGCGGGCCGCGTGTTGCTCATCCCTGATCTAAACCATACTTGACATTTAACTGTTTCACTCAACACAAAAGATCATACTGTGTTACTGGCAGAAATCGCACGAGGAATAAGGGGGGTTTAGAGGGGGGGGGGTCAAAAATTCAAAATACCCCGTTATTATGAGTCGAATCGAAAAATGTTATACAATCAATATATTTAAAATACTGATGCTCTATAATTGCTGTTCTATATATTTTTTCGTAACTGAAATATTAAACGAGTAATTCGTATTTTCTGGTTTTCAATCGGGGGGGGGGGGGGAGGGGTCAACAGAACATATTTGCATGTATCTCTTATAATAAAGGTCTCTTGAATACAATGCTTCGTAAAATATTTAGAACAATATTTTGTTAATTATCTAGAACAATATTTTGTAAAATATTTAGAACAATATTTTCTAAAATATTTAGAACAATATTTTGTAAAATATTTAGAACAATATTTTGTAAAATATTTAGAACAATATTTTGTAAAATATTTAGAACAATATTTTGTAAAATATTTAGAACAATATTTTGTAAAATATTTAGAACAATATTTTGTAAAATATTTAGAACAATATTTTGTAAAATATTTAGAACAATATTTTGTAAAATATTTACAACAATATTTTGTAAAATATTTACAACAATATTTTGTAAAATATTTAGATCAATATTTTGTAAAATATTTAGAACAATATTTTGTAAAATATTTAAAACAATATTTTGTAAAATATTTAGAACAATATTTTGTAAAATATTTAAAACAATATTTTGTAAAATATTTAGAACAATATTTTGTTAATTATCTAGAACAATATTTTGTAAAGTATTTAGAACAATATTTTGTAAAATATTTAGAACAATATTTTGTAAAATATTTAGATCAATATTTTGTAAAATATTTAGAACAATATTTTGTAAAATATTTAAAACAATATTTTGTAAAATATTTAGAACAATATTTTGTAAAATATTTAGAACAATATTTTGTAAAATATTTAAAACAATATTTTGTAAAATATTTACAACAATATTTTGTAAAATATTTAGATCAATATTTTGTAAAATATTTAGAACAATATTTTGTAAAATATTTAGATCAATATTTTGTAAAATATTTAGATCAATATTTTGTAAAATATTTAGAACAATATTTTGTAAAATATTTAAAACAATATTTTGTAAAATATTTAGATCAATATTTTGTAAAATATTTAGATCAATATTTTGTAAAATATTTAGAACAATATTTTGTAAAATATTTAAAACAATATTTTGTAAAATATTTAGAACAATATTTTGTAAAATATTTAGAACAATATTTTGTAAAATATTTAGAACAATATTTTGTAAAATATTTAGAACAATATTTTGTAAAATATTTAGAACAATATTTTGTAAAATATTTAGAACAATATTTTGTAAAATATTTAGAACAATATTTTGTAAAATATTTAAAACAATATTTTGTAAAATATTTAGATCAATATTTTGTAAAATATTTAGAACAATATTTTGTAAAATATTTAAAACAATATTTTGTAAAATATTTAGAACAATATTTTGTAAAATATTTAAAACAATATTTTGTAAAATATTTAGAACAATATTTTGTTAATTATCTAGAACAATATTTTGTAAAGTATTTAGAACAATATTTTGTAAAATATTTAGAACAATATTTTGTAAAATATTTAGATCAATATTTTGTAAAATATTTAGATCAATATTTTGTAAAATATTTAGAACAATATTTTGTAAAATATTTAAAACAATATTTTGTAAAATATTTAGAACAATATTTTGTAAAATATTTAAAACAATATTTTGTAAAATATTTAGATCAATATTTTGTAAAATATTTAGAACAATATTTTGTAAAATATTTAAAACAATATTTTGTAAAATATTTAGAACAATATTTTGTAAAATATTTAAAACAATATTTTGTAAAATATTTAGAACAATATTTTGTTAATTATCTAGAACAATATTTTGTAAAATATTTAGAACAATATTTTGTAAAATATTTAGAACAATATTTTGTAAAATATTTAGATCAATATTTTGTAAAATATTTAGAACAATATTTTGTTAATTATCTAGAACAATATTTTGTAAAATATTTAGAACAATATTTTGTAAAATATTTAGAACAATATTTTGTAAAATATTTAAAACAATATTTTGTAAAATATTTAGAACAATATTTTGTAAAATATTTAGAACAATATTTTGTAAAATATTTAGAACAATATTTTGTAAAATATTTAGAACAATATTTTGTAAAATATTTAGAACAAATAAAATATTTGTAAAATATGTAAATAATATATTAACAATATTTAGAAAATATTTTTTAAAATATTTAGAAAAATATTTTGTAAAATATTTAGAACAATATTTTGTAAAATATTTAGAACAATATTTTGTAAAATATTTAGAACAATATTTTGTAAGCCCCCCCCCCCATCTTTAAGAGGGTCAATTTGCTAGAGCCTTCGGGCTTTATGTAATAACAAATAAAAGCATTTATTACTTGATGAATACAATATTTTTAAATAACAAACTATAAAAAACACTTACGTCCGCACATACAACAATTGATCCCCAACATCTGGGTTGCTCTAATATGTACTTGAGCGTTAAAAGATAATTATATATGTATATACAATTTTGAACAGACCTTATTTTCGTCATCTCCTGGGTAGGATTGATGGACATTTGAAGAAATTGTGAAAAATTCGAAAATCGTGTCATGAGTACGACCTCAAAAGATGATTTCCCTTAAGGGAAATCTGATAAAATTTAAATGGGGGTTCATAGTGTCCTGAACTGTATTTATGAACTTCTACTTTATGCTCTAAGGCTAAATGCTAATTGAGAAGCTTTTTTTGCCAGGGTGGGACCAAGGATTTTATTTAATGAATTCGTTACAAAATATCCTGAAATTATTGCCTAAGTTGGAATCTAACCCACTGCTACAAGTATAAAAGTCCGCCACGCAGGGGCTGCATTAACTTAGCAGATTTCCCACGTTCGTTACGTATTTTCATTTATCTCAAAACGTAAAAGTCCAATAAGAACAAAATATTGTATTTAGGCTTCAAATAAAGTGCTTCATAACATAATAGCATATCGTTAATATTAGATGAGTAGGAGTGGGGGTTTACTTGAAGGGTTTGGGAAAATGATTAAACAGATAACTTTGGATAAAAACTTCTATTTGAAAAGGCAGCTACAATACAAGGCAACATGTTGTGGTAGACTACAAAAATTCCCGCCAGAGTGCTCTCTCTGTTCCCAGGACCAATGCCTGCTATATTTGATTGGAAATATTGATCACAAAATAACCAACACTTCCCCTTGAGCGATATTTCCAAAAACAATACAATTTACTTTGTAAAACAATACAATTTACTTTATAAGTCCAAAACACTTGAAAAAATATTCATGTTTTTCCCTACTTAAAGGTTTCGTCAAAATATCAGAGAGCATTTCTTCTTCTTTTTGTCATTTTTCTTCTTTGTAGATTTCTTCTTCTTTTTGTCATTTTTCTTCTTCGGAGATTTCTTTTTGTCATTTTTCTTCTTTGGAGATTTCTTTTTCTTCTTTTTGTCATTTTTCTTAAACGAATTCAGTTCGTCTTCCATCGCCAATCTCCATTGCTTGGAGTACGGACCTTTGAGCGCCTCATCTGCGGTCAATGGTTCTTCAATGGGGTTCAGTGCAGCTAGATATGTAACGAAATCACTCATATCTTTTGGTTTCGGCACACGTCTGGATCGTCGAACCTGAGGTGAGTTCTCCTCCTGGATATCTGGCTCGCTAGAGACAGATCCTGGCACTGAATCATCAGAATCAGTCTGATGGTCGTATCCTGATTCCGTATTCTCATCAGAAACGTCCTCTTGTGAATTGGTAGTATCCTGGAGAGCAGGCGGCTCATCCACATCTAAAAATACTGACGTAGTAGGCAGCTGTCGAGGCTTATGTCTTTCTTGGTTTGAAGTTTCAAGAAAAACAACATCTCGACTCATAGTAACCTTCTTCGTTTCAGGATCAATTAATCGATATCCTTTGATTTCCTCTGAGTATCCGACAAAAATGTATTTTGCCGATTTAGGATCCCATTTTCTTCGGATTTCCTTGGGAACCTGTGCCATAGCCGGACATCCAAAAATCCTCAAGTGAGACATATCAGGCCTCTTACCATACCACGCTTCATATGGAGTCCTCCCGACAACAGCCTTTGTCGGTGCGCGATTGTTGAGGTAAACGGCTGTAGAAACAGCTTCTGCCCAATAGCTTTTGGGCAAACCAGCATCCTGTAACATAGTGCGAGCCTTCTCCACAATGGATCTGTTGGCTCGTTCAGCCACTCCGTTACTCTGTGGCGAGTACCTAACGGTCAGTTGATGCCTGATTCCTGCAGAAATAAGTCCAGCTTTGAATTTTGAGTTGACGAACTCAGTCCCATTGTCAGACCTCACACACTTGATTTTCTTCCCAGTCTGAGTTTCAACCAGAGCCCGAAATTCAGCAAAAATATCACTCACTTTGTTCTTTTCTGAAAGAAAATACACGAATGTGTAACGAGAGAAGTCGTCAATTAAGGTGAAAAAATATTTACTTCCACCTATGGATAAATTTTAGTTTAATAGTCAAGATAGTGAAAAAATGTACATAACATCATTTATAGAACATTACATTTGCAATAGGATTAGCTCTATACAATTTTTCGACACAACTCTTAATAACGGAAATATTAAGAATTTTTGGAATTCTCTCCCTCTAAACCCCTTCCCTCCCACTGGTCCGATTTCAGCCGTTAACAAACTTACTTTTTATATAAAACGATTATATATCAAGTTTAGTAACGATAAGACAAAATTTGCGTCCGCTAGAGCGATAACAGACATATACTGTATATACAATTTTGAACGGACCTCGTCATCGAGATTTTCGCCATCTAATAGGTAGGATCGATGGACATTTGAAGAAAAATTTTGAAAACCGCTTCATGAGTACGACCTCAATAGCTGATTTCCCCCAAGGGAAATCCGCTAATACGTGAATTTAGACCAATGCCTTAACTCATCATGTAGCTCCCACCCAGTGGTCTCGAACGTCAATGAGCGAAATCGGTAGAGCTGCCAACTAAAATCGGTACATTTGTACCTAAAATCGGTATATGACAAAAAAAAATACAATTTTCAATCAAATTCGTTTATTTAACAAAAAATCCACTTATTATTATATTATAATAACATAAAAATCAATTTTCAACATAAAAATATGAGGTTTAACATAAAAATCTACTTACAACATAAAAATATGAGGTTTAACATAAAAATCTACTTACAACATAAAAATATGAGGTTTAACATAAAAATCTACTTACAACATAAAAATATAATAACATAAAAATCAGCGTATCTACTAACTTACATCTAACACACTTATTATATTAATATATCATATTGTGGCAATTATTAATTTGCCAGCGTCAAGTTAAAGAAAGACAAAAACTGGAAATTTAGAGATTTTGAAAGTTAAACAAGTTGCACACCAAAAACGAAAATCTAACAAATTAAATTATTTTTCATAATGTTTCGGATCGTACTAATATTCTTTGGCCATAGCTGCAGTCATTTTTAAATTAATTTCTAAGTCATAACAATTAGCATCCATGAAAAGTCGTTTTGAATGGAGTAGGCTAGTGATTGACTCAGTAGACAGCCTATTTCTCTGTTTTGTTTTCATAAAATTAATTTGAGAAAATATGCGCTCAACATTGGCAGATGAATGGGGGAGTGATAAAATATTAAACATAGAAGTAGTTAACAAGGGAAACATTTGAGTCTCTTCGCCACGCTTTAGCAAACTTACTTCATCCCAAAATAGTTCTACGTCATTAGAAAATGTTTTCATTTGATCACAATTTCTTAGATTACGCCACTCTGTATCAATCCCCAATAACTCTGCTCATTCATACTTACTGTAAGGTGATTCCCCGTAACATTATACATAAATGAAAAGGGTTGCCAACACAAAATTGTGAAATCGGTAGAAAAATCAGGAGAATTTCCATATATTTTCTGAAATCGTGGAAAAATCATCGCATTTCGGTAGTACAGAGTCCATTTCGGTAGAAATACCGAAAAATCGGTAGGTTCGAGACCACTGCTCCCACCGGAAGCAGCTAATGAAACGAAAACAATACTAATATATTTAATTAAAAATAACAGAACGCAGTAGTTGTATAAGAACATAAAAATTCCACTGGAACATACAACAGGTGTTAGAGGAAATGTTCTGCCTTAATGGGATAAAGTACCTACCGAGGTGTCTTTAGTTTGTGAGTTGCCAGCAGCTCATGCAGACCATCATGGAATCCGGTGAAAGTAGCCCAAACCTCCAGGTACTTCTTAACTACGGACGTGCGATCCATACTACTGCTGTTCTGCACATTTCAAATTAGCGTATCCCATCGGCACTCTTCCACCTGATGCCATCTTATGATAAGGTAATCAACAGAAGCTAGGTTAAACATCTGTTAGAATGCTAGACATCCTCTTCAGATTGTTTCCAACTTTTCTGCTCATAGATGTCTACCATGATCCTGTCCTGGTAACCAACAAGACAGTGATGATTGCTATCTTCCCTTTCTGTACTTCGTCCCTTACTTGAATATTATTAGTTGTTTTTTTCCCCTTCTCTTTGTTTCAGCCTTCTGTACACACACACTCCTCACTCCTGAGATTTCCACTTAGCTAATATAAGTTTTCTTTACATAACGTTCTCATTTTAGAAGATATAGAGGATAATATTTTGTATATAAATTAGCCTAATCTTTATGAAGAGCCAAAGGCTAGCTGTGTGAGTTAAGGTGTTGGGCTTAATGCTCTTCGTAGAACAAGAGTCCTGAGTTTGATTCCAACTTGGACAACAGGAATTTATTTAGCGTTAAATAAAATTCTTAGTCACACCCAGGCCAGGAGAGCTTGACACCCTTTAGATAACCTGTCCCAATGAGCCTTAGTATCATAAAGTGGACATGAATAAACAACACATCTTCATGAAACAATGGTTAATTTGTATGAAATAAAATGCAGAATTTTTACTTTGTTAGTTATTTTTAGAAAGAAGTTATTTATTCATCAACTGCTTTTAAATGATTGATTGAAAATTTCTTTTAAATGGCACATTTTGAAGAAGAGAAAATAAACAAGAAACTAAAGGATAAAGAGATGTGATGGTTATCTGTAAAAGTGTGAGATTAATACTCATTCTTTCAATTTTTGTTCACAGTTTCAAATGAATATGAATTTCCAATTAATAATTTGTGGCGGGGTGAGGCCAAGGCTCTCTATATGGACTGTAGGGTGTTGATTATTTTTAAGTTGTCATGTATTTTTTATTTTATTTGTGCTTTTAATTCTACTAATCACTTAGTATTAATATAAAAATTTATTACTTATTTCATTTGTTAGATTTTATTTTCAATTTTTGAATCAAATTATATTGCCTTTATCCGTTTTTATTCCTAATATATTGCTTCTTTGTGAAATTATTGACTAGTTACCATTCTTATAGAATAACTAGTCTCCCTACACTTCTTCAAGAAATCTTAAGAAACTGTTATCTG
The DNA here is from genome assembly GCA_019009955.1 of Riptortus pedestris. NCBI lineage: Eukaryota > Metazoa > Arthropoda > Insecta > Hemiptera > Alydidae > Riptortus > Riptortus pedestris. The sequence continues at coordinate 47,163,911 of CM032231.1, read as the reverse complement.
CTATTTTCACTTCCTTCCTATTGTGATAATATCCCTGTACGTACTATATTTTTGGTCTTCCCCTGGAGCGCCTTTTCTTATCAGCCCTCTATTTATATTATCATTTCATATAAACATCACCGGCGAGCTCAGTTTACCAGACCACAATATGACTTTGTGGAAGGCACTTCTTGGCTTGGCCCTCCTCTCTGGCTGGGCTGGAGCTGATGAAGTGATAGCTCACCAGAACCCGTAAGTGACTAAATTTATTAGCTATATTTTAACATTCTTGTAACTTTATTTGTTGCCTTATTTTGAGTAGAATAGTTCGTTGATACACCTCTCCCATATAGGACTTTCTATGGGATTGATTTACCCTTTAATAAATCTTATAATAGTATTTTAAATTTTCTGAATCAATGCTCTTTAAATGTATTGTTTGGTATTTTAAGTAAATTACTTTAGTTTGCTATAAGTACATATTACAATGCCTTGAAACAAAGATTTCGGCAGTGTAGGATTAATATTCATAGTAATAAATTGTAATATAGTAGTTCTGTTATAATTGAGAAATTGTAAATTTTAACATTCTTCCTTTGAATCAAAAGATAATTGGAAATTCATTTTCCTTATTTACTTGTTTTGCTCTATTAGTAAATGGAACCCAAAATTCCATATGCAGAAGTAGTATGACTACTACTCCCATGGTCCACTATTTGCAGTTAAGAAGTACTATGAAGTAGTTGAATACATAGTGTTCACCTACCCTCAGTGGCAGTCACTGTCCCTTCATGAACTGTTGATCCAGTTATTTTCATATTTTTGTTATTACTTATTAGCTGTAAATAATTCAGTCTTGACTTGCCCATTATGTAGTACAAATTCCCTAGATTTAGTTATGATTCATTTCTGAAATTAAAAAAAAACAACAAAAAACTCAATTTTACTTTATTATTACTTAAAAATACAATAATTTTTATCTTTTAGTAGAGGTTCAAGACACCATTAAGCAAACTTTAGGAAGATGTTATTATTCCTTGTTAGTAATTAAATGATCAAATGGGACAAATTATGAAGCCAAAATAGTCGCAGACTTTCCTTTTTGATAGGGAGGGGAACAGCAAAAAAAGAGAGCCTAATTTATGTTATGCGTAAAAATCTCTTTTCAAACAAGAAACATATTTTGTATAACATATTTCAATGTAGCATATTTAATTATGTAAAGGACAATAAATATAATACTGTATATTTGAATCTCTAGTTTCAGAATTTGAGTCTATTTAAATTTATCTTCTAGGCCTTAGCCTAGCCAGCTAGTCAACTTCCCATTTCCTACCTTGCTTTAAGTTTACATTTTTGTTATTGATTTCTCCTTTACTTTATATATTTATTTATTATTTCTCTTACTTTATATATTTATTATATTTTTACATCAAATTATTGAGGAGGGGAATGATACTCTCGCCATCGCTCATTTATTATTGGGGGTGACCTCCTTCCTTTTTCCCATATTTTGTAAACCAGTAATAGTGGTAAACTACAAATTCCTAATAAGTAATAATTAAAAATAAATGTGGGTCAAGTTGTACATGATAGTTGAAAGGAATCAACTACTATCTCTTTCCTATTCAGTGTTCCAGTTTTTTTAAAAGATAAAATATAATTGTGAATCATTAACAAATTATGCAATTTTTTTTGTTTTTCTTGTATTGTCATTATTGTTCTTAAGTATTAGTTTTAATGTTTAATGTTGATATAAATTTGATATTCATGATTTACTTTCTTTTATTCCTAAATTTTTTTTTTTTACTTCATTGGTGTAGATACCTTGTCTAGAATATAGCCTCTGTAACCCTTAGGCCTATATATAGCCTTAAAAATCTGGACATACAAGATAAAAATTAAACAAAATTTCATATAGCCTACCTATGTCTCAAACATGAAAAACATTTATATAGAAATTGTTGTTTTGGATTTCTATGCTACCTTTTGCTAAACTAAAAAAAAAAAATAATTATTTCTTGTTCACAAGGTTGAGTTGTGTGATTGGTTCACTAAGGAACACTTTGAAAATTTTTATAACAAAAAAATAGTTTTGGTGGTAGTTTTTTAAAAATTATTTTCAAATTTAACCCTAATAATTCTTAAATTAGCCATAAGAAAAATTTAAAAAAATATATAAAAATAAAAGTCCATCACGCAGGGGCTGCGGAAACTAAGGAGATTTCCCTTGCGAAGGTTTACAATAGATAAATATACATGCAGGTAACACTACCATGAATGCTCAGTAAATTTACAATACAAGTTAATAATCTCTACAACGGAAAGCGGCTGAATTGTAAACAAACAGGCCAGCCAACCTCGTAGCGCTGCATAGACAGATCGGAAAGACAAACAATTAATCAAATATATCTGAATATAACATATTAATTTTATTGAAAACAATTAACTAAAGCTAGTGCTGTAATTTGTAATGAATCAGAATCAGTTTTATTTCAACCACTCAAATTTTAGTAATCCAAAAACAAAAGAAGGGGGGTCAACAGAACGTATTTGCATATATCTCACAAAGTAAAAGTTCAATGAAAACAAAATTTGGTATTTAGGCTTCGAATAATATGGTTTATTATATAACAGAGTATTGTTTATGTAACACTAGTAGAAGTGGGGGTTTACTGAAGGCTGAAAACTGAAAAGTGCAAATATCTCTGTTAATATTCAAGATAGAGAATAAATGTGTAAAACAATATTTATAGTACACTAGCTAAGGTACCCGGCGATCCCCGGGAAATCATTGCTGACTGACTAATGATGGTATTTTTATAGCAAGACTTCAATGTGTACAATTGCACTTCTCTCCACGATGTATTATTTTTTCAAAACAGCCAATCCTAAAGTGTAACTTTCAGGGTTAATAGAATAGAAATTTTAGTTTTGAAGAATATATGAAAATGGGTTCCTAATCTATCCCTCATGACTTTTTGACTCTCGGTTTTTGAATAATTCAAACCATAATCATGGGTAACATTTATTACAATTAAATATCATCTATAATGAACATATTTCCTGCTGAAAATCAATGCAAGCACATATAGTTTTATACATAAGATTATATTCGTATTAGTAAGCCTCAGTGGAAATCACTTCCTGTCATGCCAGCATTCCACAGGAAAAAAGTAAACTCAATTAACTCCCGTCAATTTCCGCTCTCGCAGGAGCGTTATCATCATTGTTTTCCTTAGAATATTGCTTCAGAATATTATTTTAATAATTTATCTACCTGATGGAACTAAATAATAGATCCCTAACACATAATTTCATTTATGTTCAAAAAGCTAGATGAGGGGAAGAGAGCCCCCCTGCAACCTAGTAATACTTTAAACATTCATATCGAGCATATATTAAATACCAGAAATGCTCTTATAGTATATATTTCTATTAGAAATAAATAACAACGTTATTGGGAAAATAAATAAATAAATGAGGAGGCGACGGAGATTTATAAGCTCACTAATCCGAATCATACTTACAACTATCATATAAGACTAAAACATAACATCTTTTGTCATAATATGCATTTATTGCATATGACTCCCGCAATGGTTTTAGCCTATATGCCGTGTTAACTTCATTTACGGCAAAAGTGAATACAACAAAAGTTACTTTAAATAACAAAAGTAAACAACTTTTGCTATGTGCATGTTTGCCGAAAAAAAAATAGAAAATTAAAATTTCGAATTTTTACCTCAAGCCTGTCTTAAAACCCCCACTCCCGTTTGAACCTAAACATTTTAATATATCTTATAATCATGGAAGAATTAATGCTAATTCGCATACCAAGTTTCGTTAAATTCGGTTCAATCGTTTGAGCTCAACAAAATTGTTGGCTTCAGCTTTAGTTTTTAACTTATATCTCGTTTATACTTTGTTATACAGCAAAAGTGAATATAACCAAAGTTACTTTAAATAACAAAATAAACAACTTTTGTCATGTGCATATTTGCATAAAAACCAGTAGAAAAAGAAATATCGCTATTTTTAATTTCAGGCCTCCCTTATAACCCCCACTTCTGCCCGTCCCTAGAAATATTGGTATGGCTTATGAGAATTAAGGCGTCAGAGATAATACACAGAGAGTTTTATTTAGTTCGGTGGAGTCTTTTGTGCCAAATAATATTGTTGACTCCCGCTATAATTTTTAGCGTATAACGCCTTTATAATTCGGTATTCGACGATAGTGTATATAACAAAAGTTTCTCTAAATAACAAAATAAACAACTTTTCTTATGTGCATATTTGCCGAAACTCCAATAGGAAACGAAATATCACTATTTGTAATTTCAGGCCTCCCTTATAACCCCCACTCCCGCCCGTCCCTAGAAATGTTTGTATGGCTTATTATAAGGAAGGCGTTAGTACTAATTCACATACCGAGTTTGGTTTAATTCGGTTGAGTCTTTAGTGCCAAATAAAATTGTGGACTCCCGCTTTCGTTTATAGCGTATAACTCATTTGTACTTCCGTATACGGCAAAAGTGCATATAACAAAAGTTACTCTAAATTACAAAATAAACAACTTTTGTTATGGGCATATTTGCTGTAAAAGCAATAGGAAACGAAATATTGCTTTTTTTAATTTCATGCCTCCCTTATATCCCCCACTCCTGTTCGTCTTAGAGAATATTAATATAGCCTAAAGTCTAAGTTGGGCTAGTAGTAATATACATACCAAGTTTCATAAAATTCGGTTCAGCCGTTTATGCGTGAAAAGGTAACAAACAAACAAACAAAAGTTGAGACCGCTAGAGCGGTAACAGACATATATATACAGTTTTGAACAGATCTCATTTTCGTCATGTACTAGGTAGTATCGATGGACATTTGAAGAAAAATGTTTACAATTCCATCATGAGTTACGGCCTCAAAAGCTGATTTCCCTTAAGGGAAATCTGCTAAAACATAACGTGATTGGGGAACTTATTCAAGATGTTCTTTCTCTATCTTTGGGCCAGCCCATCTTTTAGAAATAAGTCAACAATGAAATTAGTTTCCACCGGTTGTCAGAAAATGTAATAAGCATTCCATTTTTCAATATCTTTTTATAACTACATTTTTGGTTACTGATTTGTTGGTTGAGTATATTTCTAATAACCCACAAATTTTACCACCCGATACAAGTTCACAAATCCTTGGATCTCTAAGTACATAGATTTACATTATATACAAACAAAAATAAGGAATTCATGAGATAATTAGGCTGAATAATGTCTTGAGGCATTATATATCATTATACTTTCAAGCTGATCATGATTGACTAAATGATTATCTTAGCATATCTCCATTAGGGAAAATCATCTATTGAGGTTATACTCATGATATGTCCATTGGTTCAACCTAAGAGATATATATTTCTGTTCTCTAGCACAATTTTTATTTGATTGTTACCATACCCGTTCATTAAACACTTATGATACACAAGTCATTTTATTATAATACTAATTTCAACTTAAATGGAACTCCCAGCAAAAAAAAACAAAGCCTAAGAAGGACCATTTTTAGTATAGTCAGTTTTTTGTATCGCCCAAATTCATAACATGGCTTCATCTTTCAGGTACAATCCACAGTTTCTTGTCCTTACTCAGTTGGCACTGCCACTCGAATCTCACTCTATTAGAGTTCTATTGCCCAGATGCCATCTAAGAAGTCTTTCTCCCCTATCACACGACTGTGACTATACTAGCTCACTGTGATAGATAGATAACTTTCTGGTTACTCTTGCTCTATGTGAAAGTATTTTGGGGTGTATAACCTATAATTATAACTCTTTGTTCCTTCATTCTTAAAAAAATGTTAATGTGCTTTTATGTTTTGAGACAGAAGTCATTCTAGAAAATGTCTGACATGCAGGGACTGCATAAACTAATCAGATTTCCCACGTGCTGGTATGACACACTAGCGAACAAGAAAGTACAGTAACTGGCTTAATAATTGAGTTAATAGAAAATGCATGGAACAACAAATTGTAGAACATAAATAGTTTAACAAACCTTTTCCTAAACATTTTTTGATCTGACTCTTAGTAACGGAGATTTTATGATTTTTTCAAATTCACTCCTCTCTAAACCCCCTCCCCCCTATTTCGGGTTTGATTTCAGTAATTAAGTAATATTATATTCAGTGATTAAGTTATATTAGTGTTGAAAGGGACAGGTAAATATCTAGTGTGGTATAGAACAAATAAAAAGTTTCGAATTAAGAACGTAAAATCTTAATTGATGATCACACAATGAATTTGCATGCATCTCATATAATAAAAGTCTTTTGAATGTTTGGTATTTAAGCTTCGGATAAGAAGGTTCATGACACAACAGGTTATTGTTAATATGACGTGTAGGAGTGGGGGCTTACTGATGGCCGAAAACTAAAATATGGAAATATCTCGGTTGATATTCAATATAGAGAAACATGTACACAACAACATTAATAGAACATTACATTTGCAATAAGATTGATTCTATACAATTTTTCGATCCAAAGAGTAATAACAGAGATATTTTGAATTTTCGAATTCGAGATAGAGAAAGAATATATATATAAATAAATTTATAGGTAATTTAATTTTCAATAAAATGTTTATGTTCAATTTTTAGTTCTGACTTATAGCAACGGAGATATTTCAAATTTTTGAAAATCCCCACTCTAAACCCCCTTCCCCACTGTTTCAATTTCTGTTATTAATGAACCTGATCTTTCTTTTTACATAAAACGATTAAATATCAAAGGTCAAACAAAAATTGCAACCACACACGTGCGCACGCATGCACACTCATGTATGTACATATGTATGTATGTATATATATAATATATATATATATATATATATATATATATATATATATATATATATATATATATATACACACATACAATTTTGAACGGACCTCATTTTCATCATCTCCTAGGTAGGATTGATGGACATTTGAGGAAATTTTTTGAAAATGGCGTCATGAGTACAACCTCAATCGCTGATTTCCCTAAAGGGAAATCTGCTAAAACAGTTGTCTAGTAGATGATTTGTGTAACAAATCTGTATTATAATAAAACTTTTCTGTACTGACTCCGATTTGTACAATTTTCATTCATTTGTACACAACTTTAAAATGCTTAATTTTAGTAAATATTAATGTCCTATTGAATGTTATATATTATTGTCATTTTAGGGACAATGCAGAAGGAGATCTACAGGCAGATCCAGGATACTACAATCCCCAAGGAGGGTAAGATTAACAAATTTATAGATATTATTTCCTCATATTTATTTGGTGTTGGTTGAAACACTTGACACAATAAATGAGTTTATTAATGCCCGACTCTAGTTGTTTATAATATGTGAATATGACATTTCAAGAAGTAAAATTTATGTTTGTCTATATATTTAGAGTGCCTTCTATCAGGTCAGCCGCTATATATCTCATAGTTTAGTAAGAGGCACATACGTAGGTAGTATTTACAGGCTACACCTGGTACATTGGCCTCGTTAACAGGTAAACCTGATTATCATGAGGCCAAACAAGGGAATAAGAGGGTCACAAGGATATGCGGTGGTTTCCCTACATCATAAGCATGGTCCTCATTTTAAATTATAAAAACTTGAAAAATATTTAGTTTTAGCTGTGATCAGAGTGGTTCAGTTTTTTATTTCCTTTTATGAAATAAAGGAAGTTTTATAATTACAAAATTTTTCAGTTTTCAGATGTTAATGAAATTGCCATTTTAACCTCCCTGAACCCATTTTGACTATTTTTGACATGGCATCTGTATGTATCTTGCGTAACTAAAACCTGTTAGCTTTAGAATGTTGAAATTTCATTTTTGGGATTGCTGTCATGTCTTAATGGGTAACTCCCCTTTTGAGCAAAATTTAATAAGGAGGAGGGGGATTTAAAGTAGGATGAAAATGAAAAATTTCAAATTTCTCCATACATATTAGAAATACAAAAAATTAGTATAGAACCTTTTAGCAGATTTCCCTTAAATGTTGTTATATACGTTTTTTCACTATCTTGATTATTAACTGAGATATTTGCATTTATTTTTAGTTTTCTGCCTTGCGTAAACCCCCTCTCCTATCCATGTCATATTAACAATAAGCTGTTATATCATGAACCCCTTCATTCCAAGGTTTTTGTTACAGGTATGGTGGACATGGAAGCTACGCTGGTCCTGGCTATGGTAGTCATGGTGGCTATAGAAGAAAAACCAGTTACCACAAGAAAACTGGATCTTATTTCCATCCAAGCTCATGTAAGGAATATATTTCCTAAATAAGTAATGTGACAATTGTTCTTTCTTTTTGTAATATATATTTATACATATTTTCAATGACATAGTAATGGTCAGTCAAATCCTAGTAATGTTAGTAAAATCAAGTCTAAAAACTGTTCAGATTTATCTGCTTTATACAACCTTACTCTCTCCTAATTTTGTATTATGAGCAACCTAGTATCCTTGTGGAAATTGGCTACTAATGCTTACAAAACTGTATGTATATCTGTATCTCCTCTAATTTAGTCATAATGCAAATAGATAAAAAATTGGGGTGTAGAATTAATTTCCAGATTATCCTATTAATGTTTTACATAGGTCACACATGAGATACTTTGAATTTTGGTCAGCCTTTAAATTTCCACATACTATAATTTACGCCTACTATAAAATTTCACATATAATGGCATGATTTTAGTCATTACCATAACTAATATTCATATATTTAATATTTTCTGTTTTGACCAACATTTAAATAATTCAGTTTCCTTTAATATTTCAAAAAATATAGCCACTAGAAAGAATAGAATAGATCCTGTTTAAAGGACTCATTAACTTTGGTTTGTGTGAATTTGAAAGAATTGGTATGTAATTTAATCATGTAAACAAACTCACTAGTCTTTTCCTTCAAAGAAATTTGCTAAAAGGATTGTAGTTTCACTTAATAAAAAGATTATTGTTTAGGAGCCCTCTTTGTTTGGCTGTGTTTAGTTAAGTTGGGGGGGGGGTTATATTTTGTTTTACTTCAGTTAGATTTATTTATAATTTAATATCATTTCTTCTAATGATTTTAGATAGTTGTGGAAAACTTGCAGCCCCTATGAATTCAGCGGTAACATGTACTTCAACGTAAGTCAATAAATTTACTTTGACTATTTTATACTATAGTGGTGTTTAACTTCTTAAAGTAAGTGAAGTAGTAATGTATTACCTTCACCTATATGATTTAAAATATATATTTAAATACATTGTTTAGGCTTTGTTCTATACTTTTATTGATTCATGTCATGGTTATATTAGTACTGCTATATTTTGACAGTGTAAAAGTATTGGTCAGACTCACAAACTATCAAAATCGCATTTTCAGAGAATTTATGGAAATGAGTATGTGACTGAATAACTTTGGTAGAAAAATAATAATAAAGCATACTTATATTTTTACTAATTATAATTATAGTGTTATTTATTTTAAAGATCAATACTTACAACAAAATTGATTCCTGAACCTGCATACAATATGTGAACTATGCACTTAGAAGGTCCCATATGAAAACTATCAAAATTAAACAAATTTATGACAAAATATTGATATTTTCAATATAATGAAATATGAGTACTATTTATTCACCACAGTTTTCCAGGTTAACAAGTTGGTCATATCTGTAGTGGAAGAACACTTCCATAATTTGGATCACTAAAGATAATTTGTCAGAGTCAGAATTTCACCTATATACTTCACATACCCAATACATTTCATAAAAATAAAATAAAAGTCGGTTTGTTAGTACATGATATAGAAAGGGTCCATACAATTTTTTATTGTGGAAAGGCATTTTTTGGGAGGCTTTTGAGTGACTTATGCAGCTCATGAAATCTGTGAAGTAGAGGGAACAGAGACAGTAACTGTATGTGCTGAAAAGGTTTAAAAAAATCAAGGATGGAAACTCATTATCATGCTTAATGAACTTATACTGCACTAAGGTACAAGAAGGAAAATCCTCTGGAAGCTGAGATCCCATTTATTTTAGACAATTTATTGTATTAAACATGGTAATGCTTAACCCTATGTACTTTAAGTTGTCAGTCATTACTTGGAGGATATAGAATTTACAAAAAATAATTAACAATCGACTTCTTCATGAAGACATGAATCCCATAGAATACTTATGAGGGCTCAAAATAGGTTACCACCACTTACAAATATTTATTTGCTTCAAACTGCCCTAGACCAACAACAGATTTTGTTCCATTATAAGAAATCCAGTATTTATTCTCTTAATGAATGGGAGACGAAGCTAGAGAATATAATATAATAAGTGTTATTTAGATCAAAACCAAGTATTAATTCTTACTTCAATTTTAATCAATTACTAATTGATTATTTCTTATTTTAAAGATTTTTTTTTTTTCAAATCATCCTGTTTAAATTGTGTTTATTAAAACTGATGAACTTCTGATCTCTTTTAATTTTGTTTACATTAAAATATGTTATAATTAATATATAAGATGGAAGTATGTCAAAATAAATTTAAAAATATGAGTATCTCTCTGTATGGCTTGTTGACAGTATCTAACTATATTTAATCATCATAAGTAACACTCTATTATATGAATGTGTGCCTCAATGTATGGAACATTACTATTATAAGTCAATTTTGTTTTGTTATTTTAGGTTATGTGTTGCCACTTGTTTAGACCATTATGTGTTTCCCAATGGTGAAACCAGCTTAACATTACGTTGTCAAGATGGTCATTGGACTGCTGAAGGGTTGGATTCTGATACAGTGCCTAAATGCAGTCGTAAGTTTTGATGTCACATATTTTGCTTATGTTTTACTGTTACAACATTGGATTTATCTCAGAATTCCCTATTCCCAAAGCTCTCACCATTCTTTTCTTTCTCAGTTTTGAAAATAATAAATTTAACTAAGAAACAAGTACCCTTTTCAAAATCTTGTTTGAAATTAACTTTCTAATTATTATTATTACTTTATACATTTTTCTTTGGAATAACTCAAATAAATAAGTTTGATATCCACTAGTAAAAGAATTAAAATTCCCCATGAGTAGTTTCTTGGAAATAAATAAATCATCCATGCTATAATAAAACCAAAGCATCATCTAGGAAAATAGGACATAAATATATGAAAATGATATGTTAAGAGGTGTGTGCGCACGTGCGTGTCACCTGTGGATAGCTATGATTCTGTGCAGTTACAGGTATGATATTACTTATTGTATTTAATCATCTCTGCAACTCTTCCTCTTCTGCAGGGAATATCACATTAATGAGTGCAAAACCTCCAAAGGCAATTTTAAATTTAAAATATTTGAAAATAAATAATTATGGTGCCTAACTTATACTGATTACATAACTTTTAGACCTTCCTGATTAAAATTGAAATATTAAGAGGTTTTACTAGTTACTATGTCGATTTTAATTTTACTGTTATTTTTTAATTTAAATGTACACTTGTTAATCTATGACTGAGGATGTCACTGAACTGGTGACAAAAACCAACTTTCCTATAAGAATATATTAATGGAACTTGCTACAACTTTTATTCACTTTCTTAAATATTTAATTTTAGCTGTCTATATGTTTTAATTTTTTTTTTATCAACACTTGCAGCATCTTGTGTGCCACAATGTCAAAATGAAGGTGTGTGCATATCTCCAAATGTTTGTCACTGCCCTGGGAACTTCTTCGGACCATATTGTCAGTATGAAAAGAAACCTTGCTATGATTTTCCTCCGACACCTATGAATTCTCATAAAGTTTGTGCTGCAGAGTAAGTATTTTTTAAAAGCTCTTCAACTTTTAGATAAAAATCATACAAATAATTTAATTACACTATATAGTTTTAGTTCAAAACATTCATTCTACTGTAGAATTAGTTCTTTAACATGTATCTATTATAGGTAAGATCTAGGCATAAACCTATTTTTTAACCTAGACGCATAAGTCTTTAAGTAAGTTATTACAATTAGTTAATTAGATTACATCTGTAAATCCTATCACCAATTAATTTCTCCAAGTATGAATGTAGTTTGGAAGTGTTTTAATTAATATCTCCTTGTTTCTGATATGCCATTCATTTTATTTTTCCATGTAAAAAACTTCTTCTTGGTCATATATAAATATATATAAGATTATGATTATTGTAAGAAAATAAATGTATAAACAACAGAGTTCTCCTCCTCCACAGCTTCTACTCCTGCATGTAAAAATTCAACATTGCTTTGTTGAAATTATTTATTTCTCAATTGGAATCATCTCATAATCCACTATTGTGGGGGAAACGAGTTACTTTGTTAAATACATATGTAAAACAATGTCTTAATTCTTCTGTCTCAAACAGTAATGAGAAATTTTTCAGTCAATTTGAATAACATCCCAAAGTAAAGAGTCTGAATTGTAAACAAACAGGTCTGCCAACCTCTCTGAGCTGAACAGATAGCTAGAAATATTTTTCATCAGAAAGAAAAACAATTACTAAAATATATCTGAATATAACACATTAATTTTTTTGAAAACTATTTACTATATCTATATATAATTTTGAACGGAACTCATTTTCAACATTTATTAGGTGGATCGACAAGTGAAGAAATTTTTCAAAAATCGCATCATGAGTATGACCTCACTAGCTGATTTCCCTTGAAATCTGCTAAAAAGTAAGGTGTGGGGGGGGGATTGAAATTTATCTATCTACTCATTTTTTAATTTCCTAAAAATAATGTTTTTACAAGTCTGAAAACAATGTTTTTTTTTATTTTATTTTAAGAGTATATCATTATCTAGTAGTGTTAAAATAACTATTTTTGATTAGTTTATATTGTGTACCTTTTGGCCACTCGAGGTATAGTTTAACTTTGATGGAAAATATGTGGAATACTGTTGTATTCAACTAAGTAATGAAAACAACCAGATTTTTATGTTCCTTACTGTAATTTACAAAAATGATGATTTGTGTAATTTGGATTTCCAGATAGTACTCAAGTAATCTTGACATTTGCACTTTTTAAACATGCAAATATATAAATGATTAACAATTTTCTGATACTATCAATTGTCTTGGTTTTGTTTGTTTATTTAGTACTTGCACAATTGCATGTGCTGATGGCTACATTTTTCGTGATGGCTCTTCAGTCGCAACCATTATCTGCAAGGATGGTGAATGGAAACCTGCTAGAAAAGAGTGGTTATCAATTCCTGACTGCCAAGGTAAAACACTTAATTATTTATTTCTGTTTTTAGATGAAGTTTTAATTTTCAATTGAAGAACATTTTTTTTTTTTTTCTACAGCTGTTTGTTCTCCACCTTGCCAAAATGGTGGTGTTTGCTATGGACGTAATATTTGCCAGTGTCCACAAGAATTCCGAGGCCCCCAATGCCAGTATTGTAAGTATAAATTGTATCTAATTTTTATATATGAATTTTATTTTATCTTGAGTGGTGTATTAAATATTATTTGTTTGGGTCAATGCAATCAGGACTTACTGGACAGCTTCACCTCATATGATAGCATATAAAAATGTCTTGATGACTGGATTCCCTTGAAATAAATAAAATTCTTCACTCAAGGACTCAGTTTATTGCCTATAAGATGGTTGAAGGTTGATGAATATTTTTAATAAAGTCATTTAAGAATTTATTATTGTATAAATAAACAATTAAAACTTATTCCCAAACCAAATATAAAATTGTATTGTGGTGAGTTAAATATTATAAATAATGGAAATAATCATGTTATTGGATGTTATTCCTATACATGATATTGAGCCTAGCATCTATACATAATTTGTACAGTAATATTGACTCTTAAGGAATTTAATAAATATAAAAAACATGTAAAAGAACAATAGATGCATTAAATGTGCCAAAAGGTCCATATTTACGACTCAAAGGTGATTTCTTCTGGTGAAATACATTAACTGTGGTTCTCTGTAAGTTCTCTCTTCGGTATACAATCCCTAATTCACTCTCTATTTTTTGCAAAGTCTTCATTAAAAGTTTGAGACAATCTGCAAATGAGGCTGCCTAATCTGGTCTTGTTGCTAGACAATGAACGTGTCTTCATATCTTTCCAAATTTATGTGGCAAAACTACATTGTAATTTGTATGCTATTTGTTCCATCAATAGGTACATCAAAATAAATTTATTTTACTGATTAACTGTTTTTTCTTGATTTTTAAAAAAGGTTTTGTAATTTAAAGGTCATTCAATTAATAATATGCAGCTTGATAAAATCACAGATAGCTTACTTATATTATGTTTTTATACCTTAGTTTTTAAAATATTTGTTGCTCCTTATAATTTCATTAAACAAAACAGTGTCCTAAAGTTGAGAAAATACTATCTCTTTGAAAAGTTTAGTCTAAAGGCTCTCCATTATTCCTGTTATCTTGAACCCTTAGTCCCTAGCAATGCACTGAGGAAAGATACCACAAGTACATGCAGTGGTTTTTACTTGCCTTCTGTTATTTTAAAAATTATGCTAATGCAAATCATTAAAAATTAGATTTGAAAATTGGGCATCTATGGTAGTACACCCTTTGTAGTTTCTTATTAATTCATTATTCATCTGTTAATCTATCACATTGTTTTTTTTTTCATTATAGCAAAAGATGTTTGTGATGTTCGAAAACTTGCATTCAATGGGAATTACAACTGTTCGGGAGATGATATTACTTGGAATTGTGCCTTGCAATGTCCAGTTGGTATGAAGTTTAGTAGTCCTTCAGTTCCACTTTATACCTGTCTGTATGAAAATGGTGTTTTTGATCCTCCAACAGCACCTGCTTGTGTTTTTGGTAAGGATTATTTAAAATTTGGGTGTAGTTTTGTACTTTTTGACTGTGAATTATTTACATATATTGTACATATAAAATTTATTATTATTATCATAAGTAAATAAGTATATCATAATTTAATTTCTAAAATATTCAGTTTTTTAATGTAAATACTATTTTAGAACCTGGAAATGAGGCAGAACTTCTCTCTTACATATTTTCTGGTACATCTTCACCAAACATAGAACATGAATTTATTGTGCATGAATCCAACAAGACATCAAAATACTTGGCTAAGGGGCCACATTCTCAGTCAAAGAAAACGGTTTTGATCAAGAAAAAGAAACCAAGCAGTGGCACATGCTTAACTTGGAGGAAAGAGCATTTTAAAACGTTTGATGGAAAAATTCTGAGGTACATTTAAAAAACTTTACTATTTATATACTTTTCTTTGCACTTTATTACTTTTAGCCAATGTAAACCAAAATGCAGTAAGAGAAGTCTGCCCCACAGATTATTCATAAACTTATCAGATATCCCGTGAGCAGCAATGGCAGATGGAAGTCATCTCTTAGTTTTTTCTTCCCAAGAGTTGAAGATATTAGATAATAAATGATTTATTATGTTAATGTAAAAATTAATTGGGTAAGAGTGGAATTTTTCTGAGGGGTATAATGGAAAAACATAAATTACTCCTTCAATATTTTAGATATAGTAATTCAAATTAAATAACATTTCTTGATCACATGATAAACCATTATTGAAGTGACACACTAACTGAGATATTTGTGATTTTGGATTGTACCTATCTCTAAAATGATGCTACTCCTAGTATGATTTTAGCCAATAACAAACTTGGTTTCAATTTTACTTGTTACTATTCTGGTAATGATGTAATAAAATTGTTGGCTCCTACAGCCTACACACGCAGTTTTGGTATATCACTATGATATCTGTTGAGGTATCAAAGATATTGATTTTTGGTTGGAATATAACTCCAATCATCTGTGTGAGACAATTTCTTTTGTAGGCCAGTTTTGCAGTGGTACAGAACAATGATGTACCCATACCTTTTATTTTTACCTTCTTGTTCCAAATAATGAAAACTTGAGTTACATATTGTTACGTTTTTTATTACCAAAACCAGTAATAAACGTTTTTAATAAGAGTTCTTTTGGATTGCAAAATTAAATACTCGCAAGTTTCACAGTTTTTATCACTGCAAAATTTATTTCACAATGGACAATACACTTGGTAATTATTCCTAATTACTACTCACAGTATACACTGATAGCGTCACTGTTCTTCATATTACACAGTCCAATAACTCACTCACGGTCACTGAAATTCACAGAAAGACGGCACTGCACTGTCCTTTACTTCGCGGCACTGCACTGTCCTTTACTTCGTGGCAGTGCAATGTCTTAAACACGGTACTAAACTGTTACAGTCACGGCACAACACTGTTCTTCTTATAAAAACACTACCGCACTGCACTAAGTCGCACTGTAGCACCAAACGCACATATGAGCACTTGAGAAGAAAACTGACTCGCTCGCGGCTGGCTGGTTCTTTATATAGGTTGTCGGCATACATCAAAGGGGAATTGTCTGGACCGTTCGACATCTGGTCTCGTAGGGCCTAGACCCTCTGTCAGCTTCTTTGATCTATATTACACTTCTCAAATATGTGACTCTCTCTCTCTCTGAAGGATTATTCATGTATTTAATTTTCGCAACAGTATTATAATACTTTTTTGTTTTGTACGAGGAAGTAAAAAAATTATAAATATAAAACAATAATATTCCATGTTACATTATTTATTTATTAACCATCAACTTTATATTACTACAACTATCAGGATGGGCTATCTACATGTTTCTGCCCTTTTCTAGTTAGGTCAGAATAAGGATTTTATTTGTTAAGGTTACCGCTAAATGAATTTATATTGCTTTTAAGGTAAACAAACCAAAGACTCTAGCTTTACCAAATCTTTAGGCAAATCGGGGTGGGATATTTATTAGGGACTATCCTATCCAAGCCTGGGCGGAGATAAGGGTTTTATTTAATGAATTTATCATGAAATAAATCCAAATCCCTGTTGTATTTACTATATTTTAAGTGCATGAAAACCTATTCCTAAACAATGGAAGTATTAACTACTCAAAATAAATAATAATTTTTGTTTTGCGATTATTTATTATGAAATAAGTAAAGTGATTGGTCATATTGTATCTGGTATTATTGAACATTAATAATAAAATAATTTGATGTGCACAATGGAAGGTGGATAAATATTTTATTTTTTTACTAATCACTTTCCCGTTATTGTTTTTATATATTTTAATATTGTCATTATTTATTGTAGCTTCAAGAGTGATTGTACTTATAACCTGGTGAGCAATGATGATAATACTTTCCATATTCAGACTCCGGTTATTGGCGATAATTCATGTGTTAACAGTTTGGAGTTATGTACTTATTTAACTGTGTTTGTGAATGACAAAGAATATAAACTTATAGTGAATGGTAAGGTGTATAGTGTTTTAAGTTACTTCTGTTTACTTAGAAAAAATATTTGAAGTAAAGATTGATTTTGAATTATTCTTGAATTAAAAATTTTCAACTTTTGTTTGTTGTGATCCATAGATGAAGGAAAGCCAGCAATAAAAGATGGCCCTAACATAATACCTGTACCATCACAAGTGCCAGGAATGAAAGTTGATCTAGGGTCGAAAGTTATTAAAGCTACTTTACAAGCTGTTGGTGTTACTTTGATTTGGAATATGAAGGTAATTGTCCATTTATTAAAACCCAAATATAAATGGTTTTAGTTTAGGTAATTATACTAATTAACTACTGTGGGGGGGGAGGGTTAGGAGATACTTGAATAACACAGCCAGAAATTACATAGTTCTCTGTACACAGTAAGTATAGAGATATATTTTTTTTTTAAAAAAATCCATTTCTTATGGGGTTTATATATAATAATATAGTACATAAGATATGAAAAAAATATCTCATTTTCTTATTCTATTTCTATTGTTCTAGTGAATTTACAATTAGATTGTTAATATGAATTTTTTAAATATATGAGGCCTTACAGGGGTCCTAAAAACCTTAGGAATGACACTGCATTTAAGGGGCTTTGAGGTGCTTTACTTTCTTGGTGGTAACTACCAAACAATCTTAGCACAAATGAAATTCTTGCTTTGGTTGAAACAAACCAATAGAAAAAAAAACCTTTAGTTCTTGAATAAATACTTTTATATTTGAGATATTCATCTTATTAACTATGCAGAATTAAAAAACTAACAGATTCATTTGTTTTACATTAGATTTTTTATTGATGTTGTCAGGTCTCGAATTTATCCTTAACATAGTAAAGACCAAGTGAAAACATTATGTGATATTTATGCTTGAAATAAGATGTTTCGTGATATATTGGTTTATTGCTAATGTAAGATGAGTAGTAGTACGGTGTACTGAAGGCCGAAAACTAAAACCAAATAACTTGGCCAATATTCATGTTATAGAAAATATGTACAAAATAACTATTGCAGCATATTTTATTTTCTATAAGATTGTTTATATAACATTCCCTGCTTGATGCGACTCATAACAAGAAATTTATTTGGATTTCTTATTTGACTCTTTTTCTAACCCCCCTCTTCCTTATCCAATGAAAACAATATGTTTTATTTAAGCTTGAAATAAGATGTTCAACTTAAAGAAAAATGAATAAACAACAATTGTAGAAAATTAAATTTTTGTTTGTAGAACTTTTAATTTTACCTTTTTTGAATTTTTAATTTTACCTCCTCGAACCCCATTTCCTCCTCTCTCTCCATCGTCTCTTGTCCTTATTCCAAGCATTAATAAACTAGTTTTAAATTATATAGTGTTAGAGCAGACTGATGCCTAATATTGAATTTGGGATGTTAATTTAACTAGAGAACTTGCTTTTTCTGTTTCAGGACTTTGTTGAAGTTAAAGTAAGTGAAGGAAATTGGAATAAAACCACAGGCTTGTGTGGTCGTATAGATGGTTTAGAAGATAATGAGCTTTTGTCTACGCATAGTAGTTTGGAAGAATATGCTAGTGAATCAAGAGTTCTCACTACAGGAGGTTGTTTATATTTTTTAATAAAATAAAGACATTTTCTGAATTACTTTATTTATAAAAACTCAGTGTAAATCTGTAGTTTTTCATTTAACATCAAACCACTTATCTGATAGGTCTCATATTTACACGGAATAATAAGCTCATTAGATTCAGAGTAAGGTTTACATGTTCTTCTTTTGCAACCATTAATTTCTGCTACAGCCAAACAGTCATTAATTACAATTCTGATTAAATTTGGCAATAATTTGCTCTTGTAATAACTAATTTTTATTATTAAAAGAAATCGGCAAGATGTCTATTATCACAGGTAATATTTACAGAAGAATTCTGTTTTTTTTGCTCAATTTAGATTGTCTTTTAAGCATTCAACCTATAACTCCCACCTTCCAAAAAAAAATTAAAAAGCTCTTTTTTGTATTGTTTGTACTTTTATAAAATATATATTTAACCAAGTAATGCACTGTGTTAATAAACAACATTCTTATTAGTACTGTTAAGGCCTTTTATATTGTTGTGTTAATGGATCTCCACTTGTCTATGTTCATGATTTTCTACTAGTCCCGTTTGCATAGCCCAGTATTTCTGGTTACCTCATCCATTGCTAGTTACTTTACTTTCTAGGTTTTATAACCCTTTTCCTCAGTTTACTACAGTATCCATCTTTTCAGTTGATATCGTTAGAACATTTGACTATTTTAATGATTCCCTTAACTATTGTTTGTTGATAGTATCTCACCTTCTCTAGGAGTACTGTTATTTTGATATAAATGGAACAAATATAGCTCAATGAATATGGGAATGGTTGAGTAGGAGTTGCCAGATTTCTGTAGCAACAGGATTTTTAGGCTTTACCCTCAGTCCACCAGCTTTGTTGTAAAGATTTAACGTAAATTACTAGTGACCCATCAGTAATCACATTGCTTACTAATTTGTTCAAGAAGTAGATAAACTTAGTGAATTTCCCAATATAATATTCTGAAACAATCGTATGACAAGACATGGCCTTTAAGATCTATGGTCCTTAAGAAAAGGTTTTATTGAAGGTAGAAAGAATTATTTGATCATTTTTGAGAGTGAATATAAAATTCTCAGGAAGAAATTATTGTATTAAAAAGTTGTCAAAGTAATGAAATTATGTCGAAATCGATTTTTTTATCAAGATTATTTAAAAAACATTAGAAAAACAGAGCAAAGTCTTCTAAAATTATAATTTTCTCATTTCATGACCAAAAAATTACCCTATCTGGCTATTTGAATTAATATAAAAGTCTAAACAGTTTATTTCCTTTAAATTTTCTTGTTGTTTGCATAATCTGTCTTTTGGAGATATTTGGTTTCAGAGTTTTAACATTTCATCTTTCATATGTCAGTACTCATGAGTATAATACCAGTATACCTCATATTTTTCAATTGTTATCAATGATATCTTCATTTAATTTTTGGTTTCGAAAACAGCTTAGTTCTAGCATGGTCATGTGAATTCTCCACACTATTTCATTTATTTTAAATAATTAAGTTCAGTATTATTAAATAACCTATTATTGTTTTTTAATAATAAACTTTTTGTTATTTTTTAGAAATATGTCAAGAAAAAATATTATATTCTGAGCCCTGTACTGATGCTGCCCTTCACCAGACAGCTGACACATTCTGCTCTGCGTTACTACATAATGCAAAATTTAAGATCTGCCATGGTGTAAGTAATAATCAAAATTATTTATCTTTGTTCCTAGATGATTAGAATTAAATTCAGCATAATCAATAATTCTTATTCATTGTAATCATAGATCAAATAGTAAACAAAACTTTACTACCTGATATACAGGGTGATTACTGGGAAACACATGTTAAAATGAAACAATGTTATTTGAAAAACATGCGTTTCTCGGTAATCACCCTTGCAAATATGTTATGTGTGACACCAATAATTAGGTTTTTATTCCTGACTAAAAAATCCTTATTTCATCAATACTATACTCAGTATTTAATCGAATCTTTAATAATAAAGATAATATTCATTAATGGCTGAAATTAGACCAGGAATAAGTTGGGGGGGGGTGGTTTAAACGACCAAATTCGAAAATTCAAAAGTTAAATCTTGTTAAAATTTAATGGTCTAAACTAATTTAATTGAGTTGTTCTAAGCTATTGATTATCTACAGTTGTTCTTTACATTTTATCTTAACTCGAATATTAAGCGAGTTACTTGTATTTTTTTTTTATCAGCCTTCAATTAACCCCCACTTCTACTCATCACATTTTTACTTGGAGTTACTAAGTCACTGAACATCTCATGTCTTAATTTGACTTCAATTCCAATTTATCAATTATTTTTCAATTTCCTAGTACGAGAGAAATAGAGAATAGATTAGAAGTGGGGTTTATTGTGCCTTCAATAAACCCCACTCCTACTCTTGTTATGTATTAACAATAAGCTGTTATATCATGAACCACTTTATTGTCAGCTTAAATACCAAATAGAGCTTTCAATGAACTTTTACTGAGGTACATGCAAATACATTGTGTAATGACATCATCATTTTACATTCTTAACTCGAAAACTTTTATTTGTTCTATACCACATTTAACTGCTTCATTCAATACTAAAGATTGTTAATGGTTGAAATTGGACCCGAATTGGGGGTGGGATTTGGAAATCAAAGTATCTGTTACTATGAGTTGAATAGAAAAAGTCCGTCACACAGGGGCTGCGTAAACTAAGTAACTTCCCACGTGAAGTTATACAATAGAGAAATTTCACGAGAGCCGAGCCAGTCAAGGAAAAGGCCGAACTAGATTTTGGTGGGAAAGTAACTCGTCCGTTAGCCGCCCAGATTTAATAAAAATGGAAATATCTCGGTTAATATTCAAGATAGAGAAATAATGTATATAATAATATTTATAGCAAATTTAATTTGCAATAAGATTGATTCTGTACAATTTTTCGATCCGACCTATAGTAACAGAGATATTTCGAAAATCCTCCCCTCTAAACCCCCCCCCCCTCCCACAGGTCCGATTTCAGCCGTTAACGAACTTGATCTTTCTTTTTACATAAAACGACTAAATATCGAGTTTGGTAACAATTAAACAAAAATTGCGACCGCTAGAGCGGTTACAGACAAATATATATATACGGTTTTGAACGGACCTCATTTTCGTCACCTACTAGGTAGGATTGATGGACCTTTGAAGAAAAATTTCGAAAATTCCGTCATGAGTACAACCTCAATCGCTGATTTCCCTTAAGGGAAATCTGCTAAAATGTATAGAACCAATCTTGTTAAACCATTGTTGTTCTTTGTTGAGTTATTAGTACTTTTTTGTTTTCAGCCTTAAGTAAACCTCTACTACTACTTATCAAATTTTGACTTAGAACTAGAGAATATGTAGTGAGATGTCATTACTTATGTATCTTATTAGCAAATCTGCTTAGTTTATGTAGCCCCCACGTGACAAACTTTTTTATACTGCTATTCAGTTAGTTCCTTTTAACCTAATTTATATTCTCATTAACTTGCTCACAGTCAATTGTTAGTTGAATGTAATTCTTATTAACGGGTGTTTGGCATTATGGATAGATCCTCTGGATCTCTGAGCTTTGGTGTTACTTATCAATCATTACATGGTCAATAAGGCACTTGGTCAGTTTAGTGCCCCCAGGATTAGTCCATATATATATATATATATATATATATATATATATATATATATATATATATATATATATATTTATTTATTTATAAATGTACTGAGGTTTTCCTGATCATAACATTGAACTCTACAATTACTATTTCAATGCTGTGTCATCTTAGACTATCATATTCCAGATAATTAAAATTTATTATTTTCTAAAATAATATAATAAATTCTAAAATAATATAATAACATGTTCTTTTTGTCTTTTATTTTTAGGTTGTTTCAGTTCAACAGTTTTATGAAGCTTGCATTTGGGATTATTGTTCCTGTGAGTCATCAGGAAACAAGAACTGTGCCTGTGAAACCATATCTACATATGTAAGGCAATGTGCTCAAAATGGTGTACAGATTCAAAATTGGAGAGATGAAAATTTATGTGGTAAACATCAATTTATTAAGAGTTTGAAATATATTAGTATATTTATGATATTATGGAATATATAATAATGGGTAAATAAAATTAAATAGAAAGTACCTAGGCTAATAAAATCATGCTATCATATTTAAAGTTTTTAGCACAGATACTATTAGTAGTTTTTAACTCAATACCCATTACTATATTTGAATGAATTATTTGCCACCTGCTTAATCTTTCATTAGGGATTTCCAAAGAAGGCTTCTGGTAAACAGAAATAACTCATAACTCAACAGATATTCTGAACATGGTTGGCTCATTGAACTTTCTATGATAATCATATAATTTAATGAGAAATAAGTCTGACTCATTAGCTAACAATTAGTTAATAATTGTAATAATTAGTAATTAGTTGATATTTTCTTTAGGGGTTAATCCATTGTATTATATTATAATAACCGCTATTATATTTATTGTTATTGAATGATACTTTATTTCTCATGCTACAAAATGCCTTTGACTAATTACAGGAATTACTTGTGAGGGAGGCCGAACTTATAGTCAATGTGGCAGTGAGACACCTTGTGGAGGTGCTGAGAGGGACAGTCTTTGTGAAGAAGGGTGTTTTTGTCCAACAGGGACTTTCGTTCACAACAATACATGTGTTTCTCTAGATTCTTGCCCTTGCACTCTCAGAGGAAAAGAATTTCCTCCTGGAACATCTGTTCCAAAGGATTGTAACACTTGGTATTATTCATTTTTAATAAATTAATGACAATAATATAAATTGTAAATACTTAAACAATGTAGTTCTTTTGTCTGTTTTATATAAATATATGACAATATTGTGTATGTATGTTTTATTTGATCATTTTTTTAAAGCACCTGCACATCAGGAACATGGAGCTGCACCAATGCTGAATGTGGTGCTCAGTGTGAAGCAGTTGGAGATCCTCATTACAAAACATTTGACAAAAGAACATATGATTTCATGGGAAAATGCTCTTACTACTTGTTAAAAATGGACAACTATTCAGTTGAAGCTGAAAATATTCCATGTGATGGCACAATTTCTGAGGTAATTCTATATATTAAATGTTCTATAATCAAACACAAAATTGAACAAATTTCAAATTTTTGTTAAAAATTATTGGTATTGTCAAGCATTTTACAAAAAATCCTAAATATCAACAACATGTTGACAATGCCCCTTTACATTATTTAAATATTTCTAAATGCCACTCATTTTTCAAATATTTGTCTGGTCGATATTGGATGGCCCTTCAAGGAGTTTAACCCCTAGAAAGTAAAGAAAAAAAAAGTTGTTTTTTTTTTTTTTTACCAAAACAATTAGTTTTCTCCACAAAATGTTCAAATTGGTAAAATAAATCAGTTAAATAAAGTAAAGTATGTCTCAAACAAAAACAGAAGAATACTAATAATTAAAACAAAGCATCAAAGCAGGGAACACACTTAGAGCATTATGTATTAGATGTCGGGTGACAGTTTCTGTTCTGAGTTTAGATATTAATGATTCGTAAAATAAATGGAAACCTCTATACTGGTTTCTGATGAGACAATTGATGTGTATAATTTGGGCAGTCACAGATTTCCCAACAAATCTGATGGTCCAAAATAACCAAAGTGTGTTTTCTCTCATTGTCAATATTTTGTATTGGAATATTTATAGTAGGAACTTCTTTGCCTAGCTGGCCAAGCCAGATAAGTCATCCCTGAATTTGTTGAGGTTGTGAGCTTAAAAAGAAAGCTTTTTTTATAGTTTCAAATCCAGAGGTAAAAATCTATCATTCAGTTCAGTCACTCATTTAATCAGTCTGTATAAACTACAGAGATTTCTCTGATGCTAGAAAGATAGACAGATTAAACCTGGATGTACAAAGTAGGCCTGTTTTGGCACTATATAAACTGCACTGAAGATGGAGCTGTTGCTCTGAAATTGCTCTTGTAGAGGAAAACTGGTCTACTTTGTACATCCAGATTGATTCATTCCTCTACCACCCAGCTTCCCTGGAAAAATAGACAAATTACATTATCTTCGAATTCTATCCTCTGTTTCCAGATTTTGTGAATAGAAACTTATTTTTGAAAATGGGGGAAGTACTATAGGCCAGCCTAACTGAATACTCAAAACTACTCTACATTGTTTAAAATGCTGTACAGTAGGAAAAGGATTCTAAATCTTTACACAATTTGTTGTACCGCTTGTTTGGTAATCTGACATTACCTTTTTCAGAATATGGGATTTGTTGCTTACACCCAGCCTGGAATGCCATCTTGTACTAAGACTGTAACAATCCGAATTGGGGAAACAGTTTTGAAATTGAAGCAAGGAAAAGAAGTAACTGTTAATGGCGAAGAAGTGAAATTACCACTATCTCTTAAGCATGCATATGTCAGCCAAGCCTCGTCCATCTTCATTTTAGGTAAAAAAAAAATATATGGGTATCTCTTTTGTATTATCATTTTAGTCGGTTTTTAATTCTTTAAATCAGAATGCACTTTCTGTTTTGGGTTTCCAGATATATCTCAAGAAACCCAACCTTCCCCAAAATAACTTTATCCAACCAAAATATTTACACTTTGTACTTTTGTATTAAAAACACCACAGTATTCATTAATACAGAGAAATTTCAAAAGCTCATTAATATAAATGTCAAGCATACCCATAGCCCACAATAAAATTTCAGAAAGATTTGTGAAAACTACGTTAAATACTGACACACTCATTTCACACAAATGTGGTAAGTAATCTTACTTAAAAAAAACAAACTTATTTTCAAAAATCGAGGACTATTCATATGAAAAAATACAAAGTAACAATTACCTACTACACTAATTTAAAATTATGAACACAAATACCCCTTAGATAGTACCGTGTAACAGATTGTTGAACATTTACTGTAAAATAATTGTAACCAATTATTTCACACTAGCTACACCAATATTATTATTATTACTACTTATTAACATCCACTTTTTGCGACTATGGCGAGACAGGGTTTCTACCGGTTACCACCCTTTTCTAGCCAGGGTGGGACTATGGATTTCATTTAATGAGTTCGTCACTAAATTTTCCCAGATAGAAATCGAACTCTCCACTCCAGGTTTACCATATGAGATTAAAATCTACGCCTTAACTCACATGGCTAACCTGAGCCCTTTTCTGGCAATATACAAAATAAATAAATGATGGACTGATTAAATAAATGATCATGTGTTGCTATAGCTAATAATACTGTGAAGACAAAAATCAATGAAATTTTATAATCCAACCTGACTACATTACTTAATTCTTTTAGTGATTTGATTTCAAAACCTGTGAAAATTGGCTCTCTAGAAAACAAATATACTTATTATTATTTTAATTCTTAATATATGTTATTAGAATAAAAAAAAAAAAAAGTTCAGCCCTAAAATTGAAAACAAAAAACTACATATATTCGCCCAAAAAACAAAAACAATGTTATCAAGGAAAAAAAAATATAAAAATGGTAATAGTGAACCACCTTAAAATAAAATGAGAGAACATTTATTGATGAAAGAAGAAGTATTGTAAGAACCAATTTAAGTGAAAAAGTCAGCTTAAGGTCAAATTGAGCCAAAAAAAAAAAGAAGAAAAGAATGGGATGAAAAATAAAAAGTGAAGAATTGAAGTAACAGGTCACCAATTAAGGGAACATGGAGAAAAAAAGAAGCCATCAGGATATATTTACTATTTGTAACATGTAGTTTTGAAAGTTCACCTCCCAAGGATCGGTTTGTCCTTGACCATGACTTAGGGCTGTTGTACTCAGTCAAATAACATCTAGACCAGTGTCGACTATAACCATTTTTGGGAACTTATTCACTATACAGCAGAATCCACAAACTTTGGGAGCAAAAATTGCTTTGTACTTTGCATTATCCAAGGAATTATGTTAAGAGTTAAACAAATGATCATGGATGCCAACTAGTTTAACTAATAGTCCTGTTAAGAATAATTGTTGAGTAATAAGTAAAATTATTAGTTGCCAGACACAATAGACAATTATTTTAGTAGCCAATGAGGAAAAAATGGCACCTTTGAAAAAAAATCTATAGTTTGAAGGGAATAAAAGGAATATACTAACGTATCCTTCAATCTCAAGAAAATATGTAACTACATTTATTATGCAATCTCTATTGTGCTAACAAATATGGTGTAAAACTTGTATTTGTTAGTAACACCTTTCAAAATCTTAAATTATCTTGTCCTTTTAAACAATTTTTGCGACATTTTTTCTAGACCAGTTATAGTTATATTCAATATTAACAAAACATATCTTGGCTTGGTCCACTATCTCTAATCTCTTATGAAGTGTATGTATTAGTCCTTGTATTTGTTGTATAAATATTTTATTTAATGGCGCACCAGTTCATTAATATTTGATAAATTCTTTGTCCAGTTAAATAACCTTTATTTATTTACTCCTAGTGGATCTTGAAGATGGTGTAGAAGTTTGGTGGGATGGTGAAGCTCGAGTGTACATTAATGCTCCTCCAACCTTAAAAGGAAAAACTAAGGTAACTAACAGCTTTTAATTAATGTTTCCTTAAAACTTTGTAGGGTGATAATCTTATTAATTCTTTTATCAGGTTAGAGCTGTGTTTTTCCTGAAAGATTATCTTCTGTTGGGATATTTAAATTTCTATTCATTAGATATTCATTACTGTGAGATGAAGAATAACCATTGTTAAACTATGGCCACTTATTGTATGGTTACCAAACATTTCACTATTTTGAACATTATCAAATTTTTAAATTTTGTTACCAATAGAAAGTTCATATAAATTATTCAATTTTGTACTTAGCAATTTATGATGCAGGAAGACTACATCTTTCTTTTCCCGAACTTATGATATTTATAATTATAAAAAAAAGTTTCTTTAGCCAAAACTAATCTAACGTGAGTTAAGGAATAATATCTCATGAATGAAAGCAAAAGCGATTGCTGAAATGTTAATTATTTCTTTACAGCTTGCTTTATTTCAAGATTTTAGTATTAATGTTGTTTATATTGCACTAATATCCACTGGCTTTCTTGTTTACATGTGTATAGAATTTGGCAATCAAATAAGATTCTAAGTGCTGTACTGGTTAATAAAGGGGTGAAGGATAACTATTTAGCCCAGTTTGAATAAACTAAATGAAAACCAAGTAAGGATTTTATATTATATATTTTTAGGGATTGTGTGGTACATTTAATGGGAATCAAAAAGATGATTTCTTAACACCCGAAGGTGATGTTGAGCAGGACCCAGTCTCATTTGCCAATAAATGGAAAACCAAGGAGTCTTGTGATAATGAGGTATCAGAAACAAAAAACCCTTGTGAACTGAACATTCAAAATAAAGCTGAAGCAGAAAAATTATGCAGCAAAATAACGAGCAATCTATTCTTAGGTATGTGTCCTTTCAATATTTCATGCTTTTTTTAATATATAAATATATTTTTAAAAGCTTAAGATTATTTTGGGAGTTTGGGGAAATGTTGGTTTACAAGTCAGATTGGAAGCTGATCTTTTCATATTACTATGCCCACCAAAATCTTTGCGACACGATATCTTCAAAAAATTACTATTAACTTATAAACAACAATAATTTATATTGTTAACTATTTATAGAAATGAATAACTTTGTTGTTAGTAATAACAACATTAATTAGCATCTTATTGTTATCTGTTTAAATTCATTTTAATGTTTGCTCATAATTATAGTAGCTATAACATATTTATGATAATTACATTTTTTTTTGCAGATTGTCATTTTTATGTCGATCCAGTATCATATTACCAGAACTGCTTGTATGATGTTTGCTCTTGTAGTAAAAAGATATCAGAGTGTTTCTGCCCAATAATATCCGCCTATGGTAAAGAATGCTCAAGGCAAGGTGTTCCAGTTGAATGGAGATCAGCTGTTCGTGAATGTGGTTTGTATTTATTTGGTCACAATATACTCGTACTCCTATCTGTTCTGCTTTTATTTTAAGCTAGTGATAATATGATTGAATTCAGAACTACTATCAAATATTTCTCAAATGAAAAATAATATAATTATTTACTGACATGTCCCCTAAAAAATTAATAAAATACAGTCTTTAGACTGGTTGGAATATTTTACTTTAACCAGTTAATGGAAAATTATTGTTCCTCTTCATCATTTGATGTGAGGTATCAAATGTGGAAAGTTAGGCTTCGAGAGAAGAGTTATTTGTATGATCGTAATTCGTGCCTATAACTTCATGTAAGTACAGATTAGATGTCTAGGACACCTGTGCTCACTCCAGCAGATACAAACGATTTTTCTTTCAACTAAATAGTTACTTAGTAATTAATTAATTAATTGTAATTAATTATTTTCTGATTGTTTATGTTGTCATAAAAATGAATAAAATACATTTCCACTTTTAAAGAATAGTTTTGAATAGCAATGCAATTGATTTATATTGCCTGGGAGCCATTGGTCACAACCAGTTTAAGTATATAATAAAAAATAGTTTTTTCTTTAAAAAAAAAAATCATGAGGGATATACTATTTATTTATTTGCTACTGTGATTATTTAATTTATTGGGATTAAGATGGACTTTACTTGTCTTTCTAAACTTTATTAGGATGACTGTATTTGGAGTATTAGGATAACTGAATTGGGAGCATTTTTTTGTTATTGTGAAAAATGAAAAAAACCAAATTCTACAAATTTATTGTCCATGTTTAATTAAAAAAACACAGTTCAAAGTACAGTTGAACAGTTCAAAAGTGGGGACTTAAATGAGTATTTGCCTGTAGATAGAAGATAACACTTTGCTTAAAATGAATTAAGTTATGCATACAAATTTAAAAAATACTTTTTATTTTTAGTGAAATTTGTGCATTAGTTTCTTATTCTGAGTTAACAATTGTATTCCTGTCCCCAATAGGTATTATCATTTATTATGGTTTGAGAATTTATTTATTTTTAATAATTCAAATTTTTTTATCTTTTAAGGCTTGAAATGTCCTCGAGGTCAAGTATATGAAACATGTGGTAAGGGGTGCTCAAGGTCATGTGAAGACATATCTAGGCAAAAGAAATGCAACGACTTGTGTTTAGAAGGATGTAATTGTCCTCCAGGATTTACTTTAGATCAACGGGGAGTCTGCATTCCCATCTCAAAATGCCCATGCATATTAAATGGACTGCAATATCCCCCAGGCCATGCTGAAATCCGTCCTGCAACTAAAGGACTTGAGCTTTGGTAAAGTGGTATTTTATGTATTACAATTACACAGTACTATAATTTTAATTTAATAACTCAAAATTAAAAACGAAAGAATACTATTTAAACCAAGATTGCTCATCTCCCTAACTGCAATTTAATTATAGCAAATAAATAAGTTCAAGATTATGATAAAAGTATTAATAACAAATAGCTAAAATATTTCAGATAAATGTTAAATAAATAACAATGCATATATTAACGATTTCTTGGTAGTCTTCACCAGCTATAAAAATTTACTACATGGCTGAAAAGGGTATTTTTTAAATAGTAAAGAGGGAAAAATTGACATATTAAGAACAAAGTATTGAAAATCTCTTTCTCCAGATAACTATTTTGTTCTCATTGATAAATATTGAAAAAAAGTACTGATCCATTGATTTGCTACAAATTCATCCTCGTATAACTATGACCAATAAAATAATCGTTTTTCATTGCTAATCTAAAACTAAATAAAGTTTTAGACCTTAAATACTTTACAGTATCTGTATTTGTTGTAAAATACTTCTTTAATAAGAACTCATTATACAATCCTTGGAATTTAAAGAGACCAGTTGTTTAGTGATATAATAGAAAGTATCATATATAAAATTATAAAGAAGTTTTTTTCGTCTTATCAAGTGTGCTCTGAAACAATTAAATGTAAAAAAAAGTTTTTATAATTTCTGTTTAAGTAAGTGTGAAATAGAGTGTGAATGAAACTTTTTGAGTTGTCATTAATAAACTCCTCTTTTAATGTTGCCTTCGTGTACTACAAACACAATATATTGAGAGAGGAGGCATACTACTTCATTTAAGGTACATACAATTTAAGATCCTGATACTAATTAGTCAAGTAAACGTTTTTACCAAACCATCTGCCACTTCTTTTGTATATTACTCACACTTAATTGTAATTGAAAACATTGCTATTGCCAGAATTAAATATGCTTATGGTGTATTGTCTTAAAATATGTACAATGACATTGGAATTTTTATTTTTCAGCACTTGTACAAATGCTCTTTGGGAGTGCCATTTAGCAAATTCAGAAGAACTAAAAAAATACCCTAATAACTCGTTGGAAGAGGTAACTTGTAGTGCTACAAAAAATCAAGTTTATTCTCATTGTGAACCCCCTGAACCAGTTACTTGTCAGGTAGGATTTATGTTTCAATAAACAATTAATTTTAATTATCTTTATATATATATATATATATATATATATATATATATTTATATATATATATTAACTTAAATTTTGTTTAGAATATGCACTCTGCAAGTCCAGCAACAACACCAGCTATTTGTTATGGAGGCTGTGTTTGCAAGAAAGGTTATGTCCTTGACTCAATTACTAAGGAGTGTGTCAAACCTGAAGAATGTCCTTGTCATCATGGGGGCCATAGTTACACAGATGGAGCACAGATTCAAGAAGATTGCAACACATGGTAATGTATCCTCTAGATTATATGTAAAATAAAATTATGATATCATATTTTGAAATATTTATGTTTCTGAAAGTATGTATGTATTATTTTTTTTTTTTTCAATGAATGTTTCATTAAACATACTCGTAGACTTCCATGGCCCTTGTAAATGTTACTATCCAAGTGATTCTGGCTGACGTTTTGCTAGACATACTTCTAATATCCTCAGTGCTTTCTCTGAGGCCTGAGTCTCAGACTGACTGCGTTTGTGCCTTCCCACAGGGTTTTTCATGATATATAATAAATTTCTGTCATAATACATTCCCTCAAAATATTTTCTAAATACTTTATAATTATCAGTATATTTCCATTATGTATATTTCATAATTTTCACAAGACACCATTTCAAATACCAACATTGATTTATAATTCAATTAGTTAGCATACACTGATGAGGTATTACAAACTACAAGCCTTACCATAATCATCAAAGAAGTAATTTTGATAACTATTATGCCATATTGCATGTGTCTTCATATATTTTATCTAGTAGTACTATTTATTGATTAATATATTTTATAGTATCTGCAATATGGGGAAATGGGAATGTACAGACCACATTTGTCCTGCTGTATGCACTGCATGGGGAGATTCACACTTCAAAACATTTGATGATAAGCTGTTTGATTTCCAAGGAACCTGTGAATATATCTTAGTGAAGGGAGCTACTAGCCTTGCTGACTGTTTTGCAGTATCATTAGAGGTAAGTAATTTTAAAGGCGATGTAGTTTATTTAATAAAATTTCCTACCTGAATGATATATTTGTGAACTTCCAGAGCATGTGATTTAGCAGATTCCTCTTTAGGAAAATCAGCTATTGAGGTTATACTCATGTCATGGTTAGGGATGATTAGGGTCATAGTTTTTGAAAAATTTCCTCAAATGTCCTTCGATCCTACAAAAAAGATGACAAAAAAGGGGTCTTTTCAAAATTATATACTTGTCTCACTACTCTAGCAGTCGTTATGTTAATTTTTGTTTTACCAGTACCAACTGCGATATATAAGTGTTTCATGCAAAACTAAAGATCGAGTTTGTGAATGGCTGAAATAAGACCCGTCAGGGGGGGGGGGTTAGAGCGAAGAATTTCGAAAATTTGAAATATCTCAGTTATTATAAGTTGGATTGAAATATTTTATAGTGCCAATCTTATTGCAAATTTATATAAATTTTGTTATATATACTTTTCCTCTATCATGAATATTAAATAAGATATTTGCATTTTTTAGTTTTCAACCTGCAGTAAACTACCACTCTTACTCTTGTCTTACAACCAATAAGCTGTCATATGAACCATTTTATTCAAAGCTTAAATACCAAATATTGTTTTCAAGAGACCTTTATTATGTTAGGTACATGCAAATTTATTGTGTGTCGACGTCTTGAATTACATTTTACATTCTTGTTCAAAAAATTTTATTTGATCTATACAATTAATACTCAATATTAAACCATTTCAGTCAACACTAAAGATCATATTTGTTATTTACTGAGATTTGACCTGGAATAGAGGTGGGTGGTTCAGGGGAATTTGAAAATTCAAGGTTATTATGAGTCAGATTGTAAAATGTTATAGAACCAATCTTGTTCAACTATTGATGGTAGCCAATTTTGTTCTAAGCATTTTTTGTATATCAAATATTAAGCAAGCTATTCATACTTTCTTGTTTTCAGTCTTCATTAAACCACCTTTTCTACTCATCAGTTTTTTAACATAAAAATAGAAAATATCTGATGAGATGAGGTAACTAGTGTGTCATACCAACACGCGGGAAATTTCCTTAGTTCATGTAGCCCCTGCTTGCCAGAATTTATCACTCTGTGATAAAAAATTGTGCTTTTTTTGAAATTATGGATATATTACAATTATTTTATGCACTGTCTTGGGATTTCAGATATATATTTGAAAGACTATAAAAATAGTTCTCCCCCAAAGCTAATATATTATGAGTTTCAATCAATTGCCTAAATTATTAGATATCTGTGTGTCAATGTAACCTTCTGTATTTCACTTACAAACCTTATTACAATACAGTGTCCTACAATGCTTTAATGTTCTACATACATGACTATTTCATAATATGTGACAATGAAATGAGAACTAAGGCTATATAATAAAATATTAAATTATAAAGTGAATTCTTTAAAAATATTGAATTAATTCATTTAATGGTTGGAGGTCTTTGTTGTTCATTAATTAAAAGTAAGATTGCAAATTAAAAGCATATTATGCTTAGATAAAGTTCTTGATAATTTAATCGCTCTTGTGCTGCACTGGTGGGCCAGATCATATGTTTGGAAGTGTGACTTCTGCTCTAAAAGCCATCATAATGAGAAGCCCAGTCTCCATCTTCTATATTACTATTTTTTACGGGACAACCTATAAATAAATTTCATTTTGGAATTGCATGGGAATCATAGTGTTTCTTTTCCAGTTGGCAACATGTGGTTCTTCAGGTGTTACCTGTTCCAAGTCTATGACAGTTTCGGTTGGAAAGAAGGAAAACCAAGAAAGTGTGTTATTTGCTGATGGTGCTGTTCATCAATCTAATACAACTTTAAAAAGGTTTTTATAAAGAATTCCTATATGAATTGATTTTCTTATAGCTTTCCTGGACCCAATATTCATATATTCTTCATATCATAATGGTAAAGGTCACCAACCAAAACTCATTTTTTGTATGAGGCACTATTGACAAATGCCCTTCATGCTTTATGGCATATATGCCTCTTCAGGGTTATTTCATTTAGTTCTAAAGTGCTCATATCCTCTTACACTTGTTGAAGCAAACTTCCCTAGTGCAGAAGATTCATTTCGAAGAATTTAAGAGTGCACGAGCACTTCGTAAGTAAAATGAATGACTTCTGAAGAGGTAGTATATAGGCGATCACAACTTGCAATAGTCTACGTACTAAACATGAGTTTGGTTGGTGACCATTGCTGTTAAAATATAAAGAATATATGAAATGCTTTATAATAGTTATAGTGTAATAATGTCTTAAAATATATGTACAGTAATGTATTTTTAAAATTCTTATTGTTCTTATTTTGACATCGACAGGTTAAAACTAAACCATAATAAATTAAATCCTGCGCTAGGGATGAAATTGGGATGTATTTTTAATATTTGTTCTTGGCCTAGACAAAACCAAAATTGCATGCTGAAGCCAGATTGAGTCATTGTGAAAATTCAATCTGCCCCACAAAGAAACATTTTCTGTTGATTGAATCCTTTCTAAACTTTAAGAATGTTAATAACATTTTAGTAATTTTGAAAACGATTAAATTATCCAAATATGTTAAAACCTTACTAAAAATTAAATTGATTTTTTAAACATAAGCCTTTAGTTAAATTTGTACCCAAAGGTCTGTAGTAAGGATTTTAAGGAGTGTAATTTTGCCGTTTAAAAGTTTTGGCCATTTTTTTTACAGTATATCTGCTCTACTCAACACAAAATTTGTGTATAGCTTAATTGAAGAGCTAGTAGTATGAATTGAGGCATGTTTCTGGTTGATGGAGATAAAGTTTGCTAAGGGACAGACTTGGGTTTTCATCATGACAAGTGATAAGTCTACTCTGAATTATTTTGATTTTCTTTCCAAGACACAAAAACAAAGTTTTGGTATTTAAGATGGCGGCCAACTCTGAAAATCTTAATCAGCAAAGAAAAAAATGACAGGTACATTGTTCAAATTGAGTGAAATCATGGACTGTATCATTTTGTTCATGTTAATTAAGTCATGCCTTAGTGCCTGCCTAAAGTTACCAAATGTAAAATAATTCATGACTACATTTGAGAATGAGAGGCCCTGGTCTTGAAAATATTCCAATTTACTAGGGAAATGTGTTTTCACTGCATATTTGACCGCTACAGTACAGAAACCTCTTTGAGTTGAGACGTTGCTCCCTGTGACTCTCTACTGTTACTGTATGAACATAGGAAGCTGAAAGAGGTGCAGTCTTCCAGCAATAGGGCAAGTGTGCCTTACTCTTCTGGTAAAATTTAGAAGAGCAAGTTTAAGGATTGGTTTTCAAGGATGAGCAAGTTTAAGGGTCTCTCCAGGAAGGCAAAAGTGTAAATATACAAAATGTTTATCAGAGAATGAGTTATATAATGGGATTCTTACCAAGGGACCCGGAAAGCCCTATGGGTCTAGGAAATCAGAGCTCTGAGAAAGATATTTGGAATTGTATAGTCCAGCAAATATGGCAAAACAGGAGCAAACTCAAACTGATGTAGTTGTAAGGAGAGCCTCATACTATCTGTCAATTCAGAGGAGTAATAACACTGGTTATGGCATGTAGAGTAGAGAGGCTACTAGTAAAATATTGTATGGTATTACAGGAGGGTTCAGTTGGAGAGCTAGGTCTAGGTAGAGGCTGGATACCTTGACGAGAAGGAATCTCAGTGTCTGGGATTCAGAGATCTTTTTTGCTAACCTCACTGAAATGGTTTAGCAATGGCCCAAATCCTTCAAGAACTGAAGTATCTAGTAGGTAGATTTAGACTCTTGCATGAAATTTTGTCAGCTGATACTTTTATGTAGTAGCAATGACGTGAGTTAAAAATGCTTTTGGTATGGATGGATTTCTTGACACTCTTATGGGTCTAAAGTGAATAAATAAAATACTGTAGTTCCTAGGCACCACTTTTCATTTATATAATGGATAACAAATGACAAACATGATATTTGAAAACTTCAATAATTATGTTTTCAGAATTTCTATAAGAGATACTGGGATCTATCTGTTTGCTGACATTATTGATTTGGGAATAGTAGTTCAATGGGATAAAGGAAGCAGGGTATCTATAAGAGCTGATCCTCGGTGGAAAGGCAAGGTAAGTTGTGATCATATTTAATAGTATATTTATAATTATATTTTTTAAATGTGTACCTATGACGTTACTTCAATTGAAAGAATTAAATTATGTGTAGAGGGTAATTTTTAATCTCCATTAAAAAAAATGTATGTATGTATATATTAAAGATATGTTTACATTACATATAAAAAAAAATTCAAATTGTTTTAACTCATAAATTTACATTAAACTAGTGGACCCGACAGAAGTTGTCCTGCATGATATTTCAAGCGATTAGGATATTAAATTTAATAATATTATGTTTAAAATAAAAGCTATTTTTAATAACACAAAAAACAACTTTTGTTATGTGCATGTTTGCCTAAAAACAAATAGAAAATGAAATATCACAAATTTTTCATCAGACTTCCCTTATAACCTCCACTCCGGTTCGAACCTAAAAAATTAATATAGCTTGTAATCATGGAAGAATAAATGCTAATTTACGTACAGAGTTTTGTTAAGTTCGATTCAATCGTTAGTGCCCAATAAAATTGTCCGTTTAGGAGGAGTTCAGTGACATACATACGTACAGTTGAATTATATATATAAAGATAATAATTTTATTGAAAAAATCATTGCATATTAAATTTATTGCATTGTCTATTTCATCTAATTATTTGATATTATTCAGGTAAGAGGACTTTGTGGAAATTATAATGGTGATAATAGTGACGACTTTGAAACACCATCAGGCGGAATTGAAGTATCTACACAACTATTTGGAGATTCCTGGAATTTACATGACTATTGCCCAATTTCTCAACCAATCAAGGTAACCGAAAGTCATCTTTATATATTTTGAGCCATTTTATCTAAGATGTTATATAATATAATGCATTCATTTTTGACTTAATAAAATTTCATCCTTTTGATATTTGGTAATATATTTTAGTGTTCTTTGACTTTAATGTAATTCAGTGTTTTCAGTCCTTTTGGACCTTACATAATATATTTCAGACCTCTAGGAAATATTATTTCTGTTATATACTTTATTTTTATGAAATATTGTATCTGATAATGATTTTCTAATTGCTCATTGTCGATTAAGATCAAATCTATTAATGTGCCATTATAAAAATTAGCTTGCCTCTCATAAATCTACTTCTAACATTCACTCATGTAAAATATCTGCCTCCATATTGAACCATTCATTGTGGTCCTCTCTGCCAGTCATGTAGATCCCTTCTGTTTTCTTGGTAGCTACCATTTTAGCTCTAATAGCTACTTCAATACTACAGTAATCTGTTTCTCTTCCCCACAGATAGTAACTTAAATGATTATAAATGTGAAAACTCAATCTCCTCAAAACTACTTCATGCCAGACATATCTGGCCTAAGTAATTGTTTTCTTCCACTGACTTCGATTATGATAAGTCCTATAGTTTAATGCTACTACTATAGCAAATTCTTAAATATAAAAGTATACAAGGGAAAACAAGAGATGTATTATTGAAATATTTGTTCTCTGGTTCCATAACTCTTCCCTCTTTAAATAATCTAATTCCTTTAATATTAAAACTCTGTGTTCATATTTCCTTCAACATTTTTTCCAGCTTTTTATGTAACAGTAATTGGGATCAATTGTCCATGAAAGTGTTTCGGAAGGCTTCTGGTAGGGAATGGAAAGGGTTCTCTAACTTATTATTACTTATTACAATAGATCACCTCCCCTTGATGAGTAACTCAATTTAAATAAAGAATAAGAAGATTATATTCATGATACATTTTAAAAAGTAATGTTATCCTCTGATTTCAATAGAAATACTTATTAGGTAATGAAGCCTAATGAGGATAGACTAATTGTAATGAACAAAATAATTAAACTGTTTATTTTTATTATATTAGAGTATATTATTTATTTGAATAACATTATACTAAGTATTTACTGTTTATTGTAGCTCCATGTTTTCAAACTTTTATTTTCAGGATGCTTGTGAAATTCACCCAAACCGAAAAGCTTGGTCAGTTGAGAAATGCTCTATTCTGAAATCAGATCTTTTCAAGCCTTGCCATTCGGAAGTTCCCTTGGATTTTTA
Source organism: Riptortus pedestris (assembly GCA_019009955.1). NCBI lineage: Eukaryota > Metazoa > Arthropoda > Insecta > Hemiptera > Alydidae > Riptortus > Riptortus pedestris. The sequence goes on along the minus strand of CM032231.1, from coordinate 47,125,245 downwards.
TTTAGAGAAGTAAGTATGGAACTAACATATCTCCTATTAAATATATTGTAATTACAGTAAAACTATTTCCATTACAGATTGAACAGTGTATTGATTCCACCAATTGTACAACACTATTATTAAATTTGGTGGTGGTGGTGAGTTAGTTAATACTCTTGTAGCCACATTGTTGGTTTGATTATGCCCAAATTCAATAACGTTTAATTTAAAATTAAAGATTAAGTCAACATAGACCCTGGAGGAGGGGTCCAAGAGAAGAGTTAAATTATAAATTCATAAAAATGTTATAAAACCAATCCTGTTGACATAGTCATATGCTACAGTTATGGTTGTTTCATAAATTTGTCTCTTAATCAAATACTAACATTATATATGACATAATGCTAACAGTCTTTAACATAATGTTTACATGTACTGTGGTCATATTCATCATGGGCTTCTACAATGCCCACCATTCATCAATAACAGGTCAAGAAATAGTTGATAATAATAGCAAATTATTGTTAAATTAAAAACCAGAGCTCTGAAGAAGTGTTACAACAGCAAATTCCTCTTTATACTTATTTCCATCTCGGGTTGAGACCTGATGGCTAGGTACCCTTTCATTCCAATGTCATCCTCCAGTGGCCTACACAATGTCTCTAACATGTACATTATGGCAATTATATATGTTTATACAAATTTGTCCTTTGGTTATCCTCCACTCCTTCTTTAATGTTTCCTTTAACATTCCATAAAGTGCTTAGAAAGGGAGTAAAAGAGGTTACATCCAGATGAAGTATTCTGATACATAATGTCACTCTGCAACGTCATTGTTTGTCATTCCTGCATTTGAGAAATCTAAGCAGTTTATGAGAACCTGTGTTATAGACTGTTAATTTCAACAAAATGAAATTATGATATGTAATGAATGTTTTCTCTTTTGACAGGTGTATTTTTGACAGTTGTGCTTGTGATCAAGGAGGGGATTGTGAATGCCTTTGCACAGCTGTTGCTGCTTATGCTCAGGAATGTAATGCTCATGGTGTATCAATAAAGTGGAGGCGACAAGATTTTTGCCGTATGTTCTTTTTTGCATTTTAGATGAGTTATGAATATTTCTAAATGCATCATGCAAATTTCTGTATGTATCTTTTCTTCTTCTTTTATTTTGTCTGCAGTTGGAACATTAGTTGGTCATAATTAAACTTCCAAGATTAATTCATACCATCCAAATTTTGTTGTCCTAAAAAATGTGTTTTGGGACACAATCATTGGGCTTAGGGAATAGATTTTGGAGAGTCTTCTTGCTCTGGTAAGCCTTCTTGATGCATGCTTTTCCTATGCAACAAGTTTCCTAATTTCTCTGAGAGAGGAGTAATGAAGGGAATGCTAAGTGGGTACATGGGCTTATTTGTTGGTGGGAGTGATAAACAGCTCTCTCTCAGTTTTTCTTCTGTGCCGCTTATCTAAGATTTTATCCACCAAACTCTCAGCGTATCCATTTGTGAGTGCCAATCCCTATCAATATCAATTTTATCTGCAGTGTCAGTCATATTAGAGGTACTAATCTTAAGTGTAAGGTTAAGTAGTGGAGATGTATTATATCTCTTCAAAAAATTTATTTCATGACCCCCACTACTCATTTTTTCAATAATAATCTTAACTTCATAAACATTTGTGGCCAGCTAAGTAAGTATATTATTAGCTCATTATTACAAACTCATTGCTTATGCTTTATTTTTTCCTTATATTAATTGAGAAATTGCACTTGTTACAGCCATTCAGTGTGATGAAACGTGTGCTACATACAGTCCTTGCATATCAACTTGTCCTCCAGAAACTTGTGACAATTACCTCAATCTTAAGACACTAACTACCATGTGTAAACAGGATGTTTGTGTTGAAGGTAACTTGTGAAATATATCTTGTTATCAAGTAGTACAGTAATATTTTGATATTTTTCAATCAAGTTTATTTCCTTTCTTCCTTTTTAAGGTTGCAAGATAAAACCATGCCCAGAGGGTGAGATATATCGAAATTCGTCGTTCAGTGAATGTGTACCTACTGCTCTCTGTAAACCAGTTTGTTTGACTATTGATGGTATTGATTATTATGAAGGTGATTTGATTGAAGAAGATGCATGCCATAGTTGGTATGTACACAACTGTAATTAAGTAGTTATAACCAGAAACAAATAAAATAAATATATAATAATAATAATAATACTATTTTACTGTATACTTATTGTATTTAACAATCACAATGCAGTAAACACAACAAAGTAATGTTTAGATTCAAGCAAGAGAATTATATTTCAAAAATTACATTAAATTTAATTATTTGAAAAAGATAAGCATGGGGTGCCACATTTGGAGAGATTTGCTTAGAGGAGAACTTATCCACATACCTTTATAGAGTACTCGGCTAGATATCCAGGTTACCCAGTTTTGAGTTCCAGCATTTTATCTAATTTATAGAATATTTAATTTAATATACACAATATATCTAAATAAATATGTTTGATGTTCCATATCTTTGAAAATTTTAATCACAAATATGATTTAATATCAAACATTTTGCCAGTTCTTCATTCATCTAATAAGAGGTGAAGAATGTTAATGCCCTAGATCCTGGAATTATGTTCTGAATGACTTATAGTAGTTTATATAAATACAATTTTGTGATATATATTTTAAATCATTTCAGCTATTGTTCAAGAAACACAAAGTCATGTTCAGGATTACCTTGTAGTACTACTATTGAACCCTCCACAATCGAAGTACACGATTCTGATGTTTGTGTTCATGGCTGGTCTGAATGGTTGAATAGTAATCAACTTTTAGATGATGGAAAATACCATGAGTCTGATTCTGAACCTCTTCCTACATTTAATAAGACAATAAATGGTATTGGCATTAAGGTAATATGCATCTTCAGTTTGTGAATTGTTTTTTAACCCATTATCTATTCTTGTTGTTTAGATTTATAATTATTAATTTTTAAAAACCTCTTAAATTCTACACTTTGTTTTTATCACAAATACCAGAATACTTAGTAGGACTCACGAGCAGGATGCACAGTTGAAAATGGTGACATCACTGCTAACTCAGCTCTGAGTGAACCTTTTTACCTAGTAAGTCAGTGTTTCACTGTTCACTGTATATTCCCATAGCTGTCGGAACTAGTAGTGTTACTTTTAGGAAACTGGTGAAGTATATGGAGTATTATTTCAGTTTTAAGTATGTATTTTTTGGTTATTCAGGGGTTTGGGTTGGGTTTAAGGGGTCTTAAACATTGTTTTTTTTTTTGTGCTCTTGTGAATTGTTTCAACCATTAAAGACATCAAAAGGAATTGGGATATATTTCAAGATTTCCCTAAAAATAAAGAAACAAAAATTGAAATGGGTCCATACTTGTAAACATGCTGATAAATTTTCAATCAATGCTGTTTAAATATGCTCAGCACATTTGGTCTTCTTAAGTGATTTGAAAAGTTAATTCTGAAACCTTCACCCAAAGGTAATTAAGAAGCATGGTGCAATTTCATCATTAAAGCTACCCATAGTGATGAAAAATGAGTGTACGGAATAATGGAAATAGAGTGATCTGAGGATTAAAAAATAAACAATTATAACCTCAAAGAAGTGGAAATATTTTAAAAGTATAGACCTATTGTTTTTTTTGTTTTTTTATATGCTCTTATTGAGAACATCTATGTAACATTTTATTTTATTTTTCTATTGTTAGGTTACAGATTGTTACAGATAATCTTTTTATATGTGGATTGTAAAAAGCTCAGTTACAAAACCAAAATAAAAATCTTTGATCTGTGGGAGCCTCTCCCTCTACAAACTTGATAAGATCAAAACTTTAAATTATTAACTAATTTAAAAATAAAAAAAACATATTATACAGTTGATTTAAATTGCACAGTGCAATTATATTTTTGTCTGAAATACATATTATACAGTTTTCGTTTCATAATAAAAATTATTAGTTTCTTATAAGGTTCTTTGTCTGTTTTTTTTTGTGATAAAATAAGGTCTAAAACTTAAGTCCAACATGTACATTCCACTGAATCTACTTTATTTCATAAATATTTCTTTTGATTAATTAACAGGGTCCTCATTGTCCTATTGAGAAAATAACTGAGATTAAATGTAGAACTACCAAAACTCACATGAATTTCAAAGAAACTGGACAAGATGTGGAATGCAGTCTAGAAAATGGGCTTCTTTGTAAAGGAGGTTGTGATGACTATGAGATTCAGGTTTTCTGTCAATGCGGTAAAGATTTTTTCCTTCTATACTTTATAAAAATTATTACTGCTATTGATTTCTCTAACTAGAGAAATCAATGGCAATAACAGTTTCTCCACTAAACTTAGTAATTGTTGATTCTTATTAGATTGAACTCCCACTACCTAAAGTACAATATCTGGTTTCTCTTTAAATTCAACTAATCTTCGGGTGAATTTTTACTTTCATGTGTCATTGAGTCGAACCCATAATATTGAGGGTTTCATATCATTTAACCAAAATTTCTTATTAAACACAGTAAACTTTGTGTTTTAAGGCAGTAACATTATAGCAATTTCTATGTTAATTGTCTAGTTGGATCATCACCTTCAATATTTTTCTAACCAATGTTTGTTCAATTTTATTTTTTATAAACTATTGTTAAAAGGGAATTAGATTTTTGGAGAATACTTTCAGTTAGTAACAAAGTAATCAGTCTACTAAGCTTTTCAAAATACTATTTTTGGTTAGCTTTCTATTGGTAATAGAACATATTTTTTACCTTCACAATATTCTTATTTGTATGTGTCTCAATCTGTAGGTGAAACTGTTGGTACTACATTTACAACAGAAAAGATATCAACACCGTTGAAAAATTTGCCTATTGAGGAAGGAAGAGAAGGTAAGATCATTTTCCTTCTATGAAATGTTTTCATTTTTTTTTTTTGCTTGAAAAAAGAATATTATTATTATTATTTATTAACATCCAATTTTTTCAACTACGGCTAATTGGGATGGGTTATCTACAGGTTACCACCCTTTTCTAGACAGGGTGGGATTTTAGGATGTTATTTAATGAATTCCGCCACTAAATAATTTCCTTTGCCCCGGCGAGAATCGAACTCGCCACTCTAGGTTTACCATGTGAGATAAAGGTTAACGCTTTAACTCACATGGTTAAACTGAGCCCCCCCCAAAAAAAAATAAGCTCTTTGTATTATCACATTATTTTTTTATATTAAGCAACTTTGAAAATGTAAAATGAATTACACAGGCCATTTTTCAGCAAACATTCATTCTCACAATTTGTAGGTAAAAAAACTTGTGTTATAGGTGCTAAGTTTGAAATCAGGAATCACTAACATTTATTTAGTTGTTCAATTGGGTTTAAAGATTGAGTTTTATCTGCTCACTGAAGCCCACTCAGCATTCTGAATATTTTGAGTTGCTGCTTGAATAAAGAATCAGCAGTTCTTCCCCCATCGCCCTATAATGGCACCACAATTTGACAAACTGACCACTTGACCTCTCATCAAAACCTTTCATGGGCTACTGATCTCACAATTTGTTTATGACATTAATTAAAATGAATTAACTTATAGTACTGATGATGTTTACCTGTACAGCCCTCAACATTTGTATTTTATTACACTCTTTCTTTTAATCTATTGTATCTTAGTGGTTATAATGTACTTTTCCAAATTTATAGAAATTCCAACATTAAAACCATGGAGGCATACAGAAGGAACTGTATCACCAACTTCTCCTCCTGTGACAACTGTGGTCATTACAGAACCTACAAGTAAGTAAATATATTCTACATTTTTAATTTTATTTGAGGGGAATAAGTAATACCTAAATATTTGTAATAATCATGCTAATGTAGTGTAAATTTGTGTTGATGTGATATGTGTTGTATATATTGGTCATTAATTTCTTTTGATGAAATATCATTAATCATTAAGAATATAAGAAAATGTCATTTTTATTCAATAAAATATATTGTGTTTCTCTAACTACTGATTACTGACATAACTGCAAAATTGTATCCTGTGCTTGTCAAGTATTTGTTGCCATTGAATAAAAAAAACATTTTTACTAAAAAAATGAATGATTCTTCTGAAATGCAGGACAGGTACCAGGAGAGATACCAACTGATTAGGATCAAGAAAAAGGCCTTGTCCTCTATAAGTATTTATTATGCAATGTGGTTGTTCAAAGGACACCATCAGTGTAGTATAACAGTTTTGTCTGAAATAAAGCAGCTGGGCCACCAAGTCACCATATATCCCTGCCTGCTTTGCTTGACTGTGTGACTTTACCCCTGTACTGATGGTAGAGCTTGTCCTTTGAACAAACACTTTACATAATAAATAATTGTCAGGAACAAGGCCTTTTGCGATTTTCAATTAATAATAATTTTTCCTAGGGGGTATATATATCTTCTATCTATGTATGTATAAAATTGTAACCTCTGTCTGTACATTGATTTTTTTCATGAAATTTCTCGATAACTTTTCGTTTCACATGTCATAGACACCATAACTGCATTTTGTTTCTTTCGTGTCTGTTTGTTTATTTGTTTGTTACCTTTTCATGCATAAATGGCTGAACCGAATTTTATGTAACTTGGTATGGATATTACTACAAGCCCAACTTAGACTTTAGGCTATATTAATATTCTCTGAGACGAACAGGAGTGGGGGTTATAGGGGAGACCTGAAATTTAAAATAGTGATATTTCGGTTCCTATTGGTTTTTCGGCAAATATGCACATAACAAAAGTTGTTTATTTTGTTATTTAGATTAACTTTTGTTATATAAACTTTCCTCGAATACCGAAGTATAAATGTGTTATATGCTAAAAATTATAGCGGGAGTCAACAATTTTATTTGGCACAAAAGACTCAACCGAATTTTATAAAACTTGGTATGTGTAATAAAACTAATGCCTTCTTTAGAATAAGCCATACCAACATTTCTAGCGATATGCAGGAGTGGGGGTTGTAAGGGGGGCCTGAAATTAAAAATAGCAGTATTTTGTTTTACATTGGTTTTTCTGAAAATATGTACATGACAAAAGTTGGTTATTTTGTTATTTAGAGTAACTTTTGTTATATACACTTTTGCCATATACGGAAGTATAAATGAGTTATACGCTAATAACTATAACGGGAATTAACGATTTTATTTGGTATCAAAGACTCAACCGAACTAAACAAAACTCTGTATGTGAATTAGCACTAACCCCTTCATGATAATAAGCTGTACCATTATTTCTAGGGAGGAGCAGGAGTGGGGGTTGTAAGAGAGCTCTGAAATTAAAAATAGTAATATTTCATTTTCTATTGGTTTTTCGGCAAGTATGTACATGACAAAAATTGTTTATTTTGTTATTTAGAGTAACTTTTGTTATATTCACTTTTGTCGTATACCAAGTATAAACGAGATATAACTGAAAACTAATAAAACGGTAGCCGACAATTGTATTTCGCACCAACGATTGAATGGAACTTAACAAAACTCAGCATGTGAACTAGCATTAATTCTTAATCGATTATAAGCTATATTAAATTTTTTAGGTTCGGGAGGGGGGGGGGGGTTATAAGAGAAGCCTAAAATAAAAATTCGCAGTATATTACACTTTCTGTTCGGTTTTCAGTCACTGTTGGTCTTTGTGCCGTTTCAAGGGAAAGAAAGTTTAATTCAAACATAGTTTGGGGGGACAGAATACTTTCTATGATTATGAGTTATTTATAAAAAAAACAAAAAACAACTACATGCACAGGAGACGGGAAATATAAAAATATTGAGGACAGTGAACTCTTAAATAACAAATAATTTTATTATTAACAAATCCACAGCAACGACGGGTATACATCGGTAAATGTTAAAATATTGTGGAAAGTAAAGGCTTGCCTAAAAAAATACCACCACCATTAAACCTCAATTGAATTCCCGAGTGAAGCCGGGTACCTTAGCTAGTATATATATAAAATTGTAACCTCTGTCTGTACATTGATTTTTTTCGTGAATTTTCATGATAACTTTTTGTTTCACATGTCATAGACACCATAACTGCATTTTGTTTCTTTCGTGTGTGTTTGTTTGTTACCTTTTCACGCATAAACGGATGAACTGAATTTTATGAAACTTGGTATGTATATTACTACTAACCCAACTTAGACTTTAGGCTATATTAATATCCTCTGAGACGAACAGGAGAGGGGGTTATAGGGAAAGCCTGAAATTAAAAATAGCGATATTTCGTTTCCTATTGATTTTTCGGCAAATATGTACATAACAAAAGTTGTTTATTTTGTTATTTAGAGTAACTTTTGTTATATACACTTTTTTTGTATACCGAATTATAAACGAAATATACGCTAAAACCTATAGCGGAAATGAACAATTTTACTTGGGACAAAAGACCCAACCGAAACAAATAAAACTCGATATGTGTATTAGCACCTACGCTTTCAATATAATAAGCCATACCAACATTTCTAGGGACGGGCAGGAGTGGGGGTTGTAAGGGAGGCCTGAATTTAAAAATTGCAGTATTTCGTTTTCTATTCGTTTTTCGACAAATATGAACATAACAAAAGTTGTTTATTTTGTTATTTACAACTTTTGTGATACAACGATCAAACCGAACTTAACAAAGCTCGGTATGTCAATTAGCATTAATTCTTCCATGATTATAAACTGTATTAAAATTTTTAGGTTAGAACGGGAGTGGGGGTTATAAGGGAGGCCTGAAATAAAAATTTGCGTTATTTCATTGTCTATTTGTTTTTCGACAAACATGCACATAACAAAAGTTGTTCAACTAAAATAAAACTATAAAAAAAACCTTTTGAATAAAGGGTTAGAACCACCAATATAAATGATACTATTGTCATACCTATCGGTGGAGACCGTCGTCACTGGCTGATGGTTGAGTACCGCTGGCCTGGACTTTTGTTTTATACATTTCTCCAGGAACAATGTGTGGAGCAAGTAATTTGCTTAGAAATATTGATATGCTCAACAATTCATTCCAATTTGAACTATGAGGTACCTCACCTGGAAAAATTAATTTAAATCTACGTTAATATTTTGTCCTTAATAACTGAAATCTATGCATAATGCACAGGAGACGGGAAATATGACAATATAGAGGACAGTGAAGTCTTACATAAAAAATTAATTTTATTATTAACAAATGCCAACAACGGGTATAAACCCTTTGTTGGCATTTGTTAATAATAAAATACCCGTCCCAGTGTTCAGGGTATAAGCCCTGAACACTGGGATGGGTAAATGTCAAAATAGTGTGCAAAGTAAAGCCTTGCCAAAAAAATACCATTACCATTCAGCCTCAAATCAATTCCCGGGCGAAGCCAGGTATCTGAGCTAGTATATATATATATTAGGTGTTTGCATTGATTTGAAGCAATTTTTTTTGAAAATTGAGATTATTCTACTTTTGGATTATTCCCATGGCTTCCACTGTTGAAAAGTCAACTCTCAATGATTCAGCGAAATCTCCAAAAGTGTTTGGCATGAATCTTTATATAGCAAAAACTCTAAAATCACCACTTTTAAACCGAGTAAACCACTTCCAACTCGTTTGCTCAGCTAGAGCATGTCCTCCATAAACATACACTAAAATTCCATGGTTTTCGGCAGTCCTTTTCTTCATGTTAAAGTAATGACCTCCTTGCAAAAACACTTTGTCCGGTACAATGTTAGACATATTTGATAAAATAAAACAATTAGTTAATTACGTTTTAACTGAGTGACTTGCACTAAAACCCAATTATTACACAGAGGAGTCCAGCCATCAAGTGGAAAACCTCACAAGTTGTGCCATCTATGAAAAAATGCTATAAACTAACTCGAGTCCCCTATATATATATATATATATATATATATATATATATATATATATATATATATATACTAGCTCAGATACCCGGCTTCGCCCGGGAATTGATTTGAGGCTGAATGGTGATGGTATTTTTTTGGCAAGGCTTTAATTTGCACAATATTTTGACATTTTCCCGTCCCAGTGTTTAGGGTTAATTCCCGTTGTTGGCTTTTGTTAATAATAAAATTATTTTTTTATGTAAGTCTTCACTGTCCTCCAAATTGTCATATTTCCCGTAGACAAATAGACAATGAAATATCGCGAATTTTTATTTCAGGCCTCCCTTATAACCCCCACTCCCGTTCTAATCTAAGAATTTTAATATAGCTTATAATCATGGAAGAATTAATGCTAATTGACATACCGAGTTTTTGTAAGCTCGGTTTACTCGTTAGCGCTCAATGAAATCGTTGACTCCCGCTTTAGTTTATAGTGTATATCTCGTTTATACTTTGTTAAAAGACAAAAATGAATATGACAAAAGTTACTGTAAATAACAAAATAAACAACTTTTTTTATAGGCATATTTGCTGAATAAGCAATAGAAACGAAATATCGCTATTTTTAATTTCAGGCCTCCCATATAACCCCCACTCCTGGCCGTCCCTAGAAATGTTAGTATGGCTTATTATAAGGAAGGCGTTAGTACTAATTCACATACCGAGTTTGGTTTAGTTCGGTTGAGTCTTTTGCGCCAAATAAAATTGTGGACTCCCGCTAAAGTTTTTAGCGTATAACTCATTTATACTTCCGTTTACGGCAAAAGTGCATATAACAAAAGTTACTCTAAATTACAAAATAAACAACTTTTGTAATGGGCATATTTGCTGAAAAAGCAATAGGAAACGAAATATCGCTATTTTTAATTTCAGGCCTCCCTTATAACCCCCACTCCTGTTTGTCTTAGAGAATATTTATATAGCCTAAAGTCTAAGTTGGGCTAGTAGTAATACACATACCAAGTTTCATAAAATTCGGTTCAGCAGTTTATGCGTGAAAAGGTAACAAACAAACAAACAAATAAACAAACAAACAAACAGACACCAAAGAAACAAAATGCAGTTATGGTGTCTGTAACATGTGAAACGAAAAGTTATCGTGAAATTTCGCAAAAAAAATCAATGTACAGACAGAGGTTACAATTTTTATATATATATATATATATATATATATATATATATATATATATATATATATATATATATAGATAGATGTGTGTGTGTGTGTGTGTGTATGCACATATATGTTAGTATTAATATAAGATTTGATGTAGTGACCTATGCTTTCAGAATTGCCACCAGTGCCTAGATTGCACACAGAAACTACAGCAGCACCATCTACTACAACTACAACTGTTGTTCCAGCTACTAATGCAACATATGTTACCAGTAAGTTTAAATATCGATTCATGTAAATTAAAATAATATTTCTAATCTCTTTTAAAAAAAAAGGGGGTTTCTTTCAAATAAATACAAATTCTGTTCTATTGTTATCAGCTATCTTGTGTAATATTTTCTAAAAAAAAAGATTGCTACCAATTCATTGTTCATGCCCTTAGTTTATTAATCTACATAGGCTCTTGTATTCAGAAGAAACCTCTTTCTGTTCTACTAATCTTTTAGGTCCATTCAGTCTCTCAGCTCACCTGTGTCCTTTGAGTGAGAAACCTGTGTCACTAGTAAGTGGCTTTAATATATTTTCACTCTGCACAAAGTTTGTGTGCATTTACTGCCAAAATGATAGTATGAAAATAGGGAGGGAGGATTTTCAAAAATCCATAATACCACAGTTATTATGAATCGGATTATAAAATTGTGTATATCCGATATTGCAAATCGAATAACATATAAATTTTATTCTATGCATTTTTTCTGTATGTCAAACGTTAGCTGATGTATTTTTTCTACATCTTTAATCTACTGGTTTCAAAACTTAGGATATAACTCATTTCCAAAAATGACTTTTACTACAATAGACCTTGACTTTGACTGTCTATACAGAAATAAATAGAATTTTACTCATTCAAGAAAACTAAATTAAATTATTTGATTGTTAATTATTTGAACAGGAGCTATATATTGATTTTTTTTTAAGGCAAAATAACAGTGGAAACCACTACTCCTGAGGTACTCACAACTCCAGCAAAGAAAATTACTGAAGCTACTGGTAAGTTTCCAACCTACTGTTTTTAAAACATTTTTATTCCCATAAAAAGAATTTGTTGATTGGAATTGGATTCATGAACTGTCTTATATTATAAAAAGTTTTCATTAAGGTGTTCATTAGTGTTCTAATCCAGAAGCTCTAGAAAAGAACAGAATGAGATAGAATGTGAAAATTTTCAGGAATTGTGTTCACCCTTGATTTATAATTGAATATTACATTAGACTTTTTCTTTATTATTATTATTATTTTTTATGAAAAGCTATTAATTATTTAAAGAACCTAATTTTGAATATGGTTGTGAACAGAGTTGGTATTGACCGTGGTATTCATCATGGTATTTTCGACCAATGTTTTGATATTCATACTTCTAGATTGACCAGGATATCTCATTAGAGAATGAAATCAAAATGAGCAGTCCTGCCTAGTGAATTTCTACTTGGTGTGTCTGGTTTTGGGGATAGAATCCTATATAAATTTGAATAGTCCTCATTTTTGTCATCTGGTAGGTAAGACCCCTTATTTTTTCAATTTGTTGGGTTAAATCAATGGACATTTGACTCATATGGCTAACCTGAGTTCCAGCTAAAATGTAATAAATGGTTTTGAAGAATCCCGATGACCTCACAGTCTCATTTCTTAATTTCCACTTTCCTAGCAACTTATAGTAATTGATCATTTATTTATTATTAATACACACACACACACACACACACACACACATATATATATATATATATATATATATATATATATACATATACATATATTTTAAGTCCTTTATTTTGACAATGTAAGAAGAAAATAAAGACAGCACCTTTGGCAAAGATTTTTCTGACTTATGCTTACTTTCTTCTATAAATAAAGTGAAAGTATACCAACAAGAAGAGAAATTTTAATACATTTTTAATTGTAGTAAATAAAATAGTACATTTTTGAACAGCAGACTCTCCATATTGAATGCATGTGCAATATTTGACTATTTTTTAAAAAATATTATTGTTTTTGATTTCAGTGAAAGCCATTCCTGTTACTGTTACTACTACAGAAGCAACAACCCATTTGACCTCTACTGAAGAAAGTGCTTCCTCTATTTCTTATTCTTCTACTACCTCTGAATCAGGTAAAAACAATAAAGTAACTATGTATTTAAATTATATATTTTTATTCTTTGATATTTAGGTCTATCTCATACTACTAAGGGTAATGGGGATGGGTTATGTATTGGTCACCATTTTCCTTGCTAAAATGGGGCAAAAAATTGAAATTGTGTAAATATCCTTATGAAAGCACCTTAATGCCAATAACCAAACTAATCTCTCTATTTCTATAGGAAGGGGGGGGGATTAAAACTGTTATCAACTTTATAAAAATGGTGTTAATGGATCTAATTTAAAAACATTGATTAATTCATTGTCATACCATTACTTATCTGATATATGGTTAGGTAAATCGAATATATATATATATATATACTCCTTTATTTCTCATTTTGTGTTTATTTATTTATTTTTTAGTTCTTAAAGCAATAGACATTGCTCTTTTTTCTTATCAAATGTAGGGTGCTGCATGTAAGATAAAATAATATTTTTAGCCAGAAGAGGCAAGGCTTGCTATTAGGCTTTATGCTTATCAACTGGTCAGCTTGAGGCAGCCCCTGGGAAATTTAAGGGCATTTAAGCCCAAAGATTACTACATCTTTATTTAAGAAGCTACTCAATTTCCTTATGATGCTAAGTGGGTACCAGTGAAACAGATATAAGTCTAACTTTGAATGGCTTGTAACCACATGGCTAAATAATATTTAGAAGTGCATTGTAAAATCTTTTGTTAATAGCCCAGTGTTTAGCCACTGGACCTCTGCCAAACTTTGACAGATCTTCTTCAGGTGCTAAATCAGGCCAATGTAAAATTGAAGGAGTGCATATAAGGACTGCAGCTTTGTTTTACCCATTCTCTAAACACTTGTCAAAGTCCAATTTTGTTTATTAAAGAACTTCAGTTTTACAGGAATCAGTTAAATAGTTATATATGATGTGAATAACCTCAAGAATTATGAACAAATATAACAGAGAAAACGATTTCTCAGTTCATAGAAACTTAGCACATTTAGCTTAGTATTTCCAGTGCCAGGGGTTTTATATGTTGATTCATGACAAATTCTAAACTCCAAAATTTAAAACATTGAGTTATTTAAATGTAAAGTTATTCCTTTAGCAATAATTATGATTGGAAGATACTGATTTCAACTGGGTGGAAATTCAATGTGTGTACAGTCCGTTAGATAAAAAATTCTTTAATCTGCTATTTTTGGCAATTAACTATTGCAGTTAGGATAAAACTTCACTGGGCCAAAATTGTAAATGTCACTTTGTAGATTTTATAGCTTTCAAGAGCAGTATCCCTCTGTAAGTACTACACTAGGTAAAAGCAATTTCCTGATAAAATGTATTGTTAAATCAACCATATTAGTGCCAAAAATTAAGTTGAAAATATTTAATTTTGTCTGAGCAATTAAGACATCAAATTTAAAATTAAATTATTTTATTAAAAATTGAAATAAAAAATTGTGGCAACAATACAGTAAAATCAAGAGGAAGAACCATCTTATAATCTACCCTGTAAAACACCTATTTCATAGTGACATTTTTATAACCAAACATAATCATTTTTTTGAAAAGTTATCTAAAAATGATCCAGTGTATTGATTACTTTCAGTGTGCAAGGAGAACGAGGTATGGGATGACTGTGCTATCCAGTGTGACCAACTTTGTCTTTACTATGAGTATACTTTATACCGTAGTGGAGTATGCTTGTTTGGTAAACCTTGCACTGCAGGTAAAAAAAAATCACTATATATTTTTTCTATTTATAGCACAGATTTATAATTAATAATCTTGAATATTGAATTTTGAAGCCAGCAGTTTCAAAATTACATATTAAACAAAAACATAATTGATAAAAACATTTTGTTGAATAAGTTTAACTAAGATTTTATATTGAAGTACAAGAGAAATTTTAAAATTTCATATTTTAAATTTGTGTTTAGTGATCAATTAGGATACATTTTACAAAATATAAAATTTGATAGTAAAATCTGAGAGCAAGTTATTGTAATGATAGATTTTATGACTGCTGAGCATTCTAAATATGTATTATTATGGAATATGAGCTTTGGGAAAGCAGTATGTCTCAAGTCTGTGTGGACCTCATCTAATAACAAATTACATATGGTGTTTATCCAATGCACATTTAAAATTGTATAGGCTTAGGCACCATCATCCTTAACATCTCCACCTTCCTACTGTCCATTTCTTCCCCCACTTACAACTCTGTACTTTTTTTTTTTTTTTCATTATCTTGTAAAATGATAACAACAGTGTCCAAAATGTAAAGTATCAATATAAAGTAAGTAGGATGAAATAATTGGCTACGCTTCCACTATGACAATTTATTAAAACGGTAGAGCGCTTTTGATGCAGTGCATCATTGTCAGTGCCTAAAGGTCTTGGATGTTGACCTGGCGACTCGTGGAGCTGTATTGGCCAGTCCAGCTACATTAAAAGTCACTTCCACCTTCCAGAATACCAACTCAGAATATCAATATAAACTCCTTTATCTGAATTGATTATCTTTATTGACTGATAAACAACTATGTTATTAAATAATTTAAGAACTATTGACTAACTAAGATTCAGTTTGGTTGAATTTATTATTACTATTTACCAGTAAGCCTATTGCTCTTTCAATCCATCTTTGAATTCATACCATTTAGTATTAACTAGACAACCTCTTGTCCCAGTTCATTCAAACTGTGTAGTGACCATAATGATAAATATTTGAAGAACTATATGAAAACAAACTTTCCAAAAAGGATATTTAGTGGAGTTTCGCAACATCTTTTCTTCTGTTGTGATGAATAGATTTCACAATGGTGGCAACTAATTATTTCATTTGGCTTCTACTTTTTATAATTATGTAGCTCTAAGGATTCTTTTAGATAACCCAACCATCACAGTTTAGTCGTCAATTATCATAAAACAACATTCTGGGTACCAAAAGAAATTCTGTCCTCCCCACGTTCCCAGTTTCTTAACATTGGAAAATATTAAGCTTCCTAATCGCTGGATCAGCTCATTGTTAGTCGTGATTCTCAATATGCATTGTTTTTTAATAAGAAGTTGAGTTTGGCAATGAGAGATAAGTTATAATATTGCCTTCACTTCAGGATATTACATAAATTTTCATTTTCTGTGTTAATTTTATTTTAGGTTGTCGTCCCAAGGATAAGCTCAATTGTGGTGATGGATACAGGTGGAGAGATGAAAATACCTGTGTAAAAATGGAAGACTGTACTTGTAGGTCATTCACTGGAGAAATGATTAAAGTAATTTTTAATATCCATCATTGTTATACAAATTTAGCAAAGTAGTTTTTATTAATTGTGCGATACTGTGCTTTAAAACTTGTAATGAAGACTATAGTTAAGATGCATAAATGTTTATCTTCTATTGGAACATTGTGTTCCAATGATGAATGAATCTATTTAATCCACATCCTTTTTAAGAACCCAAACTGCTGGGAGCATATGATGATGTGCAGTAAAATCTTGCTTATGATAGACTGATACTGCTGATAGAGCAATGTTTTACCTGTCTTCTAACTTTATTATAGTACCGAGTATTAATAAAAAAAAAATCATGAAATATTCTGCTCGTCAGAAAAGATTTATTAATTCTTTATTGGTTCAATTCTCCTTACCTCTAAAAGGTATTAATTAACTATTGTGATTCTAATATTATAGAATGTGGCGCAATGAAACATTACTTGCAATTTTGTCAAAATGTTAGAGGTGGAATACCTCCATTTATAAAAAAATTAATGCCACTTGAACAAATGCCAATGAAAAATCCTCCTTATATATGGTACGACTAGCTAGCCAATGGAGAAGTGGATACCTTAACTCCCTTTACACTTTTTTTATTTATTTTATGTTATTCAAGCAAATTGAGGCATATTTATCGATATCTAAAGGTTGCTGCTGTATTCTAAACATTCATGGTGGCTAAGGAATTCTTTCCACTGGAAAAATATAACCATATCATCTTCTGAACCTGTTTCCCTTGAAATGTGAAGGATTAGATTGCCGTTATAACCACTCTATATGGAAATGTAATATCGACTTTTTGGCTAGTGAACTGGGAATGGTATGAATCTTCACAGTTCCAAAACAGAATGACAAGAACAAATTTCTTGGTTATAATTGGCTGTACTGAGTGTTGCGTGCTTATTATTTGTATACTTCCTAGTTTAGAGGTCCATCTTTAATGACAACCACTTTTTCTCTTTTCAGCCAGGAAAAGTTGTGAATGAATCTGAATGCAGGCTTTGCCAGTGCCTGAATAATCATTATTCTTGTGATGAAAATGCCTGTATTACAACTGAGCCAACTGAGCCTACTTCAACAATTATACCAACATTCACTTCTGAAATTATAATTACTACTCCAGGAGTTACTCCACCAGCTGAGTCCTGCTTTGAAAATAGGTATTATATTTAAATTATCTTAATTTTAAGTTATACACTTGATTAAATTGAAATTTTGTTTAGGATATTAATATACAGAATCTGATATTTAACATATAAATAAAAAGATGTGCTATTCCTGCGATATTTTATCTACTCCCAAACAGTTTTGGCAATGCATAACATCTTTAGGTACAATAGCCTCAATAGCACCTGGCTGCTGTAAATAAATGATAAAAAAATAATATATTGAGTAGTTTCTCCAATTGGGGCATTTTTTCACAGGTCTGAGATTATTAATTTAGATCTGTAAACATTAAAGTTAAAATGTTTTAACTTGGTTCGTTCAATAAGTTTCGGACCTTTTGAAAATTAAAAGAAATGTCACCAAAAAGATTAAAAAAACTGAAATCATTTATGCCTTAGTGTTACATTGTCGTGAAAATATTACCTACTTAAATTCACTCTAATTGATGGAGAAAGATCAACCAAAAGAGAAGAATCATCAAATCATTATTAAAACCATTTTTATTTCTCTTATGGTTTCGTGTCTACATGACACCTCATCAGGAGAAAATAGAACACTTCAGAATGACTATATTGGTACATAAGACCTTCCACTAGCTGTGACAGTCAGAGAATGGGTTACAAAGTATGGCTGGTCATGTCAGTTGATTTAGATCATTACGACACAAAATATAAATATTAGTACAAATTACATGGAAATATCCAAACAAACTGAAAATTAGCATTAGTCATATTAAGGATAAATTGAAATCGAAAGATACCAAATATAATATATACAAAATACATTGCAAAAAAAGTTATATTGGGGAATTATCAGTATTACCCAAAAGAAGACTCAGAGAGCAGGTGATAAACATTGTTAATAAGGACACTAAAACCTTCCTAGCCAAGCACTACTAATATACCCATAATTTTGATTTTTTCTAAATGTACTAGAAAAAGGAAGAAATATAAGCAAGAGGAAAATAAAAGATAATACATATTCTTCTCTAAACCAGCTTTCTACTCCAGCAGTCTTCTCACTGTGCTAATTTTTGGTAACTCTGTGGCTACCTTCTTCAGGGTATAGATTGCTACTGTTGTTCCAGATAGTTCGAAGTCCGGGGTCTGAATGTCCATGACAATGAAGAATGGGTTTATAATAATGTTATACCCAAATGATCATGGTACACGGAAATGGAACTTACACGAACAATATCCAAAGCTGATGGTCATCAATGAAAGGTTTTTCTATCGGCTTGGTGGGATAGCAAGGGCATAGTTCATTAAGAACTTTTACCATGCAATCACATTACCAATTCAGAACTATACATTTGACAATTCACCACACTCAACCATTTAGTTCAAGACAAATGTCCAGAGTTGGCAAACTGGAGGAGAGAGTGTTCCAATATAATAATGTAAAGCTGCAAACAACTTTGTCTACTTGACAAAAGTTATTGGAGCTTGGTTGGAATATGCTGCAACATCCACCATTAAACCCAGACCTCTCACCTTCAGATTACCATTTGTTTCGTTCATTCCAAAAATTTTTAAATGGTAAACAATTTAACAATGGTGATGAGCTTAAAATACAGTTTGATCAATTTTTCGAACTTAAAGATCAGACATTTTCTGAACATGGAATCATGAAAGGTAGCAAAAAGTCATTGATTGTAATGGACAATACATAACAATAATTAACAAAATTTATTTTCAAATATAATATTGTTTTTATTGTTCATAAAAATCCACAGTTGCTTAGTTATCAACCCTATCTATCTATCTATCTATATATATATATATATATATATATATATATATATACTAGCTCAAATACCCGGCTTCGCCCGGGAATTGATTTGAGGCTGAAGGGTGATAGTATTTTTTGGCAAGGCTTTACTTTGCACAATATTTTGACATTTACCCGTCCCAGTGTTTAGGGTTAATACCCGTCGTTGGCTTTTGTTAATAATAAAATTAATTTTTTATGTAAGTCTTCACTGTCCTCCAAATTGTCATATTTCCCGTCTCCTGTGCATTATGCATAGATTTCAGTTATTAAGAACAAAATATTAACATAGATTTGAATTAATTTTTTCAGGTGAGGTACCTCATAGTTCAAATTGGAATGAATTGTTGAGCATATCAATATTTCTACGCAAATTACTTGCTCCACACATTGTTCCTGGAAAAATGTATAAAACAAAAGTTAATCTAAATAACAAAGTAAACAAGTAAACGAATTTTAATTTCAGGCTTCCCTTATAACCCCCACTCCCGTTCTAACCTAAAAATTTTAATATAGCTTATAATCATGGAAGAATTAATGCTAATTGACATACCGAGTTTTTTTAAGTTCGGTTTAATCGTTAGCGCCCAATGAAATAATCGACTCCCGCTTTAGTTTATAGTGTATATCTCGTTTATACTTTGTTAAAAGACAAAAATGAATATAACAAAAGTTACTCTAAATAACAAAATAAACAACTTTTGTTATGATCATATTTGCCGAAAAACGAAAAGGTGACAAACAAACAAATAAACAAACACACAAACAGACACCAAAGAAACAAAATGCAGTTATGGTGTTTATGACGTGAAACAAAAAGTTATCGTGAAATTTCGCGAATAAAATCAATGTACAGACAGAGGTTACAATTTTATATATTTATATATATATATATATATATATATAAAAAATTGTAACCTCTGTCTGTACATTGATTTTTTTCGCGAAATTTCACGATAACGTTTCGTAACTGCATTTTGTTTCTTTCGTTTGTTTGTTTGTTTGTTACCTTTTCACGCATAAACGGCTGAACCGAATTTTATGAAACTTGGTATGTATATTACTACTAGCCCAACTAGACTTTAGGCTATACTAATATTCTCTGAGACGAACAGGAGTGGGGGTTATAAGGGAGGCCTGAAATTAAAAATAGCGATATTTCGTTTCCTATTGGTTTTTCGGCAAATATGCACATAACAAAAGTTATTTATTTTATTATTTAGAGTAACTTTTGTTATATACACTTTCGTCGTATACCTAAATATATATGAGTTATACGCTAAAAATTATAGCGGGCGTCAACAATTTTATTTGACACAAAAGAATCAACCGAACTAAATAAAACTCGGTACATGTATTAGGACTAACGCCTTCATTATAACAAGCCATACCAACATTTCTAGGGACGGGCAGGAGTGGGGGTTGTAGGGAAGGCCAGAAATTAAATATAGCGGTATTTCGTTTCCTATTGGTTTTTTGGCAAATATAAACATAACAAAAGTTGTTTATTTTGTTATTTAGAGTAACTTTTGTTATATACACTTTCGTCGTAAACCTAAATATAAATGAGTTATACGCTAAAAATTATAGCGGAAGTGAACAATTTTATTTGGGACAAAAGACCCAACCGAACTAAATAAAACTCGGTACGTGTATTAGGACTAACGCCTTCATTATTATTAGCCATACCATCATTTCTAGGGACGGGCTGGAGTGGGGGTTGTAAGGGAGGCCTGAATTTAAAAATAGCGGTATTTCGTTTTCTATTCGTTTTTCGGCAAATATGACCATAACAAAAGTTGTTTATTTTGTTATTTAGAGTAACTTTTGTCATATTCATTTTTGTCTTTTAACAAAGTATAAACAAGATATACACAATAAACTAAAGCGGGAGTCAACTATTTCATTGGGTGCTAATGATTAAACCGAACTTAAAAAAACTCGGTATGTCAATTAGCATTAATTCTTCCATGGTTATAAGCTATATTAAAATGTTTAGGTTAGAAGGGGAGTGGGGGTTATAAGGGAGGCCTGAAATAAAAATTCGCGATATTTCATTGTCTATTTGTTTTTCGACAAACATGCACATAACAAAAGTTGTTTACTTTGTTATTTAGATTAACTTTTGTTTTATATATTTCTCCAGGAACAATGTGTGGAGTAAGTAGTTCGCGTAGAAATATTGATATGCTCAACAATTCATTCCAATTTGAACTATCAGGTACCTCACCTGGAAACATTAATTCAAATCCAAAGTTAATATTTTGTCCTTAATAACTGAAATCTATGCATAATGCACAGGATACGGGAAATATGACAATATGGAGGACAGTGAAGTCTTGCATAAAAAATTAATTTTATTATAACAAATGCCAACAACGGGTATAAACCCTAAACACTGGGACGGGTAAATGTCAAAATAGTGTGCAAAGTAAAGCCTTGTGAAAAAAATACCATCACCATTCAGCTTTAAACCAATTCCCGGGCGAAGCCGGGTATCACAGCTAGTATAGATATATATCTGTTAAACCTCTAGAAGTCAGAATTTTTTTTTGTTTAAACATTACCTAATTCAATAATGAAACATTTTATGTAAAACTAAAGATCATGTTAATGGCTGTAATTGGACCAGTATGAGGGAGGAGTTTTGAAAATTCAAAATATTTCCAATATTATACAGACATACAATCCAAAATTAAAAAATTCTATAGGATCATTCTTATTGAAAATTTAATTTCTTATGGTTTTAGGTTCGTTCCATTGTTGAATGATATGCCACAAACCTCATTCAAGTCAAGTTCACCTAATCATAATAAACAGTATGCACCTCACAATGTTAAGTTCAACTCTCTTGGTGAGTAAAATTACAAATCCTCAAATTTATAAATCCTCATTTATGTTCATGTTATTAAGTATACATAATTTTCAGAAGGAAGCTGGAGACCTGATATAGTCGATGAAAGCCAGTACATTGAAATTGATTTGGGAGAAGTTGATGTTGTTTATGCTATTAATGTAAAAGGAGATTTGTTGGACAATGACCATGTTACAAAGTATTATGTCCTTTACAGTTTAGATAATATTGCTTATAGCTATGTCTCTCTCAATGAGAAACCACAGGTTAGTAGAAATAAATGATTGATAGATTAAACAGTAATAGAATCTGTTTTGAAGAATAATACTTTTTTTCTGTAGTTGTTCTAATCAATTTACTTGATAACTCTCTCCAGAATATAAAAATAATCAAATATTACTCTCTTTTTACAATTATACCACCAGGGTGAGTGAGAGAGTGGGCTCCAGTACGTGTGAGTTTAAGGGAAATTTAATTACATGTGATTAGATTAAACAAGAAAATGTTTACTGCATGATATGTTGATGCCTTTTATTTATGGGTAATTGCTTTTTGAAAGTGCTACTGTTTCCAAAAATAAAACTTTGTTATGGGTCTTAAGAGTAATAAAAAATATAAGTACCTTGACTTTTAACTATGTACCTGAGATATGTCTTCTTCACAAAAAGAACAGAAACCCTTTAAAAAATAATTAGTGATTAATTACAGGATTTTTCAAGTTATTCAAATTGAATTTTCATTGAGATCAAGATTTCAAAATTAGTTTAATTTATTTTTTTACTCTTCTAGTTATTTAATGGGCCATCCTACCACTTAGAACCAAAATTTCAAGTTTTCTCTCACCCCTTTGAAGCAAGATTTATTCGTGTTAATCCTGTTTCTTGGATTGGGACTCCTTCAATGAAAATTGAACTCTTTGGCTGTGAATTTCCTACATCTGCTCCTCCCACTTCCACTTCTACTACAACTATGACAACAACCACAACCCTACCAACAACTACTTCTGCACCAGGTACTGCTACTATAATAACCTAATTTTTTAATACCTCAAATTGCAAAGGCAAGTATAAATTCAAAAAAAAAATAGAAGTACTAAAAATGGAAGTAAAAAAAATCGATTGGCAAAATACTTATAAGATTTTCTGAATTTAAGCAAATAAAAGTAATGAAAAACACATAAATTGAACTTAATGTTCCTAGTTTTAATAATAGTGAGAATATTCTTAAAACCAGAACATTAATTTTTAATATTTTAGTTAATATTTGTTCCCGCCCCCCAAAATTCAAAATATGATTTTTTTATTATCTTTGTTACTTGTTTTTCAAAGAAAGCACTAAATTCCACTTAGAATATTTCTTGTGATAAAAAGTTGTTTTAATGTTTGAATATCAAATTATGACTTCTGGTCAGTGAATCTTATTACACTGGGATTTCGTGAAAATGTCTGATATTAAAAATATGCCCAATGTGGCTTTGACAGTATACAGTTTTACATTAAAAGGTGTGGGAGTATACTTGGACAAAAATATAAATTCATCATTATTCGTAAATCCCTTCTCACTTCACTTTCAATGGGAAACTAAATCTAATTCACCCAGTGAGCAGTGATTAACACATCTGGCTATGAAATTGAAATGAATACTTTATACGAATGTTTTATAATTATTGAGCTTGTCAGTAAAACATTTTAGAAGTTTAATATAAACTGGTTATTTGACAGACTTCAACTGCAGGTTATCTTTTCTTGAGGTTTCCTTTTTTTTGCTCAGTATAATTTGAGTCATCAGTGAAATATTATGTATTCTCTCATCAATTCTTACTTGGCAATAACTGTTTTTATTTTTATTTTTAGTTTGTACTGATAAAATGTCAAATCATATGAATGATGGTCAAATCAAGGTCTCATCTAGTGTACAGGAGCCTTTTACAGCATCAATATTATCAGTATATAGAGATGAAGGATGGGTTCCTCGAACAAATGATCCTAATCAATGGGTCCAAGTATGGCTTTTAAGAATTTTCTTTTTCATAAATTGTACTTTGTACTTTAGTATAGTAAGAATTGATACAACTACACATCTGAGGTGGGTAAGAAACATAAATTCCAAAACTATATCTATGAGGATTATCTTTATAACGATTTTATTATATATGATATGATTTTATTATGTCTTCAACAATTTTTCCCTCTATTGCATATATGTAATTTGATAAGATTAAAAAAAAAACTGATTTCGTCTTATTGACTACATTTTGTTTGTTTTTACATAAATAAATAAGTCATTTATGACTAGTAATAGTGACTTTAGTAGAAAGTAGTGAAACAAACAATATTCTAAGCGCAATAACTTACAGCCAATTAATTTAATATTAATAAGAAAGCGGGCACCGATTTCTCATTGTCATTTCTTGAGGTTTTGTATTTTGAAAAAGAAGAAAGAAAAAAATAACAAATATTTTGTTTATTAAGCTCATTATGTTCCTTTTTCAGGGAGCTCTTGTTCTTCCTCCCCCTTATATTGGATGAAATAAAATATCTAAAAATAATTTTAGTCAAACGTTTTATTGTATCCTATATAGGTTATATTTGAATGTTAAGAATAATTTAACAAAACAAAAAGAGTAACTTTGATTGTATTCAGATAATTGGGAGGGGATAATCATCCTTATTACGTTATAAACTAATAGTGATGCACTGGAAAAGTGCTGTAGAAGTAACAGAATATTGGCGTACCAAGTATTGAAAGTAAATGTGTGTACTGAGAATACAGTAAGCAACTTTTCCAAATGACATTTTGTGTTTTAGTTTGATTTTCTTGGAGAGCGTACTCTTACTGGGATCATGACTGCTGGCAGTGGATTCAAGCTAAACCAAAAAGACTTGATGCCTTCATGGGTTATGACATACAATATACTGTATAGTCATGATGAAGATGAATGGAATCCAATTTTAAATGAAGATGGCACTCGGGAGGTATGTCTCTCAAACTGAATACATTGTGAGATTCAAATAATGTTCATATCCATTGTATTTATCTAATGACTATACATAATACCGACTATATATATATATATATATATATATATATATATATATATATATATATATATATATACATACATACATACATACATACATACATACATACATACATACATACATACATACATACATACATACATAAAACAAAAAAAAGTTGTTGATAGTTTAATTATTGTTCAAAGAACAGGAAATTCAAAAGGAATTATTGTTAACACACAAAAAAATTAGATTTCAGATTTCAATAATTTGAAAACCTAGAAGTAAATTCTTGTATGATTTACTGGTTTGAAGTAAGTAAGTTATACAAGTGCAACTTTAACTTAAAACATTTAAGTTGCTTATACAAGATATGTTAATGACTACTCATGGGCATTAACTAACTTGCCCAGACTAAGCATAAACATGAGATAACTCCACCAATGGACTAAGTAAAATCTAGAGATTCAACTACTGACTATAACATTCAACAAGCTTGAAGGTCTCATCAATATTGCTGTACTCGATGATTAACCAGTAATGTCGGGGTCCACTGATAGAATGGAATTATTAATTTAATTTCTTGGTATTTGGTATAAAAATAATTAATTTTATGTAGGTATATATATATATATATATATATATATATATATATATATATATATATATAAAATTGTAACCTCTGTCTGTACATTGATTTTTTTCTCAAAATTTCACGATAACTTTTCGTTTCACATGACATAGACACCATAACTGCATTTTGTTTCTTTCGTGTATGTTTGTTTGTTTGTTTGTTACCTTTTCACGCATAAACGGCTGAACCGAATTTTATGAAACTTGGTATGTATATTACTACTAACCCAACTTAGACTTTAGGCTATATTAAAATTCTCTGAGACGAACAGGAGTGGGGGTTATGAGGGAGGCCTAAAACTAAAAATAGCGATATTTCGTTTCCTATAGGGTTTTCGGCAAATATGAACATAACAAAAGTTGTTCATTTTGTTATTTAGAGTAACTTTTGTTATATGCACTTTTGCCGTATACGGAAGTATAAATAAGTTATACGCTAAAAACTATTGCGGGAGTCCACAATTTTATTTGGCACAAAAGACTCAACCGAACTAAACCAAACTCGGTATGTGAATTAGCACAAAAGCCTTCCTTATAATAAGCCATACTAACATTTCTAGGGACGGGCAGGAGTGGGGGTTATAAGGAAGGCCTGAAATTAATAATAGTGATATTTCGTTTCCTATTGCATTTTCAGCAAATATGCACATAACAAAAGTTGTTTATTTTGTTATTTAGAGAAACTTTTTTTATATACACTATCGTCGTATACCGAAGTATAAAGGCGTTATACGCTAAAAATTATAGCGAGAGTCAACAATTTTATTTGGCACAAAAGACTCAACCGAACTAAACCAAACTCGGTATGTGTAATAAAGCAAACGCCTTCTTTAGAATAAGCCATACCAACATTTCTAGCGACGGGCAGGAGTGGGGGTTGTAAGGGAGGCCTGAAATTAAAAATAGCAGGATTTCGTTTTCTATTGGTTTTTCTGCAAATATGCACATGACAAAAGTTGTTTAGTTTGTTATTTAAAGTAACTTTTGTTATATTCACTTTTGTTGTATAACAATTTATAAACGAGATATAAACTAAAAGCTAAAGCGGGAGTTGGACACCAACGGTCGAATCGATTCCAACAAAACTCAGAATATATAAATTAGCATTGATGGTTACATGGTTATAAGCTATATTAAAATGTTTATATGTATATTACTACTAGCCCAACTTAGACTTTAGGCTATATTAATATTCTCTAAGACGAACAGGAGTGGGGGTTATAAGGGAGGCCTGAAATTAAAAATAGCGATATTTCGTTTCCTATTGATTTTTCAGCAAATATGCACATAACAAAAGTTATTTATTTTGTAATTTAGAGTAACTTTTGTTATAGGTACTTTTGCCGTACACGGAAGTATAAATGAGTTATACGCTAAAAACTATAGCGGGAGTCCACAATTTTATTTGGCACAAAAGACTCAACCGAACTAAACCAAACTCGCTATGTGAATTAATACTAACGATGTCCTTATAATAAGCCATACTAACATTTCTAGGAACGGGCAGGAGTGGGGGTTATAAGGGAGGCCTGAATTTACAAATTTTATTATTAACAAATCCACAGAAACGACGGGCATTAGCCCTAAACGCTGGGACGGGTAAAAGTCAAAATATTGTGCAAAGTAAAGCCTTGCCAAAAAAATACCATCACCATTCAGCCTCAAATGAATTCCCGGGCGAAGCCGGGTATCTGAGCTAGTATATATATATATATATACATACACACACACACACACACACATATATACACATATACATACATACGCATGTGTATATATATATTCTTTTTTTTCAGAAACTTTATTTAGTTTTAAGAGATACTTAAATGAAGTTAATTTTACTTTTTATTTGTAGATCTTCTATGGAAACACTGACAATACAAATATTAAGACTATAATGTTTAGAGTACCAATAAGAGGCAGATATTTGAGGATTGTTCCCCTTCAATGGCATAATAAGATTGCCCTTCGTGTTCAAATGCTTGGGTGCTATGAATCGTATCGTAAGTAATTTTAAAGTTATGTGCATGCTATTTATAGATAAAAAGACCTTGGAATTAGAATGTTACATAAATCAAGAAAAATACCGCAGGATGAGTTCCAGAGTTATCTGCTTAAGGAATATTATCTTTGTGAGATTTTTGTATCAACAATATATATATATATATATATATATATATATATATAAATGATATTAATAGGTAAATGGTGTCTTATTAGGTAGTGGTTCTTAAAATAAAAATATTCGTCTTCCCGCAATGTCATTTAAATACTATAGAGATACATGTCTTTATTTTTATTATTAAATAAAAATTCCCTATCATTGTCAGTAACAAAGCTTAATTAAATTTGAATATATGTATCCATAGCAATACTGACAACAACTACACAACAGACAACAACTGTTCGAGAAGATTGCAATCTGTGCCCTGGTGCAACATCACTAAGTGAAGGGTGTGCTTGTAGTCCTCCTCTGTGGTGGGATGGCGAGCAGTGCACAACTAGAGCTCAGTGCCCTTGTTTCGTTGGATATATTCCGTAAGTAATTTGATGTTAACTACATTCTTGGAAAACTTTCTTGAAACCTTTCAGGGCCTCATGAAGGGTTGTTAAGAAAGGCATTAAATTATATAAATTGAATTAGAAACAGGCTGATTTTACCTTAGGTAAGAAAACTCAAGATCATAACATCTACCCATGTATGATAGCAGAGAAAGCTTGAGACTAAGGGGAAAAGTATGCCTCTGTCATTACTGGACTATAGTAATCTCATTTTCAAAATAGGAAATATGGGGAAGGCGTAATCATCTATTAGTGCCCAGAAAATATGTTAGCTCCATACAAACTGTTTACTAGAACTCAAGAAGTATAGTTAGACTCATCAAGAAGCATAGTTAGACTCAATGTATGACTTCCCTGTAATAATTCCCCTTTTCCATAAAGACATCAAGCAAGGAAACACTCTTGGGGCTCTTTTCAACATTTTGATGTATGAAATATCATAGGGGGTTTGGGTCTGCTAACAAAGAACTCGAAGAGCTATTGTGGACTATTGGAACGAGGCAAGAGACAAGGTAATGCTATAAAGATATTACTCGAAAGGAAACTTGGCTGAATGGTGTTGGGTAATAGTCACTTCATGCTTAACAGAACAACGGAAGTAGAAGGAAAAACACTCCGAAATACGAGTTATTATTCCTTGCTTTTAACGTATAACTATAGTAGCTTAGATAAACTGCTAACTGCTTGAATAACAGTGCATTTACAGAATGTCTTCTGTACAAATACATATGTACATATTCATATTTTTATTTTGTAAGTTAGGTGCAAATGAACTGAAAAACAAAATTGCATGAATAAACAGAGCAAAATTTTTGTTGTACAAGTGTATTAGTAAATTATAATTCATCTATTTCATAATAATTAGCTGCAGTAATTTTCTTATAATTGAAACAAGACACACATTTCTCAAATGAATTAGACTTATCTAAGTTGTGTGGCCAAAAAAAGAGCTGTGGCCTTATTCACAATGATAGGAGGATAATCCCCTGAGGCCAAGTATTTTCCTTCAAATAAAAAAAACAAGGATGTGACCACCACATGACTTCCTTGTACTCCTATTAAATTAAATAAACAAAATGATTGGTTGCACTTCATTTAAAATGATTTCATTTGGAAGTGAGATACTATATCTCTGTACCAATGCATCAGATTGAAAAATACCATAGAACGTAACCATAGTTATGATAAACAATAAAGCTCCTATCACACCCCTGAATTTGTAATAGTCATTGGATATTTTGTCTTATTACTTTGTTCACAATTCTATTTATAGCCCTTAAAATCTAAGCCACAGTTTGTACCCCCCAAAACACCTTTCTTTGTGAAAGAATATATAAAGTGCTGATTACCTCCTTCAGTCATTTTTTTCCCATATTGAAATAATATTAGATATATTGTAATGAAAAGAATTATTATCACATGTGTATTGTGTAAGTGAGTGTGTGTGAGGTGAGCATGTGCATATTTGCATGTGTGTGTGTGTTTATCATATCACATAATCAAATTTATTTCTTTTATTCCATTAGGTATGCGATAGGTACAGTTTTTGACAATGAAAACTGTGAGCAATGTGTATGTGCCTTGAATGGGATTACTCAATGCAAAAAAAAAGAATGCCCACCTTGTACAGAGGTAAGCTTGACTTATTTCTCTATGCTTCCTTAAGTATATATATATATATATATATATATATATATATATATATATATATATATATATATTAAAGTACAAATTAAATATAAATAAAACAGAGAAGTTACTATTAAGGCTTAAGGACTCAGGCAATACTTTTAGTAAAATAATAGCTAACTCATATTGATCTCCATAAAATAAACTTAAATCAGTCTCTGATTAATAATGTTCACTATCTCCTGATTCACTCTTAAGCCAAAAGTAACAACTTCACTCCGCTTAATAAACCTTTAACAAAATCCTATCTGCTTTAATGTTTGGAATCAAGATGGCACTTCAAAATAATCTATGGTAACATCCTACAATGTGTCAGTTTCTACAACACAATTACATTCTTTTGTTTATGAGACTTGGATTCAAAGATGCTGACCAGCCTTGGCAATTGGCACTTTCCTAACCAGAGTTCCAAGCAGGCTTTTGAGCCATTCTCTATAAGTTCTTGTCTATTCTGGCAACATTATAACCGGCTGTAGCTCAAAAAAAAATTATGTAATTGGAATAAATTAAACACAGGCTAAACATTAATTTTTGTTGGTATAATAATTTAGATAGATTAATATTTTCTAAGAAATGTGAACAAAATCTACTGTTTATAGAACATCTTAGTTTTGTGTGTATCTCTAATTTCTTTTTGGCTTATTTTAGTTGATGTTGTTTCAGGGGCTAAGGAAAGTCACTACTGCCAGTTGTGCTTGTATTTGCAAACCCTGTGAGACAGGCTTGAAGCTATGCCCAACTTCAAATGTGTGTATAAATGAGACACTCTGGTGTGATGGGGTTGCAGACTGTGCCGATGATGAATTAAATTGTCAGACCTCTCCACCTCCTACTACACCGTCAACAACCACTCCTTCAACCACTACATTGGCACAAATAATAGGTAAATCATAAAGGGTTAACTAAATAGTACTTTTTTTACCTATTTAAATTATAAACTACAGTCTTGAATTGTATATAAATACACAGTCAATAACTGCTGATATCTCTATCATTCTCTTTTAAAAAATCATCTTCCAGGATATTTGTTGCCACTATATTTATAAAATCACTTTGTTTATACATTTTTTTCATATGAAATTAAAATTTGAATATTGAAATTTTATTACTCTCTATTCATTATGTATTCACAAATCTTTGGATGCCCTGGCTAGAGAGAGTGGTAACCTGTAGACAACCCATCTTTGTTGGCCATAGTAAGATAAAGCAAATGCTTATAAATAATATTTAATATTCAAAGTAACTCAACTTAAAATTTAAAAAAGGAATTCTTACACAAGACAAATGTGTTTGAAATAAAGAAAAATAATGCAATATGAATTAATGTTGAATTTCAAACGTTTCAGAACAACCTAAGGAATGCCCACCACCGCCTATCTGTGGTCCTGGCACCAAACTCGAACAAATTAAGGAACCTGAAAAGAAGGCACCATTCTGGACACCATTCGGGACAAAGTCTAAGTGGGGTTCTTATTTCAAGGGAAATCCACGATCTCGAAAAGGGTTTGGAGCTCGACATAAAGGTGCCAGAAAATCTAAAGGCGGCCATAAAGGTGGACATAAGGGAGGTTTTAGTTCTCCAAGTAAAATTGTAGCTGAAGAACCTCAATGTGGAAACTATATTTGTTCTTGTGTTGCCGAGCCACCACAGTGTCCTCCAGGGTAAGGATCATCAATTGACATCAGTTTAATTTGTATATGTCTTGTACTATAAAAATTTATTTTGTTGTGCAATATTAGAATATCTTTCCAATTGTGTAGAAACCATAACTAAAAAAAAATATTTATATATGTCTACTTTGAGTTATTAAGGCTTATTGGAACAAGTTATCTACAGGTTACCACCCTTTTCTAGCCAGAGTGGGCTTAAGGATTTTATTTAATGGATCCGTCTCTAAATAAATTCCTATTGCCCTGGTGAGAATTGAACTCACAACTCTAGGTTTAACAGCTGAGATAAAGGAAAATGCCTTAACTCACATGGTTAAGCCCCATAATGCCTTAACTCACATGGCTAAGCCCCATAATGCCTTAACACACATGGCTAAGCCCCATAATGCCTTAACACACATGGCTAAGCCCCATAATGCCTTAACTCACATGGCTAAGCCCCATAATGCCTTAACTTATATGGCTAAGCCCCATAATGCCTTAACTCACATGGCTAAGCCCCATAATGCCTTAACTCACATGATTAAGCCCCATAATGCCTTAACTCACACGGGAGCCCTCCACAATTATTATACATTTATAACTCGCATATTTAATATTCACTGTTCTTTTCAGAAGGCAGTGGAGGTTCTTCTTTCAGGGTGTTTATGTTCAGCATTAGCCATTTGTCATGTACTTCAACATTTCAGTTATACTTTATCTTCTCGCACTAAAAATGCAAATTATTGACTTCCTGTGCATTCTAAGACATTTAGATAATTAGGTCACATTTATTTTTATCTATTCTGTTTTCAATTTAGTTTAATATACCCTAAAATAAAATCATAAATCTAAATTTATAACAATTATAAATTTTGGGAGTGTCATTCTAATTATTTGTATTTTTGGAATGAACAGGTCTCATTTTGGACTTCAGTCTGTTCCTCAGTTACCTTTGACACACAATGATGTAATTCAGTAACTAGTTGGTTAAAGAACAACTATCTTTTTTACTATTATTTACAAGTTACGCTAGAATTGGTTGTAAGACTTGTTTGTGTGACTAGTTACTGTTATGATCGCACTTAACCTATAGCCTCCTGCAACACAATTCAATGGTAGGATTAAAGCACAGTCACTTCGTTATGATCTGCGAGTGAAAAAAAAGTAGAAATATGTATGAAGGATAGCAGGGAGACAAGGAGACTCTCAAAGACTGCTTTTTGTATCACTAACTTGCTTTGATAGAGATAGAGGAATGTTTTACAGACTGCCCACTACTGGTGGAGTCCTGAAATTGAAATATGCTTTGTACTTAATGAAGCTAATTAACTTATCACCACTATACTTCCACATGCTACTTCTCATTTGATTTGGTTGTTCTATAAGTTCATTTTTTTATTTTTTTTAGTTCAAAGCTGGTTGTAATCAAAGCAGAAGTTGAAGGACAGTGTGATCAATATAGTTGTCCAGTTCCTCCTGATAAGTACTGTTCTGTAAATGGAAGAACATTTACTACATTTGATGGAGTTGAATATAAATATGACATATGTGACCATATCATTGCTCGCGACAGAGTTAATAAAGAATGGGAGATTAGAGGTAAAAGACTAAATTTATAAGTGTGTATATTTTCTCTCTCTCTCTCTCTCTCTCTCTCTCTATATATATATATATATATATATATATATATATATATATATATATATATATAAACTCCCTCATAGGAAAATTATATGAACCAGTTTCCTTTATCAAATTCATAGATTTATTTAAATAAACTATAACAGAAGCATTTATACTTTCTGTTATTATCATTTAATAACTAATAGAAGTTTTCTTATTACTTAATAGATTGTTAATCATATACTCTTCAATTTAGTACAAGCTATTATCTATATAATATGTATAAAAATAAAAGGACTATAGTTTTCTTCAATTTTTTTTTCTTCTTCCTTATTTCATTGCTAACACAGAAGTGGATTGTGGCTTATGCTTAGATCTGCAAGTACCTTTGTCACAAAGGAGCACGTTTTTGCCTGTAGTGTTCTCTTTCTCAAGGCAGGCTAGAAATTGCCTGTTCTTGGTTATTACCATGCACCAGAAAAACTTTTACTATGATGGGAAAAATTGTAGCCATAACCCAAATTCACATCCTGGGGGAGTTGGCAGCTGACTATTGTATTCATCTTTGTCTATTTGACCATTGGGATCACTCAATAATGTGATGGTGTCATAGTTTATTATTTCATTGTATGCCTAGATCAGATGCCACTTATCAACGATATATTGCAATCTCTTTCATTTAAACTGATTCTATTAGTACCACATATGCATGTATGTATGCAGTACTCTCTGTACATTCCTTGTAACTTGCCTTTGAATCTCACTGAATGGTTTTAGATGGTAGTAGAGGCCCAAGAACTGTAGTACCTGGTAGTTAGTCATATTGCTAGGCACATTATGATTTTAGTTATTACAGGTGTATTTATCACCCAGATTATAATCTAATCTTAATTTTTTTAAATATAATTTTTTTTTTTCATAATTTGATATTCTTTTTTTTACTTTCAGAGGTGAAAACATGTGCGTTTATTGGCCCTTGTGAAAAATATTTACTTATTAAATATGATAATCATACTATTAAATTAAATACAGACCAAAGTATTGTATTTGATGGATATGCTTATACTATTCCTCAGGTAATGTTTCTTGTGTGTGATTAAAACACTTATTTGTCTTGTACAAAGAATACATGTATTTTTTCATTTCTATTAAATTCAAGCAAGAGTTGTTGAGGATAAAAATATAATTATTGAAGGGTGAATTATTTTTATATTATGTTCTCCTTATACATTTATAAGGAAATATCATTGAAATTAGCCTGCTTATAATTATTTGTTCTTATTTTGTTGCCTTTGCGATTATTTTTAATTAGACTATTTACTTTCTGGTAAAACAAAAAATATTAATGTTTTTTGAAATATCTGACAGTAAGACTATAAGAGGTTAATTTTTATTAAATTGAGATAAAGTTATTATACAGGGTGTTTTAGACACCTAGTTCATCCTCCTTTTTTCAAGAGTTCTATGAATTTCAAAATTCTCAATAACTCATTTATGCATTATCAAAAAATCAAAATATATAATGATTTTGACCAGTTAAATTCTTATTATTATTTATGGAGTTATTAATGATGTTCAGTTTGAGAAATGTGTTTTTGTTATGGTCTTGTGCTTAAATGGAATGAAAACTAGAAAGCAAACATAAAGAACAAAATTGTTTGAGGATTGAATTTCCCGTATGAACCTGTCAACATAATTTCAATTGCCTTAGCCGTCTGAGGAGACTCACATGACAGACTTTTGAAAATTACAGGTTTAATGGTATACCTTACCAACTCTTTTAATATTTAAAAACTTTAACAGGCCCTCATTTTTAAGATAATTTTATTCTTCATAACAGCTAAAACCTACTGATTTTCATTTTGAAAACTCTTTAAAAAAAGAGGGGTAAGCTGGGAGTATGATACATCATGTATGCCTACAGCTCAACAGTTTCTTAAAGGATATAAACATACACCACTTAAGTTGAAGGTTGTCATTATTCTATACTGGCTGATCCTCTTAACTCATGAATTGAAAATGTTAACTAAATGAACAAATTCTAAACATTTTTTACTTTAAACAAAAAGAATTAACAATAGTTACTGAAATTTTCATCAGATAGATAAATCAAAATCAAATGTTTTAGAACAGAATGATCATAGATTCATTAATTATTTTCAGATGCAGAAAATAGGTTCTCAGAATGAGGAATTTGCAATTAAGCAAGTGAATAACAAGTTCATAATCTTCAGCAGCCGATTAGGTTTTTCAGTTGTGTGGGATTCTCAAGCTAATATAAAAGTTGTTGTAAGTAAAGTTAAATCAACCTCCTTTTTTGTGGTTTTTAGTTTAATGCTCAAGGGTCATAATGTACCTTTACTACTGTAGCAACTATGTCTGACATTTCACCCATGTCAAGTATGTATTAAGATTCTTTTAAACTACCCACAGCTATGTGCCATTCTTACACTTGTCTCTCATAGGTACAACAAAGGAACTAAAAGAAGGCCAAGGCTAGCATCTCCATCCAATCTCAGGTGTTTTTTGACACCTTGTTTTATTGTCATTTCAAAAGAATTTCCTCACTTTTAATTCTTTCTTCTTGTAAATTAATATATTGTATTTATAGTCACATTATTATTATAGCCTACCCAAGAATTATACATGAACTTCTTACCCTTCACATTTACTGTAGATTGTACTCAAATTCATCACTGGAACTGGAGTTATTTATAATCTCCTTCATTGCTTCTTCCATTAATACTCTCATTTCCATTACTCTTCTACCTTACAAATGTTTGAACATTAGTGACTCCAGTCACTAAGTATCTAGTAACCAGTAGTCGAAGTATCTAGTGAAACAATTTTTATATCTTAAATACAATTCAAATTGAATAAACATTCCAAAAACTACTATTTTACTTTTTTATTTATAAAATCTTGAAAAATACTAAGTTCATATATCCTGACAAATTTTTCTCATGAATTATACCCTTTAACTTTGCCCAGAACCAAGGTTGGTGGTCTAAAAACAAAATTGTCAAGGGCCAAAAATGAATTGTCGACTTTGACCTATTTTTCATTAGGTGTTAAGATTAATTAACGAACAAACCCTGCCTGTTCTCCATACTATCAAAATGGTAACATAGAACAAATACCATTATTCATAGTCTGAATACTTTTCTGTTTTTCAGTAACAGAATTTGAAAAAAAAACTTAATATCCACTCCATGTGTTAGACGATTCCTGAACCAAATTTGAGTTCCTTTAAATATTATCCATTGAAATTATATTATTGAATAGGGACTGATGAAATAGCTATATACTAAATAGTAGCAATGGAAGGATAACAAGGTCAAAACACCTTCACTCTTAACACTTATTTTATTAACAGCAGAGTACTTTTAGGGTGAACCACCCCATCTTCAGTGCTCTGTGACACAACAAATACATTTATGGAACAACTTGAACTCAATTAGCTTTTTGACTTTCATTCAAGACGTGCTTTCGCCTTGGTGGAAAGATGTTCTTTTACTCTGCTCCTTAACTTCCTTCAACTTTGCCCCACATATGAGCTTCTAGAAGTCAGGCAGGCAATCCGATACAAACCAGATCTATCTAGTGAATCGACCGCATCCTTAATTCTTGGAAGGATTTGATTTAGGAAGCTTTGACGGTAGGCAGTAAGAAGGCCAACCTTTTCTAACATATGTCTGATCTCAGAGAACTTCCCTAAGTGGGATGCTGAGTTAGCCCAATGGTTTTCGAGTCTCCTTCTCACCTTGTTTCCATTCATTTTGCATCATCTTCGTGAAGAGGCGCTCCAAGACTTTATCTACCATTCTCTCGTCGTATCCATTAGCTGATACCATGAGTTTTATATACTCCAATTCTTTTTGAAATTACCCTTCTGCCAATGGGATACTCAGCAGATGATTAATCAAGTATGTGCTAAAGGCAAAAAGTCACACAGTCGACAAAAAAGATAATGGCCACAATTCTTTGGGATTGTAGAAGAATACTGCTGATTGATTTTAAGGAAAGGAACACCACAGTGAATGCCGAATATTATGTAGCCCTACTTCACCGGTTACGAGAGGCCATGAAAGAGAAAAAAGCAGGGGAAGTTGAGCACTTCACTTGAGTACAGCTTCTTCAAAACATTAATTTTCTAGGCTGCATTGAAGGACTGCAGATTTCAAGAAACCACCCATCTACTCTACAGCCCGAACTTGGCCTCTGATGACTTCTACCTGTTTTCAAAGTTAAAATTTGACCTTCGTGGGAAGAGATTGAACACCGATGAAGAGCTCCAAACAGCGATGGAAGAACATTTTTCAGACAAAGAAGAAAATTATTTTTTTCATGGTATAGAAATGTTGCCTAAGAATTGTATTGTGTAGAACTCCACCCACATGGGGGGGAATATATTGAAAAACAATAAGACCAGTTTTTTTTTTTCTTTCACCTTTCCTTTTCTTTGTTAGGTTGGAAACTTACAGACCGCACTACTTAACTTCATGAGGACTTGTAATTCTGACACAGTTTCTACTTTTAATACAGTCATGTATTAGTTGTTTAGTTAATAAGAACATAACTAGTTTAATTGTAGTAAGGGCAAAGTTTTGGCAAATTTAGCTTTTTTAATATTTTAATTAACTTTATTTGCCTCAGGTACCTGGTACTTCTATTGGTGAGGTTGATGGATTGTGCGGCTTTCTGGATGACAATCCTGCTAATGATAAGCAAAAGCCAAATGGTGAACTTGCTAAAACAAGTGTTCAGTTTGGAGATAGTTGGGGTGAAAGTTTAGATTGTGAAACTAAAGCCTGTCCTGCACATGTGCAAAAAGAAGCATTTGAGATGTGTAAAGCAATTAGGTATGTTCCAGTTTAATATATTTCTTTTATCACATAAAATTTACAAAATTTATTTTATAATTCCTTTTAAGGCCACTTATAAACACATTATTCTTAACTCACTCCAATATTCACAATGTAATCCCTATATTATTACATAGCATTATTTCTTAGCTCACTCCAATATTCACAATGAAAAGTAATTGTGTTGACTTGTGTATATCTCCTTCAGGATTAATAAACAATATGCACCTATGTAAACAATAGCAACAGATACCACAATTATTAGGTCGATGCCCAGAAAAAGACTTGGCTGACAGATTCTGACCCAAAACCATCTCTATTTCCTAGTTTCTGATTTATTTTCTTTAATGATTTCTAATAGCATTGTTCTCAATATTTATGCGTATTAAAACCACATTTAATTAACATTATTTCAATGTTTTTAGGGAAGAACCGCTAATAGAGTGTAGCTCAGCATTAAATCTTGATAAACTACATTCACAGTGTGTGGAAGGAATTTGTATTTGTGCTGAACAGTCAAATATCACTGATGCCTGCCGGTGTGATGCGATGCTCAATGCTGTTACTGCTTGCCAAAATGCCCTACCTTACATTGATATGACATCTTGGAGAGTACAATATGATTGCCGTAAGACACAATTCTTAAGATATGATTAGCTAGCATTTGGGTATGGAATGACGTTCCTTGTCAATTCAACCAAGCAACCTCATTCAACCCTCAGGTCTTAAAGAAACTGGCATATTTTCACTCCTCAGAGATACATTTAACCTTGCACTCATTTTAGCATTCACCTTATCCATTTCCTTTTAATAGTATTTTAGGAGTTTTCATTTTTGAAACATGTTAAAAGAGGTACTGAGACTTCTTGATTGTTGAAATTATGTTAAAATTACTTAGTACTTCAAATATTTATGGTTAGATCAAATAACAAAATTACTTTATTAAAAGGAAAATTATTTTTTAATAGTTTTTTCACCCTACATGTTTCATTGATCATCTCTTAAGGGGCTTAAATTTTCACAAATATCAAGTGCTCATCGTATCTCTGAGACAAAATGAAGCCAAGTTCTTCTCTGGTTTTGCATCTGATCAAAATCAGAATGTGTCTTACAATTCTTGAATTGTAGTATAAAAGACAATAATAGCTGGATGAGTGCATAATTATATTGACAAAAAATGAGTGAGGGCATCATTTTTAAGTTGTAACTAACTTTTATAACTTTAAGATAGGCTTAAAAATAGTGCCCTCGCATTGAAAGGGCTTGCAATGTTTACTCTTTGACCAGCTGACAATAATAGCTGCAACCTATAGATTTGACAATAGTATTATATATACTTGCAGAACCTACCTTCTACTTTATAAACCTACTTAATTATTTAACAAGAAGTATGGACAGATTTTTATAAAATATTTATAATACTAAACCTTAATTTCTATCATCACTTAAAAAAAAAAAAAAATATTCTTCTTCTAATTAATCTATTTTTAATTAATTTCAGCCGTTGAATGTCCTCCGGGATTGGTGTATAAAGATTGCTTCAGACGAACTTGTGAACCTTGCTGTGCAGAACTTATGACTCCAGATGCTTGCCCTGAAACTAATGAATGTTTTCCAGGCTGCTATTGTCCTGATGGATACGTTAAGAGTTATGAAGAATGTGTAAAACCTGCTGAATGTAGAGATTGTAAGTAATAGAATGTAATCAATACTATAAATTTGTTTGAGTTAACTGTCAAAATTTCAAAAGTAGATTATAAAAAATGTTTTCTTAGTGAGATAGCAAATGAGTGAATTAGTTGAAAAGGAAGGAATGAAAGGGTGTTGATTGGAGCGCTAGTAAAACCATACTATTCATGTCGTTACATTCTCTGTATATTTTTTCTAATCTGATCCAGGCTTGTAGAGTGTGGTGTAATAGCTGGTTAGGATGCCTCAACTGAACAGCACATTAATGGATTTGAAATTCTAGGTATCTGTGAAGGCTATGGAGGCTCTAGATTTGTAACTTTTGATAAACTGGATTACACTTACAATGGCAATTGTACTCATGTTCTAGCTGAAACTCTAAAAACCGAACCAGGGCCCAAATTCAAGGTAATCAAAGTAGATGAGTGGAATTTTTAAGTGTGCATTATTTTTCTCCTCTGCCATGAGAATTACACTTATAAGTTTACTATAGGCTTAATTTTATTTAATTACAAATTATAAGTGGTAAGTTATATTGTTCTATATAAACTCAGAACAAAATCAAAAACAAAATATGTTTAAATGAGATAGTGCACTCTTAACACATCCATTAAGCAACTCCAAGATTGGACAAGAAGGTTTTAATATTTTACTAA
The DNA here is from genome assembly GCA_019009955.1 of Riptortus pedestris. Taxonomy (NCBI): domain Eukaryota; kingdom Metazoa; phylum Arthropoda; class Insecta; order Hemiptera; family Alydidae; genus Riptortus; species Riptortus pedestris. The sequence goes on along the minus strand of CM032231.1, from coordinate 47,084,599 downwards.
ATTTTCTTTCATTCATTATTTCTCAACTAATACTATTGGATGCTAATTATATACCCATTATTAGTTTTAGTTTGATTAAAGTGTTTTGTTTGCAGGTTTTACTAACTAACACTCAATGTGAAGATAACCCAGGAGAATCTTGCTTTGGTAAAATCACTATCTTGTATAAAGACCATTCCGTTCAAGCAATAAACAACAAGAACAAAGCAGTGAGTTCTTATATAATGCTCCTCAAAATGAAATTATATTTTCTAATTTAAAGCTTGTGCTAATTCAAATATAAGTATCCTTTGAAAATCTAAATAGCAAAAATAAAATATTTAGATTCTGGTATTTTGGTGATAGGAAGATTTGAATTTTTGACAATTTCAAATTAGGTGATTCCATATAAGCACCGTGTCATATGATGTCTTGTTATTCTACAAATGCTATATTAAAAATATCCAACAAATCTACATTAATGCTTTAATACTTTCAGATTACAATAAAAATAGATGAAGAAATACAAGACATTCCATGGAAAAACAATTGGGTAACTCTGACTGAACTTTCTGGAAAAGGAATCAATATTCACCTCCCAAAAATACAACTTGATCTAGAAATTCTGGAAGGTGCAAAGAATTATAAATTGAAACTTCCATCCCATTTGTATGTGAATAGAACAGAAGGTCTTTGTGGTAGGTTTTGCATTTTTTTTTAAAATGTATTTATAAACCAGATTTGTACCAGTTTGTTATATATACAACTATCACCCCTTCTAATAAGCACGTTTTGTCTTAATTTGTAATACTTTATATATATATATATATATATATATATATATATATATATATATTTATATATAATTCTACTGTATGTGTGTATGTCACTGAACTCCTCCTAAACGTATGGATCGATTTGAATGATTTTTTTGTACGCATTTGGGTGGCCCTGGATGGTTTAGCGTCACAAATGAGCCCGGCAGGTGGAGCAGGGCTGGGGGTCGTAAGGGAGGCCTAATATTAAAAATAGCCATATTTCGTTTCCCATTGGTTTTTCGGCAAATATGTACAGCATTAATTCTTCCATGATTGTAAGCTATATTAAATTTTTTAGGTTCAAACGGGAGTGGGGGTTTACTGAAGGACGAAAACTAAAAAACGCAAATATCTCGGTTAATATTAATAGTGAAAACACGTATATAACAACATTTATAGATCTTTTAATTTTCAAAAAGATTGGTTCTGTACAAATTTTTGATCTGACGTACAGTAACAGAGATATTTTGATTTTTCGGCGGAGTGGGGTTATAAGGGAGATCTGAATAAAAATTTTTGGATATTTCATTTTCTATTTGTTTTTAGGCAAACCTGCACATAAAAAAATTTGTTTTTTGTGTTATTAAAAGTAGCTTTTGTTTTAAACATGATGTTATTAAATTTAATATCCTAATCACTTGAAATATCATGCAGGATGTCTGTTGGGTCCGCTAGTATATACCTATATATATATATATATATATATATATATATATATCATAACTATAGTTTTGTAAACATGCAAATTTTCATCCTCATAAAACGCCTGCAAAATGTTCGAAAACTTATAATTATTGATTTGTTAATGTACATAGGGAAGAAAGAGTACAGAACTAACAAATGCTCAAATCAATTGCATGTTGAGGTGCAATGGCTCTTAGGTGCAGTCAGTAGTCTTAGTGAGTAAGTAGAGATTAAATATGAAAAAAAATGATGCACCTAATGTAATTTGTATGTTGGATAAGAGTTGAATAATAAATCTCTCATTATTAATTTTAACACTGATTTTCACACACACACAAATACACATATAAAGTTATTTATATATAAATATATATATACTATATATATGTATATAATAAGGTCAATACATACTGACAGGCCTAGAGAGAGAGTGCAGGCATACATAGACATGTACAGTGGGCTTGAAATAGGGGAAGAGGTCAGGCAGGTAACTTATGGACCTTACTATATATATGTGTGTATATATATATATATATATATATATATATATATATATATATATATATATATAGGAATATATAATTACATTATTTTCCCGAATTATAGAGTTCTCAGATAAAGAGTTATTATCACTCGATATGTAGTTTTATCAGACTTTATAATGTTTCAATAATCAATATGCTATTTCAGGTATTTGCAATACAATTGTAACTGATGATTTGAAAATGAAAAATGGAAATATCACTGAAAACATCAATGACTTTGGACAAAGCTGGCTTCTCAAAGACCTTCCTGCTGGTAAGATGCTTTTTTCTATAATTTATTTTATTTTAATGGTGTTTATGTTTTTAATAACAAACATTTTACAATAATAAATTTCAAAGTTTTAGAAAAAGAAGATGTTTGTGTGTCCGAAAATAATGTAACAGAATGTTTACCTCCTCCTCCCGATAAAGATAATTGCCTTCTTCTGATGGATGAAAAGATCTTTGGACAGGTATGCATAATGAATAATTGCTATATAGAGGCTAATAAGACACTAAAATATTAGGTAGAGGTTATGATTAATAAACTAAACACATATTGTTACGTAGGATCATTGGGGAGGACATGTAATCTCAGATTGGCTCAGGGGGGGGGGGGTGAAGGACACATAAGTTACAAAATAACATTTATAAAGTGGTCATACTAACAAGAAAATAAATTGGCTCTCAATCATTCCTATGCATATCATAATACTGGGTGTTTTCAAAAAGAATATACGTATTACAAAGTATCATTTTGTTCAAACTATCGATCGCTGTGCCTCGGCTTGGAGAAACGAATACATACACACACACATCGTGTTGACTTTTGAAGGACTACATTGGAAAACAGTTTGAATTCGTACAACATTTTCTCCAGGAAACATGAGTGTGGCCAGGGCTCATTCCTTTACGTACACATCCTGTATCTACAAACTGTCGATACCATCTGCAAATGTTCCACTCATTCGGAGGATCAATTTGGTACCTCAACCGTCTTTCATCTTTGCACTGCAATTACGGAATTGTACTTTGCAAACTCGAGAACGCAAAATGATTTTCTGCTGCGGAGTATTGATTTTAAACATATGATGGTTACCAAGCAAAACTGAAGACAACTGACATCTAGTGGCTAATAATATAAACTAGACTATGTATTAGTTTTTCTCCAATAGCTGATCCGAATCGCAGTGATTGATAGTTTGGACTAAATAATACTTTGTAATTCAATATTCTATTTAAAAAACCCTGCATTATATACACTCAACAAAATATATATACCACATATTTATTTTAATATCATTATCATGTTTTATTAACGTTCCACTTTGTGCTATTAAGGCTAATTTGACAGGTACCCACCATTTTTTGAGCCAGGGTGTGACTTAGGTTTTTATTTAATGACTTTTTTCACTAAATAAATTCCTATTGCCCAGGCAGCAATCAAACTCACCACTCTAGGTTACCACATGATATTAAGCTTCAGATGACTACCCTCCGCCCTCCATATTTATTTTAATACTTAAAATACATAATAAATAGTGCAAACTCTTTCAAATGGTTTTGTAATTATCTCCTTTAAACAAAAAAAAAAATCTAGGGCATTTAAGTTTTTAAAATTCAATTGTAATTAAACATATTAACTATATTTTTTAACATTATCATAATATTAATGTTAATATATTTAAAATATATCTTTCATACCAGCAATCTATTAAATCAAACCAGATTACCTTTCACTAGTTATATACCTCCCATTAGCTGTCTCCACCACATATAGTACTAGGTGGGATCGATGGACATTTGAGGAAATTGTTTTGAAAATCGCATCATGAGTACTTCCTCAATAGCCGATTTCCCTTACAGGAAATATGTTGAAATGTATATAACATAAATTGTAGGTTAATTTAATGAAATGGCACATGCATTAGGATGTGAAAAACAATTTTTCTTGATGAAAATTAATTTTTAATTAATTCAGATTGTTTTTTGCACATTTGGTACTGAATTTTATGTTGTAATGAAGAAATTGAGATCTAGAAAATAAAACTATTCCATGTCAATATATCTAATACTTCCAAGATAATAGTTAATTTCACAAACTCGTGTAAGGCAGAGAGATTAATTTTTTTTAATTGTATATTTTATTTTCATATGTCTTGAAATGTAGAAAATTAAACTTGGAGACAGGATTAAAATAAAAAGTAAAAAAAAAAAAAAAAACAACTTTGAGTTTGTAGGTTTTATAACTCATGAAATAGTAATATACCAATAACCCATGAGTGTATACGATTGTGTTGAAGTATATACTTGAGTTATAATTTAATATAATTCCATCTCTCTTTTATATATATATATATATATATATATATATATATATATATATATATACATATAAGAGCAAGAATATTACACTCGATATTGTAATATGATAACTTAACATACTCTCTTTTCTCCTCATATTGTAAAACATACAACCTCCTATATAAATAATTTAAGTGTATTGTTTGGGATAACAAAAACTCAAAATGTCAAAACTTATAATCTTTCATTTATATAGTTGTTTTCTTTTAAAAATTCCATTCAACTTTTATTTCAGTGTCATGCTGTTATTGATCCTTCCATTTTTGTTGCAAATTGTCATGATGCTTTATGTCAAGGAGTTACAAACTTCTGCCGAGAATTAGAAGCTTATGCTAGAGAATGTCAAGCTGAAGGAATTTGTCTGAAATGGAGGTCTGAAGAGCTTTGCCCATTTAGTTGTCCTTCAGGTGAATCTAAAAATTAATTAATTTAATTCATTAATTAGGATTGTTTTATTTCCTTCTAGGATTTATTTTATTTGCCGACTTTAATTCATTTTAATCATAAATAACCATGTTTGTAAATACAACAATGGAATTTGCCGATATACTGTCAACGTGGTTACCATCAAACTTATAAATAATTTCAGATACTTTTCTTAAGTTATAAAGAGTATGCTCTTGCTAAAACACAGTCTAGCTTAAAAAATTAAAAAAAGTAGTGATTTTGGTACAAGACCAAAAGAATGTGAATGTCTATTTTAAATAGATTGAGGCAGCATTGTTGGATGAGGATGATGCTCAAATGCAACAACTCCTAGATCACTTAAATATAACTCAGGAAGTTATTTACATGCATTTGATATCCATGCCAAAGATCCAGAAGATTGGAAAATGAGTCCAATATGAAGTGAATTTAAGACAAGTGAACTAAAAACCACTTCCAAAATGTTACTCGCTATGTACAAATTGTAAGCTCTTCATTACTTTATACAGAAAAAGACTTTACATAATATATTTATGCTATATCTATTGCTCACACAAAAATCAGACCCTTGATTTTAGGTTTACCAAATTTATTCAGAGAAATGACTTGAACTACTTGATTAGCCTGACGACACCTCTTCTTTAGATATTTTTTCAATTAAAAAAAAATAAATACCATTTTTTTCTCTTAAAAGTCATTTGTTGCAGGTTTGATATATGAGCCCTGTGGACTTGGTTGCACTGAAACTTGTGACAACTATGAATTATATAGCAAGTCACCTGATAAATGCCAAACTCCAAAAGGTGATACCTGTGTTTGCCCATTAGGGAAGGTAATATGGAAAAAATATTCATAGTGTGTGCATTTCTTATTCATATTGGTTTAATTTAAAATTAAACAATGCTAGTTTTAACCCAATTGCATTATATAACAAAACACTAGGACAATAATTATTACTTTCCAGAAATAAAAAAAAAAAAAAATCAAGTAATAAAACAGAGGTGTGATGGTACTTAAGGGCCTTCAAAACACAGCTGAAAGGAGTTTTCATTTGTTTTTATATTTAAAGTTCAGAGTTGCTCATCATGCATATTTCATTTATTTGATTTGTGCATGCATCATATATGTGTATATAGATATTGTTGTTTTCAAAGAATATCCACAATAGAAAATAGTCACTTACTCAAGAGTGGATAGCCATTGCAACATTTCAAGAGCTCTCTTTTTCTTAGGTATTGAGAAAAAAACAGTGCTCTCATGTGCCCTGTCTATGTAACAAAATTAAATACCAACTAGTAGAAGCACTCGAAATGACCCCTTTAAAACCGTATCAAATAATGATACAAAGAAAGTGTGGCCTTACTCTAAAACCATAAAAGACATCCATATATCATCACTCCTTAGTTGACCTGTTGAGAATTTGATATGATGGTGAACAATAGGTAACATCATATGATGAATACAACAAGCTGATTTAGACCAATTGGAGATACTCCATTATGAAATGCTTGTGATATGATTGTAAGTCTAAACAGTTTTACCTAATTTTGTAAGACTGGTAGTAAGAATATAATATTTTTTGTTTATGGGCTAAAACAAGTAAATGCCCTCAAAAAATTTGAAAATGCTAAATATTATCTCAGGTAAGAAAAAAAATGCCTCGTTCCTTCACAGTTGTTTACTCTATGCAACAGAGTGCTTTCAGAGCATACGCTCCATCATCAGTGCCCTGCTCTTCACAAAGGTGTTACTGGAACCTAAGATTCCCTGTGACTCTCTGCTCTCAGTCACTTAGAATAAACAACTGTGAAGGAACAATGCCTTTCTTTTCTTACATGAGAAAATAATTCCTTCACTATCCAGCACCTCAAAAATGGATGCTAAATATTGTTCTTTTGTTTATTCAATTCTACTTTCTAATAGTTCATAAGAACCTTTACTCGGCATGTCAACTTGAAATCTTGAAGGGAAGAATTTATAATTTGCAAATTTAATTTCTTTATTCATACAGCAGAAAGGAAATTACAGAATTTTTAATAGATTATGTATCAACTAGTAATTTATCCCTTTGCAATGCATTTTTGCAAAGCCAGTGTTTTGAAATGTATGAACATTTACTTTTTATACATATACATTTTTTTCAGCATAAATAAAATGCATAGCAAATTTGTTTTATTATTTTCTTTAATATTTAATAAGTTTAGTGTATCCTCAACAAACAAAATGTTATAAATGAAAGGTAAGGTTGTAAGTTATAAAATCATTTAAGTCCCAAGCAGAGGACTTGGACTAGTGTTCAATTGGCCGAATTAATAGATATTGTGCATTAATATCCCAAAATCTGAAAAAATCCTTTTAATGCAATTGAGTTTTCTGTATATGTTTGACTACTAATGCTCTAGTATTTTTTGTTTGATTGCTAATGAACTTGATATTTAATAATTTTATTTAAAACTGAAGACTAACTTCATTAATGGCCGAAATCAAATGCCGAGGTTTGGGGTTTTAAAAATGGTCCAGAATGGACAATCACAAATATCTTTGTCAATATGAATTGGATCAAAATATTATATATATAAAACCACTCTTTTTGATAATATAATGACATACTATGATTGTTCTTTACAATTGTTTCTACTCAAATATTAACAGTTCACATGTATTTATGTATTTTCAACCTTCAGAACACTCTCCCCATTTTATGGAATTTTTAAATTAAGCTGATATCAACAAATACCTAATTTACAGCCTAAATTTCAAGTCTATTACATAGGGTTCTATCTAACTCTTTATAGGAAATAAAGTATACAATAAGATTTGACATAATCTGTGTAGAATTCTGAATGGGAAATTTGTTTAGTTTATCTGCATGGCAGACTTTATATTGTTCTGGGGAATTACTTCGATTAAGTAGTCTCTAAAAAATCACCCCCTTTAATTCATTTGAACATATAGTATAAGTATACGATTTTTTTTGTGGAAGAATTTATTCATACAATCTTCTGTTTACAACAGGTTGTTCAAAATGGAACTTGTATTGAGAAGAGTAGATGCACTCCTTGTGATACTGAAGGTCACTATCCTGGAGATGAATGGAAACCTGATAGCTGTACTCTGTGTAATTGTACATCGAAGAGTGTCCAGTGCCAGAGAATCCAATGTCCACCAAAGAACACTTGTGAACTAGGCTTCAAAAACATTGTTGTTCCGGGTACCGAAACTGATTGCTGCCCTCAATATATATGTGGTCAGTGCTTATTTTATTATGCTATTAGCCTTATTTATTAGGCTATTAGTGCTTATATTAGGCTATTAGCACTTTCTTGTTTTTAGCCTTCAGTAAACCTCCACTACTGCTCATTGAATTTTGACTTAGAAATAGAAAATATATGGTGAAATGACATTACTAGTGTGTAGTACCAGCACATGGAGAATTGCTAGAAAATATATGGTGAAATGACATTACTAGTGTGTAGTACCAGCACATGGGAAATTGCTAGAAAATATATGGTGAAATGACATTACTAGTGTGTAGTACCAGCACATGGGGAATTGCTAGAAAATATATGGTGAAATGACATTACTAGTGTGTAGTACCAGCACATGGGAAATTGCTAGAAAATATATGGTGAAATGACATTACTAGTGTGTAGTACCAGCACATGGGAAATTGCTAGAAAGTATATGGTGAAATGACATTACTAGTGTGTAGTACCAGCACATGGGAAATTGCTAGAAAATATATGGTGAAATGACATTACTAGTGTGTAGTACCAGCACATGGGAAATTGCTTAGTTTATGCAGTCTGCGTGACAGACTTTATTTCTGTATACAAAATCCTCCACATACTCTATTTCATTGCCATTAATATTAATAGAAACTTTCTCAGCATTCTTCTCCCCACTGAGAAGGAATATTTTCTTTCTCCATATTAGGTTAAAAATCCTCGTAATTACTTTTATTAATTGTTCTTTACCTCCTTGCAAAATCTCATTCCTAATTCCATCCAGACCTGGAGCTTTGTCTCGTTTCAGCTTCTTTATTGTAATTTCTATCTCTTCTAACATGATGGGGGGGGGACCTAAGTTGTAAAGTAATATCATCCAAATACAAAGAATTTCTTGTGGCGATGTCCAATCTTGCTCAGATCCACAATTAGCATCCATTAGTCACTAGACCATACATTAGTGTCAAGTATAGGCTATGATTATCTTGATTTAACATAAATAAGACAGTTTGGTGCACTGCTATAGTTTTGAGCATTTAAGGAAGATTTATAGATAACACTTTCAATTTTATTAACAAGGGGAGTGCAAGGCCTTCCTCCCATGGAATTTGAATGAACATTTTTTAGTGTGTAGTACCTAATGAAAAACAAATTCTTTTAAAGCAAGAGAACGCACTTCTCACATGTCCGTCTTAAAAAAAATATTAAAGATTAGCCTAAAAGTCTTGAGGTGATGTTAAGGTAAATATTTCAAAAGGGATTCTGTGGCTGAGTGTGTAGCGTCTTCTTTTTGTAACTCAAGATCTCGAAATTGAATCTTGCTGGGAGCACTCCCCTTGTAAGTAAGGCTGTGCACTTCCCTTATAAGTAAAATAACTTTTTGTCCTAAACTACGGACACACCTAGTTTTATTTATTTATTTTTTTATTGAAATTTCTTCTTTTGATTATAGCACCACAATCACCAAACAAGACTTGTCCACCAACTCAAACAATGAAATGTGGTCAAGATCAGATTATGAAGATAGAAACAGATAAAAATGGTTGCAAAGATTATGTTTGTGGTACGTGTGTAATTTTTGTAATATAATAAATGCCATTTATTTAGGAAAGCTAACTTTTGTTAATAGTATGTGTATTATTGCAGTATGCAAGCCAAAGGAAGAATGTGAAGATGTTAGTGGAGCAGCTGCTAAACTTGAAATGGGTGGTTTAGAGCCAGGATTTGTTGCTATAATTGATGAAACTGGATGTTGTCCATTTGTTAATAAAACATGCCAACCTAGCATTTGCCCGATTAAAGAATGCCCAGAATTCCAGGTTCCTGTTAAAAAGGGTGAAGGAGTGTGCTGTCCTCATTATGATTGTGGTACATTTCTGCTAATACACTTTTAATATTTCTTGATAACAGTATTTTAACAGAAACTTATTGCTTTCGTCATTAACTTCACTGAACTAAAACCAATTCTTGTCTTTTTGATAAAATAAAGCAACTGTTTTGGTGTAATTTAAAATACAAGTACTTCAATTTCCCAATCACAAGTGAAATGTGTATGCCAGTAGATTTCATGTTCAATGCTTGAAATTTAATTGAAGTTAGAATCCTTTTGGATTTTATTGTTTAACTTCAAAACTGTAGCATACAAAATATTCCACTTAAATCCATTATTAATTATTGACTAAATCTAATTTTACTAGGTCTGAAGTAAATTATAGTAATTGAATAAAATTTAAATTTTAAAATGGTTATAATTATGTATTCCTTTCAGAAATTCCAAAAGACCACTGTCTTTATGAATTTATTAATGGAGAAATTGAAGGAATGAAACCAAAGGTGCTCAAAAATGTGAGTATGCATTCATATTTCTATTTCATATTAGCAGATTTCTCTTAAATGAAATCAGCTATTGAGGTTGTATTCATGACCACAATTTTCGAAATTTTTCTTCAAATGTCCATTGATCCTACCTAGGAGATGATGAATATATATATATATACACACACACACACACACACACACACACACACACACACACACACACACACACATATAGATATAGATAGATAGATAGATTATCTATCTATCTATATACTTCTCTATTACTGCTCTAGCGGTCATAATTATTGTTTGATCGTTAATATGCTCGATATTTAGTCGTTTTATTTAAAACAAAAGATCATGTTCGTTAACGGCTGAAATCGGACAAGGAGGAGGGGGGGGGGTTTAGAGGGGGAGAATTTGGAAAGTTCAAAATATCTCTGTTATTATACATCAGTTTGAAAAAGTGTATAGAACCAATCTTATTGCAAATTAAATGTATTATAAATATTCTTATATTTATAATACATTTAATTTATCCTTTATCCTGAATATTAACCGAGATATTTGCAGTTTTCAGCCTTCAGTAACCCCCCCCCCTCCCCCACTTCTACTCATGTTACATAAACAATACTGTCATATGATAAACCACATTATTCAAAGCTTGAATACCAAATATTGTTTTCAAGAGACCTTTAATATACGAGATACATGCAAATATGTTCTGGTGACCTTATTAGTTTTAGTTTTATTTAGTTTTATTAAGACAGTAAGCAAAATTTGATCAATGCTTTATTTCTTTAGCAAGAAACCATTAAATGAAATGTAGACTGCTGTGAATCATCTTGTAAATTCAAAGTAGTTTAATATATTTTAGAGACTACTTTTAATGATACTATTGAAACCATAAGCCTCCCAGTAGAAGGCTGGTTACTATAAGGAGGTGATATTTTTGTTTAGGTTGGTGATGTATGGAAAGATGGGCCATGTAGGACTTGTGAATGCAGGACAGGAAGTACTGTTGCTCATTGTACAGAACAGTTTTGCCAAACTCCCCCAGAAAGTGATAATTACATTTATGAAGCAGTCAATGTTAATAACAAATGCTGTCCCATTTACAGAAGAACTGCATGTAAAGTAGGAGATAAAATCTACAAGGTAATTATTTTTAGGAAATATTTTATACATTCCTACTAATGTAATTTAATTACCACAATATTTTAATACAGTGAAATACATTTCATCAAAATTAATGCATATGTTGTGAGGAAGCCAAACTATAAAAACTTATAATTAATATATAACAAAGCTTTGCATTAGATAAAGTGTGTGCAAAATGGCCGAGGAGCCAGATAAATGATGTCAATTGCAGTTGAAAAGAAGGGCGCTTAATTAAGAGCTTACAGAATTTAAAATTGTTTAAATAGCCAGGGTGGGGCTAAGGATTTTATTTAATGAATTCTGTCACTAAATAAATTCCTTTGCACAGGCGGGAATCAAACTTTTAGGCATATAATATAAATTTTATTAGATTAATGGTTATTTAAGAAACTGAAATAGATACATTATTCTTTAGAGCTCTTATTTTTCTCTCAATTAAAGACTTTTAAACTATATAGGATTTAATTGAAGAGGATTATTACCGTGGTTTACAGGTTTCATTTAATTCTTTATTATCCAAGTCATGTGATATTTTATTTTAACAGGTTGGAGAGACTTGGCCAGTAGAGAATGACACATGTAAAAATGGATCTTGTGTTATCGGTAGTAAAGGAGAAGTATTAAAGGAAGATGCAGTACAATCATGCAATAAGGCATGCAAATATGTGAGTAGAATAAAACCTAAAATATTTAACACATGTTTAGAACTAAACTTCTAAGCTTTTGACTTGTAGTAATTAAGGATTAGGCAGAGTAGCCTGGATTGGCTATATTATAAGCAGATTTCCCTTATGGGAAATCAGCTATTTTTGGTTGTACTAATGAAGCGATTTTAGAAAAATTTCCTCAAATATTCATTGATCCTACCTAAGAGATGATGAAAATGAGGTTCATTTAAAATTTTATATTTATACTTGTCTGTTACCGCTCTAGTGGTCGTAGTTTTTGTTTAATCACTACCAAATTGTATAAGCGTTTCATGCAAAACTAAAGATTAAGTTTGTTAACGGCAGGAATCTAACTGGGTGAGAGGAGGCTTAGAGGGGAAAATTCAAAAAAATCTCTGTTATTATAAGTCGTATCAAAAAATTGATCAACCAATCTTATTGCAAATTTAATGGCCTATAAATGTTGTTATATACTGTAATAGTAACTATAAAAAATTTAAATGGCTCTCTTTTTTCCTTATTGGGTTAAATTTATTATATTATGTTCTAGAGTTAGATAGTCATTAGACACATAGGCCCCAAGTCTGAGTGATTTATTATCTCCTTCCTGTTTAATCTGGCATTGGATAATTGGGACAAATCCTGGCTTATATCACCAGCTAATTTGCACCTTGTTAGACCCCAACTAAAAACATATTGAAAGTTCTATAATATGTACGTACATATATATTGAGTAAAAATATTTTAAAGTATTTTATTTTAATATATTAAATTATTACATTAATTTATGAAGTTACTGCACAATATTAAATGTAGGTTTTAAGGAAAGGGTTCCTTAAAGCGCAAATACCAAGTATCAGTGGGCTTGTTTAAGGAAAAGTTAAGAGCGGAGGATATCTTTTGATATTTATATAGTGGATAATGTCCACTGCATGCTACAATGACTAATTTGAAACAAGAACAATGATAATAAATAATTATCTTATGCAAGAGACAAAACTTTTTTTTTGTAATTTGTTTGAAACTTTAAATTGTACATTTGCTTTTAAGCGTTTTTTGAATATTGTATTGGATTTACAATTCTTTATGAACAGTATTTGTAATTATTTCCAGGGACAAGTTTATATTGAGCCCCCATTGGGATCGAAGGACTGCTGTGGTGAATGCCAGCCTACTGCTTGTGTTGTTAATGGCATTCTTCACCCCAAAGATAGTACCTGGCATTCCCCCGACAACTGTACTACGTATACTTGCCTTATAGAAGATAATCAGGTAAATTTCGGAAGAAAATCATTATGTTCCACGGATATATTTTGTCAAGTTGTGATTATTAATAAAATTGAAATATTTTATTTAATTCTTGAGTACAATTAATTAGTTATTACTTATATTAAAATTATTATGAACCTCTCTATTTCTGAGCAGAATTAAATAAATAATTAGGTATACTTCCTTGTACGAGGTACAATATTATTATATTGTAGTATCGTATATTGTTTTTTGTATCTTTCCCTGCAAAAAATTAATTACAATACAAGAAATATTATGGAAGGACATTATTGAAAAAGAATTTTTTTAATGTGGTCAACTATTAGATTTACATCATATTTTGTCCTCCAGGTAACTTTTTTTTATGCAGTACATAGTGTCTTCAATGGAACTAGTCAGTTGTTAAATATTCAAAACTCTGTAAACTTTTATATTTTTTGTTAACAGGTTCATGTTGTTAATTCTGAAGAAACGTGTCCAGATATTAAAGATTGCACAGAAGAGAATATATATGTAGAAGGCTGTTGCAAGAAATGTAATACAACCATTCCACCGGTGGTTCACAGTAAGAACTTTCCAATTATTTTGAGTTTTGTTTGAACAATTGTGTATTGTATTTTCTGGTTATTTTTGTGTGAATATGTAATCAACATTAAATTAGTGGTACAAAACTATCATGAGGTGATGTACAAATTTAAAATTTTATAATGAAAGCTGTAAATAAATTTGTAAAAATCAAGAAGTAAAAGTATGTAAAATGAAAACACACTAACAGTTTGAAATGCATTTAACTAAATACAGAAGGGATATAATCCTATGTATGTATGTCTGGATAAATCAAATGCCGCAGTTAAGCTCTAACTTTCCTTTAGCATTACGATTCTCCTACTTCCTCATGCTGCTCATCACCTCTCTGATTGTCACACTCATGGGACTATGATAGCTCCCAGATCAACAGTAGTTGTGATGAGTAGCTTGAGGTAGGTAGTTGGACACCTACCCAAAGTTAGTGTTTCTGATTTGGACTTTAAGACCTTTGGAGTAGAAAGCCTGAGTAGAGTAGAAGAACATTTATCCCAGAAAAGAAGTCTTATGATGCCATGTAGCTTCATGATTATTAGGCTTCAGCCATTACCAATTTTCTTGATCTTTAGACTTTATTGGTTAAGAAGGTGGCCACAAAACACTTTAAGGCAATTCAAAAGGATTAAATGAATAGGAAATAGTTCCTAACTCAGCAGAGAAGTGATGTGAGATGTCCGGTGTCTCCATAGGCTGATATGCCTAAGAGTTTAATTATTAATTAAATAAAATAAATTAGTTCTTATAATCTACACGAGAAGAAAAGCATAAAGGAAAAATTCTGAGTCTCATTTCTTAAATTGTAAAATATATTCCACAATATTTTATAAGAAAAGCACGGGTAGGCCTATGTAAAAATAAAAAAAACATTCTTTTCTGTAAAACAAGTACTAATTAAGTACCTATCACCACCCCTCTGAATTTTAGGATGATCACTAAGCCTTCAAGGGCATTAAACTTTCTACCTCTCTTAATTTAGTGATGTAAGAGTCCATCTGTTTGATGAACTTTAATTTCATTGTGAGTTCAGCCTAAAAGCCTATGATTGGTGAGATATTGGAAAAATATACTTCTCCCTAGACTGCATAATACCAAGTATAGATTTACTCTTTTAAGACACCCATTCAATCACTCCCAAGAATTTCTCCAATTAATTCAGAAAAATCTTCTAAGAACAGAAAAGCCCACTATTTATCTGTGGGGGTGGAACAATTGTTTGGGAGTTTATTCTAACCTAAAAAGTTTGATAAATGGTGTGGAATTCCATACTTGAAAGCTATTTCAGAAAATATTGGTGGAATCTTAATGTGATCGAGTGTGTGAAACTTATAAAATTAGAGATACCCAGGGAAGAATGCTGTCTATGGGTTCAATACCTCACCACTTTAGAAACTTCAGACTGATTTGTAGAATATGTAACAGCACATATATAGGTCAGGCAGGACTGAAGTTATAGATGAGGTGCTAAGAGCATAGGACCAGGGTGAACTCAGTTTCCAACTCAACTAGAAACTTAAGGTCATCAGTTTGGTAAGCGGTGAGGTCTTTATACTTCATCAATATTAAGCAAGGCAGAAGATTTAACACTCTCGAGGCTTAGAGATTCTAGTAGGACAATTCATGAATGGGAATGGAACAAATTAAATGTCTGATTCTATGTCGGAGATTACCTAAGCGTTGCTACTGGACCTTTTAGCTGAGCTGTCTCCCAGTTACTCACCTACTTTCTCCTTGACAGCACTTCAATAGGCACTGGCTTCCACCCCATTCTCAATTATTTCAAATATAGTTATTTTATTGGTTTTACTCTAGGGATTATTTTATTAATATTGTTTTGTATAGATTACTATGTACACGTCGTTTTCTTGTCCCTTTTACGATATTTATTAATTTTATATATAAGGTTTTTTTTTAACCTTTAAGCAAAGAAATACATTTGTACATTAGCAATTATATTAGGACTTGTGTGTCATAAAATGTATTTATTAATTAATTGCATGTTGATTTTTCACTTGTTTTCTTAATGGCTGTTTATGTTGTGTAGCTATTGAAGATGGAGGCATGAGCCTCTAAAAGTACTCGGGCAAATAAAAACATTATGGAGAAAGTATTAGTCAATAAGTTTATCTGCATTACTTCATCCCCAGTGTCACAGTGCTTTTACTACTTCCCTCAATTTATTTTATAGACATAAAATAAATATACTTTTTCATTTTTCAGAATGTCTCATTTGGAGTATTGGTCCTTAAACCAGTTTCTTAAGTCAAGCCATCTAAAGACTAATTAAGATATGGATATACACATGATCTGATGCATTAATAATTGTTATATCAATTTTCATTCAGAAGAATTTAAATTTTATTGTTGGACAATATTTCTTTAGAAAATGTAAATAGAAATATATATATATATATATATATATATTTCAGTGTGAAATCAATCCTTGAGTTTTTGAAAGAAGGTGGGGTCACCTTTTCTTTCTCAGATAAGTTGTTTGAAGTGGGGAATTAAAATGAGACAATGGGTTCTATCAAAAATAAATTTAAAAGAGGTTTAAAACATTTATTTATTTATTAATACCATATATATTTTATTATTTTTTTTCAGGCGCATGTGCTCCTGAACCAGTACCATTGAACTCTACAGTCAGAGTTGTTCAGACATTTGATGAGGAGCATGGACCTTGTGCAA
Source organism: Riptortus pedestris (assembly GCA_019009955.1). Classification (NCBI taxonomy): domain Eukaryota; kingdom Metazoa; phylum Arthropoda; class Insecta; order Hemiptera; family Alydidae; genus Riptortus; species Riptortus pedestris. The sequence goes on along the minus strand of CM032231.1, from coordinate 47,067,887 downwards.
ATAATGACTACATCATAGGATTTAAAGAATGTAGGGGCATCTGCGACTCTTTCACTGAGTTTGATTGGAGTAAGTTTCATTATATTTTCCAAACAAATGAATAGTGAATTAGTCCATAGGGTGTTCACATAACCTAGGGTTGTTGGAGTACTAATCAGAGCACCGAAAGCTCTCAAAATATCTAATAAACATGATTATGGATAATATCCTAAAGATGACATTTTAATGTTGAACCATTATGGATTACAAAAGGAAGATCAACTTTCCAAAATATCATATTTCATTTTTCTATGAAGTTGGAGAACAAATAAATATGACTACAATTGTATAACACCAACAAGATTCGTTAGGCAACATTTCTCGATCTGACTCATAATAATAGGAATATTTTTAATTTTTAGTTTTATCACTCCACTCCATCCTACTCCTCCAGTTTATGATCGAATTAATTCATTAAATTTGTTTCAAATAATACGTTGTGATATTTTTCTAGCTTATGACTAATGTAAAATGAGTAGAGGCAGGGGTTTACTCAAGGCTGAAAACTTAAAAAATTCAAATATCTTGATAAATATTTGAGTTGGCTAAAAAAAAGTGTATATACAACAATTGCAGGACTTAAATTTCCATTAAAATTAGTTGCATAAAAATATTTGATGAGACTCATAATAATAGAATAGGCTCATAATAATAAAAATTAAACAAACAAACTTTAGCATTTTTATTACTGCACAATTTATTTGACGATGCACTACACACTTTTTCACACTTGGCGAATTATTCTGCACTACTGGTCGCAATATGCACTGATAACTTGTTTCACTTCTTATTGCACAGTACAATAACTCACGATCACTCGAATCACTGAAATTCACAAAACGCGGCACTTCACTGACCACAAAAACATGAAACTGTGATCTTCACAAAAACTGCACTGCACTGAAACTAAAAATCATTGAGAACTAACTGACTGTCGGGCAAGCTGGGCACCTTTATAGACGAATGCCAGTCTAGAACTGTTCAGACAGCCATCTCCTAGAACATTCCTGGTGCCACTGTTCCTGTAGGTTGTCTTCAGTTACTTTGTACTTCTTAAATACTTGATTAACTCCGGGTAACTTTTGAAGTATGCAGTTTTAGCAACACTGTATATATATATATATATATATATACTGTATATATATATATATATATATATATAAAATTAAATCAAATCTTTAAGGGAAATCTGCTAAAATTGGTCAAACTATTAGGAATAAACTTCTCCGTACTACCATATTTTCATTATCTTAACTATTAGAAATACGCCCTAATGCATACTTAATATTATATAAATAAATGTCATATTTAATTTGTTTCAAAATGTGAATTTTTTTAGTTACTAAAACACTAAATAAAATATTTGGGCATGTAATGGTATTAAAGTTTAGTAGAATAAAGTGTACAAAAACAATAAAAATATATTAATTAAATGTGGTTGTGATTTCTTTGTTTTTTCTTTTAAGGGACTGGACAACATGAAAGCAATTGTTTGTGCTGTCAAGGGAAGACATTTGATACTGTAAATGTGGTATTATCTTGTGCTGATGGTGCTACCCTTTCAAAGGAGGTTCCAGTACCAACAAGCTGCCAGTGTCTTACTTGTACTGCTCTAACCCCTGAGTCACGACCTCAGAAACTTGTCTCGACTAAAAAGTCTGTTAAAGGAAAAAAGTCTGTTAAAGGAAGAACGTAACTGAAGACTTTTGTTGTACATTTTTTTTAAATAAAAAAAATTATTTATTATTCATTTTTTTTTTTATTCACACAACCATTTTTCCTGTTTATTATACATTTTAAGCTATATACCTACCTCTTACTGGTTTTTGTGCTGATGCGTCAAACTTGTATTTTCTACATATTTGATGCACACGTTCCTGTATCTATACAACAACCTTCTTTGGCCACCTTCAATGCCCTTCCAAAACAATAATTTACAACAAACAAAAAAGTAATGCATTGTAATGGATAATGAAAGGGAAGCCAAATTTATTAGTAAAATAGGAATTAATGATGACTATTTTCATGCTGATTACACCACTCTTCAGCTTCCTGCATTCTGTATATTATATCTTTTACTTGTTGGAATTCTTCATCAGACGTATCTTGTGTTTTCATTTCCTCCTTAAATTGATAAGAAAATTATGACAACAATGCGTAAATGTTAAAATGTAAATTTCATCTCAACTTTAAAAGTAAAATAGAATTTTACGCATATACATAACTAGGAAGACAAGGTTAGGCCCAATGGATAAGGCACTACCTTCAATTTAGAATTACATTATACTAGGGTGATTGAAAATTCTTTGCATTTATATGTTAATTGATAAACAAATACTTGTAGTGATGTCTCTATTGTATTATTCCTAAAAGATAAGAAACAATATGTTAATCAGTTTTCAATTAAAATTACGTCGAATAAACAAACATTAATTGTTTATTTTTCTTCATTTTAAGAGAACAGAGTAAGTTAACCATGGAAATTTGCACAATTCTGAGATATTACTTTAAAAAATGTTACAAATCAACTAATGTGCCACATGAATTTAGCAAAGTAGAGGGGGGAATGCAGTGTCTTTATGCGATTGGATAAAAAATCCATGGAAACAGATATTGCTAATGAAAGCAAATATCACAATGTCACCTTTATCTCTTGATTCAGTGACTCAGACAGATTGTGTGGAACAAGATTAATGCAATGACATGAGGAAACTTTCTTCAGCACTAGGAGTATCTCAAAATATAGTTTTCCATCACTTGCAAGAAATTGATTTCTGCAGCAAAGTGTTTTACACCATTTGACAACTTACCACACAGAACAAAGGATGGAAATTATCAAAACTTTTCTGAAATCCCAAATACATTCTTTTTATAAAAATGATGGATCATATTTTGAAGAGCAGGTTTATATTTTCTGTAAGTCAAAATATTTTAAAAATATATAAAATTATTAAAACACAGGTTATTTATTCAACCTGATACACACATTTCCCTCATAGCCATATGTTTTGTTCTCTTAATTCATCCCCATTATATGTTTTGAGCTCTTAATCCATCCCTGAGCCCATTCACTCCTGTGGTATTCCAGTAAAGGATAAAACTGGAGGAAAGTGCATGCAAGTGACTTATTTAGTCATGGAACAAAGAACTTTATAGAAGCTGCTTCATTTACACTTCAAGCCTTCCCGAAAAAGTAATTTATTTATCATATAACTTTTAAAATATCACTATCATTGATAAATTTATTAAGAATTCGTATTGTTTTTGTAACATCACCTCTAGCTGTTTGTGAAATATCAGTTCTTTTATCCGCTTAAGGTCACGTCGTCTTTTAACTGTTTCAATATCCCCTGTTAGAATGGGCTGAAAAAATGATTTATATGTTTATATACATATATAAAAAAAATATTTAATTAGGGCAAAAATAAAAACGTGAGATCTCACAGACAGATTTTTACTCAGTTTTGCATGTTTCATCCTCCTGGACATTTTTAATGAGTGGAGGACCCTCTCAAAAACTAGACTTTATGGTCTAAATAAAAGAACATGGAATGTGCAAAACTGTATTAGTAATAAAAAAAAAAGTCCTTGCAGGGACTATGTGAAGTGAGCTGATTTCTCACAAGCTAAAATAACATTCTGATGGTGTCAACTCCAATTCTGTTTTCTGTCTTCTAAAATAAGGAGCTTATGTTACTATGACTTGAAATTTAAGTTGGCTTCTCAGTGATACAGTTGCTTTTAAATAAAAATTGTATTTGTAGGAGTAGGGATTAACAGAATGCTGAAAAAAAATACCAACAACTCCATTTATAATTGGGTAAGTGAAGAGTGTGTAGAACAACAATTTAAGTACATTACTTGGTTAATAAATTTTGTTTTATAACATTTTTCAATCTGGTGCATAATAACTAAGTATTGTATTTTTATTTGGTGGTATTATTTATTATGGTTTTGTACTTTATTCCTCCTCTAAACCCCTACTTTTCCTGGTTAGATTTTGGTTAGCAAAAAAGAGAACTTTCCATTTTACATGTACAAATAAAAGATTGATTTTAAATGCAATTGACTATAAGTAGCCTGTCATATTGTAACTTGGTGAATAATACTATTATTTTAAAAATTTACGTGACCTTTATAGCTAATAATATTTACAAATATAGAATGTTTTATATTGTCACATGACAAAGTGTAAGACAAGGGTGTTTACTTGCCTTTAGTCTAGGCTAATGGGCCTTAATCTGATTCTTATGTTAAAGTAAAATGTGCTTAGTTTGTTTGTCCATGTATCTTCAAGTGCTTTGTTTGTCATAATTACCTATTTGATTGATGATTGGGTTATTTTTGTGTTTACAAGATTTGAAAAACCTAGTGCTCAGCTTAGGGATATGTCTTTTTCATGGGCACGTTAGAAATTTGATGTAATTTTCTTGTTGTATGATAGGGGAGATATACACAATTCTCAGACATTTGTTTTGAAATGTTTCTAGCATTCTTTCTTCTAAATTGATGTTAAATATATAGCTGGCTTTGTTATAAGATTAGTTTTGATCGACTTAGGGCTGAGTTTCGATTTACGATTAAAGTAAAGGCAAATCTGGCAAATAACTTTGTTAGTTTTATCACACATTTTCTTTGTATGTTCTGTAAATGTCAATTCTTTGTCTAATGTTGCACGTAAATATTTAATAAATTTTGATCATATAAGAATATTGCCAATGTTTGATTGGTTTGGAATTTCAGTCTTAATTTAGTAATAATAATGGCTTGAGTTTTCGCTGTATTGACATTGACCTTCCACTTAGTAAAAAAATTGGTTAATTTGTTTAAGCCATTATGGAGTCTATTTATTATTGTATCTATTCTGTAGGAAGGCTTGTGCCCGTATCGTCTGGGAAAATGGATAAAATAGTCATTTTAGTTTTAGGAATGACATTGATATAAATAATAAAAAGAACTGCACTAAGTGCCTTGAGGTACGCCCATCTTCATTGTTTTGTTTGATGAATAAGAATTATTAATTATTAACACAAAATGTTCTATTAATGATATATGAGTAAATGAATTTCATCAAACAAGGAGGGAACTTCAATTTATTTAATTTATATATGAGCCCTTCATACCAGACTATTAAACGCTTTCTCAATGTCTAGCATCAAGAGTCCCGTATGTTTTGTATTATTATAGCCTTTAGTAAAGGAGTTAATTATTGTTTAGTTGTGCTGTGTTTATTTCTGCATCCAGATTGATCATCTATTATAATTTTATTTTTGGTTAGGTGTTTGTTTACCCTGGCTGATATTATTTTCAGATCTGAGCTTCATGTGAATTCTTTCCTGGTTTCTGTATAGCTTTTATTACTGCATGTTTCCAGTTTTTAGGGAAATGGCCTAGGGTTAGAAAGGAGTTAGCTATTTTTTAGAGGGATTTAATTTCTTTAGGTGGTAAAGTTTTATGATGGATATTTTTAATTCTGTCTTCTCATTCATATTTTTGGAACTTAGATTTTTTAATAATTTAATACACATTAAAGAGGGAGCTCTTTGCACACCAAACCACTTCCTTGTGACTTGAAAATATTAAAACTAATTAATCTATTTATTTTTAATACAAAGTTGTCATTGTTATACTTTAGGGAGTTGTCGTTCACAGTCTTGGTGATGATCTTGCTTGAAGTCATGCTTATCACAAAATTTTTGAAGTTCTTTTCTTCTTTCAATGTATTCTTTCATTTGGTGTCTCTTGTTATTATCCAATAGTTCCTAAATACACAAAAAAATATTACCTGTCTCAAGTTAAAGTGCTCTTGTTTTATAATGAAATTGTATACCCATAAAGGGGAGACAAATAGATCCATTGAAATGCATAGATTATGAAATAAATCACTCAATTTACTAGTACACATATTACAATCGAGGTCCTTTGGCATTGTCTGTGCCTTCATATGTGACAAACATTTCACTAGACATATTTCTGGCGAAACGTTGGTCAGAAACATGAAGTCACAGTTAATATTTAAATACCTTTTGTAACCCTCAATTTATTATTCACACTATAAAATTTATTTACACTTCTTTCATTTTTTTTTACTATTATTAATATTTATTAATGTGCACTTTTTGCTACAATGGCTAACTGGAACATGTTATTTACAGATTACCACCCTTTTCTAGCCAGGGTGGGACTAAGGATTATATTTAATGAGCTCAGTAAATAAATTCCTATTGCCCAGGTGAAAATCAAACTGGCCACTCAAGGTTTATCATGTGAGATTATAGCCAACGCTTTAACTCATGTGGCTAACCTGAGCCCCCAACATTTTTTTATGGTAAATAATAATTTTGTTCGGTGGCTATTATCTAGCACTCCTGATTAACATTTCATTACGCTCCAAGGAATTATAGATAATTAATATTAAATGGCTAAAATATATATTAAGACAAACTCACCTTCATATAATTACCAATATTAGGTTTCTTTTTGGGTATGAATTTTTTATGAGTGTTGTAAACGTCTCCAATGAAATTCCACTGAAATAAAAATAATAATAAAAACAAAAAAAGACATGTTTTGTCATATTATTAGTTAAAAAATGATGTATTGAGTTTATTTAAATTTACTTATTTATTTGTATAGATTAATACCATACAGATTCCATGGTTTTGAATATTCCATCATCATTTAGTGTAAAGGGGCATTTATTTCTTGTACAATTCAGAAAATTCATGAAATCTTCCTTTGCATTTCCAATAGAAACTGAGTTATGAAAAGTTTCTCTTGTAACTGGGGAATATCAATTACAACTCCTGATGTTATCTCAGCACTATGTGAAACCAAATAGCACTTGAACAAAGAGTTAATATCTCTTTAAGGTAAATGAATGAGTAAATAAGTGCATACTGAATTTGTCCCCTTGTAAAAATTCATTCACTGCAGGCTATGGAACTATAAGTTGTTCTATCTTTCAGATTAGTACATGTTAAACTAAATCACAATTTTAATGACTTAGGTGCCTGTCAGTGAATAATATTGTTACTTTCTTTATTAACTTGAGTTTGACATTTTATAAAGTGATTTATATGAGATATTTGATGAAAATTGTTTAAAAATAAACTTATTTCATACTCTACAGAATGCTAAATTTACTCATTTCCCCATAAGTATAAATTTTGCTGGCAGTACCAATGGGATCTCCACCTGCATTAGAAAAAAAAAAATTCTTTAACTCAAGAATCCAGGGTTAGGACAGGGCTTTGGAGAAACATCAAATACACCACTTGACACTCCTGAGCTTTTTGTGTCTGAATCCAAAGATCACTTTATTATTCAAGTAGCCACGAAAAATCCTAGACATATGACCAACAAAATACAAGTAAAATAATAGAATAAATTTCTTCATTACCTTACTCATCCTAGCAAGATCACATTCTGAAGGAGTCCTCTCTTTAAAATCTGTCAATGGATCTCGTCTCTTATGACGCTCATTATCAAATTCTTTCTGTATTTTCTTATATATATTACTCATCCATACCCCTGGTTCCTAGACAATAAGAAGCGTTAGTTTGTTATTCTTCCATTTAAAAAAAAAGAAGTCAGTGATCTTTATTCAGACCTATAATTTCTCTCCTTTTTGGATCTAAACTAACTAAAGACAATCACCCCCACCCTCCCCCTGGCTTTGAAGTTACAAAAAAGTAAAACTATATCTTACTTCTCAGATTTTGTTTATTTTCCTGGTTATTAATCTTCTAATGTTTATTTCACAACAGAGGAACTCTCCGCTTTAAATAAAAACTCAAGTACTGTCCAAAAGAGGCTCCTAGTTGTAAAGATTCTGTTGATCTCAGGTAGCTATTGAGAGTATTGCATTTGATTATGTTGCAATGAAGAATGCAGCATTGATATTGAAAAGTGTCTATCCAGCAATCATTAGGGGGAAAACATTTAAAAGCGACTACAACTTTACAGTTATAAAGAAGATTAGAGGAAAATTAAAAGAAAATAATCTGATTATGACTAAGACTGAGAAAGGGCAAGGTATGGTTATGATGAACTGGGAGGTGCATGAGAGGTGTATATAGCCTTATTATTGATGAAGGGTGCATTACGAGTCCCTATGGCTGCATATAATACACAAGGAAGGAACCCATTCCAAACGACTCTAATTTGTTTAAATAGAACCCCTTATTTAGTGAATATGAATCCTCTCTCCCCCCGCCCTCCACCATTGCTTGCCTTTTTTGTTAATCTGAACCACTGTTATGCCTTGGTCGGTAATACCAGGCCTATCAAGACTGAGGTTGTGTATGATAGTTTTCGTTTACTGAATGTAGGCGCTCTTTTATAAGGGAGTTTTGAATGATTTTTAAGGTTGTTATTAGAGCGCTTGTAAGGATAACCCGCTTGTCAGTATTCCGTACATGGGGAAGATCTCCGAAATAATTGGTCTGTTCCTAGGGAAAATACGTCTTAAAACAGCCTTCAGAAATAAGCATTACCTAAAAGCCAAAGATAGAGTGGATACTCTAGACAAGCCGGGGAGTGTACCGAGTATCCTGTTAAGATTATGGCTCGACATACGTATAGCAAAGTAGAAGAAAAATAAAAACCCGATTAAAAGAGCGGAAAAGGAAAGCCACAGCACCACGAGGCTTCAGTACGAATTATTGTATGAGGCCAAAAAGAGTAAGAAGTCGAAAGTGGCGGAGGATATATATATTAAATGGGAAAAGTTCAGAAGTTGAAGCAGGGACCTCAACAGCTATGGAGAGAGTAATAGTTTCCGATACGTGCCACGCGAGGTGCTTGTTGCCCTACAGGGTAGGTCCGAAGCCGCCCTCAGTGGAGACCAGCTTTGAAGTATTTGAGGGAACTATTGGTGCTTATTTGCATATATATTCTTTTTAGTGTATTGTCTTTTTTAATAGATTTTATTGTATATGTTTTTTTTAATAATTAAGGAAAATTGTGGAGATTGTACCACATAATAGTTAACCTAGTTGTATATTTTTTAGATTGTTTGTGAGTTGACAAAATTAAATTAAAATAAAGACTGAATTCAAGAGAAATAAAGGCCACAATTATGAATACAAATAAGCTTTTATCTTACTTTCCTCTTAGGCTTGTATATTTTCCTTTGCAGGCCCTCATCCTGTAACAGAGCAAAATAAAATTTCCACCTTTGTATGTCAGTTATAAAACCAAAAAAAAAACTCTTATACATAGTTGCTTGCATAATTATAACGGGCAATACTTGCACATAAGCATTTTTTTAAATATTTCTTACTTCCTAAACTGATATGAAATTTTGAATAATTTTATTTTACTGCACGTTTTAGGTTTTTTACAAAAGTGTTACTCTGCAAGGTATTTCCCCTAAGGCGGGGGTAATACCCTTTCTCAACACAGTACTAAAAAGGTTAACACAGGGTAGATAAAAAAGAATTGAGAATTACAGAACTTCCAGGATGACAATAGTGCAACGTATTAAATCAAGCAAAATATTATTAATGGTCTAATAGCGTGGTCATAATGGAATGATTGAGTTTCAACGGTATTCATAAGGCCAGTGTCATCTATCTCAACCTAACGACAGAGTTTCACAAAGGTAGGACTGAATCATCATCTTAAGAATTCAAAAGAAATGTTCCATCGAAATTTGTTTGTGCCGGATCGCCGAGGCCTAATCTTTGATGGAAATCTTCTGAACTTAATCTTTTCTTCGGGTTTTAACTTTGGTATTCCTAAATATAATTCTCCTTCTTTAATTTTACTTTTAGCAGATTTCCCTTAAGGGAAATCAGCTATTGAGGTCGTACTCATGACGCGATTTTCGAAAAATTTCTTCAAATGTTCATCGATTCTACCCAGGAGATGACCAAAATGAGGTCCGTTCAAAAATTATATATATATATATATATATAAAATTGTAACCTCTGTCTGTACATTGATTTTTTTCGCGAAATTTCACGATAACTTTTCGTTTCACATGTCATAGACACCATATCTGCATTTTAGCAGATTTCCCTTAAGGGAAATCAGCTATTGAGGTCGTACTCATGACGCGAGTTTCGAAAAATTTCTTCAAATGTCCATCGATCCTACCCAGGAGATGACGAAAATGAGGTCCGTTCAAAATTATATATATATATCTATATATATATATATATATCTATATATATATATATATATATATATATATATAGATATATATACAGGGTGGGGCAGTCAAACCGCACGATTTAACAAAGCCAGTGTAGTAGAGGAGGTGTATGGTGGGGGAAGTAGCAGTGACCGGAATGTTCTAGACGTTTGGAAGTTAGTAACCATGGAGAAGTGGACCGGTGAACAGCGCGGCTTCATTGTTACAGCATATTTAGAAAATGGCCGAAGTTTCATTCGTGCACAACGCGAGTTCCGCCTACATTTTCATCTTGCGCCTCGTGCGCCTGTTCCAAGCAGGAAAGCCATTTCTGTTTGGACTAACAATTTAAAAACAGCGGGTAAAACAACAGTAACAAGGGGTGGTAGTGTAAGAACTGTTAGGAGGTGCTACGACGTGTTAGTGAGAATTTCAGTTCAAGACTTAGACAATGTGTGCAAAATGATGGTCGCCACCTTACTGGAGTAATATTCAAAAAGTAACAATTTTTCTGTTTATAACAAAAATTTCCATTCGTGTTCTTACTATTTGTTGAAATATATTACTTAAAAATATTTTCTGTGTAAGTTATTTTAATACCTAAAATAGTGCCGTTTGACTGCCCCACCTTGTATTTGTCTGTTAACGCTCTAGCGGTCGCAATTTTTGTTTGATCGTTACCAAACTCGGAATTTAATCGTTTTATGTAAAAAGGAAGATCAAGTTCGTTAATGGCTGAAATCGGACAAGTGGGAGGGGGGGTTTAGAGGGGGGGATTTTCGAAAATTCGAAATATCTCCGTTACCATACGTCGGATCAAAAAATTCTATAGAACCAATGTTATTGCAAATTAAATTTACTATAAATATTGTTCTATACATTTATTCGGTATCTTTAATATTAACCGAGATATTTGGATTTGCATTGTGAGTATGGTCGGCTATGTTCGGGAGTTTCCGCCGAGCGCACTAGCCCTAGTGTGGCAGTTTCACTAACTATTCGTCCTCGTGAGAATAGGTTATTACAAGGCAGATTTCTCTATTGTAAAACTTCACGTAGGAAATCTGCTTAGTTTACGCAGCCCCTGCTTGACGGACTTTTGTTTCTTTCGTGTATGTTTGTTTGTTTGTTACCTTTTCACGCATAAACGGCTGAACCGAATTTTATGAAACTTGGTATGTATATTATTGCTAACCCAACTTAGACTTTAGGCTATATTAATTTTCTCTGAGACGAACAGGAGTGGGGGTTATAAGGGAAGCATGAAATTAAAAATAGCGATATTTCGTTTTCTATTGGTTTTTCGGTACTTATGCACATAACAAAAGTTGTTTATTTTGTTATTTAGAGTAACTTTTGTTATATACACTTTTGTCATATACCGAAGTTTAAATGCGTTATACGCTTAAAATTATAGCGGGAGTCAACAATATTATTTGCCAAAAAAGACTCAACCGAACTAAATAAAACTCGGTATGTGTATTAGCAGTGAGGCCTTCATTATAATAAGTCATACCAACATTTCTATGAACGGGCAGGAGTGGGGGTTATAAGGGAAGCCTGAAATTAAAAATAGCGATATTTCGTTTCCTATTGGTTTTTCCTCAAATATAAACATAACAAAAGTTGTTTATTTTATTATTTGGAGTAACTTTTGTTATATACACTTTTGTCGTATACCTAAGTATAAATGAGTTATACGTTAAAACTTTAGCGGGCACTAACGGCTGAACCGAACTTAACAAAACTCGGTATGTCAATTAGCATTAATTCTTTCATGATTATAAGTTATATTAAAATTTTTAGGTTCGAACGGGAGGGGGGTTAAAAGGGAGGCCTGAAATAAAAATTCACCATATTTACATGTATAAAAGACGGGAAATATAAAAATATCGAAGACTGTGAAGCCTTATCGAACAAATAATTCTATTATTAGCAAATCCACGGCAAAGATGGGTATCAATCCTAAAAACTGGGACGGGTAAATGTCAAAATATTGTGCAATGTAAAGCCTGCTAAAAAATACCATCACCATTCAGCCTCAGATGAATTCCCGGGCGAGGCTGGGTATCTGAGCGAGTATATATATATATATATATATATATATATATATATATATATATATATATATATATATATATATATATTTGTCTGTTAACGCTCTAGCGGTCGCAATTTTTGTTTGATCGTTACCAAACTCGATTTAAACGTTTTATGCAAAATGACAGATCAAGTTCGTTAATGGCTGAAATCGGACCAGTGGGAGGGGGGGGGGTTTAGAGGGGGGATTTTCGAAATATCTCCGTTACCATAAGTCGCATCAAACAATTGTATAGAATCAATCATATTGCAAATTAAATTTACTATAAATATTGTGATATACATTTATTCTCTATCTTGAATATTAATCGAGATATTTGCATTTTTATTAAGTGTGGGCCGATTACGGACGAGCGAGTTTCCCGCCAAAAGCTAGTTCGGCCGTTTCCGTAACGTTTCGGGTCTCGTATGGACATTTCTCTATTGTATAACTTCACGGGGGAAATCTGCAGCCCCTGCGCGACGGACTTTTTTATTACCTGCAGCTTTTTTCTAACAAACAAAGTACACAAAAAATGTAATATATGAAAATATTAAAAGATAGCTGGGGAATAAAATTCGCCGTAGGGCAGTACAGTGCATCTTGCACACTCTACATTTACGTTCACCATGGGTCAATACTGTCTCAACATTTCATACTAAACAATAATTCTTTAAGTTTAACTGCTAATGTTTGGTGTTCAGAGGACCAAGAAAGGGAAAATGAAATGCTTTTCAACATATTTCATTTACTACACTCTTGATCCGATAACTTTATAAGAAAACGGCTGAAATGAAGACAAATACATATTTCGAAAAAGTTTATATTGTTAAAATGCTTTTTGCTTACTTTAGGCTCATCATGTTTTTCATGAGATTTCTCAGTAGTACGAACTTGTTGGACGAATTCATGAGCGAGTTTCTGCTCTCTTGTTTTTAAACGTATCGTCTTAGGGACCTGTGGGATTATTTCACATGTAAATATTGTCAACTGAATATGTACTAAAATTGTTTCTTTTTTTTAAAGTGTAAATTAAAATGAAATCAATACCTCTACAAACATGAATTCAAATTCCGGGGAAATCTTTACTTTTTTCCGGTAGCCCTTTCTTAGTCGTCTTCGATATGACCTCTTTTCCCATCTTTTGTATACCATTTCCAATGCGGGTGGAAACTTATTCAAATCTTTTCCATCCCCACCTTTTCTGAACCTTTTAAATGTTCTTCTGAATCTCTTTTGATGTCTTGTCATTCTACTTAAACAATTTACTTGTTTTTTCATTAATGTTCTGAGGTCTTTGCTGAGGCTTGTGTTATAATGGATATTATACATCATTTTCTTACGGGCTGCAGGTTTGAAAGGAGCAAGCCCAGCACTCTTCCGTGTTTCCTTAATGTAGTTCTTCATAGCTACTTTTACATCTCTTTGTAAATAAACACTTCGATTTGTTTCAGCCATCATATTGGCTAACATACTATCTACGCTTGCGTACAAATTATACACTTTGTCATTTGAGTCATTAAAAACATCTCTGATTGTTTCTTTTATGTCTACTTCTTCTAATTCGGTAAGCTTCTTTTTTTTATCTTTTTTCTTCTTGTCTGTATCTTCCTCTTTTTCTTCTTTCTCAAGCTGCATTTTTTCTAAATACTTTGGGTCAGCGGCATCCACTTCGGTTCCAGACAATAATTTAAAAAGGCATCTTATTACTTGTCGGGCTCTTAGAATTCTGGGGACGGTGGACATAATGGCTGTCTCGAAGTGAGTCCTATATTCCTCTGGTTCTTCAAGTAACTTCTGTTTGTAGACTTTGTATACTTTTCTTTCTCTTTTAAGCCTTTCCCATTCGTATTTTCTTTTAAAGTTATCAATGTTGTCACGAAGTTTTTTAATCCTGTTTTGAAGAAATTTGATAGATGTTTTGCAATTTCCGTATTCGTTTGCTTTTGCATTGCCGGCTTCCAAGTAAAACTCAGTTAAACGCTGCCTGTCTCTATCTGCTTCTACAATATTTTTAATTCGAAACATTGAAAACATTACCAAAAACCATGTAAATATCAAAGAATCACCTTGTATATTTTCTGAGTGTAGGTCGTTCAAGTTATTAGTTGCTTGCAGAATAGATCCTAAGTTTGTAGTTTGGCCACTTGACAAAAGGTTGCGCAGAACTGTGTGTACGTCATGCACAACAGGCAAAGCCTCTTTGAGTGTCAAATGAATTAGATTTATACAACATTTGTCAACCATGGTGTAAAGATTTTGAATAAATTTTTGCTTTCTCTCTGTCCCACGTCTCTTTTTCACATCCTTTTTCAAATTGATGCTGTTGAGCTTGGCCTTTATGTTATAGACATATTTTATCCTTTTATTTATTCTGTGAATAATATACTTCATGCAGTCACTGATGAGCGTTTTCTGTAATCTTTCTTCGTCTAAATCGTTCCTTTGATTCATGTAAAACTGTTTCCGTTTTTTATATTCGTTTAATATTTCTTCAAGTAGCTGATATCTTTTGATACTAACTTCATCCTTTTTAATATTATCGACTTTTTCCCGTTTCCTTTTAAAAAAGCTGCTAATTATATAGTTATCATAAGACTTTAAAGTGCATGCTCGGCGTAGAAGATTTTTTAATTCGTTTGGTCCTGTAATACCTTCATCGAAAATGTTGTATAAAGACATTAAAGTTTCTAAGTAAATGGGCCTCAGATATTCTTGCAATTTTGTTCTTTCGTCAGGTTGATTATATTTCTTTTTTATGTCATTCATAAATTTGTCTTTATACTTATTGTGACGCGTTATATACAGTGATATAGGGTTCACATACCTTTTTTTATTACTATCCTCCATCATAAAATTCAATTAATTCTCAAAAACAGTAGGCTATTAACATTCTACATGAAAAATAGAAAAAGTTTGTTAAAAAAACTGTAAAAAAGTCCGTCACGCAGGGGCTGCGTAAACTAAGCAGATTTCCCACGTGAAGTTTTACAATAGAGAAATCTGCCTAATAAGAACTGTAGTAGTAAGAAACCTCTAAACCTAAAAAACATTATTTAGGGCGTAATAACCCAGTAGTTTCTAGCCCAAAAAACAGTTAACCTAACCTCTAAACCTATTCACGAGGGACGATAGTTATGGAAACGGCCGCCAGAGCTCTCGTCGGAAACTCCGAACATAGCCTATTCAGGTGACCATACGCAGAATACAAATGAAAATATCTCGGTTAATATTCAAGATAGAGAATTAATGTATAGAACAATATTTATAGTAAATTTAATTTGCAATAAGATTGGTTCTATACAACCTTTTGATCCGACGTATAGTAACGGAGATATTTCGAAATTTCGAAAATCCTCCCCTCTAAACCCCCCCTCCCACTTGTCCGATTTCAGCCGTTAACGAACTTGACCTTTATTTTTACATAAAACGCTTAAATATGAAGTTTGGTAAGGATCAAACAAAAATTGCGACCGCTAGAGCGGTAACAGACAAATATATATATATATATATATATATATATATATATATATATATATATATATATATACAGTTTTGAACGGACCTCATTTTCGTCATCTACTAGGTAGGATCGATGGACATTTGAAGAAAAATGTCGAAAATTCCGTCATGAGTACAACCTCAATAGCTGATTTCCCTTAAGGGAAATCTGCTAAAACCAAACAACGAAATTACTGTGATAGCACTAAGTTTCAGTGTGTCAAATTGTTTTTTTTTTTATTGAAGCTATGATACAATAATCTTTAGAAAAGTCCACTTTTAGAGAACTACAAGTAATATACAATAGCTGTCGTTGGAATTTAAACAACCTTGTGTGTGTGTGTGTGTGTGGAGGGGGGAAGATATATGTGGAGAGGAGACGTATGAATGTGTATAGAGGAGTGTATACGACGTGTGTGGGAGGGGGTTTGGTGTGCGTGTGTGTGTGTGGGGGGGGGAGATGTATGTGGAGAGGAAGCGTATGAATGTGTACAGAGGAGGAGTGTATACGACGTGTGTGGGAGGGGGTTCGTCGTGCGTGTGTGTGTGGGGGGGGGGAGGATGTATGTGGAGAGGAGGCGTATGAATGTGTACAGAGGAGGTGGAGAGGAGGCGTATGAATGTGTACAGAGGAGGAGTGTATACGACGTGTGTGGGAGGGGGTTTGTTGTGCGTGTGTGTGTGTGTGTGTGTGTGGGGGGGAGGATGTATGTGGAGAGGAGGCGTATGAATGTGTACAGAGGAGGAGTGTATACGACGTGTGTGGGGGGGTATGTAGTGCGAGTGTGAGAGGATGTATATGTTGTGCATGGAGAGGAGGCGTATGAATGTGTACAGAGGAGGAGTGTATACGACGAGTGTGGGAGGGGGTTTGGTGTGTGCGTGTGTGAGGGGGTGTATGTGGCGTGTGTATATAATGTGCGTAGAGAGGAGGTGTATGAATGTGAATAGAGGGGGAGTGTATATGACGTGTGTGGGGGGTATGTAGTTCGAGTGTGAGAGGATGTATATGTTGTGCGTGGAGAGGGGGCGTAGTGATGTGTATAGAGGGGGAGTGTATATGACGTGTTTGGGGGCTGGTATGTAATGGGTGTGTGTGTGTGTGGTGGGGGGGGGTGTATGTAGTGCGAGTGTGAGGGGATGTATATGGTGGGCGTGTATAGAGGGGGAGTGTATATGACGCGTGTGTGTGGGGGTATGTAGTGCGCCTGTGAAGGGATGTATATGGTGGGCGTGGGGAGAGGGTGTATAGAGGGGGAGTGTATATGACGTGTGTGTTTGTGTGTGGGGAGGTGTATGTAATGTGCGTGGAGAGGGGGTGTGTGAGTGTGTAAAGAGGGGGAGTGTATATGACGTCTGAGGGAGGGGGCAGGTAGAGTGTGAATAACAGCTTTTTTTCATTAAGCCAAATCTACTGAACCGGATTCCTCTATACGCTAAGGTATAGAATTCTCACCCTTGTCTACCCTTTTGTGGTGGAAGTGTTATGGCAATATCGTCAACAAATATCTAGGCTATTCATCAAACATATACCTACTATGTTAGTGTCCATTTAAGTCCTCCCCTAAGTAAATAAGTAATACATATGATGAATTGAAATTTCATAGTAGCATTGTCATAGTTACTAAAATATAACAGACGATATGCTGTATAAATTAAATACGTTGTTGTGGATCCTATCTTTATGGGAAGTGAGCACAATAATCTTGGATGACTATATTTTCAACACAAGAGTTCCTCGGCACTTACCTAATGGCGGAAGAAACGATTTGGAATTATATGCGTCATGTAAAACATGGTTACTCACGCCGAAAGATTCTTGAACTAAGCGAAAAGCTTGTTAAACTCACATCAAATAAATGCAGAATAATGTACTTTTATGACCACAAGTACTGATATATTCCGCTAAGGCATTTAAATCTGCAAAACATTTTTTAATGAGATGCTGGTCCTTTTCTATACCAATATTTGAGATTTTTTTCGGTAAAAATAACTAACCTCCATAAAGCATGCTGTTTCCAACTATTTTTCGTCATTTGGTAATTATGTGGACGGTATTACAAGTGGTAGTAATTGGAGTTTCTGTTATGAACATCGTCAACAGAAATAGGGGAAGGAGCCCAGGTATTGCATAAGCTGAAAACGCACGTCAATCTTGGATGGGGTTAACAATGAATGAAAGGATACCACAAAAAATACTTTAGCCTTATCATATGCTACTATCTCTGGTGACTCAAGTTTTTAGAAGAATTCCCTTAAGGTATATTTATTAGCCGAGGCACCCTGCTTCGCTCAGGAAATATATATATATATATATATATATATATAATAGAAGATAAAGCAACGGCTAAAATCGGACAAAGGGGGGGGGTTAGAGGGAAGGAATTTCGTAAACTCTTACAGGAGTGTGGGATATCAATCATGAGAAATCTGGCTATATTAAGCAGCCCCTGCATAATGTACCTTTATTTAGTAAAATAAATTTCTATTGCCAAGTCTTAATCTGACTCGTTACTCACTTTACTGAATGTATAAAGAAGGAGGCCTTAAGGAAGAAATCAAGGTGTAGTGAGCAGATTTTGGTCAGATATGACCCTTGATCTTTCAATTATGTTGAGTACAGTTGCAGGCCCAGTTGGCATTGCTGCTAGAATTTTAGCTACTAAATTTGTAGCAAAGAGAAACCAGTAGCCTATGGTTCCAGGTTATTATCCTCAGCTAAGCACAATTATAGCCAACTAGCACTTGCAATTATTTTGGCTGTTGGTCCCTTCTATAATTACCTATACAGTCCCTGGTGACAATCATCCTCTGTCAAGAATGTTGTCATAATCAAACTCTCCCCCTTAATGACTGCCCACCTACAATCAAGAAAGGGAAAGAAAATGGGAATGTTGTCTGCCTGTTCTTCTAGCTTTAGACATTCAGTAGAGCATTTTTAACTCTAGAATGACACACTTCTATAAGTCAACTTAAACTGACACTCTGGGGTGTGTTACACCCCAACTTATAAATTGGTGTAAAATATAAGTGATATAATCTACGATGCTTATACTCGTAATGCATTTGAAAATATCTAAGTGGTCTAGGAAACAAAAATAAATCATTTCGAAATGGATTATGTACATATGTATTTCCAAAAATCCATTTATAGTAAAACAATACGAGCCAACTAGCTAAAAAATAAAAAAAAATTCAATGTTCTTTCTAAATAAAAATATAAATTGTATGGCTCTTAAACACAGAAAAATATAAAGTAAAATAATCATAAAACGTGGTGGAAAAGCTATTTTTTGAATTAAACATTAATAAAATACATAGTGGTGGCCCTGAAGACACCTCTGCCACTCACTACACAGCTGACATATGCCGCCCTATGTTCATTGCAAACAGCTCTCATACATTCCAGACATGTCAATTTCATCTTCCTGTCTTATCCCCTTTCACAAAACGAACACCTTGTTTCTTCAAGAGCGTATGTTTACTTGTTTACCAGAAGGTATTGTCTTCAATGCCTAGGCGCATTGGCCGTCTCTGCCAGGAGCCTCCTCTTTAGGCAGGGCTCCAAAAGTGAATATCCCAGACCTAAGAGGAAGTCTTGGCGTTTCATTTTATTGTCCCACTTTACCAGAGTAAACAGTATCATACTGTTCACCCCAGCATGATCCAACATTTCAAAAAAAAAAAAACTGGAGAGGCCACCTCCTTGTTTTTCTGGTAGCCGAGAATCCCTTACACATTTGGCCAAAAGTATCTGTCCCTCCTTTGTTTAAATTATAGTCATGTATGACTTGTGGTTTACCAGTTTCTTCATTGATTCCATCATCATACATAGTTGATGATATCAGCTAATATTTTATTTCCAATATTTTATTGGACTTGGGACAGCATGAATGTAAGCATTTATCTTTGTCAAATGCAAAAGTTGATGAGCCAACTTCTCTTGTTGTTTGTTCTTACGTATTGTGCCTACCATTGCTAGCTTATGCTCTGACAACATTTTGCCAAATAATGGTACTGAGGAGAACCAATTGTCACATTCCTACAGGTTCCATGAATACTTCTGGTTAGCTCCTCTACATAACTTGAAGGGATAGAAGTTCCTTCTGGGCATTCAACCTTCCCAACATATGGTATATGGACCCTTCACCATATAAAAAGTTCTGGAATCTAACATGACAATTTTTATACCGTACTTATCCGGTTTTGAAAAGAAATAAATTCTAAATGGACGACACTCTGGGGTATGAGATACCCTGAAAACTTACACTAACGACACTCTGGGGTATGAGATACCCTGAAAACTTACACTAACGACACTCTGGGGTGTGAGATACCCCAAGACTAGTTCAAATTACTAAAAATAATATGGCAGCTGATAATTTGAATTGATTATGTAATGAATGAATGTTATTTACATAGCGGGATTTGGCAAAAGACCTACACATGTAGGAATTAATCAATATTTAAAAAATACTGGGGTATGTGACACCCCAGTGTGTCGTTCTAGGGTTAATAATGGTTGTTAAATACATAAAATAGTTACGGTTGTTGTTGTTGGGCTCACTTTTGGGAACATAAATTGTTTTTCTTATCTAGATTACAATAAAATATAAAATCTCATGTCCTGGCTGCGTAAACTAAGCAGATTTCCCACGTGAAGTTTTACAATAGATACTCTACATACTGGTAATACTTAAGAATACCGTGAATAGTAAGTGAATAAATATAAACAGTAATTTCAGAATAAAAGAAAGAACCTTTAGGACTCAAACCAGCTTTCTTTATTCTCTTATTTCACAAGGCAGACGTTTCGCCCACCTGGGGATTAGCAATGCTTTAAAATTATTCCTCTCAGTCAATATAGTACTAATAAACCTCCACAGAATAAAAATCTCCTTAATTCAATCAGCCTTACCAAGTGATAACTTGTCAAATATCTGATCTCTTAACATATAGGTTCTATACAATATTTTGATTGACGTATAGTAACAGAGATATTTCAAATTTTTTGAAATCCTCCTTCACTGGTCCGATTTCAGCCATTAATAAACTTTTTGCATAAAACGATTAAATATTGAGTTTGGTAATGCTCAAACAAAAATTGCGACTGCTACAGAGTTAACAGACAAATATATATACTACCAGACATAAAGTAACATTTTGCAGGAAAAATGAAAGAATACTAATTTTCGTGATTTTTATTTCTAATCACTCTCACAATCAACTTCATTTGTAAGAATAATACTGTCTAAAGATCAATTCGGTTTTCCTAAAATAAAAATATTGAGATCATTCAATTTTAAATGTTGGGTGGGTTTAATTGATGCCTCAAGTTATACATTTTTGAGCATATCTTGTCTAAGTATTACTATTTGGCAAAAACTTGTAAAGCAAAAGTTACTTTAAATAAGACAATAAACAACTATTACCCGTCTTAGCAGAAAAATACAGGAAACCAAATATGGCAAGTTTTCATTTCATGTCTCCCTTATTCTGATCGGCCTTAGAAATGTTATTATAGCTCATAATCAAGGAAGAGTTAATGATAATTCATATACCAAATTTTATTTAGTTCGGTTCAATTTGTTGTGCCCAATAAAATTGTTGACTCCTCCTACAGTTTTTAGTACATATATCGTTTATACTTCATTTTACAAAAAAAGTGTATATAACAAAATAAACACTTTGTTATGTGCATGTGTGCCGAAAAACCAATAGAAAACAAAATATCGTGATTTTTCATTTCAGGCCTCCCTTAAACCCCTCACTCCTATTAGTCTCTGAGAATATTAGGGCGGCCTAATGTCTAAGTTGGGTTAGTTGTAAAACAAACACCAAGTTTCATTAAACTCTGTTCAGCAATTTATGCGTGAAAAGTTAACAGACTACCAAAGACAAAAAATGTTGATATCGTTTCATTCAATTCCATATAAAACAGAAAAAAATCAATGTACAGACAAAGGTTACAATTTTATATACTTTTTCTGTTCTGTCGGCTTTACAGACCTTTAGCCATTTCCAGCCTCCTCCACCTCTGTATATCCTGGGTGATGGCTTTCCAATCCTTCTTCAATCTGTCAGCCAATCCTCATCTTAGGTCTCCTTAATAGACAAGAACTTGGAAGGTCGGAACCCGCCTTTCACATTCCTTGTTTTGTGAGGGAACTCGATGGGTTACTTCTTGCCACTTGTCCTGCTTATGGTAACCTCTTAGCTTTCATCTATTCTTCATTAGTTATTCTATAGTAGATTTCCATAAACTGCTATTATTAAAGCCTACAGACCTCATCTCCTAGATAGAGTCGATGGATTGTAAAGATATTTTTTCAAAATTGTGTAACGTGTACAACCTCAATAGCTGATTTCCCTTGTGGGAAATCTATTTATAAGCACAATTAAAATTTTACTATAGAAAATAAAACTTTCCAAAGATATTTAAAGCAAAAACAATTATTTACATTTTCAATTTAATCATCTCTAATTATTTCACCACTTACTCCCCCACTTGATAAGAAAACTTAAAGTGACAGAATTATTATTCAGCAAGTTTAGGATGATCTGGCTCATGAGATGTTTTGATGTAACTACGTTCAATGAGGCCTATTCGACATGTGTCATTGCATCAAAACGTCAAATCCTCTGACATTTTGATTACTTAGTACTATTTGGAATTTTGTGAAAAGATTAAGGCAGGAAAAAGCTAACATAATGAGCTCCATGAATAAAATAGTAGTGTATATTATATAATGAGTTAACAGTGTACAATTAATTATAGACTTAATCAATTATAATGAGTCTTAATATAAGGAAAAATAGAAATATTTAAAGGAACAAATCAGTTATTTATCTTACAGAATTATGATATAAAATAATATCTACATTGGCAAAGCAACTTGACACATTAAAAGTAATATAAAAATGGTGATTTATTTTAACGAGCAGCTATTTCTATTCCAGATAATTCTTTTATTTCTGCAATAAGCTTCCTACAGCGATCTTTATAATCTGGTTTCTTGACTGTAAATGCAGTTAACTTCAGGCGGCTTTCATCCTAAAAAACAAAAAAAAAATCATTACAAGAAATGGGGACTAGGCATATGAATTTAATAAATAGGCATAATCGCATTTGAAATTAATAAAAGTCTGTCACGCAGAGCAGATTTCCCTCATGCTGGCATGACATCTCATCTTACCATACATTCTCTATTTATTTCATTTTAGCATATTTCCTTTAATGGAAATCAGCTATTGAGGTTGTACTCATGTAGTGATATTTTCAAAATTTTACCTCAAATGTCCGTCAATCCTACCCAGGAGATGACGAAAATGAGGTCCGTGGGTTCATGATTTTTAGGGTCATAGAGCTAGAGTGTCATTATAGACAAAAATCAGGTCTACTTAATGTAACCAAACAAGTAATGGCGAATGCTTACAGTAAAAAAATGTATTATCAAATAAATCATGAAGAACTAACTCTAGGCACTTAAGAAGTGGATTTCTTTACAACTTAAAATATTATTATCTTTAATCAAAATAAATAATTCAATAATGATCAAATTTATGCCTGGTGTGATGGCGGGTCAAATGATCCTTTCCTAGTCCAGTCCATCTCACCATAGGCTGGTGTAAAGAAAATAAAAAACCGGGTTGTTGATGAAAATTAAATTACATTGTACTTCTTTTGAAAAGTAAGATTTATTCAAGTAAAACTTTATTCAAACGTTTACTCACTACCTTGCAACACGGAGCAGATTTTAGAAAGAAAGGAGTAGGTGGTGAACAGAATAACTGGCCCATCATCTAATTACTGACAGTGTTAATTTAGGTTAATACAAATTAATTACAGAGTTATAAGAAATATATTTGGGGTTGCTTTAGAATAGTTAGGATAAAGAACAAGAAATAAAACCTAATTAAAACAATTGTATAATAAACCGAAAAATAATTAATCCCTTCATTACTAGATGGACTAGTCATGACCTGTTCTCACAGGTTCTTTGGGAGAGCTGACAACCAATCTTTTCTGATACTCTAACAAACCTTCCTTCTGTGAAATCCTAAGCCTAGAAGAATCTAATTTAGAATATAGGATATACTTAGGGTACACAGTTGTATACCTACTTTGTTAATGTTATATTAAATGTGACAGTTCTTCTCCTATCTCTAGTCTAGCAGCTCTCACTGTTCTCTGAGTTTTAATCAATACATTTGAAACTATGTAATCATTCTTTTTACTCCATAGAAGTATTTTGAAAGATAGACTGTGGTAGTAGTTTATAAATATAAATTTCCTTTTCCCTCTTAGGAATTAAACCCATGGATCAAAGTTATTCAATTTTTAAAGACCAAAGCCTTATAATTCATAGCTACTATGATACCTAAATTTATATTTCTACTCTAAAATTATTCACACTTTACTGTCAAACAATACTGAATTACTAACATAACTTTCAACAGCATGATTTTTATAAATAATCAAAGAACTTGGGAAGATTGTAAATAAATAAAATAAAGCCCATAGTTTTAAAATCTATCAAATTCATTTAAATATTTGTTCACAAAATTAACAAAATGTATATCAATTGAAATTTAGAAAGAATAAAACATTTCTCAAGCAAATTATTATTTTAAAAAATAGCTCAAATGATACATACATTGTAATTCTCCATCTTTGCACGAAGTCTAAACTGGAATGGCTGTAGTGTAACATTTTTGAAAACTTCTGAAAACTGTGCACTACTTTCTTCTTGCCATTTTCCAACATCATCAGCTTTTACACCTAAAAGTTCTTCAGCAGCATCTTGAAATATTGTAATCCACTGATGTCCACTGAAGTCTCCAATATTCACCTAGGAGTAATAAAAGTAAATTCAGAAGGTTTTATCTTGCTACATTTACAATGATTATTTCATACAGTCTGCCTTGAAGCTAAAGTAACATAATGTAGTTTTGTTCCTTCTGAATCTCACTAATATACAATCTTTCTACCCTATCATTTGCATATTATTTTTTTAAATTAAGATAATAACTACATTGGAATGAAATAAAGGTACATCCAAAGTACAACTCTTGACCCTACCTCATCAATAGTCTTGCAGGTGCACAATGAGATCCTGCATGGTTCTAGTCCGTGCAGATTACAATAGTAGTAGCCTAAGCCAAGGTGTAGCAACTATAATGCTGAAGAAGTTGATAATATCCTTCAAGGAAGACAATTATTGACCCATGAGATACAATGGAAAAATTAGTTTCTTTCAAGCAAAAGAAAGATACATTTTTTGTTTCCCAGTGAGTATAAAAAAAATGCCTTATTTCATTAAATAGATTGTTTTCTTTCAAATATATATATATACTAGCGGACCCGGCAGACGTTGTCCTGCATTATATATCAAGGGATTAGGATATTAAATTTAATAATATTATGTTTTAAAAAAATCTACTTTTAATAACGCAAAAAACAACATTTGTTATATGCACGTTTTCCTAAAAACAAATAGTAAATAAAATATCACTAAAACTTGGTACGCAAAAAGAAAATGAAAAATGAGAGAAGGAAAAGAAGACGTTTTAGTTCTGTGATTATCTGGTAGAATGCGCACTACACGTTCTTAAAAACAAACAGTTGTAGACCAATAACTAAAATAAATAAAAGCCCTCAACAATAATAACGCAAATACGTAAATATAAATAAAGAAAAGAAAATAATTGCAACATTCAAATCAAATTAAAATAAATTTGGACAATAAATAACAATGTCTGAAAGTGAAAACCTCTCACAGCTGAAAACATCTTTATTTACATGACATATTTAAACTCTAAGGACGTACATAAGATAAACATATTAACGTTTCATTACATTTCCAATAACCTCGCCCTTCGACCGGAGACCTGCTCCATCTGCCAGGCCGATCTGCGGCGCTAAACCATCCGGGGCGTCACCCGAACGCGCATTTAAAAATTCAATCAAATCGGTCCATCCGTCTAGGAGGAGTTCAGTGACATACACACGTATTCTAGAATTATATATATATATATATATATATATATATATATATATATATATATATATATATATAAAGATAGAGGTGTATTAGCCTGTTAACGCTCTAGCGGTCGCAATTTTCGCTCGATCGTTACCAAACTCCGTATTTAAACGTTTTCGTTAACAGACGGATCATGTTCGTCAACGACTGGAATCGGATCATTGGGAGGGGGGATTTAGAGGGGAGGATTTTCGAAAATTCGAAATATCTCCGTTAGTTTGAGTCTGATGGAAATTTTGTGTAGAACCAACCTTTTTGCAAATTAAAAGATCTATAAACGTTGTCATGTTCCTATTTTCACTGTCTTTAATATTAACCGAAATATCGGCGTTTTTTAGTTTTCGGCCTCCAGTAAACCCCCACTCCCGTTCGAACTTAACAAATTTAGTACAGCTAATAACCATGATAGAACTAATGCTAATTCACATACCAAGTTTTGTTCAGTTCGGTTCAATCGCTGGTGCCCAATAAAATTGTTGGCCCCTCTTTACTTTTTTAGTGTATATCTCGTTTATACTTTAATATACGACAAAATTGAATATGACAAAAGTTACTCCAAATAACGACATAAAAAACTCTTATTCTGTGCATCTTAAATTCCGGAAAACCAATAGATAAACAAATACAGCTATTTTTAATTTTCAGGCCTCGCCCTTCGACCCCCACTCCTGCTCCATCTGCCTGGCCGATCTGCGGCGCTAAACCATCTGGGGCGTCACCCGAACGCGTATTTAAAACTTCAATCAAATCGGTCCATCCGTCTAGGAGGAGTTCAGTGACATACACACATATATATATAAAGATATATATTCAATTATTAACAATTCTAGGTGGCAGTTCATATCTCCTTCATGTTTTTATGAAACATACAGTGAAACCAATTTCTTTAAGATTGAATTTTCATAATGTTCTTCTGATTAGATTTTTAGATTTAATTTGCCCTCATTCTGTCTAGAATGGGAGGACTTGAGTTACTCAAATCCTCCCTTCCCCTCTCGAAAATGCTAAAAGAGTTTTACATTTAGAAGTTATAAAATGATTAAATTTCACAGAATTGATAAAGAAATAGACTTACTGATAACATTAGTCGATATTTGTAGCCATCAAATTCTTTATTACACTTTTCACACCTGTACTGGCCAGTATTTTGATCAATTACCTAAAAGGAAAAAAAAAACTGTTTATATAAGTGTGTTAAAAGAAGTTTGTTCATTTAGAATCACAACATGCTATAATTTTAATAATATTAAGATTAGACCAGTGAAGTCTCATTTTTAAATAATTTTATAATAAGAAAATCATATATTTTTGCTCCACAGAAAAATGATTGTCATCAAAATCCTTATAGATATATCATTCTACTATTGAATATCTAAAGTGGACAACAACAGATTATTTATAAATAAATTAACTTTATACTATAAAAGGAAATAAAAGTCAATCAATAAGAAAATCAGACAGGTTATCGATAACAATAATCATGCAAGAAATACATAATAATAAATTCCAGAAAAACGGCTCAAACATCCCTAAATAAAAATAGCAATAGTTAAGTCAGTCCTACAGATGGCACGTCTTAAAAGATAATATGTCCCAAGAGTATAATAGGCTGTACAATAAAATTAATGAATTTATTCAACACATTATGACAGGGTGTGAGATGCTGATTAGTTCAAAGTACTAGCGAAAACACAATAATATAGCTAAATAATATCATAAAGCAATTTTAATGGAACTTGGTGGTTCAAGGGATGATGTTATGTAAAGTATACTCTACAAATAACAAGCTGGAAATTCTCACAATTAATAAGCAAAACAAATCAACTTATGATACTGAAATTTCTGTACCAAATGATGAGAATATTCAAAAACTAATTGTTTACAAACTGAAAAATTAACAAGCTTTAGGAACAGAATGAAAGATCTGTATAAATTGGAAGGAGAAAAAGTTACTGTTATCGTCACTTCAATAAATGGACTAAAAGTATTATCAAAAGCAGAAAATATTTAAATTTACTTAATGGCATAATTTTCCATTGACAAAAATTGGTACTATTTTTGGATGCTGCCAGAATAGTGTTAAACACCCTAAAAAGTAATCCTTTTTACTATTTGGATATATCTCCTCCCCGTTAAAAAGATTAAAGAGAAAACTGAACATCAAACTGTCAAAATAATAGCACTAATGTTACTACTTAACTTTAAAGTTAACGGAAGAAGAATGAATTACTTAATATTCTTTTTATAATCATCCATTTACATTTGCTCAACCTTGAATCTGGATTTAACTATAATAAAGTACATCAAGGCTTCAGAAGTTAATCAGCTTAAGCACACAATGCAAACATAAATATTCATTTCTCATACACAAAATTTTTTTTAACTTCAATCCATATACAAATTAATTTTCATTGATGTACAGTTGACATTATAGAACAAAAATTTTATTAATATTAAAATAAATAACTAAAACATACACTATTTATATTTGAATGACATACTAAATCAAATATCTGACAGTAAGAGGGTTAGAAAGAAAAAATGTTTCTGTGATAAGTGACAATCTTTTATAAAAATTCATCCCACGAATACTAACTTTCTTCTGACAATCAGGTGTAGGACAAGCTTTGTAGACACATCTTTCAGTTCGTACATGCATAATGGTCGCATATGTTGAGAAATATTCTGCTTTGTCTCCACAACCAAGCTTTGCAGCAACAGCCTCTCCTATCAAGTACCATTTTCCACCACCTTAAAAAATTGTAGAAATTTATTAAATAAATATTTATTATGATAGTAAATATGTACAATTAAATTTAAATCTGCTCTATTAGTCACAGGTGAACTAAAGGAAAAATCTACTCTTCTTATACTAAAAAGCATGAATAAATAATAAACTAGGTATAATGACAGTACCTAACTCTAGAAGAATAAAATAAATTTACCCATCTCAAGGGAATCAAAGGGACATATTGTATCATTCATATATATATATATATATATATATATATATATATATATATATATATATATATATATATATATATATATTTAATGTGTGTGGGTTCATGGGTGTGTGTGTGTGTGTGTGTGTGATAAATATTAAATATTTTTTCTCTTTATGGGTTAATACATTTTATTTTGCCCTAGAGCAAGTAAATGTCATTATAGACAAAGAAAAAAGGTTCACTTTACACGACCAAAAAAGTACTTAGCTTAAACTCATAATACAAAAAAGTAATAAATAAATAAATTATTAAGACCTCCTAACTCTCGGCAATTGTAATGAAATTGACATTACATTACATAAGCCCATTATAAATGGCCATATATTTTATATTCTGAGTATTCCCAGCACAGAGCACATTAAGATTATTATGTATGAATGCTTAAATGTATTGTTTTTACCTTTAAATAAGAATTATATCCAATTTGGAGTGAAGTCACCATGTGCTCTAGCATCTTCATAGATAACGCCGATGGATTTTGATAATAACATTCACAGCTCTTAACGTCGGTACACTAAGTAATAATACGGATGAATTTCGATAATTAATTCACGTTAAATGCACTTTTTGAGCGTATTTCGATCGGCAGTTCAAAGTTCACTCCCGGATTAGCCCTATAAAAGGACCCTCTTGCGGAGGATTAAGTCAGTCATATTGCGCATCCTCTGGAAGGGAGACCTTGCTTCTCGTTCGTCCGAGAGTTAATCCTTCAGCTTGTTCCTGCCTGCCTGGGCTACACTATCTCTCACGGCTAAGTCAGCACTTCTATTACACAGCTAAGTCTTTCTATTGTAATATAGACTAAGTATTATTAAGTGTCCCCCATTATAATTATAAAGGTGCCTTTTCATTTTAATCATTAATATTTATAATTGGAGAATATTTTTATTATAAATAAATTTATATATATTTGAATTTGGACTTGAGTCGATTGTTGGTGGCCCTTCCTAAATTCTTGTTAGTGGTTTGGTTGTGGGATTTTTTATATATTTCAGCTTCCACTGCTTATCACCGCAGCCAGATCGCAACAAGTGGTAGCAGAGCGTGGTTCTCAACCTTTTTTGAGAAGCCACAATAATTTTTGGTCTCACTACTAACTGTAGCTGAACCTTTTCTATCGGCATATTTTTTTTTTATTATACGCTACGTAATTTATCGAGCGTCTGCCGATTAGCGTATACATCGCTAAATTTAGATTTTATATTAAATTTTTTATAAATTAATTTTTTACCCAGTTTAGAGTAATTGGGGTTTTAGGAAGGTTAAATAATTTAAATTTTTGTTGTCCTGTTGTTGTGTCCACCGTCTCCTTTTCTTTTTTCATCATGGATGCCGAACAACAGAATATGACTGCACAGGATCAACACCACCAAATCAACGACTCTAGTTTAAGTGCTGAAGGTATAGAAAAATTAGTCGAATTGCAACTTGAAAAAAAGTTATTAGAATTTAAATCAGAATTTCATTCTTATTTTACCAAGCTCACGGAGTGTTTAGGGGGCATGCTGGAGTGTGCGGGGACCTTTTCCAAAATATTTGAGGCACCAACAAATATTCCCCATGATAATGCCCTTCCTAGTATTTCTAGACAGCCAACCCAATTTGAAGAGAAGGCATCGACTCCAGCTAGAGGTTACACTTTTCTCCAGGATACATTTAGAATTTCTGAGCCTGTTAAAAAATTACCCCCATATTTCGACTCTCTATTAAATAACATACCCACTTTGAGGACTAGCGACCCTCATTCTATCTTAGAATTTTTAGAGGCACTTTATGAGATTAATAAATTAAAGCCCACCTGGTTTGATAAAATTTTTGAAAGACTGACATTTTCCCAGCCTCAGGCAGTTTTAAAGCATTTATTAACATCGCCCAATTTAACGTTTGAAAAAGTGAGGGACACACTTTTGTCAAACACAACGCCTCGTACTAGACTACAGTACAAAATTGATTATATCTATAGGCAACAAAAGGCTGGGGAACCATTCCGGGAATATGCGGACCATGTAATTAAATATTCAGAAATTTTGAAATTTGAAAATGAAAGTGAAATAATTGAAATAATATTAGAAAATGCTAATGACCGAACACGATCATTTTTTACATTTAATACTATTCCTTCAACATTCAGGGAATTGAATTTATTAATTGATAGAGTAGAGAAATTAGAATTAAATGCTAAACAGTATACATCAAGTAATAACTTTGTGGAAAATAGGTCTGCGTTAACCCTCCCACCCGCCCTAAATAAATCAATTGAGGACATAAAATCACTAATGGATTTTCTAAATTCAAGGGGGAGGGAAGAGTCGCACAGACCATATAGCGACTCAAATGCTGCCCGGAACAGGAACTATAATAGATATAGTCAGAATAATAATAATAATAACAACAATAATTATTATAGACACAATTTTCCTAACAGAAACCAGGATCGGGGCAGAGATAGACCAAATTATCATAGGGAGCAGCCAAAGTCTCCTACATCTCCACCTAAAAAGACCCATGTTAGGTGGAATACTAAGCCTCCAGAAAAATTAAATTACATGTCTCCACCACAGGTGATTTATTTACCGGCTCCTCCAGTCCAGCAAAAATATCAAGGATTTAAAAAGAAAAAATTTAAATCCAAGGAGGAGCCCAAACGGGCTGTCAAGCCCGAAGGGGCATCTAAAAACTAAAATTTAACTAGTAGTAATGGCAGGGGAAATTTTTCATCATATCAGATTCCATATAGAGATACTTCTCCAATTCCCCTGACCAATTAGATGCCCTCCTGGGAACGAGGTTAAACTTCCTATCATCAGGCCAATAAAAAAAAAACAAATATCCTATCCTATCCTAACTAACATAGCCCCATTTTAAAAAAAAAAATTGAATATTACAGGATGGCCATATAGTAAAATATAGGCCCTCCTGGGAAAGAGGCTAAACTTCCTAACTAAAATAATCAGCCTAATATTATAGCCCTTAATAGCTCTATTTTTAAAATTTTATTATTACAGGATGGCCATATAATAAAATATAGGCCCTCCTGGGAAAGAGGCTAAACTTCCTACCAGCCCAATTATTGATTTTATTATGTGAATTAGCCCATTATTGCCTCCTGAGCAAGAGCAAATCAAATAATGCCCATTTATTGATAATTTAATTAATTATTATATGATAATTTTTGAGGGCTGAATATATAGGAACTCATATAAGATGAGTCTGTGAAAACATTGTTGAAAAATGTTTTCTTGGGTGCTAGCAAATATATTAGACTCTAAGGGAGTCATTAAAAATAATTTATTTTATATTAAAAGACTATGTATATGTATTTGTGTATATGGATATACATATAAATTTGAGACTCAATGAATGAAGTCAGTAAAATTATTATTGAATAATATAGGGCATTAATTAATATATTTTGAAATATATTATGGGCAATAATTTCTCATTATATAAATCTAGCCACTAAGTTCCTCCAAGCATGCCTCCACTACTTTTCTCCAGCAACTCTAATCTTCGGGAGAGAACAAATGACACCTCTGCACTTCAGTGGGACCTTCAGCTGGACAGGCCACCATCTACGCAGGAAGAAAGTGGAAGGACACCTGGAACTATCAAGATCTTACATTTGGTCTCAAAGGATCGCTACAAGTGGCAGATGCTCCTAAGCATGAGGGTAAACTGCAGAAATTCTTCCTCAGCAGGAAGAGAAGGTGCACAGGACCCAGAGAACGCTAATTTTTTTTTTCAGAAATTAATAATTTGTTTTTTTTAGGAATTATGGAAAAAATAATCATATTTACTTTATGTTTCTCTCAAGTGTTAAGTTTTTGTTGCATGCATGATGAGATATTTATGTTTAATACCATGTATGTTCCTTAACACAGGGTCAACCAACAATCACTTGTTGATAGGTTCTCAGAGACTCTTATATATGAGTCCAAAATTCTGAGAAGGCACCTTAGGTTTTTATAAGTCCTCTAATGATTAATAGAATTTTTCATTACTTATAATCATCTAATTGTAAATTTTTTTTCCTAAAAACAGAGGCATAAAACCTTAAATTTTTTATTGAGGATTATTTTCAATTAATTATTGTAAGCAATTTTTGTAAATTGTTTGAAATTAATGTTGTATTATATATTGTAAAGCTTACAAATTTGTCCTCATTGATAGAAATTTTTTTTTTATTGTATAAATTTATTGTAATCTATCATGTTGTTGTGTCAACTATAGAATTGGCATAATCTCTACTGTCTGTAAGCCAAAATAATGCCTTAAGCATTATTTTAAATTTTTTTATAACTTAGTTTCAAATTTTGTAAAGTAAATTTTTGAGGCTTGACAAGACCGTGAGAGGATAGTTGTTCCAAATCTATGGAGGGCTGACTTGTAATTATGGAATGGACACTGATTCATTTGAAAGATTTCAGAGACTTTGAATGCAGAGAGCACTCTGCATATTAGCTGATAGGACAGTATACAGCTGGAATAGATGTCCTCAACTCCCCTTCCAGAGATGCAACTTCTCAAGGAGATGAAGACATCATCCTTTCTACTTCATCATCAACGTCCTAGACGACGAAGAAGAGGGAGAAGACATCAAAACAGTATTTATGTAGTATACTAGTTTATTTTTAATTTTCCCCCTTATATTGTATTTTGTTAGGGAAAAATTTGTCCTGTCTTTTTAAAGTATGGGGATCCAATTTAGTGACAAGAAGTATAGGGGTTATTTTTTTTGGTTTGTGCATTCACAAGAGATTTTCATTAATTTTTTTTATTAGGGCTTAGTTCCCAATTGTAATTTTTTGATTTAAGATCAGTTGTGAAGGCTTTAATTTTTTTTCCCCCTGTATTAGTTCTTCTTTGTCACAAGGCACCTGTCCTGTTTTTTTTATTATTGTAAAGCAAATTGTATGTAAATATGTTGTAATATGTAAATATTCATATTCTTATAATGGATCCCATACAATTTTGTAAATAGGCCTTTTTAGGTTAAGTCTCTGATGTAATCAATCCCTCCCGGGCCAAATTTTGAATTTTTTTGGGAATAATTTTAGATTTTTTGGATCAAATTTTTTTCTTTTGATAATTTATTGGTCCTGAGTTAGAAAAGTCTTGCAGATATATTTTATCTGAATTGATCATCATCATATTTAAGCTTTTCCTATCCCTTCTTTGGAATGGATACACATGGAAGCATATTTTTTTTATTATTTAATACATATATATGCATATTGGTGAGCTGACGCATATGAAAATATGTAGTCATAAACTTTATAAATTAGATTAGGGTGTGCCTTGTCAACACTATTCTATATTTGCACATCACAATTTACACTGATATTTCCTACACATGCCAATATGGGCAAAATTTTATTGAACATGAGCTAAGTCTCCACATATGTGTTCTAGATAATTCATCATGTCTTGGTGTAACTGGGGACCCTGACTATGATTAGTCATTTTTCTGATTTATTATTTATGGACATATATGTGCCCTTTTGTAGTGGGCAGTTCCTGTTGGGTCCTCAGTCGTTGGAGGCATTATTTTTTGGGATCCCTTGTTTTTTTTTGGTTTTGGACCAATATTGTGATTGCGTTGAGCATCACTGTAAGCCGTTCGGGATGCCCTACCTCCAACTAGTATATATTGGCTTACACTATTTATTTATTTCACACCAGACAAGGACTTAAACTTATTAGTATAGGAAATATGCATATCAATAATAACTTGATATTCTATATGTTCACCATTGGGTATACATTCCATTGCTTCCTGTGTTATATTTATGATTTATTATGATTATTTATTATTGAGTTTGACTTGATGTTTGATCAATAGACTTTTGGTCCCGGGGGAGGGGGTGATGTAATGAAATTGACATTACATTACATAAGCCCATTATAAATGGCCATATATTTTATATTCTGAGTATTCCCAGCACAGAGCACATTAAGATTATTATGTATGAATGCTTAAATGTATTGTTTTTACCTTTAAATAAGAATTATATCCAATTTGGAGTGAAGTCACCATGTGCTCTAGCATTTTCATAGATAACGCCGATGGATTTTGATAATAACATTCACAGCTCTTAACGTCGGTACACTAAGTAATAATACGGATGAATTTCGATAATTAATTCACGTTAAATGCACTTTTTGAGCGTATTTCGATCGGCAGTTCAAAGTTCACTCCCGGATTAGCCCTATAAAAGGACCCTCTTGCGGAGGATTAAGTCAGTCATATTGCGCATCCTCTGGAAGGGAGACCTTGCTTCTCGTTCGTCCGAGAGTTAATCCTTCAGCTTGTTCCTGCCTGCCTGGGCTACACTATCTCTCACGGCTAAGTCAGCACTTCTATTACACAGCTAAGTCTTTCTATTGTAATATAGACTAAGTAGTATTAAGTGTCCCCCATTATAATTATAAAGGTGCCTTTTCATTTTAATCATTAATATTTATAATTGGAGAATATTTTTATTATAAATAAATTTATATATATTTGAATTTGGACTTGAGTCGATTGTTGGTGGCCCTTCCTAAATTCTTGTTAGTGGTTTGGTTGTGGGATTTTTTATATATTTCAGCTTCCACTGCTTATCACCGCAGCCAGATCGCAACACAATTAAGAAGTAGATTTCATATACTATAAAAGTACATACCTGATTCAGTTCGAGATGACACTGAATTAAATTTAGCATCATCAGTAAGCTCCTCAAACCAGCCTTTCAGCTTATGGGCCTCTGGTATGTCGGGATTTACTTGGAGAACAGAACTATTAAGAAGTGAAACTGATTTTCCTCCTCCAAATTCTGAAACTTTGCCTCCTTTTACAGCAACCACAGGTTGATCATCTCCCCTGAATTCCTCTGCTTGATTTCCCCAGAGGGTTAAAGTTACCTGTAATATTTAATCATAACTGAGTAATCATTAATAATGAAAAGTAACTCTGGAAATGAAATAGCTAATATTAAAAGACATAAAACATTAATATCAGGCGATCTTAGATACAGATAGGTAGGAAGATGAGTATCATGGGATTTTGATGTTACAATTTGAATTTAGTGAAAATAATTTTGGCGTAGTTTCAAAGTTATAATTGTTCCATACCTAGAGTTATTACAGAATAGGATTAACTAGACCGTAGCTAAATTATAGTAAACATAATAGGCTAAAATTCTTAACCTTGATTAAGATCCTACAAGTGGTTTAAGAGTTATACAATTTAGAATACTCACAGCTGTTAAAGATCTATCAACCAATGTAATATCCCTCTTCTTCAGTTCTCTATTGGTGGTACGAGCTGTCAATGTAACAACATCCCCAGCACTTTTACAGACTCCTATGAAATCTAAGCAAAAAACACATACACAAATAAAAAAAGTGACAAGGTTGGAAATATGAACTCATGTTTATAGCTATTGCATTCAAATAACTGCAATTAATTTGATATACTAAATTAAGGTAAATTTATATTTTTCTAAATAAAATCAATTTTCTCTTTTCTAACATATTTTAACATGCATAACATATTGTCACCAGAAATCCCAGATATATTTTACCATTGGTATACAAAGAATTACTATAAAAACAATGGAAGGGTATGGCCACACACCTCTATTCTTTTAAGAGTGGAGGGGTGTTGTGTAACCTTATCTTCCAGTTGACAAAAATAATTAAAATTAATGAAGCATAAATTATGGTGACAACAATGGTGTAAAAATTCCTAAATATATATATATATATATATATATATATATATATATATATATATATATATATATATATATATATATATATATATTAAAAGAGCACTTGCCCTAGTATTGGGGAGGTTATTATTTACTACATTATTACTTATTATCTAGCAAGTGAAATTAGTTCAATAAGTATTTCAGCCTACTAAGGGGTGGGTTTAAAATAATAATTACTAAAATTATTTACCAATTCTTATTTATAGCCATTTTTTAAATCTATTTGAACCAGTAGAAACTCTTATAGCTTGTTCATGAAAAAAGTTAATAAGAATGATGACAAAATACTGGCAAACATTTTTGGGAGAAGCAGGATTAGTAAAACTAGAGAGCAATGATAATAAGTCCTTAGCTCAGACACTCAAAATAAGCTGCTCACAAATCGTACACAGTTGCTTTGTTACGATTCAGATTAAAATGTTTCTAAATGAAGATTCAGAATAAAGACGGAAAAATATTTTGGAAATGAGCATAACATATAGGCAGAAAAGTAGGGAATTAAATGCCATATCAGGAAGAGAATTTTGCTGGTATTAAGATTTTAAAATGAATTAAGTATTATATGCAATGTACTTAAAGAATTCTTTTTTTTGACAGTGAGAGGACATAAGCTATTCCTAAGGTCCTTTCAAATGCTCTAAAACAAAATAAGGATGACAAACTTTTACAAAAAAAAAATAAAATGGAAAGGCCTAATTAGAAAGAAATGAAATTTTTATAAACATAAATTTGATCATTTTATATTTATATTTTAATTTTGTATTCAAGTAATGAGATTATTAGAATTCTAGATAGAAACTATGTGCCACATTTAAAATGATGTAAAATGGAAGCAATTTATAATATTAAAAGGGGTGTTGAGTATGATAAGCTTCGTAGACTTTGGATGCAGCCTTAGTGAATTAATATGCTCCTAAGTGAAAAAAACAAACATTCAAACTCAAAGCACAAAGCAACCAAGCTATTCGTTGACATTATGATACCATTCTAATTCTGGAGTTTCAAAAAGGTAATGCTTAGGTTCTTGAATGAAAATAAAGCATACAAATTAAATTAGATGAGTGTCAGTTAAAATATAAAATAAAGCTAAGAAAAAAATCGAAAGACGAACCGCTAGAAAAGCTGAAAAAAACAAATACCAAATTAATGTAATACTAAAATAAATTAAAATGTTTTACCCAGTAATGCTCCAGCTTCCATTTCCTGAATAGTACTCAAAGAACTGAAATTAAACTGAAGTTTTGGAATAGATGAATCATCCTCGTTACAAGGGATAATTTGTGTATCATTAGTGAAAGTCAATTCATAATTATTGTTGAGCGTGCAAAATTTTTTATTGGCCATTTTCACTTGGCACTTACTAATGTAGAAGAGCTTATCCTCCTAAAATGTTAAAAAATTATGAAGTTAAGAACAAAATATATAATAAATATTTAAATAATCAATATTACTACAAAGATCCGTTGTTAATAGGGGTCTCTTTAAATAACCAGTGAAATGTTGAAAAATACCTCATAATATAGATTAGAAAACTATATTTTCAAAAGCAACCACCCTGTCTTCATGCGGTTGTATGCAAAATTAGGTATTTTAAAATCTCGGCAATGTCTGACAATATTAGATGCGTACATCTGTTCCTTACCTGTATTTGAAATGAGATCTTATATGCAAGAGAAGAAAAACTAACATAATTTAATAATTATGGTACAGGAGAGCCCTATAATACTGTAAATAACATCAATAATTATAAATAAAATGAAAGAAATATACTATCAGTAAATATCAACATTTTTAAGCCTGACTTTTTTATGATTATCGACATAGAAGTGAATGCCGCACATTCACAGAACTCACAATTGCTTATTTCTGAATGTCGTTGTCACTTGTTGAATGTTGTTTTATTTGAAAAAGCTTGTCTAAATTTGAAGAGAAAATTCAAATACTTATAATAATCCACAACCTTTGACTTTGCTGACGAGTATTCTAACCATTCAGTTATACTGACCCCCAATTGAACTTTTCAACAGTAGGCTTGTAATCAATCATAAGTAAGTAGGCTTATTTATTTTTTTTTAAGTTATCTTTTCATAACTATATTCGCACTTAGATACATTGTTATTATTGTTATTTTTTTTTTAAATGTTTCCCACAGAGTGGTTTCTAACCATTACGATTGAAACCTCTTCACAAAATACAAAGTTTAATGTAAAGAACAACATTTATTGAGAATTTTAAATATATGGTAACTATACTAGTTAACAAATAAAATAGTAAAAGAAGGGAAAAAAGTTACCTGCAACAAATTGTAAAATTTATCAACTTGATCTCGGAAACCAGTGGCTCTTATTTCCCCAGTCTCATCAACAAGATCAACACTGAATAATTTTCCTTCACCTTTAGCATTTGACCATGTTCTTATTGCTGACTTTGCTGTTACTCGAGCTTTTATAGTCCAATTATTCTGATATGGGGATATGCTGGCAATAGGATGAGTTTTTGTAGACTTTGGTGAGTTATAGACAGTTTCATTATAACTGTTATTAGAATTCATGCTCATATTTCCCCCTAAAAGAGAATAACAATCTTTGAATTTTGAGTTAGCTGGGAGGCAAGACCTAAACATCTTGGCTTTTTAACCTGTTGACTTATTACAATCTGTTTATTACCTCCCTGATACTAGAAAACTATTTATGATACAGAGAAATATGGAAAACAAAACAAACTCGCAACAGAAAACGTCCGTCATGCAGGGGCTGCGTTAACTAAGCCCCTCCCCCACGTGCATCACTTATTTGCATTTATATCAAAACTTAAAAGTTCGATGAGAACAATATTTGGTATTTAAGCTTTATATAATGTGCTTCATAACATAATAGAATATTGTTAATATGAGATAAGTAGGAGGGGGTTTACTGAAGCCCGGAAACTAAAAAATGCATATATCTCTGTTAATAATCATGATAGTGAAAAAATGTATTGGGTTGTAACATATGAAATGAGAATTTGTAGAATCAGGAAAAAAATGAAAAATTGAGATCGAATCTGAAATATTATTCATTCAAAGTATTTACCATCATTTTCAATACACTTCTGCCAACGACTTACCAAGTTTTCTATCCCACTTTTGAAAAAGTTTGTGTCACGTGTTGAAAGAAATTCAGAAAATGCATTTTTAATGTCTAAATCATCTGTAAAAAATTTTCTTCGCCAAAAGTTGTCCAAACTCCGAAAAAAGTGGTAGTCTGTAGGAGATAGATCAGGGGAATATGGGGGGGGGGTGTGGTAGGACTTCATAGCCCAACTCCTTTAATTTGTTCACTGTCTGTATTGAAACATGTGGTCGGGCGTTGTCATGAAGCAGAATCGGTCCTTTCCAACTTCTTTGGATGGAGATTCTGTTTTGGCATTTGCCCAGGAGGCTGATCGGCACCTAACCATTGACCTGATCGGCGTCGATTGTCATACATGATCCACTTTTCGTCACATGTTATTACGCGTCCGAGGAATGGTTCGTTTCTTTGACGAGCAAGCAAAGAAACACACGTCTTGGTGTTTTAACTGCTGACGTTCGTTGAGCTCGTGCGGGACCCAGGAATCGAGCTTTTCCACCTTTCCAATCGTTTTTAAATGCCTGGAGACCGTCATATGACTTGTACCTAGCTCTGATGCAAGTTCTCTGACTGTTTTATGAGGGTCTCCTTCAACAGCTTTTTTAAGATCTTCGTCCTCCACTGATGAGTGAGGTCGTCCACGGGGCTGATTTTCTAAAGTCGTATCTCCTGAAGAAAATTTTGAAAACCAACGACGAATAGTTCTTTCATTAGCACTTCCTTCGGCAAACGCATGATTAATATTCCTTGCTGACTGGGCCGTGGAATGACCAAGTTTATACTCGTAAAAGAAAATTATCCGGAAATCACGTGTTTCCATGTTCCCGATTGATATTAAACTAAAATATGTAAGCC
Source organism: Riptortus pedestris (assembly GCA_019009955.1). Taxonomy (NCBI): domain Eukaryota; kingdom Metazoa; phylum Arthropoda; class Insecta; order Hemiptera; family Alydidae; genus Riptortus; species Riptortus pedestris. The sequence goes on along the minus strand of CM032231.1, from coordinate 47,027,350 downwards.
TACTTGGGACAAAAACAAACATAGCTTGCGACTAGAGGATTAACAAATATTTATTATAGATGGTAAATATTTTGCTTGGAATCAACACACAACGTTTTAATCCTTTATAAAGACTAGGGTTTAAAAAATCGGACACTTCATGTGTTACAACCCAATACATAACAACATTTATAGAACATTACATTTGTAATAAGATAAGTTCTATAAAATTTTTCAATCCGACGCATAATAACGGAGATATTAGGAATTTTCGAAATTCTCCCCCTCTCCCTGGTCCAATTTCAGCTATTAACGAACTCGATCTTTCTTTTTGTATAAATGATTATATATCAAGTTTGGTAACAATAAGACAAAAATTGCGACCGCTAGAGCGGTAACAGACAAATATATATATATATATATATATATATATATATATATATATATATATATACACACACACACACACACACACACACACAGTCTTGAACGGACCTCATTTTCGTCATCTCGAGGGTAGGATCGATGGACATTTGAAGAAAAATTTCGAAAATCGCGTCATGAGTACAACCTCAATTCCTTCCTTATAATAACATAATTCCATAATTCATAATAGGACTTGAAAAGGGAGGGGGGAGGGATAAATATTGCAGGCTACTCTTCTTTTCCTGTGAATCTCACCAAATAATATGTCAATAATTGCCTGGAACTCTCAGGGTCCTTTCTGCAAATCAACATTCAATAAACACAGGTGAATCTGCACTTAATATGGAAGTAATCGAATATTTTTTAGCAGTAAACATCTGTCAAGTATCTTCAGTATTTCAGGATTAACTTTTCACTCTCTGATCTGGCGAATACAGCGTTTTCTGAATAATTGGCAGTCTTTGATGACTAATTATGATAAATGGTTCAATAAATACTATGAATGAAAACAAACAACATTTTATAAAATATTAATGAATATTAGGTCACTGAATTTAAATTATATTTAATATTTGTAATTACTGCTTAAATTAAAACTGAGTTTATGAATACTTTCTCAAGAAGCTGTAATAAGAGAGTATCCATAAATGAATAAAGTCTTGACTAACTTATTGATAAAAATCTGTCACGCAGGGGCTGTGTAAACTAAGCAGATTTCCCACGTGAAGTTTTACAACAGAGAAATTTCACGAGTCGAGCAGTTAAGGAAACGGCCGAACTAGCTTTTGGCGGGAAAGTTACTTGTCCGTTAGCCGCCCAGATTTAATAAAAATGCAAATATCTCGATTACAATATTTTTTAGTAAATTTAATTTGCAATAAGATTGATTCTGTACAATTTTTCGATCCGACGTGTAGTAACGAAGATATTTCGAATTTTTGAAAATCCTTCCCTTTAAACCCCCCTCTCACTAGTCCGATTTTAGCCTTTAACGAACTTGATCTTTCTTTTTACATAAAACGACTAAATATCGAGTTTGGTACCGAACAAACAAAAATTGTGACCGCAAGAGCGGTAACAGAAAAATATATATATATATATATATATATATATATATATATATATATAGTTTTGAACGGACTTCATTTTCGTCATCTACTAGGTAGGATCGATGGACATTTGAAGAAAAATTTTGAAAATTCCGTCATGAGTACAACCTCAATAGCTGATTTCCCTTACGGGAAATCTGCTAAAACTATTGTTTTGGAAAAATAGGATTGAAACATTGAAAAATATTAATAAACCTAAGAATAATACTTACTTGAGGGTTCTGCAGGTCTAGCAAATGAAGGATCGGATAATTTAGGTTGGTTTATTTGAGGAGCAGGTGCTGGCTGAGCAGCTTGATGTTGAACAGAATCATAAATAATAGGATTTCCAATTCGCATTCCAACTTCTGATCCATGCTTTAATAATTCAAGGTCCAAAATAACCATTATTCGCCTAGAATACAAATTATTGATTAATATTCTGTCGACCAGAGGAAAATTCTGATTATTACATAACAGAAATTTAGTTTTAACTGTTTCATGCAGGAAACAATTGCAGTTTTACTTAACATTCCAAAGCTACAAAGTTGCCTTAATAAGGTAGAATATTCCAGTCACAGCAAACCTGCGTATTCCACAAATTTCCTACCTTATTTCCCCACATTAAATATTTCAACATTTTACAGAGTATTTGCTTACTACTATTTAGGCTTACAATGTTTATATAAATGAAGCATGGAATTTTAACTATTTAGAGCAATGGTTTAATGTATATAGTTTGCCGACAATATGAAACCCTCCCAATTGAAGGGCTGTGACATCAATAAACAAAATCAAAAGTATCGGTTTATCATATCAAGAGGCTTGTTCAGTTATTTTTTATCCTGAAAGACAATACAACTCCAGGTTTTTTTCAGAATCTTTCCTAATGTATGAAATAATTTAACTGGTATCCTTCTTTGAGATACTAAGTATAGGATAGTTATCCAGTATACATAAAAAAAAAAAAAACCAAAGTTATGGCTGAACAAGTGTTCTAAACATTTTTTAAATATCCCTAATTAAAACCTAATGAACTAACTTTGTTTTATATACTATAACATCACAAAAAGAGTAGATACAATTTTTAGCCTTAAGAAGAGGACAGGGCCTCGATAATAGTGACTATGCTTCATTTTATCAAATATAATAGTAAGGGTTCTTTTAGACTAATTTTTAACTAATACTAAGAGTTATTACAACTCACTGGGCAGTTCAATAAAATGAACTTGAATATGAGTAACACAGCTATGAATACTTAATTAAGAATGGTATATATTTTAATATATATCTAGAAGAAACTACAGTGTGGTTTTTGTACATGACCACACTGTAATATAATATAAGTAAAAGAATTTAATAGAAGAATGAAACAAATACACTAAATTAATAAAATAAAAATTAGACATACTTATCGCCTTTCTCTGGGTTTTTAACAATACTTGCAACATGGCTTGTCACTTTGACGATACTATTTTCAACAAGTTGGCCACTTGTTAACATGGGTGTTAGATGAGAAGCCAACATGGCATAGCTATTCAGATAAACACCATCAGAAATCAGAATCCTATATCTAACATTAGGTTTTTGTCCTGAGATTTCTTTACTACCCTGTCAAACATATGTAAAGAATATTTAATGATAATTTTATTAATGTAGTACATCAAACAATTACCAGATAAATTGAAAAAAAAAAACTTACAAGTATTTGCAGAATTGGAGTAATGACTTCTCCTCCAGACATTATTGTCTAAAATATTAAAACAAAGTTCTCATTAATATACAGGTAACAAAATTACTCACAATGTTGAAACTGTTAACACAAAGAATCAATTAATGTTTCACAAAAGAACCAACCTTTATTGCACCCTCGGTTAGTTTCAATTCCATTTCTAAAGAAAATAAGTACTGATCTGGCGATCAAGAAGAATCAACAACAAGGAACAAGAAAATGCCTCCTCTAACAACAAAACAAGGCGGGAATTAAGATCACTCACTAGGGAGGAGCGCGCATTGGAGAACAATACTACGAGGTAAAGGTTAGAAGTAGAAAAATACAAAACTCAAGGGTTCAATTTTTAAAATAGGTAATATAATCAAAGTTAATATTTTTTTTAGTTTCAAAACATAGGCAATATTGCTCATTTAAATAAAATAAAGATGAAAAAATGATGATAATACTAAAAGAATAAGAAAACCAACATGCGGAATATAAAGCAACAATATAGGAAATAAAAGTCCGTCACGCAGGGGCTGCGTAAACTAAGCAGATTTCCTATGTGAAGTTTAGCAATAGAGAAATCTGCATACTGGTAACACAACACCACCATAAGTAAATACAAACGGTAATGAGAAATCTTTCAGTTAATTTTAATAAACTCCCAACTGAAACGGCTTCTGAATTGTAAGAATGATTTATATTTTAATAACTCAAATTTTAGTAGTCCAAGACCTAAAGAAGGGGGGGGGGTGGCTGATGAACAGAAAGTATTTGCATAAATCTCACAAAGTAACGAAGGTTAGGTAAGGTTAGAAACGACAGGTTAGGTTAGAAGCTTCCGCCATAGCCGAGACTTATGAAAACGGCCGAACTAACTCGAACAACACCCAACCACAGACTTCATAAAAATGCAAATATCTCGGTTAATATTCAAGATAGAGAATAAGTGTATATAACAATATTTATAGTAAATTTAATTTGCAATAAGATATGGTCTATACAATTTTTCGATCTGACGCATAATAACGGAGATATTTCGAATTTTCGTAAAAACTCCCCCCCCCCTCTAAACCCCCCGTCCCACTGGTCCGATTTCAGCCATTAACGAACTTGATCTTACTTTTTTTATAAAACGATTAAATATGAACTTTGGTAACGATCAAACAAAAAAGCGACCGCTAGAGTGTTAACAGATATACAGGGTGTCCCCAAACCAAACGGCCAAACTTTAGGGATCGATAGAGGATCGAAAAACTAAAACAAAAAGTCCTGTGGCATATGCCTCGTTTTCGCTTCGTTTTCGAGAAAATCACAAAAAACTAAAAATAGTTGTGTAAAAACTAGTTAAGGCCAATGGAAGAGCGGATTTTATTCCTTGAATGAATTTTAGCAATAAATGTTATTCCAATACAATTATTGTATTCTAATCTTATACTAACAGAAAGGTAATTGAAAAAAAAATTATTTTTTATTAAGAAAAAATAATAAATACTTTTTTATTCAATATTCATAGTATAAAAAAAATTACCTATTTAAAGTAGATAACATTATGAACAATAACTGAAGATTAAAACATAAAAAAAGATTAAAAATTTAGAAAATTAATAAAATAATTAAATATTCTTACTTGGAAAACATAAATGTTTCAGTTTTTATATGGGTCTACCTTAGTGAGAAAAAAAAAATCTGTCAATTTTGAAGGTTTTACCTTCTCTAAAATTACATCGTTAATTTCTAAAGCGTCAACGTAAATGTTGTTCGAAGTGCTGGCCTCTCGCTGCAATACACGCATCACATCGCGTACTCACAGATCGCACTGCATCTTTACGGAAGATACATAATAAATAGTGCAAACTCTTTCAAATGGTTTGTAATTATCTCCTTTAAACAAAAAAAAAAATCTAGGGCATTTGAGTTTTTAAAATTCATTTGTAATTAACACATATTGTTACGTTTTTATTACCAAAACCAGTAATAAACATTTTAATAAGAGTTCTTTTGGATTGCAAAATTAAATACTCGCAAGTTTCACAGTTTTTATCACTGCACAATTTATTTCACAATGCACAATACACTTGGTAATTATTCTTAATTACTACTTACAGTATACACTAATAGCGTCACTGTTCTTCAGATTACACAGTCCAACAATTCCCTCACGGTCACTGAAATTCACAACAAGACGGCACTGCACTGTCCTTGACTTCGCGGCACTTCACTGTCCTTTACTTCGTGGCACTGCACTATCTTTTACTTCTCGGCACTGCACTGTATTTCTTCTAAAAACACTTTACCTCACTGCACTAAATCGCACTGTAGCACTGATGTGACAATCAAGATCGCTGAGCATAAAACTGACTCGCTAGCGGCAGGCCCTACTTTATATAGCTTGTCGGCTTACATCAAAGGGGAATTGTCTGGACCCCTCGACGTCTGGCTGGAAGGTACTGGTAGGACCTAGGACGTTCTTTCGGCTTCTTTGATCTACGTCACACTTTCCAAATACGCGACTCTCTCTCTCTCTCTCTCTCTCTCTCTCTCTCTCTCTGAAGGATTATTCATGTATTTGATTTTCGCAACACTATTAACTATATTTTTTAACATTATCATAATATTAATGTTAATATATTTACAATATATTTTTCATACCAGCAATCTATTAAATCAAACCAGATTACCTTTCACTAGTTATATACCTCCCATTAGCTATCTCCACCATATATAGTACTAGGTGGGATCGATGGACATTTGAGGAAATTGTTTTGAAAATCGCATCATGAGTATTTCTTCAATAGCCGATTTCCCTTACAGGAAATATGTTGAAATGTATATAACATAAATTGTAGGTTAATTTAATGAAATGGCACATGCATTAGGATGTGAAAAACAATTTTTCTTGATGAAAATTAATTTTTAATTAATTCAGATTGTTATTGCACATTTGGTACTGAATTTTATGTTGTAATGAAGAAATTGAGATTTTAATGTACGGGTTTTTTATAACGTACAGAGAGATAACAAAACTTGAAAGTAATAAGGCACTATAATTTATAAAAAAAAACAAACAACTGGTCGAAAATTAAAAGATTGAAGAACACAAAATACAATAAATATATGGTGCTGGTCGGGCCTTATGGTGGATCCTACCTAAGAGATGATGAAAATGAGGTTCATTTAAAATTTTATATTTATACTTGTCTGTTACCGCTCTAGTGGTCGTAGTTTTTGTTTAATCGCTACCAAATTGTATAAGCGTTTCATGCAAAACTAAAGATTAAGTTCGTTAACGGCAGGAATCTGACTGGGTGAGAGGAGGCTTAGAGGGGAAAATTCAAAAAATCTCTGTTATTATAAGTCGTATCAAAAAATTGATCAAGCAATATTATTGCAAATTTAATGTCCTATAAATGTTGTTATATACTGTAATAGTATCTATAAAAAATTTAAATGGCTCTCTTTTTTTCTTATTGGGTTAAATTTATTATATTATGTTCTAGAGTTAGATAGTCATTAGACACATAGGCCCCAAGTCTGAGTTATTTATTATCTCCCTCCTGTTTAATGTGGCATAGGAAAATTGGGACAAATCCTGGCTTATATAACCAGCTAATTTGCACCTTGTTAGACCTATAGTATATACGTACACATATATTGAGTAAAAATATTTTAAAGTATTTTACTTTAATATATTAAATTATTACATTAATTTATGAAGTTACAGCACAATATTAAATGTAGGTTTAAAGGAAAGGGTTCATTAAAGCGCAAATACCAAGTATCAGTGGGCTTGTTTAAGGAAAGGTTAAGAGTGGAGGATATCTTTTGATATTTATATAGTGGATAATGTCCACTGCATGCTACAATGACTAATTTGAAACAAGAACAATGATAATAAATAATTATCTTATGCAAGAGACAACACTTTTTTTTTTGTAATTTGTTTCAAACTTTAAATTGTACATTTGCTTTTAAGCGTTTTTTGAATATTGTATTGGATTTACAATTCTTTATGAACAGTATTTGTAATTATTTCCAGGGACAACTTTATATTGAGCCCCCATTGGGATCGAAGGACTGCTGTGGTGAATGCCAGCCTACTGCTTGTGTTGTTAATGGCATTCTTCACCCCAAAGATAGTACCTGGCATTCCCCCGACAACTGTACCGTTTACTTGCCTTATAGAAGATAATCAGGTAAATTTCGGAAGGAAATCATTATGTTCCACGGATATATTTTGTCAAGTTGTGATTATTAATAAAATTGAAATATTTTATTTAATTCTTGAGTACAATTAATTAGTTATTACTTATATTAAAATTATTATGAACCTCTCTATTTCTGAGCAGAATTAAATAAATAATTAGGTATACTTCCTCGTACGAGGTACAATATTATTATATTGTAGTATCGTATATTGTTTTTTGTATCTTTCCCTACAAAAAATTAATTACAATACAAGAAATATTATGGAAGGACATTATTGAAAAAGAATTTTTTTAATGTGGTCAACTATTAGATTTATATCATATTTGGTCCTCCAGGTAACTTTTTTTTATGCAGTACATAGTGTCTTCAATGGAACTAGTCAGTTGTTAAATATTCAAAACTCTGTAAACTTTTATATTTTTTGTTAACAGGTTCATGTTGTTAATTCTGAAGAAACATGTCCAGATATTAAAGATTGCACAGAAGAGAATATATATGTAGAAGGCTGTTGCAAGAAATGTAATACAACCATTCCACCAGTGGTTCACAGTAAGAACTTTCCAATTATTTTGAGTTTTGTTTGTACAATTGTGTATTGTATTTTCTGGTTATTTTTGTGTGAATATGGAATCAACATTAAATAAGTGGTACAAAACTGTCATAAGGTGATGTACAAATTTAAAGTTTTATAATGAAAGCTGTAAATAAATTTGTAAAAGTCAAGAAATAAAAGTATGTAAAATGAACACGCACTAACAATTTGAAATGCTTTTAACTAAATACAGGAGAGATATAATCCTGTGTATGTATGTCTGGATAAATTAAATGCCTCAGTTAATCTCTAACTTTCCTTTAGCATTACGATTCTCCTACTTCCTCATACTGTTCATCACCTCTCTGATTGTCACACTCAAGGGACTATGATAGCTCCCAGATCAACAGTAGTGGTGATGAGTAGCTTGAGGTAGGTAGTTGGACACCTACCCAAAGTTAGTGTTTCTGATATGGACTTTAAGACCTTTGGAATAGAAAGCCTGAGTAGAGTAGAAGTACATTTATCCCAGAAAAGAAGTCTTATGATGCCATGTAGCTTCATGATTACTAGGCTTCAGCCATTACCAATTTTCATGATCTTTAGACTTTATTGGTTAAGAAGGTGCCCACAAAACACTTTAAGGCAATTCAAAAGGATTAAATGAATAGGACATAGTTCCAACTCAGCAGAGAAGTGATGTGAGATGTCCGGTGTCTCCATAGGCTGATATGCCTAAGAGTTTAATTATTAATTAAATAAAATAAATTAGTTATTATAATCTACACAAGAAGAAAAGCATAAGGGAAAAATTATGAGTCTCATTTCTTAAATTGTAAAATTTATTCCACAATATTTTATAAGAAAAGCACAGGTAGGCCTATGTAAAAAAAAAAATAAAAAAACATTCTTTTCTGTAAAACAAGTACTAATTAAGTACCTATCACCACCCCTCTGAATTCTAGGATGATCACTAAGCCTTCAAGGGCATTAAACTTTCTACCTTTCTTAATTTAGTGATGTAAGAGTCCATCTGTTTGATGAACTTTAATTTCATTGTGAGTTCAGCCTAAAAGCCTATGATTGGTGAGATATTGGAAAAATATACTTCTCCCTAGACTGCATAAAACAAAGTATAGATTTACTCTTTTAAGACACCCATTCAATCACTCCCGAGAATTTCTCCAATTAATTCAGAATAATCTTCTAAGAACAGAAAAGCCCACTATTTATCTGTGGGGATGGAACAATTGTTTGGGAGTTTATTCTAACCTAAAAAGTTTGATAAATGGTGTGGAATTCCATACTTGAAAGCTATTTCAGAAAATATAGGTGGAATCCAAAAATGTGATCGAGTGTGTGAAACTTATAAAATTAGAGATACCCTGGGCAGAATGCTGTCTATGGGGAAGGATAAGCATTTCAATACCTCACCACTTTAGAAACTTCAGGCTGATTTGTAGAATATGTAACAGCACATATATAGGTCAGGCAGGGCTGAAGTTATAGATGAGGTGCTAAGAGCATAGGACCAGGGTGAACTCAGTTTCCAACTCAACTAGAAACTTAAGGCCATCAGTTTGGTGAGTGGAGAGGTCTTTATACTTCATCAATATTAAGCAAGGCAGAAGATTTAACTCTCTCGAGAGATTCTAGTAGGACAATTCATGAATGGGAATGGAACAAATAAAATGTCTGATTCTATGTCGGAGATTACCTAAGCGTTGCTACTGGACCTTTTAGCTGAGCTGTCTCACAGTTACTCACCTACTCTCTCCTTGACAGCACTTCAATAGGCACTGGCTTCCACCCCATTCTCAATTATTTCAAATATAGGGATTATTTTATTAATATTGTTTTGTATAGATTACTATATACACGTCGTTTTCTTGTCCCTTTTACAATATTTATTAATTTTATATATAAGGGTTTTTTTTAACCTTTAAGCATAGATATACATTTGTACATTAGCAATTATATTAGGGCTTGCGTGTCATAAAATGTATTTATTAATTAATTGCATGTTGATTTTTCACTTGTTTTCTTAATGGCTGTTTATGTTGTGTAGCTATTGAAGATAGAGGCATTAGCCTCTAAAAGTACTCGGACAAATAAAAATATTATGGAGAAAGCATTAGTCAATAAGTTTATCTGCATTACTTCATTCCCAGTGTCACAGTGCTTTTACTACTTCCCTCAATTTATTTTATAGACATAAAATAAATATACTTTTTCATTTTTTGGAAAGTCTCATTTGGAGTATTGGTCCTTAAACCAGTTTCTTAAGTCAAGCCATCTAAAGACTAATTAAGATATGGATATACAAATGATCTGTTGCATTAATAATTGTCATATCAATTTTCATTCAGAAGAATTTAAATTTTATTGTTGGACAATATTTCTTTAGAAAATGTAAATAGAAATATATATATTTCAGTGTGAAGTCAATCCTTGAGTTTTGAAAGAAGGTGGAGTCACATTTCTTTCTCAGATAAGTTGTTTGAAGTGGGGAATTAAAATGAGACAATGGGTTCTATCAAAAATAAATTCAAAAGAAGTTTAAAACATTTATTTATTTATTAATACCATATATATATATTTTTTTTTTCAGGTGCATGTGCTCCTGAACCAGTACCATTGAACTCTACAGTCAAAGTTGTTCAGACATTTGATGAGGAGCATGGACCTTGTGCCAATAATGACTACATCATAGGATTTAAAGAATGTAGGGGCATCTGCGACTCATTCACTGAGTTTGATTGGAGTAAGTTTCATTACATTTTCCAAACAACTGAATAGTGAATTAGTCCATAGGGTGTTCACATAACCTAGGGTTGTTGGAGTACTAATCAGAGCACCGAAAGCTCTCAAAATATCTAATAAACATGATTATGGATAATATCCTAAAGATGACATTTTAATGTTGAACCATTATGGATTACAAAAGGAAGATCAACTTTCCAAGCAGGGGTTTACTCAAGGCTGAAAACTTAAAAAATTCAAATATCTTGATAAATATTTGATTTTTATTATTTATTAACATCCACTTTTTGCAACTTAGGCTAATCGGGACGGGTTATCTACAGGTTACCACCCTTTTCTAGCCAGGGTGGGATTTTAGGACGTTATTTGATGAATTTCGTCACTAAATAATTTCCTTTGCCCAGGCAAGAATCGAACTCGCCTCTCAAGGTTTACCATGTGAGATAAAGGTCAACGCTTTAACTCGCACGGCTAACCTGAGCCCCCGATAAATATTTGAGTTGGCTAAAAAAAAAGTGTATATACAACAATTGCAGGACTTAAATTTCCATTAAAATTAGTTGCATAAGAATATTTGATGAAACTCATAATAATAGAATTGGCTCATAATAATAAAAATTAAACAAACAAACTTTAGCATTTTTATCACTGCACAATTTATTTGATGATGCACTACACACCTTTTCACACTTGGCGAATTATTCTGCACTACTAGTCGCAATATGCACTGATAACTTGTTTCACTTCTTACTGCACAGTACAATAACTCACGATCACTCGAATCACTCAAGTTCACAAAACGCGGCACTTCACTGACCACAAAAACATGACATTGCACTGATCTTCACAAAAACATGAAACTGTGATCTTCACAAAAACTGCACTGCACTGAAACTAAAAATCATTGAGAACTAACTGACTGTCGGGCAAGCTGGGCACCTTTATAGACGAACACCGGTCTAGAACTGTTCAGACAGCCATCTCCTAGAACATTCCTGGTGCCACTGCATCCTGTCTTCAGTTACATTGTACTTCTTAAATACTTGATTAACTCTGGGTAACATTTCAAGTATGCAGTTTTAGCAGCACTGTATGTATGTATATATATATATATATATATATATATATATATATATATATATGTATATACAATTAAATCAAATCTTTAAGGGAAATCTACTAAAATTGGTCAAACTATTAGCAATAAACTTCTCCGTACTACTATATTTTCATTATCTTAACTAATAGAAATACTCCCTAATGCATACTTAATATTATATAAATAAATGTCATATTTAATTTATGTTTCAAAATGTGAATTTTTTTAGTTACAAAAACACTAAAAATATATTAATTAAATGTGGTTGTGATTTCTTTGTTTTTTCTTTTAAGGGACTGGACAACATGAAAGCAATTGTTTGTGCTGTCAAGGGAAGACATTTGATACTGTAAATGTGGTATTATCTTGTGCTGATGGTGCTACCCTTTCAAAGGAGGTTCCAGTACTAACAAGCTGCCAGTGTCTTACTTGTACTGCTCTAACCCCTGAGTCACGACCTCAGAAACTTGTCTCATATTTATATTATATATATATTATTTCATTTACTACACTCTTGATCCGATAACTTTATAAGAAAACGGCTGAAATGAAGACAAATACATATTTCGAAAAAGTTTATATTGTTAAAATGCTTTTTGCTTACTTTAGGCTCATCATGTTTTTCATGAGATTTCTCAGTAGTACGAACTTGTTGGACGAATTCATGAGCGAGTTTCTGCTCTCTTGTTTTTAAACGTATCGTCTTAGGGACCTGTGGGATTATTTCACATGTAAATATTGTCAACTGAATATGTACTAAAATTGTTTCTTTTTTTTAAAGTGTAAATTAAAATGAAATCAATACCTCTACAAACATGAATTCAAATTCCGGGGAAATCTTTACTTTTTTCCGGTAGCCCTTTCTTAGTCGTCTTCGATATGACCTCTTTTCCCATCTTTTGTATACCATTTCCAATGCGGGTGGAAACTTATTCAAATCTTTTCCATCCCCACCTTTTCTGAACCTTTTAAATGTTCTTCTGAATCTCTTTTGATGTCTTGTCATTCTACTTAAACAATTTACTTGTTTTTTCATTAATGTTCTGAGGTCTTTGCTGAGGCTTGTGTTATATTGGATATTATACATCATTTTCTTACGGGCTGCAGGTTTGAAAGGAGCAAGCCCAGCACTCTTCCGTGTTTCCTTAATGTAGTTCTTCATAGCTACTTTTACATCTCTTTGTAAATAAACACTTCGATTTGTTTCAGCCATCATATTGGCTAACATACTATCTACGCTTGCGTACAAATTATACACTTTGTCATTTGAGTCATTAAAAACATCTCTGATTGTTTCTTTTATTTCTACTTCGGTAAGCTTCTTTTTTTTATCTTTCTTCTTCTTGTCTGTATCTTCCTCTTTTTCTTCTTTCTCAAGCTGCATTTTTTCTAAATACTTTGGGTCAGCGGCATCCACTTCGGTTCCAGACAATAATTTAAAAAGGCATCTTATTACTTGTCGGGCTCTTAGAATTCTGGGGACGGTGGACATAATGGCTGTCTCGAAGTGAGTCCTGTATTCCTCTGGTTCTTCAAGTAACTTCTGTTTGTAGACTTCGTATACCTTTCTTTCTCTTTTAAGCCTTTCCCATTCGTATTTTCTTTTAAAGTTATCAATGTTGTCACGAAGTTTTTTAATCCTGTTTTGAAGAAATTTGATAGATGTTTTGCAATTTCCGTATTCGTTTGCTTTTGCATTGCCGGCTTCCAAGTAAAACTCAGTTAAACGCTGCCTGTCTCTATCTGCTTCTACAATATTTTTAATTCGAAACATTGAAAACATTACCAAAAACCATGTAAATATCAAAGAATCACCTTGTATATTTTCTGAGTGTAGGTCGTTCAAGTTATTAGTTGCTTGCAGAATAGATCCTAAGTTTGTAGTTTGGCCACTTGACAAAAGGTTGCGCAGAACTGTGTGTACGTCATGCACAACAGGCAAAGCCTCTTTGAGTGTCAAATGAATTAGATTTATACAACATTTGTCAACCATGGTGTAAAGTGTTTGGATAAATTTTTGCTTTCTCTCTGTCCCACGTCTCTTTTTCACATCCTTTTTCAAATTGATGCTGTTGAGCTTGGCCTTTATGTTATAGACATATTTTATCCTTTTATTTATTCTGTGAATAATATACTTCATGCAGTCACTGATGAGCGTTTTCTGTAATCTTTCTTCGTCTAAATCGTTCCTTTGATTCATGTAAAACTGTTTCCGTTTTTCATATTCGTTTAATATTTCTTCAAGTAGCTGATATCTTTTGATACTAACTTCATCCTTTTTAATATTATCGACTTTTTCCCGTTTCCTTTTAAAGAAGCTGCTAATTATATAGTTATCATAAGACTTTAAAGTGCATGCTCGGCGTAGAAGATTTTTTAATTCGTTTGGTCCTGTAATACCTTCATCGAAAATGTTGTATAAAGACATTAAAGTTTCTAAGTAAATGGGCCTCAGATATTCTTGCAATTTCGTTCTTTCGTCAGGTTGATTATATTTCTTTTTTATGTCATTCATAAATTTGTCTTTATACTTATTGTGACGGGTTATATACAGTGATATAGGGTTCACATACCTTTTTTTATTACTATCCTCCATCATAAAATTCAATTAATTCTCAAAAACAGTAGGCTATTAACATTCTACATGAAAAATAGAAAAAGTTTGTTAAAAAAACTGTAAAAACCAAACAACGAAATTACTGTGATAGCACTAAGTTTCAGTGTGTCAAATTGTTTTTTTTTTTTATTGAAGCTATGATACAATAATCTTTAGAAAAGTCCACTTTTAGAGAACTACAAGTAATATACTATTGCTGTGGTTGGCATATAAACAACCTTGTGTATGTGTGTGTGTGTGTGTGTGGGGTGTGTTTAATGAGCATGGAGAGGTGGTGTATGAATGTGTATAGAGGAGTGTATACGACGTGTGTGGGAGGGGGTTTGTTGTTCGTGTGTGTGTGTGGAGGGGGGAGGATACATGTGGAGAGGAGGCGTATGAATGTGTATAGAGGAGTGTATACGACGTGTGTGGGAGGGGGTTTGTTGTGCGTGTGTGTGGGGGGCGGGAGGATGTATGTGGAGAGGAGGCGTATGAATGTGTACAGAGGAGGAGTGTATACGACGTGTGTGGGAGGGGGTTTGGTGTGTGCGTGTGTGTGAGGGGGTTATGTGGAGAGGAGGCGTGTGTACAGAGGAGTGTATACGTGTGTGGGAGGGGGTAGGGGAGGATGTATGTGGAGAGGAGGCGTATGAATGTGTACAGAAGAGTGTATACGACGTGTGTGGGAGGAGGTTTGTTGTGCGTGTGTGAGGGGGTGTATGTGGCGTGTGTATATAATGTGCGTAGAGAGGAGGTTATGAATGTGAATAGAGGGGGAGTGTATATGACGTGTGTGGGGGGTATGTAGTGAGAGTGTGAGAGGATGTATATGGTGTGCGTGGAGAGGGGGCATAGTGATGTGTATAGAGGGGGAGTGTATATGACGTGTGTGGGGGCTGGTATGTAATGAGTGAGTGTAGTGGGGGGGTCGGTGTGTGTGGGGGTATGTAGTGCGAGTGTGAGGGGATGTATATGGTGGGCGTGGAGAGAGGGTGTATAGAGGGGGAGTGTATATGACGTGTGTGGGGGCTGGTATGTAATGTGTGTGTGTAGTGGGGGAGGGTGTATGTGGGGGTATGTAGTGCGAGTGTGAGGGGATGTATATGGTGGGCGTGTATAGAGGGGGGAGTGTATATGACGCGGTGTGTGGGGGTATGTAGTGCGCCTGTGAAGGGATGTATATGGTGGGCGTGGAGAGAGGGTGTATAGAGGGGGAGTGTATATGACGTGTGTGTGGGGAGGTGTATATGGTGTGTGTGGGAGGGGGTGCATGTGGTGTGTGTGCGGGGGGTATATGTAATGTGCGTGGAGAGGGGGTGTGTGAATGTGTAAAGAGGGGGAGTGTATATGACGTCTGGGGGAGGGGGGATGTAGTTTGTGAATAACAGCTTTTTTTCATTAAGCCAAATCTACTGAACCGGATTCCTCTATAAGCTAAGGTATAGGATTCTCACCCTTGTCTACCCTTTTGTGGTGGAAGTGTTATGGCAATATCGTCAACAAATATCTAGGCTATTCATCAAACATATACCTACTATGTTAGTGTCCATTTAAGTCCTCCCCTAAGTAAATAAATAATACATATGATGAATTGAAATTTCATAGTAGCATTGTCATAGTTACTAAAATATAACAGACGATATGCTGTATAAATTAAATACGTTGTTGTGGATCCTATCTTAATGGGAAGTGAGTACAATAATCTTGGATGACTATATTTTCAACACAAGAGTTCCTCGGCACTTACCTAATGGCGGAAGAAACGATTTGGAATTATATGCGTCATGTAAAACATGGTTACTCACGCCGAAAGATCTTAAACTAAGCGAAAAGCTTGTTAAACTCACGTCAAATAAATGCAGAATAATGTACTTTTATGACCACAGGTACTGATATATTCCGCTAAGGCATTTAAAGCTGCAAAACAGTTTTTAATGAGATGCTGGTCCTTTTCTATACCAAAATTTGAGATTTTTTTTCGGTAAAAATAACTAACCTCCATAAAGCATGCTGTTTCCAACTATTTTTCGTCATTTGGTAATTATGTGGACGGTATTACAAGTGGTAGTAATTGGAGTTTCTGTTATGAACATCGTCAACAGAAATACGGGAAGGAGCCCAGGTATTGCATAAGCTGAAAACGCACGTCAATCTTGGATGGGGTTAACAATGAATGAAAGGATACCACAAAAAATACTTTAGCCTTATCATATGCTACTATCTCTGGTGACTCAGGTTTTTAGAAGATTTCCCTTAAGGTATATTTATTAGCCGAGGCACCCTGCTTCGCTCAGGATATATATATATATATATATATATATATATATATATATATAATAGAAGATAAAGCAACGGCTAAAATCGGACAAAGGGGGGGGGTTAGAGGGAAGGAATTTCGTAAACTCTTACAGGAGTGTGGGATATCAATCATGAGAAATCTAGCTATATTAAGCAGCCCCTGCATAATGTACCTTTATTTAGTAAAATAAATTTCTATTGCCAAGTCTTAATCTGACTCGTTACTTTACTGAATGTATAAAGAAGGAGGCCTTAAGGAAGAAAGAAAGGTGTAGTGAGCAGATTTTGGTCAGATATGACCCTTGATCTTTCAATTATGTTGAGTACAGTTGCAGGCCCAGTTGGCATTGCTGCTAGAATTTTAGCTACTAAATTTGTAGCAAAGAGAAACCAGTAGCCTATGGTTCCAGGTTATTATCCTCAGCTAAGCACAATTATAGCCAACTAGCACTTGCAATTATTTTGGCTGTTGGTCCCTTCTATAATTACCTATACAGTCCCAGGTGACAATCATCCTCTGTCAAGAATGTTGTCATAATCAAACTCTCCCCCTTAATGACTGCCCACCTACAATCAAGAAAGGGAAAGAAAATAGGAATGTTGTCTGCCTGTTCTTCTAGCTTTAGACATTCAGTAGAGCATTTTTAATAATGGTTGTTAAATACATAAAATAGCTATGGTTGTTGTTCTTGGGCTCACTTTTGGGAACATAAATTGTTTTTCTTATCTAGATTACAATAAAATATAAAGTCTGTCATGTCCTGGCTGCGCAAACTAAGCAGATTTCCCACGTGAAGTTTTACAATAGATACTCTACATACTGGTAATACTTAAGAACACCGTGAATAGTAAGTGAATAAATATAAACGGTAATTTCAGAATAAAAGAAAGAACCTTTAGGACTCAAACCAGCTTTCTTTATTCTCTTATTTCACAAGGCAGACGTTTCGCCCACCTGGGCATTAGCAATGCTTTAAAATTATTCCTCTCAGTCAATATAGTACTAATAAACCTCCACAGAATAAAAATCTCCTTAATTCAATCAGCCTTACCAAGTGATAACTTGTCAAATAATATCTGATCTCTTAACATATAGGTTCTATACAATTTTTTGATTGACGTATAGTAACAAAGATATTTCAAATTTTTTGAAATCCTCCTTCACTGGTCCGATTTCAGCCATTAATAAACTTTTTGCATAAAACGATTAAATATTGAGTTTGGTAATGATCAAACGAAAATTGCGACTGCTACAGGGTTAACAGACAAATATATATACTACCAGGCATAAAGTAACATTTTGCAGGAAAAATAAAAGAATACTAATTTTCGTGATTTTTATTTCTAATCACTCTCACAATCAACTTCATTTGTAAGAATAATACTGTCTAAAGATCAATTCGGTTTACCTAAAATAAAAATATTGAGATCATTCAATTTTAAATGCTGGGTGGGTTTAATTGATGGCTCAAGTTATACATTTTTGAGCATATCTTGTCTAAGTATTACTATTTGGCAAAAACTTGTAAAGCAAAAGTTACTTTAAATAAGACAATAAACAACTATTACCCGTCTTAGCAGAAAAATACAGGAAACCAAATATGGCAAGTTTTCATTTGATGTCTCCCTTATTCTGATCGGCCTTAGAAATGTTATTATAGCTCATAATCAAGGAATAGTTAATGATAATTCATATACCAAATTTTATTTAGTTCGGTTCAATTTGTTGTGCCCAATAAAATTGTTAACTCTTCCTACAGTTTTTAGTACATATATCGTTTATACTTCATTTTACAAAAAAAGTGTATATAACAAAATAAACACTTTGTTATGTGCATGTGTGCCGAAAAACCAATAGAAAACAAAATATCGTGATTTTTCATTTCAGGCCTCCCTTAAACCCCTCACTTCTATTAGTCTCTGAGAATATTAGGGCGGCCTAATGTCTAAGTTGGGTTAGTTTGTAATGAAATTGACATTGCATTACATAAGCCCATTATAAATGGCCATATATTTTATATTCTGAGTATTCCCAGCACAGAGCACATTAAGATTATTATGTATGAATGCTTAAATGTATTGTTTTTACCTTTAAATTAATTTGGATTTGGACCAATATTGTGATTGCGTTAGCATCACTGTAAGCCGTTCGGGATGCCCTACCTCCAACTAGTATATATTGGCTAACACTATTTATTTATTTCACACCAGACAAGGACTTAAACTTATTAGAATAGGAAATATGCATATCAATAATAACTTGATATTCTATATGTTCACCATTGGGTATACATTCCATTGCTTCCAGTGTTATATTTATGATTTATTATGATTATTTATTATTGAGTTTGACTTGATGTTTGATCAATAGACTTTTGGTCCCGGGGGAGGGGGTGATGTAATGAAATTGACATTGCATTACATAAGCCCATTATAAATGGCCATATATTTTATATTCTGAGTATTCCCAGCACAGAGCACATTAAGATTATTATGTATGAATGCTTAAATGTATTGTTTTTACCTTTAAATAAGAATTATATCCAATTTAGAGTGAAGTCACCATGTGCTCTAGCATTTTCATAGATAACGCCAATTACGAGAGGCGAACAACTTGATGAGTTTTTAAAAAGATTTTTATTAACAATATAACAGAGAGCAACCCGACATGGAGACGGCCTACAACTGAACTGAGACAATAATTGATAGTAGGGTAGGTTTATAAAGGATCTGAGAGACGCTGTGCTTGCTGTTCCCAGGCGTCTAGCTGATAGTGCATAGTTGGCAGGTTACATGCTCCTAACTCGTCCCTCCCGAAGATGTGAGCTGTCCCAGCGAAACGATAGGATTTGAAGTAGTGGGCTGGGTTTTCTTGCAATATCTGAAAAATACTTTTAACAGGCTGCTCCTATGAATAATACATATATAGGAGGTTAAACATGATGCTATACCTAATAAAAGAATATATAAAAGTTTATAATGATTAAAATCTATATCATCTAATTCTTCTAAAGGAACAAAATTAATATTTACTTTATGTACATCATCAAATGTTAAGTTACTTTTAAATACAGTAAGTGGTGTAGCATCTAATTTATTATTAAAAGGTTCCCAAAATATATATGGAGAACTAAAATTTACAATTTTTTCACCATGTTCTAAATATAGAAGGTATGATCCTTTATGTCTTATAGACATGATATGTTCATTGACAGTTATATATAAATTATCTTTCTGAAAAATTAAATATTGGTTAATAATATTTACATATTTTATAAATGATGTTTCTATCTTAATATCTAAACTAATACATTCCTTAAAGTCTAAATGGTCAATAATATTAGAAATACAAGTATTAGCAATTTTAATAATGTTTTTACAATAATAATGTTCATCAATTAAAGTACAGTTGCCAGTATATATGTTCTGTAATTCATCAATACTTCTCATTATAAGTGGAGGGTAAACTGAGGTAGTTATTACTCTTCCTTGATGTTCAACAGGATAAGATAATAAAAAATATGTTTCATAACTCTCTGTATGGAGTGGTATTTCAATAATATATGATAATATATCCTTATATATGGAACAATGGATTCTACTTAATTGCCATAATACGTCGGGATTATTTGAAATTAATCGAACATGTGCAGAGTTAATTACATTACTTAGTTCGTCATATGAAATTATACTGGAATGAATTATACCAAGTTTACAAAATTCGAGACTGGTGTCAATATCATCTATTCTACTGGATAAAATATATAAATTTTGAAAAATAAATTGGTATTGTTGATTTATTTCTAATGCATTAGATGTATTAACAAAATTAGTAAGATATTTTTCTAAATGATTATTGTTATCCTGAATAATTTTAATTTCTTTATTAAATTCCTCAACCAATCTTTTATTTATGGATAGACCCTTTTCCACGTTATGCTCTAAATGATATTCATTACTTTGAATCTTTCCTAAAATTTCGTCATATTTTGCTTTATCATCCGCGTCCATGTTACCAGTTAACCAATTAATTGCAGTGCCAATGCCATTAATCAAACCTCTTCTATTTCTTACATGTCCAATAAATAAATGTGATAGTTTTTTGTAAGCATCCTCGATCATTATTGATATAATTTTAGATTGTCGCGGGTTTTTAGAAGCATATGGTATTTGTTTTGTTAAAAATTCAATTCTTTGGAGTTCATCATCTATTACAGTAAGATTTATGTTATGTAAGTAGCTATAAGTTCCGTTAATTAAAAATGAGTCCTGTATTTTGATTGGTATTATACCTGGAGTCTTGTTTAAGTCAGTTATCTTGTAGCAATTAATGTGTGTTGTCGTTAGTTGAATCACTAGGACCAGCTTCAGGATCATTTTGATCTGAAACAAAATTAGTTCTTTTAACGAGCTTTCTGGGTCGTTTTATTCTATTGGGATGTACTTTAAATTCATGTTTTCTACGCGGAAATTTACCTTTCTTATTGTCTTTATTGTATATTACTTTCGCGTATTTAGGTTTTTCTTTTCTGTGATGTATCTGTTTTTGGAATATTTCTTCAGGTAATTCTACTTCTTCCCTATTTTTATTTAACTTTTCTGTCCTGTGTTCTTTTTCTTTCATTAGTTTTTCTTTTATAATCTGTCTAACTATTTTCAGTCTGTTATGATAGTCGTTTGCTCTTTCTTCTAGTACTGCAGTTTCTTCGAGATCTTTATAATATGGGTTTTCTGTAATACCAAATGTCAGTTCCATTGGTGTCATTTTTGTGGTTGAATTTAATGAGTTGTTATATGCTATAATTGCAATTTGCATGTTAGTCAGTGTGTCTTGTGATTTGTTTTTCAGTTGTGTAATATTTAATAGTTCTACTAAACTCGAATGGGCTCTTTCAAGTAGTCCTTGAGAGTCTGGGTGTCCTGGAGTAATATAGTATGGTTCGATACCATATAAATTTAATAAATTTTTAACACCTGCGTTGTCAAATTCTTTGCCATTATCCATCTGTATTAATTTGGGTATAGGATAATGTGATAAGTAAGTAGTCAAATTATCTTGAATGTCTACTTGGTTTAAACTTTTTAACGGGTATGCTAATAGTCTTTTAGAGAAACAATCAATGATTGTAAGGAATTTTTGTTGTTTAAACGAAAATGTGTCTATTTGAAGTTTTTCAAAAGGTGTATTAGGTGTGGGAGTGACTTGAAATTTACTGTGTATTGGTTTTCTTTCGTACTTTACTTGTAAACAAATTTCACAACGGTTAATAAAGTCAGTTATGTCCTTTCTCATTGTTGGCCAATAATATCGTCTTCTAATGTGTATGTATGATTCGTTAATTCCTCGGTGACATGTTTTTCCTATGTGATAGTTACCTACTATTTCCTTTTGTCCTTCTTTGTCTGTTATATCCAAGTTAATTTTACTATATCTCTTTATTTTAATTGTACAAAATTCACTAGTTATAATAGAGGTGAATAAATTATATAAATCTTCATATACCCTTTCTAAAATTCCTTCCTTTTTACAAATAACTCCATAAGTGGTGTTTGGTTTTAAATATTGAACAATAGCGGATTTAATTTCATCTGAGCAATTTGAATTGGTAAAGAAAAATGTAATTCTAGTTTTATTAAAATATTTTTTAATCATGGGTTTTTTATCTCCTAGTTCTAATACAATTTGGTTTTGTTCTATGTTTAAGATTTTATCTTCATCCATAATAACTACTTGTTCATTTGAACTGTCTTGCGAATGAATTGTTGCTAAACTTTCGGAATCATCCATATCTTGTTCAGGGTAATCTCTAAGAAATTCGTCTAATACTTCCTGGGGGTCAACGTCCTCAACTGCATTTACTGTATGAACTTTTATTCTACTTAGTGCGTCAGCAACATTATTAGTTTTACCTTGTACATATTTAATATTAAAATCAAATTCGTCTAATGCTAATTTCCATCTGATTAATTTAGAATTTGGTTCTTTTATACTATGCAGCCATTGTAATGGTTTATGGTCTGTCTGAATACTAAATTTTCTACCGTAAAGATATGGCCTAAAATGTTTACAAGACCAAACTATAGCGAGCAATTCCTTTTCTATTGTTGATAAATTCTCTTCCGCTCTATTAAGAGTTCTGGAAGCGTAAGCTATTGGGAGGTCTTTTCCATCAAAATTTTGAGATAAAACAGAGCCAATCGCATAATTAGAGGCATCTGTTGTCAGAATAAAAGATTTTGAAAAATCGGGGAGCTGAAGAATGGGATTATTTTGTAATAATAGTTTTAGTTTTTCAAAAGCGTCTTTATATTCTGGGTCATTTATATTTATTTTTGCATCCTTTTTTAAAGCTGCTGTTAAAGGTTTAGCAATTTTTGCATAATCCTTTATCATTTTTCGATAGTAACCAGTAAGTCCTAAAAATCTTTTGATTTCTTTAACGTTTTTTGGAATTGGAAAATGTTTTACTGCTTCTAATTTTAGAGGATTAGGTTGTATTCCTTTATCTGAAATAATATGTCCTAAATATAATAATTCCTTTTTGAAAAATTCTGTTTTGTCAATTTGTATCTTTAAATTGTGTTCTTTTAATTTTTTGAAAACTGATTTTAAGTGTTTTAGATGTTCCTCAAGATTGTCCGAAAATACTATTATATCATCCATATAAACAAGAACATTACAAATTCTGGAGAATATTAAATTCATTGCTCTTTGAAATGTGGGTGGACTATTTTTGAGTCCCATGGGGAGACGAAGATATTCAAAATGCCCATTTTCCGTAGAAAAAGCAGTTTTTTCAATTGAGTCGGGATCCATCTCGATTTGATAAAATCCAGAGGCTAAATCTATGATAGAAAAGTATGTGGCTCTACCTATCTTTCCGAATAAATCTTCTATGTTTGGCAATGGATATTTGTCATCAATGGTCTTATCGTTTAGTTTCCGATAATCGACAACCATTCTAATTTTTCGTTTTCCCGATGCATCCGGTTTCTTTGGAACTACCCAAATCGGGGAATTGTAGGGGGAGTTTGAATGTCTAATTATTTTGTTTTCTAATAATTTATCAATTTCTAACTCTACATCTTTTCTAAATATTTCCGGGTATCTATAGTTTTTTGAATATACGGGTAATTCATCTTTTGTTATTATTTTGTGTTTTAGAATATTAGTTGCACTCAATTTATCATTATCTCTTTTTATTATTTCCGGATATTGTTTCAGTAATTTAATTATTTCACTTTTTTCTTCCCTATTCATATGATCCGTTCTAATAAGTTGGGGTATTTCATCAATTATTTCTTTTATATTAATTTCCTCTTCCATTATCTCTTCAACTTCCAAAGGCTCGTCAGGACATATGGTCATAACTTCCTTGGTTTTATTAAAAATAATGCAAGTGGTTTCATTATTTCTGGGATCTATTACTCCTTCTTTTATTTTATAATTTTCCGTTTCCAGAGATTTAAGTAAACCGACCTTATTGGGAATTGACCTAATAGGCATACGGACTACATTATCTCCTGGTTTTAATTTAAGTTTTTTACTTTGTATGTAAAATAGTAATTTTTTATTACCCTTAATAGTTTCTAGAACATTCGTATCAAAGTTAACCTTAGCTTTTAATTCACTTAAAGTTTCATGACCTAATAAAATATCATATCTTGGCGAAAAGTCAAAAATATAAAATTTTAATTGTAAATTTGGGAAAATTTTGTTTGCCATTAAAACGACTGATTCAGTACCGTAACTTTCACCACTGGGTGTTTTTACAATAAAATCTTCCTTTTGTCTTTCAGCGTTTTTTGGAACAATATTTGGATTTATGTAGTTTTTTAACGATCCGGTATCTATTAGCCATTTTCTATTTGCATGATCAGAAAAATAAGGTAGTGATTTGTTTATGCTTTTTAACTCAAATCTGGAGGGCTTTCTGCTGGTTGTGGACTTTGTCCTAAAAAATGTTCTGTCAGTTTGTTCATCGAGTCAGCTAATTTGTCTACTCTGTCATTTATCTGTCTAATTGAATCACTTTGCGTATTGTCATTCACATGCGTTAGTTCGTACGGTGATCTCCACGTTTTTTGATCTATTCGCGGTGGTTTTCTTTGGGATGTTACAGTCCTCATCGTCACTGTATTTTGTGAGTTCCATTTAGGTGGAGTATTGTATTGTGGTCGCGAAGGTTTGTTAAATGGGTGGTCTGGATGGTTGGGATGTCTGGGGTTATTATTATGTTGATTGTAAGGACGATTATGATAGTTGTTAAATTGATGATTATTAAATTGATGACTAAATTTCGGGAAATTATGTTGTGGCGGGGGTTGTCTTGGATAATAATTAAATAAATGTTTTGTGGGCGGTATCGGGTCTTGGTGCCTTTTATTTTCCTGTACTTTATTCACAGGCCCAAATCTTAATGTTTCTAACAATATACTGCAATCATTTTGTAAAAATCTATGAGCTTCTTCCAAACTCTTTGGCTTTAACACTTGTAGATGTGTACCTAACTGTGGGTGTATTCCGTGTATTAATGTGTTAACTAAAATTAAGTCTAATTGAGTTTCTAGAATTTTAAGCGAGTCCTTATATTGATCGTCCGTTCTGTATTTGGTTGTAATGTACGACTGTTTTTCTGTCAGTCTATTCAGAAAAGCTATAGGGTGTTCTTTTGGAAAAGATTTCATTAACGGAATCTCTGCAATTAAATCATGGATAGTCCTTGTATCTCCAAAATTATTTTGCAACACTGTAATCAATTGTTCAATTGAATCTACTTTATTATTATAAACTATTAATTCTGCAGGACCGTGTATTTTATTTATCGCTGCCCTTAATAAAACCCAAGCATTTAAGGTTCTAGCTTCATTATCTTCTTCACAATAACCGGTAGATAATTCCCTTAATGTTGATATAAATGAGGGGAGTCTAAATGCCGAATCCCTTGTCCCATCATAATTTGGAATGAGTTTTAAAATAGATTCTGGAATTGGTATGCTTTTTTTAGGCATGGTTAATATGGATTCCCTAAGTACAACCTTATAATGAGATGTAGATGGATTACTTACAGTTGTTTCTGAGTCTGAGTCTAAGTAATCTGAAGTTCCTGAAGTCTCTGAAGTTTCTGAAGTGTCTGAATTTCGGTTCCTGTGGTCCAGTATCAAGCTGCAGGGTGCTCCTCTCCTTCCAGCCAGGCTCTTCTTCTGCTAAACTCGGAATTCTTGATCACGAGCGATGGTTTCAGCGAAAATCGGGATATTTGATCACGATTTGAAGTTGCTCAATTCTTCGAAATATTTTGAAGTTCGACTGCGGTTAAGAGATTGAAATCTCAAAGTCTTATTTAAAACGGGAAAATTCACGCACAGACTTCCGCAAGTCCCTGACAATTCGGGCGCCAATTACGAGAGGCGAACAACTTGATGAGTTTTTAAAAAGATTTTTATTAACAATATAACAGAGAGCAACCCGACATGGAGACGGCCTACAACTGAACTGAGACAATAATTGATAGTAGGGTAGGTTTATAAAGGATCTGAGAGACGCTGTGCTTGCTGTTCCCAGGCGTCTAGCTGATAGTGCATAGTTGGCAGGTTACATGCTCCTAACTGCCGATGGATTTTGATAATAACATTCACAGCTCTTAACGTCGGTACACTAAGTAATAATACGGATGAATTTCGATAATTAATTCGCGTTAAATGCACTTTTTGAGCGTATTTCGATCGGCAGTTCAAAGTTCACTCCCGGATTAGCCCTATATAAGGACCCCGATACGGAGGATTAAAGTCAGTCATATTCCGCATCCTCTGGAGGGGAGACCTTGCTTCTCGTCCGAGTCAATCCTTCAGCTTGTTCCTGCCTGCCTAGGCAACTCTATCTCTTACGGCTAAGTCAGCACTTCTATTACACAGCTAAGTCTTTTTATTGTAATATAGACTAAGTATTATTAAGTGTCCCCCATTATATTTATAAAGGTGCCTTTTCATTTTAATTATTAATATTTATAATTGGTGAATATTTTTATTATAAATAAATTTATATATTTGAATTTGGACTCGAGTCGATTGTTGGTGGCCCTTCCTAAATTCTTGTTAGTGATTTGGTTGTGGGATTTTTTATATATTTCAGCTTCCACTGCTTATCACGCAGCCAGATCGCAACAAGTGGTAGCAGAGCGTGGTTCTCAACATTTTTTTGAGAAACCACAATAATTTTTGGTCTCAGTACTAACTGTAGCTGAACCTTTTCTATCGGCATATTTTTTATTATACGCTACGTAATTTATCGAGCGTCTGCCGATTAGCGTATACATCGCTAAATTTAGATTTTATATTAAATTTTTTATAAATTAATTTTTTACCCAGTTTAGAGTAATTGGGGTTTTAGGAAGGTTAAATAATTTAAATTTTTGTTGTCCTGTTGTTGTGTCCACCGTCTCCTTTTCTTTTTTCATCATGGATGCCGATCAACAAAATATGACTGCACAGGATCAACACCACCAAATCAACGACTCTACTTTAAGTGCTGAAGGTATAGAAAAATTAGTGGAATTGCAGCTTGAAAAAAAGTTATTAGAATTTAAATCAGAATTTCATTCTTATTTTACCAAGCTTACGGAGTGCTTAGGGGGCATGCTGGAGTGTGCGGGGACCTTTTCCAAAATATTTGAGGCACCGACAAATATTCCCCATGATAATGCCCTTCCTAGTATTTCTAGACAGCCAACCCAATTTGAAGAGAAGGCATCGACTCCAGCTAGAGGTTACACTTTTCTCCAGGATACATTTAGAATTTCTGAGCCTGTTAAAAAATTACCCCCATATTTCGACTCCCTATTAAATAATGTACTCACTTTGAGGACTAGCAACCCTCATTCTATCTTAGAATTTTTGGAGGCACTTTACGAGATTAATAAATTAAAGCCCACCTGGTTTGATAAAATTTTTGAAAGACTGACATTTTCCCAGCCTCAGGCAGTTTTGAAGCATTTATTAACTTCGCCCAATTTAACGTTTGAAAAAGTGAGGGACACACTTTTGTCAAACACTACGCCTCGTACTAGACTACAGTACAAAATTGATTATATCTATAGGCAACAAAAGGCTGGGGAACCATTCCGGGAATATGCGGACCATGTAATTAAATATTCAGAAATTTTGAAATTTGAGAATGAAAGTGAAATAATTGAAATAATATTAGAAAATGCTAATGACCGAACACGATCATTTTTTACATTTAATACTATTCCTTCCACATTCAGGGAATTAAATTTATTAATTGATAGAGTAGAGAAATTAGAATTAAATGCTAAACAGTATGCATCAAGTAATAACTTTGTGGAAAATAGGTCTGCGTTAACCCTCCCACCCGCCCTTAATAAATCAATTGAGGACATAAAATCACTAATGGATTTTCTAAATTCAAGGGGGAGGGAAGAGTCGCACAGACCATATAGCGACTCAAATGCTGCCCGGAACAGGAACTATAATAGATATAGTCAGAATAATAATAATAATAACAATAATTATTATAGACATAATTTTCCTGACAGAAACCAGGATCGGGGCAGAGATAGACCAAATTATCATAGGGAGCAGCCAAAGTCTCCTACATCTCCACCTAAAAAGACCCAGGTTAGGTGGAACACAAAGTTTAAACCCCAAGAAAGATTAAATTATATGGCACCACCACAGGTGATTTATTTACCGGCTCCTCCTGTCCAGCAGAGTTATAGAGGATTTAAGAAGAAAAAATTTAAATCCAAGGAGGAGCCCAAACGGGTTGTCAAGCCCAATGGGGCATCTAATAACTAAAATTTAAATAGTATTAATGGCAGGGGAAATTCTTTTTCGTTAGATTTCACATAGAGAAACTTCTACAATTCCCCTGACCAAATTAGATGCCCTCCTGGGAACGAGGTTAAACTTCCTATCTTTGGGCCAGTCCTAACCAGTGGCTGCCAACCAGCTAAAATAGCCCTATTTTAAAATTTCAATATTACAGGATGGCCATATATTAAAATATAGACCCTCCTAGGAATGAGGTTAAACTTCCGATCTTCAGGCTATCTGACTGATAGTCCTAAGTCTAGCCCCAAATAGCCCAATTATTGATTTTATTATGTGAATTAGCCCATTATCGCCTCCTGAGCAAGAGGATATAAACTGCATCATATAATACCCATTTATTGATAATTTAATTAATCATTACATGATAAATACTTAAGGGCTTAAAAATATAGCAACTCATATAAAATGAGTTAGTGGAAACATTTATTGAAAAATGTTTTCTTGGGGGCTAGCAATTATATTAGACTCTATGTAAGTCATTTAAGTATATTTAATTTATATTAAAGGGCTATGTATATGAATTTGAGTATGTATATACAAATTTGAGACTCAACAAGTGGAGTCAGTAAAATTATTATTGAATAATATAAGACATTAGATAAATATTGATAAAATATTTTATGGGCTAGAAATTATTGATAAATATATTATATGGGCAAATTTAAATTAGAATATTAATGAATATTTTATGGGCTAAAATATTATATAAATTAAGCCACTAGGTCCTCCATGCATGCCTCCACTAAATTTTCTTCAGCAACTCTAATCTTAGGGAGAGAACAAAATACACCTCTGCACTTCAGTGGGACCTTCAGCTGGACAGGCCACCATCTATGCAGGAAGAAAGTGGAAGGACACCTGGAACTATCAAGATCTTACATTTGGTCTCAGAAGATCGCTACAAGTGGCAGATGCTCCTAAGCATGAGGGTAAACTGCAGAAATTCTTCCTCAGCAGGAAGAGAAGGTGCCCAGGACCCGAGAACATTAATGAATTTTTTTTTTTCAGAAATTAATAATTTGTTTTTTTAGGAATTATGGATATAATAATATTATTTCCTTTATGTTTCTCTCAAGTGTTAAGTTTTTGTTGCATGCATGATGAGATATTTATGTTTAATAGCATGTATGTTCCTTAACACAGGGTCAACCAACAATCACTTGTTGATAGGTTCTCAGAGACTCTTATATATGAGTCCAATATTCTGAGAAGGCACCTCAGGTTTTTATAAGTCCTCTAATGATTAATAGAATTTTTCATTACTTATAATCATCTAATTGTAAATTTTTTTTTCCTAGAAAAAGAGGCCTAAAACCTTAAATTTTTGATTGAGGATTATTTTCAATTAATTATTGTAAGCAATTTTTGTAAATTGTTTGAAATTAATTTTGTATTATATATTGTAGAGCTTACAAATTTGTCCTCATTGATAGAAATTTTTTTTATTGTATAAATTTATTGTATTCTATCATGTTGTTGTGTCAACTATAGAATTGGCATAATCTCTACTGTCTGTAAGCCAAAATAATGCCTTAAGCATTATTTTAATTTTTTATAACTTAGTTTCAAATTTTGTAAAGTAAATTTTTGAGGCTTGACCAGACCGTGAGAGGATAGTTGTTCCAAATCTATGGAGGGCTGACTTGTAATTATGGAACGGACACTGATCCATTTGAAAGATTTCAGAGACTTTGAATGCAGAGAGCACTCTGCATATTAGCTGATAGGACAGTATACAGCTGGAATAGATGTCCTCAACTCCCCTTCCAGAGATGCAACTTCTCCAAGAGATGAAGACAGCATCCTTTCTACTTCATCATCAACGTCCCAGACGATGGAGAAGAGGGAGAAGACATCAAAACAGTATTTATGTAGTATACTAGTTTATTTTTAATTTTCCCCCTTATATTGTATTTTGTTAGGGAAAAATTTGTCCTGTCTTTTTAAAGTATGGGGATCCATTTTAGTGACAAGAAGTATAGGGGTTATTTTTTTTGGTTTGTGCATTCACAAGAGATTTTCATTAATTTTTTTTATTAGGGCTTAGTTCCCAATTGTAGTTTTTTGATTTAAGATCAGTTGTGAAGGCTTTAATTTTTTTCCCCCCTGTATTAGTTCTTCTTTGTCACAAGGCACCTGTCCTGTTTTTTTTATTATTGTAAAGCAAATTGTATGTAAATATGTTGTAATATGTAAATATTCATATTCTTATAATGGATCCCATACAATTTTGTAAATAGGCCTTTTTAGGTTAAGTCTCTGATGTAATCAATCCCTCCCGGGCCAAATTTTGAATTTTTTTGGGAATAATTTTAGATTTTTTGGATCAAATTTTCTTTTGATAATTTATTGGTCCTGAGTTAGAAAAGTCTTACAGATATATTTTATCTGAATTGATCATCATCATATTTAAACTTTTCCTGCCCCTTCTTTGGAATGGTTATACATGGAAGCATATTTTTTTATTATTTAATACATATATATGCATATTGGTGAACTGGCGCATATGAAAATTTGTAGTCATAAACTTTATAAATTAGATTAGGGTGTGCCTTGTCAACACTATTCTATATTT
This sequence comes from Riptortus pedestris, assembly GCA_019009955.1. Lineage (NCBI taxonomy): Eukaryota > Metazoa > Arthropoda > Insecta > Hemiptera > Alydidae > Riptortus > Riptortus pedestris. The sequence goes on along the minus strand of CM032231.1, from coordinate 46,996,212 downwards.
GCACATCACAATTTACACTGATATTTCCTACATATGCCAATATGGGCAAAATTTTATTGAACATGAGCTAAGTCTCCACATATGTGTTCTAGATAATTCATCATGTCTTGGTGTAACTGGGGACCCTGACTATGATTAGTCATTTTTCTGATTTATTATTTATGGACATATATGTGCCCTTTTGTAGTGGGCAGTTCCTGTTGGGTCCTCAGTCGTTGGAGGCGTTATTTTTGGGATCCCTTGTTTTTTTTTGGATTTGGACCAATATTGTGATTGCGTTAGCATCACTGTAAGCCGTTCGGGATGCCCTACCTCCAACTAGTATATATTGGCTTACACTATTTATTTATTTCACACCAGACAAGGACTTAAACTTATTAGAATAGGAAATATGCATATCAATAATAACTTGATATTCTATATGTTCACCATTGGGTATACATTCCATTGCTTCCAGTGTTATATTTATGATTTATTATGATTATTTATTATTGAGTTTGACTTGATGTTTGATCAATAGACTTTTGGTCCCGGGGGAGGGGGTGATGTAATGAAATTGACATTGCATTACATAAGCCCATTATAAATGGCCATATATTTTATATTCTGAGTATTCCCAGCACAGAGCACATTAAGATTATTATGTATGAATGCTTAAATGTATTGTTTTTACCTTTAAATAAGAATTATATCCAATTTAGAGTGAAGTCACCATGTGCTCTAGCATTTTCATAGATAACGCCGATGGATTTTGATAATAACATTCACAGCTCTTAACGTCGGTACACTAAGTAATAATACGGATGAATTTCGATAATTAATTCACGTTAAATGCACCTTTTGAGCGTATTTCGATCGGCAGTTCAAAGTTCACTCCCGGATTAGCCCTATATAAGGACCCCGATACGGAGGATTAAAGTCAGTCATATTCCGCATCCTCTGGAGGGGAGACCTTGCTTCTCGTCCGAGTCAATCCTTCAGCTTGTTCCTGCCTGCCTAGGCAACTCTATCTCTCACGGCTAAGTCAGCACTTCTATTACACAGCTAAGTCTTTTTATTGTAATATAGACTAAGTATTATTAAGTGTCCCCCATTATATTTATAAAGGTGCCTTTTCATTTTAATTATTAATATTTGTAATTGGTGAATATTTTTATTATAAATAAATTTATATATTTGAATTTGGACTCGAGTCGATTGTTGGTGGCCCTTCCTAAATTCTTGTTAGTGATTTGGTTGTGGGATTTTTTATATATTTCAGCTTCCACTGCTTATCACGCAGCCAGATCGCAACAAGTTGTAAAACACACACCAAGTTTCATTAAACTCTGTTCAGTAATTTATGCGTGAAAAGTTAACAAACACACTACCAAAGACAAAAAATGTTGATATTGATTCATTCAATTCCATATAAAACAGAAAAAAATCAATGTACAGACAAAGGTTACAATTTTATATAGTTTTTCTGTTCTGTCGGCTTTACAGACCTTTAGCCATTTCCAGCCTCCTCCACCTCAGTATATCCTGGGTGATGGCTTTCCAATCCTTCTTCAATCTGTCAGCCAATCCTCATCTTAGGTCTCCTTAATAGACAAGAACTTGGAAGGTGGGAACCCACCTTTCATATTCCTTGTTTTGTGAGGGAACTCGATGGATTACTTCTTGCCACTTGTCCTGCTTATGGTAACCTCTTAGCTTTCATATTATGTGAAATCGACTGTCTCGTTTCTGGTATAATCTCTTTTTATGTTTTCCTTCTTCGGAGTCCTAAGTCACCTTCCCACTTTGGGTCTATTATGGATGTAAGAACCTTACACTCGCCTTTCAACCTTTGTTTCCAAGGTACCCATGAACTCCCTTGTCTCAAAACCATACATGAGTAAGGTTTGATAATTGAATTATAGACTCTTTAGTTTCAAGGCTTGTGAGATGTTAAAACTTGAGAAACCGAGAAGAAAATAAATAAAACTTGCTGACATTAGTTATTCTATAGTAGATTTCCATAAACTGCTATTATTAAAGCCTACAGACCTCATCTCCTAGATAGAGTCGATGGATTGTAAAGATATTTTTTCAAAATTGTGTAACGTGTACAACCTCAATAGCTGATTTCCCTTGTGGGAAATATATTTAAAGCACAATTAAAATTTTACTATAGAAAATAAAACTTTCCAAAGATATTTAAAGCAAAAACAATTATTTACATTTTCCATTTAATCATCTCTAATTATTTCACCACTTACTCCCCCACTTGATAAGAAAACTTAAAGTGACAGAATTATTATTCAGCAAGTTTAGGATGATCTGGTTCATGAGATGTTTTGATGTAACTACGCTCAATGAGGCCTATTCGACATGTGTCACATTGCATCAAAACGTCAAATCCTCTGACATTTTGATTACTTAGTACTATTTGGAATTTTGTGAAAAGATTAAGGCAGGAAAAAGCTAACATAATGAGCTCCATGAATAAAATAGTAGTGTATATTATATAATGAGTTAACAGTGTACAATTAATTATAGACTTAATCAATTATAATGAGTCTTAATATAAGGAAAAATAGAAATATTTAAAGGAACAAATCAGTTATTTATCTTACAGAATTATGATATAAAATAATATCTACATTGGCAAAGCAACTTGACACATTAAAAGTAATATAAAAATGGTGATTTATTTTAACGAGCAGCTATTTCTATTCCAGATAATTCTTTTATTTCTGCAATAAGCTTCCTACAGCGATCTTTATAATCTGGTTTCTTGACTGTAAATGCAGTTAACTTCAGGCGGCTTTCATCCTAAAAAACAAAAAAAAAATCATTACAAGAAATGGGGACTAGGCATATGAATTTAATAAATAGACATAATCGCATTTGAAATTAATAGAAGTCTGTCACGCAGAGCAGATTTCCCTCATGCTGGCATGACATCTCATCTTACCATACATTCTCTATTTATTTCATTTTAGCATATTTCCTTTAAATGGAAATCAGCTATTGAGGTTGTACTCATGTCGTGATATTTTCAAAATTTTACCTCAAATGTCCGTCAATCCTACCCAGGAGATGACGAAAATGAGGTCCGTGGGTTCATGATTTTTAGGGTCATAGAGCTAGAGTGTCATTATAGACAAAAATCAGGTCCACTTAATGTAACCAAACAAGTACTTGGCTAATGCTTACAGTAAAAAAATGTATTATCAAATAAATAATGAAGAACTAACTCTAGGCACTTAAGAAGTGGATTTCTTTACAACTTAAAAATTATTATCTTTAATCAAAATAAATAATTCGATAATGATCAAATTTATGCCTGGTGTGATGGCGGGTCAAAATGATCCTTTCCTAGTCCAGTCCATCTCACCATAGGCTGGTGTAAAGAAAATAAAAAAATAAAAAACCGGGTTGTTGATGAAAATTAAATTACATTGTACTTCTTTTGAAAAGTAAGATTTATTCAAGTAAAACTTTATTCAAACGTTTACTCACTACCTTGCAACACGGAGCAGATTTTAGAAAGAAAGGAGTAGGTGGTGAACAGAATAACTGGCCCATCATCTAATTACTGACAGTGTTAATTTAGGTTAATACAAATTAAGTACAGAGTTATAAGAAATATATTTGGGGTTGCTTTAGAATAGTTAGGATAAAGAACAAGAAATAAAACCTAATTAAAACAATTGTATAATAAACCGAAAAATAATTAATCCCTTCATTACTAGATGGACTAGTCATGACCTGTTCTCACAGGTTCTTTGGGAGAGCTGACAACCAATCTTTTCTGATACTCTAACAACCTTAACAAACCTTCCTTCTGTGAAATCCTAAGCCTAGAAGAATCTAATTTAGAATGTAGGATATACTTAGGGTACACAGTTGTATACCTACTTTGTTAATGTTATATTAAATGTGACAGTTCTTCTCCTATCTCTAGTCTAGCAGCTCTCACTGTTCTCTGAGTTTTAATCAATACATTTGAAACTATGTAATCATTCTTTTTACTCCATAGAAGTATTTTGAAAGATAGACTGTGGTAGTAGTTTATAAATATAAATTTCCTTTTCCCTCTTAGGAATTAAACCCATGAATCAAAGTTATTCAATTTTTAAAGACCAAAGCCTTATAATTCATAGCTACCATGATACCTATATTTATATTTCTACTCTAAAATTATTCACACTTTACTGTCAAACAATACTGAATTACTAACAATACCTTCAAACAGCATGATTTTTATAAATAATGAAAGAACTTGGGAAGATTGTAAATAAATAAAATAAAGCCCATAGTTTTAAAATCTATCAAATTCATTTAAATATTTGTTCACAAAATTAACAAAATGTATATCAATTGAAATTTAGAAAGAATAAAACATTTCTCAAGCAAATTATTATTTTAAAAAATAGCTCAAATGATACATACATTGTAATTCTCCATCTTTGCACGAAGTCTAAACTGGAATGGCTGTAGTGTAACATTTTTGAAAACTTCTGAAAACTGTGCACTACTTTCTTCTTGCCATTTTCCAACATCATCAGCTTTTACACCTAAAAGTTCTTCAGCAGCATCTTGAAATATTGTAATCCACTGATGTCCACTGAAGTCTCCAATATTCACCTAGGAGTGAATGAATGAATGAATGAATGAATGAATTTAGCCTTTATTATAAAGAGAAATGTGGAAAGTAATAGTTAACAAAATTAATATATACATGATTATAAGGTACAAAATACAGATACACTAATAAACAATATTACTTATAAACTTTAAAATTTTATAAAACTACTTATGTTTTACTCTTTATAGGCCTTCCCCGAAGGGAGTACGGTCTAACTTCCCGGAGTGACCAACTCTATTGGGAAGTGGAGTTCGGCATTAGAGAGTGCCATTTTTCTTTGTCTTGAGCTAACCTTGCCCAGTTGGGGCCGACGGTATTTTTGAACACATCTCTCCATCTTGTTGGCTGTCTCCCTTTACTTCTTTTCCAGTTATATGGCGTCCAGTCTGTGAGTCTTCGTGACCATCTCTCATCCCTGCAGCGCATTAAGTGTCCAGCCCACTTCCATTTCAGCATTTGGATGAATAAGTTGACATCCCTGAAGTTCGTTCGTCTTCTTATTTCCGTGCACCTCACCTTATCCTTTTTCTTTATATGAAGCACGCTCCTTTCAGCTGCACGTTGCCAGACGCTCACTTTGTTAGCCTGAGCATTGGTGAGGGACCAAGTCTGAGATCCGTAGGTAACTACTGGCAACACACAGCTGTCAAAGATTAGTTTTTTAAGGCGCATTTCGTATTTGCTTTTCAATATAAAGTTGAGGCTCCAGTACTTTTTCCATCCAAGTGAGAGTCTTCTCTGGATTTCCTTATTCGTGCTATCTTTAAAGGATATAACCTGGCCTAAGTATATGTAATCATCAACATAACATAAAGTGCTATTGTTGATTGTTATTGTTTCTTGTATACTGTTGGTCATGAGTTTTGTCTTAGAGTAGTTTGGTTCTAGACCGACTGCTTGACATTCTCTGAATAGTTCCTCTATCATTCCTGATAGTTCCTCGGCACTTGTGGAAAACAGAACCACATCATCGGCAAATTCAAGCTTGTTCAGCTTGGTACCATTTATTTCGATCCCCTTGTTCCTCCACTTCAGGCGTCTGAGAGCCTTTTCCAGCGTACATATAAATAAATCAGGTGATAGATTATCTCCTTGCTTTACTCCTTTTCTCACTGGGAATAATGGCCCACTTCTTTCTGCTACAATATAGGACTGGTTGTTCCGATACATCTCTTCTATTATTCGAATGTAAATACCTTCGACACCAATCTCTTTCAAGGCTTCTATCACGCTACTGTGATTTACAGAGTCAAACGCCTTCCGGAAGTCTATAAAACATAGGTACACTGGAATATTATATTCCCTAGCTTTTTCTATTAATTGCCTCATAGAATGTAAATGGTCTGGGACGAAACCCTGCTTGATCTGGTGTTAGTGAATCCGATATTGTCTGTGTGATTCGTTTCTTCAGGACTCCTGAAAAGACTTTTGATATAGTCGAGCATAGGGATATCGGCCTGTAATTGTCTATTAAATGTCTATCCCCTTTTTTATGTAATAATATTGTTTTAGTGGTTTTCCATTCTGCCGGGATGATACCATGTTCTAGGATAAGATTGAATATCTCACAAAGTTCTGTGGCTATTCTCTCTCCTCCAGTTATCAATAGGTCATTCGTTATCCCATCTGGGCCTGGACTTTTGTTGGGGTTTAAATTTTTCAGCACTGCCATAATTTCATCTCTAAGGATGACATTTCTCTCTACTTGGGAAAGTTTCTTGTGAGTCGTTGTAGCGCTGACTATGTGTTGTTTCCTCTATGTTACTATCATAGAGTTTCCTGAAGAAGTCTGTGGCCTCTAGGATTAGATCTTTCCTTATAGTAATGCTTTCACCCTGTGTATTTGTTAAGGAAGGAAGCCAATGTTTACCATATGAGAGTTCCGCCCTTATTTTCTTAACTGACTTCGTTGATTCCAGTATATTTTTTACCAAATTTTCTCGATAATTCCTTAAGTCTTCTTTTATTTTCTTCCTTATTAGATTGTTCATATATGACAATTGTTTTGTTTTATTCTCTTTGTCTATCATGCTTCTTCTCTTGGCAATGAGTGAAATAGTATTAGTTGAAAGCTTGTTGACATAGGATGATGAACACTGGCTTTGAATTTCACACCTTGTGGACTTTAAAGCATCAATCAGGCTATTATATTTATGTTGGATCAAGTCGGCTGGACTAGTAAAATTTGAGCCTGAATCTCCTTTAACTCTATTGATATTAAGCTCTAAGTTTCTTTGGAATGCCTCTTGATCGTTTTTAGCCAATAGTGTGGCTGCAGTTTTAGGTTTAGCATAGAATGGCCTTTGCTTCTTGAATTTATCTATAGATAGTACCATTCTTACTAGTCTGTGGTCTGAGTTAAAATCAAATTTATTTATAATTCTTAGGTTTTTTATACTCTTCATACTGCTACAAAGAATATAGTCTATTTGAAACTTTTGTCCTTTTGGTGATTCCCAAGTCCATTTATTTTGGGGTTTATCTTTAAAGAAAGTGCTTACAATTTTCAATTTCTGGGTCACCTAGGAGTAATAAAAGTAAATTCAGAAGGTTTTATCTTGCTACATTTACAATGATTATTTCATACAGTCTGCCTTGAAGCTAAACTAACATAATGTAGTTTTGTTCCTTCTGAATCTCACTAATATACAATCTTTCTACCCTATCATTTGCATATTATTTTTTTAAATTAAGATAATAGCTACATTGGAATGAAATAAAGGTACATCCAAAGTACAACTCTTGACCCTACCTCATCAATAGTCTTGCAGGTGCACAATGAGATCCTGCATGGTTCTAGTCCGTGCAGATTACAATAGTAGTAGCCTAAGCCAAGGTGTAGCAACTATAATGCTGAAGAAGTTGATAATATCCTTCAAGGAAGACAATTATTCTGCTGAGTTATTGACCCATGAGATACAATGGAAAAATTAGTTTCTTTCAAGCAAAAGAAAGATACATTTTTTGTTTCCCAGTGAGTATAAAAAAAATGCCTTATTTCATTAAATAGATTGTTTTCTTTCAAATATATATATATATATATATATACTAGCGGACCCGGCAGACGTTGTCCTGCATTATATATCAAGGGATTAGGATATTAAATTTAATAATATTATGTTTTAAAAAAATCTACTTTTAATAACGCAAAAAACAACATTTGTTATATGCACGTTTTCCTAAAAACAAATAGTAAATAAAATATCACTAAAACTTGGTACGCAAAAAGAAAATGAAAAATGAGAGAAGGAAAAGAAGACGTTTTAGTTCTGTGATTATCTGGTAGAATGCGCACTACACGTTCTTAAAAACAAACAGTTGTAGACCAATAACTGAAATAAATAAAAGCCCTCAACAATAATAACGCAAATACGTAAATATAAATAAAGAAAAGAAAATAATTGCAACATTCAAATCAAATTAAAATAAATTTGGACAATAAATAACAATGTCTGAAAGTGAAAACCTCTCACAGCTGAAAACATCTTTATTTACATGACATATTTAAACTCTAAGGACGTACATAAGATAAACATATTAACGTTATTACATTTCCAATAACCTCGCCCTTCGACCGGAGACCTGCTCCATCTGCCTGGCCGATCTGCGGCGCTAAACCATCCGGGGCGTCACCCGAACGCGCATTTAAAAATTCAATCAAATCGGTTTATCCGTCTAGGAGTTCAGTGACATACACACGTATGCTAGAATTATATATATATATATATATATAAAGATAGAGGTGTATTAGCCTGTTAACGCTCTAGCGGTCGCAATTTTCGCTCGATCGTTACCAAACTCCGTATTTAAACGTTTTCGTTAAAAGACGGATCATGTTCGTCAACGACTGGAATCGGATCATTGGGAGGGGGGATTTAGAGGGGAGGATTTTCGAAAATTCGAAATATCTCCGTTAGTTTGGGTCTGATGGAAATTTTGTGTAGAACCAACCTTTTTGCAAATTAAAAGATCTATAAACGTTGTCATGTACCTTTTTTCACTGTCTTTAATATTAACCGAGATATCGGCGTTTTTTAGTTTTCGGCCTCCAGTAAACCCCCACTCCCGTTCGAACTTAACAAATTTAGTACAGCTAATAACCATGGTAGAACTAATGCTAATTCACATACCAAGTTTTGTTCAGTTCGGTTCAATCGCTGGTGCCCAATAAAATTGTTGGCCCCTCTTTACTTTTTTAGTGTATATCTCGTTTATACTTTAATATACGACAAAATTGAATATGACAAAAGTTACTCCAAATAACAACATAAACAACTCTTATCCTGTGCATTATTGCCGGAAAACCAATAGGAAACAAAATACAGCTATTTTTAATTTCAGGCCTCTCTCACGACCCCCACTCCTGCTCCATCTGCCTGGCCGATCTGCGGCGCTAAACCATCTGGGGCGTCACCCGAACGCGTATTTAAAAATTCAATCAAATCGGTCCATCCGTCTAGGAGGAGTTCAGTGACATACACACGTACGCTAGAAATATATATATAAAGATATATATTCAATTATTAACAATTCTAGGTGGCAGTTCATATCTCCTTCATGTTTTTATGAAACATACAGTGAAACCAATTTCTTTAAGATTGAATTTTCATAATGTTCTTCTGATTAGATTTTTAGATTTAATTTGCCCTCATTCCGTCTAGAATGGGAGGACTTGAGTTACTCAAATCCTCCCTTCCCCTCTCGAAAATGCTAAAAGAGTTTTACATTTAGAAGTTATAAAATGATTAAATTTCACAGAATTGATAAAGAAATAGACTTACTGATAACATTAGTCGATATTTGTAGCCATCAAATTCTTTATTACACTTTTCACACCTGTACTGGCCAGTATTTTGATCAATTACCTAAAAGGAAAAAAAAAAACTGTTTATATAAGTGTGTTAAAAGAAGTTTGTTCATTTAGAATCACAACATGCTATAATTTTAATAATATTAAGATTAGACCAGTGAAGTCTCATTTTTAAATAATTTTATAATAGGAAAATCATATATTTTTGCTCCACAGAAAAATGATTGTCATCAAAATCCTTATAGATATATCATTCTACTATTGAATATCTAAAGTGGACAACAACAGATGATTTATAAATAAATTAACTTTATACTAGAAAAGGAAATAAAAGTCAATCAATAAGAAAATCAGACAGGTTATCGATAGCAATAATCATGCAAGAAATACATAATAATAAATTCCAGAAAAACGGCTCAAACATCCCTAAATAAAAATAGCAATAGTTAAGTCAGTCCTACAGATGGCACGTCTTAAAAGATAATATGTCCCAAGAGTATAATAGGCTGTACAATAAAATTAATGAATTTATTCAACACATTATGACAGGGTGTGAGATGCTGATTAGTTCAAAGTACTAGCGAAAACACAATAATATAGCTAAATAATATCATAAAGCAATTTTAATGGAACTTGGTGGTTCAAGGGATGATGTTATGTAAAGTATACTCTACAAATAACAAGCTGGAAATTCTCACAATTAGTAAGCAAAACAAATGAACTTATGATACTGAAATTTCTGTACCAAATGATGAGAATATTCAAAAACTAATTGTTTACAAACTGAAAAATTAACAAGCTTTAGGAACAGAATGAAAGATCTGTATAAATTGGAAGGAGAAAAAGTTACTGTTATCGTCACTTCAATAAATGGACTAAAAGTATTATCAAAAGCAGAAAATATTTAAATTTACTTAATGGCATAATTTTCCATTGACAAAAATTGGTACTATTTTTGGATGCTGCCAGAATAGTGTTAAACACCCTAAAAAGTAATCCTTTTTACTATTTGGATATATCTCCTCCCCGTTAAAAAGATTAAAGAGAAAACTGAACATCAAACTGTCAAAATAATAGTACTAATGTTACTACTTAACTTTAAAGCTAACTGAAGAAGAATGAATTTAAATCACTTATTATTCTTTTTATAATCATCCATTTACATTTGCTCAACCTTGAATCTGGATTTAACCACAATAAAGTACATCAAGACTTTAGAAGTTAATAGCTTAAGCACACAATGCAAACATAAATATTCATTTCTCATAAACAAAATTTTCTATAACTTCAATCCATATACAAATTAATTTTCATTGATGTACAGTTGACATTATAGAACAAAAATTTTATTAATATTAAAATAAATAACTAAAACATACAATATTTATATTTGAATGACATACTAATTCAAATATGTGATAGTAAGAGAGTTAGAAAGAAAAAAATGTGCTTTTTCTGTGATAAGTGACTATCCTTTATAAAAATTCATCCCACAAATACTAACCTTCTTCTGACAATCAGGTGTAGGACAAGCTTTGTAGACACATCTTTCAGTTCGTACATGCATAATGGTAGCATATGTTGAGAAATATTCTGCTTTGTCCCCACAACCAAGCTTTGCAGCAACAGCCTCTCCTATCAAATACCATTTTCCACCACCTTAAAAATTTTTAGAAATTTATTAATTCAATATTTATTATGATAGTAAATATGTACAACTAAATTTAAATCTGCTATATTAATCACAGGTGGAGTAAAGGAAAAATCTACTCTTCTTATACTAAAAAGCATGAATAAATAATAAACTAGGTATAATGACAGTACCTAACTCTAGAAGAATAAAATAAATTTACCCATCTCAAGGGAATCAAAGGGACATATTGTATCATTCATATATATATATATATATAAATATATATATATATATATATATATATATATATATATATATAAATATATTTAATGTGTGTGGGTTCATGGGTGGTGTGTGTGTGTGTGTGTGTGTGTGTGTGTGTGTGATAAATAATAAACATTTTTTTTCTTTTTATGAGTTAATGCATTTTATTGCGCGCTAGAGCTAGTAAATGTCATTATAGACAAAGAAAAAAGGTTCACTTTACACAACCAAAAAAGTATTTAGCTTAAACTCATAATACAAAAAAGTAATAAATAAATTATTAAGACCTCCTAACTCTTGGCAATTAAGATATAGATTTCATATACCATTAAAAATACATACCTGATTCAGTTCGAGATGACACTGAATTAAATTTAGCATCATCAGTAAGTTCCTCAAACCAGCCTTTCAGCTTATGGGCCTCTGGTATGTCGGGATTTACTTGGAGTACAGAACTATTAAGAAGTGAAACAGATTTTCCTCCTCCAAATTCTGAAACTTTGCCTCCTTTTACAGCAACCACAGGTTGATCATCTCCCCTGAATTCCTCTGCTTGATTTCCCCAGAGGGTTAAAGTTACCTGTAATATTTAATCATAACTGAGTAATCATTAATAATGAATAGTAACACTGGAAATGAAATAGCTAATATTAAAAGACATAAAACATTAATATCAGGTGATCTTAGATACAGATAGGTAGGAAGATGAGTATCATGGGATTTTGATGTTACAATTTGAATTTAGTGAAAATAATTTTGGCGTAGTGTGTTCCATACCCAGAGTAATTACAGAATAGGATTAACTAGACCGTAGCTAAATTATAGTAAACATAATAGGCTAAAATTCTTAACCTTGATTAAGATCCTACAAGTGGTTTAAGAGTTATACAATTTAGAATACTCACAGCTGTTAAAGAACTATCAACCAATGTAATATCCCTCTTCTTACATTCTTTATTGGTGGTACGAGCTGTCAATGTAACAACATCCCAGCACTTTTACAGACTCCTATGAAATCTAAGCAAAAAACACATACACAAATAAAAAAAGTGACAAGGTTGGAAATATGAACTCATGTTTATAGCTATTGCATTCAAATAACTGCAATTAATTTGATATACTAAATTAAGGTAAATTTATATTTTTCTAAATAAAATCAATTTTCTCTTTTCTAACATATTTTAACATGCATAACATATTGTCACCAGAAATCCCAGATATATTTTACCAATGGTATACAAAGAATTACTATAAAAACAATGGAAGGGTATGGCCACACACCTCTATTCTTTTAAGAGTGGAGGGGTGTTGTGTAACCTTATCTTCCAGTTGACAAAAATAATTAAAATTAATGAAGCATAAATTATGGTGACAACAATGGTGTAAAAATTCCTAAATATATATATATAGATATATAGAGATATATATATATATATATCTATATATATATATATATATATTAAAAGAGCACTTGCCCTAGTATTGGGGAGGTTATTATTTACTACATTATTACTTATTATCTAGCAAGTGAAATTAGTTCAATAAGTATTTCAGCCTACTAAGGGGTGGGTTTAAAATAATAATTACTAAAATTATTTACCAATTCTTATTTATAGCCATTTTTTAAATCTATTTGAACCAGTAGAAACTCTTATAGCTTGTCCATGAAAAAAGTTAATAAGAATGATGACAAAATACTGGCAAACTTTTTGGGAGAAGCAGGATTAGTAAAACTAGAGAGCAATGATAATAAGTTCTTAGTTCAGACACTCAAAATAAGCTGCTCACAAATCGTACACAGTTGCTTTGTTACGATTAAGATTAAAATGTTTCTAAATGAAGATTCAGAATAAGGACGGAAAAATATTTTGGAAATGAGCAGAACATATAGGTAAGAAGTAGGGAATTAAATGCCATATCAGAAAGAGAATTTTGCTGGTATTAAGATTTTAAAATGAATTAAGTATTATATGCAATGTACTTAAAGAATTCTTTTTTTTGACAGTGAGAGGACATAAGCTATTCCTAAGGTCCTTTCAAATGCTCTAAAACAAAATAAGGATGACAAACTTTTACAAAAGACAATGAAATGGAAAGGCCTAATTAGAAAGAAATGAAATTTTTATAAACATAAATTTGACCATTTTATATTTATATTTTAATTTTGTATGCAATTAATGAGATTATTAGAATTCTAGATAGAAACTATGTGTCACATTTAAAATGACGTAAAATGGAAGCAATTTATAATATTAAAAGGGGTGTTGAGTATGATAAGCTTCGTAGACTTTGGATGCAGCCTTAGTGAATTAATATGCTCCTAAGTGAAAAAAACAAACATTCACACTCAAAGCACAAAGCAACCAAGCTATTCGTTGACATTATGATACCATTCTAATTCTGGAGTTTCAGAAAGGTAATGCTTAGGTTCTTGAATGAAAATAAAGCATACAAATTAAATTAGATGAGTGTCAGTTAAAATATAAAATAAAGCTAAGAAAAAAATCGAAAGACGAACCGCATGAAAAGCTGAAAAAAACAAATACCAAATTAATGTAATACTAAAATAAATTAAAATGTTTTACCCAGTAATGCTCCAGCTTCCATTTCCTGAATAGTACTCAAAGAACTGAAATTAAACTGAAGTTTTGGAATAGATGAATCATCCTCATTACAAGGGATAATTTGTGTATCATTAGTGAAAGTCAATTCATAATTATCGTTGAGCGTGCAATATTTTTTATTGGCCATTTTTACTTGGCACTTACTGATGTAGAAGAGCTTATCCTCCTAAAATGTTAAAAAATTATGAAGTTAAGAACAAAATATATAATAAATATTTAAATAATCAATATTACTACAAAGATCCATTGTTAATAGGGGTTTCTTTAAATAACCAGTGAAATGTTGAAAAATACCTCATAATATAGATTAGAAAACTATATTTTCAAAAGCAACCACCCTGTCTTCATGCGGTTGTATGCAAAATTAGGTATTTTAAAATCTCGGCAATGTCTGACAATATTAGATGCATACATGTGTTACTTACCTGTATTTGAAATAAGATCTTATATGCAAGAGAAGAAAAACTAACATAATTTAATAATTATGGTACAGGAGAGCCCTATAATACTGTAAATAACATCAATAATTATAAATAAAATGAAAGAAATATACTATCAGTAAATATCAACATTTTTAAGCCTGACTTTTTTATGATTATCGACATAGAAGTGAATGCCGCACATTCACAGAACTCACAATTGCTTATTTCTGAATGTCGTTGTCACTTGTTGAATGTTGTTTTATTTGAAAAAGCTTGTCTAAATTTGAAGAGAAAATTCAAATACTTATAATAATCCACAACCTTTGACTTTGCTGGCGAGTATTCTAACCATTCAGTTATACTGACCCCCAATTGAACTTTTCAACAGTAGGCTTGTAATCAATCATAAGTAAGTAGGCTTATTTATTTTTTTTTAAGTTATCTTTTCATAACTATATTCGCACTTAGATACATTGTTATTATTGTTATTTTTTTTTTAAATGTTTCCCACAGAGTGGTTTCGAACCATTACGATTGAAACCTCTTCACATTATACAAAGTTTAATGTAAAGAACAACATTTACTGAGAATTTTAAATATATGGTAACTATACTAGTTAACAAATAAAATAGTAAAAGAAGGGAAAAAAGTTACCTCCAACAAATTGTAAAATTTATCAACTTGATCACGGAAACCAGTGGCTCTTATTTCCCCAGTCTCATCAACAAGATCAACACTGAATAATTTTCCTTCACCTTTAGCATTTGACCATGGTCTTATTGCTGACCTTGCTGTTACTCGAGCTTTTATAGTCCAATTATTCTGATATGGGGATATGCTGGCAATAGGATGAGTTTTTGTAGACTTTGGTGAGTTATAGACAGTTTCATTATAACTGTTATTAGAATTCATGCTCATATTTCCCCCTAAAAGAGAATAACAATCTTTGAATTTTGAGTTAGCTGGGAGGCAAGACCTAAACATCTTGGCTTTTTAACCTGTTGACTTATTACATCTGTCTCCCTGACACCAGAAAACTATGAATGATACAGAGAAATATGAAAAACAAAACAAACTCGCAACAGAAAAAGTCCGTCATGCAGGGGCTGCGTTAACTAAGCTCCCCCCCCCCCACGTGCATCACTTATTTGCATTTATATCATAACTTAAAAGTTCGATGAGAACAATATTTGGTATTTAAGCTTTAAATAATGTGCTTCATAACATAGTAGAATATTGTTAATATCAGAAAAGTGGGAGTGGGGGTTTACTGAAGCCCAGAAACTAAAAAAATACAAATATCTCTGTTAATAATCAAGATAGTGAAAAAAAGTACATAACAACATTTATAGAACATTACATTTGTAATAAGATAAGTTCTATAAAATTTTTCGATCCGACGCATAATAATGGAGATATTAGGAATTTTCGAAATTCTCCCCCTCTCCCTGATCCAATTTCAGCCGTTAACGAACTCGATCTTTCTTTTTGTATAAAAAGATTATACTCGTATATCAAGTTTGGTAACAATAAGACAAAAATTGCGACCTCTAGAGCGGTAACAGACAAATATATATATACATATATATATATATATATATATATATATATATATATATATATACATACAAAGTTTTGAACAATCTTCGTCATCTCCTGGGTAGGATCGATGGACATTTGAAGAAACATTTTGAAAATCGCGTAATTAGTACGACCTCAATAGCTGATTTCCCTTAAGGGAAATCTGCTAAAATTATAACATAATTCCATAATTCATAATAGGACTTGAATAGGGAGGGGAGGGGGAGGGATAAATATTGCAGCCTACTCCTCTTTTCTTGTGAATCTCACCAAATAATCTGTCAATAATTTCCTGGAACTCTCAGGGTCCTTTCTGCAAAATCAACATTCAATAAACACAGGTGAATCTGCACTTAATAAGGAAGTAATCGAATATTTTTTATCAGTAAACATCTATCAAGTATCTTCAGTATTTCAGGATTAACTTTTCACTCTCTGATCTGCCGAATACAGCGTTTTCTGAATAATTGGCAGTCTTTGATGACTAATTATGATAAATGGTTCAATAAATACTATGAATGAAAACAAACAACATTTTATAAAATATTAATGAATATTAGGTCACAGTATTTAAATTATATTTAATATTTGTAATTACTGCTTAAATTAAAACTGAGTTTATGAATACTTTCTCAAGAAGCTGGAATAAGAGAGTATCCATAAATGAAAATTCTTGACTAACTTATTGATAAAACTATTGTTTTGGAAAAATAGGATTGAAAAATTTAAAAATATTATTAAATCTAAGAATGATACTTACTCGAGGGTTCTGCAGGTCTAGCAAATGAAGGATCGGATAATTTAGGTTGGTTTATTTGAGGAGCAGGTGCTGGCTGAGCAGCTTGATGTTGAACAGAATCATAAATAATAGGATTTCCAATTCGCATTCCAACTTCTGATCCATGCTTTAATAATTCAAGGTCCAAAATAACCATTATTCGCCTAGAATACAAATAATTGATTAATATTCTGTCGACTACAGGAAAATTCTAATTATTACATAATAGAAATTTAGTTTTAACTGTTTCATGCAGGAAACAATTGCAGTTTTACTTAACATTCCAAAGCTACCAAGTTGCCTTAAGAAGGTAAAATATTCCAGTCACAGCAAACCTGTGTATTCCACAAATTTCCTACTTTATTTCCCCACATTAAATATTTCAACATTTTACAGAGAATTTACTTACTACTATATAGGCTTACAATGTTTATATAAATGAAGCATGGAATTTTAACTATTTAGAGCAATGGTTTAATGTATGTAGTTTGCCGACAATATGAAACTCTCCAAATTGAAGGGCTGTGACATCAAAAAACAAAATCAAAAATATCGGTTATCATATCAAGAGGCTTGTTCAGTTATTTTTTATCCTGAAAGACAATACAACTCCAAGAACTAGGTTTTTCAGAATCTTTCCTAATGTATGAAATAATTTAACTGGTATCCTTCTTTGAGATACTAAGTATAGAATAGTTTTCCAGTATATATGAAGAAAATGAAGTTATGGCTGAACAAGTGTTTGAACATTTTTTAAATACCCCTAATTAAAACCTAATGAACTAACTTTGTTTTATATACTACAACATCACAAAAAGTCAGTACAGTAGATACAATTTTTAGCCTTAAGAAGAGGTCAGGGCCTTGATAATATTGACTATGCTTCATTTTATCAAATATAATAGTAAGGGTTCTTTTAGACTAATTTTTAACTAATACTTAGAGTTATTACATCTCACTGGGCAGTTCAATAAAATGAACTTGAATATGAGTAACACAGCTATGAATGCTTAATTAAGAATGGTATATATTTTAATATATATCTAGAAGAAACTACAGTGTGGTTTTTGTACTTGACCACACTGTAATATAATATAAAAAGTAAGAGAATTTAATAGAAGAAAGAAACAAATACACTAAATTAATAAAATAAAAATTAGGCATACTTATCGCCTTTCTCTGGGTTTTTAACAATACTTGCAACATGGCTTGTCACTTTGACGATACTATTTTCAACAAGTTGGCCACTTGTTAACATGGGTGTTAGATGAGAAGCCAACATGGCATAGCTATTCAGATAAACGCCATCAGAAATCAGAATCCTATATCTAACATTAGGTTTTTGTCCTGAGATTTCTCTACTACCCTGTCAAACATATGTAAAGAATATTTAATGATAATTTTATTAATGTAGTACATCAAACAATTACCAGATAAATTGAAAAAAAAAAAAAAACTTACAAGTATTTGTAGAATTGGATTAATGACTTCTCCTCCAGACATTATTGTCTAAAATATTAAAACAAATTTCTCATTAATATACAGGTTACAAAATTACTCACAATGTTGAAACTGTTAACATAAAGAATCAATTGTTTTACAAAAGAACCAACCTTTATTGCACCCTTGGTTAGTTCCAATTCCATTTCTAAAGAAAATAGGTACTGATCTGGCGGTCAAGAAGAATCAACAAGGAACAAGCTTATCTTATAGGAACAAGCTTATCTTATCTAATAACAACAAAACAAGGCTATATCTATATATATATATATATATATATATATATATATATATGTTTCTCTTAGCAGGTGCTCTCACAATGCAATGTACCATAAGGATACAGGATAGGAGTCAGACTAAGGAGACACAGCAGGCCATGATAATCAGTAAGAAGGACAAGTCTGGTTTGTGCAGAGGACGGCCTATACTTCAGAACAGCTGCAGTTAACATTTATACAAACGGAAGCAATGAAGAAGACAAAAGTTGGTTGTGTATTTGTAATATACAATGGCGAAAATTACGTTTCCAATAACCAATTTAGATTGGACTCTTAATGTCCCAACAATCTGGCTGAACAATTTGCTGTATTACAAACACTCGAATTCATATGACAAAACTACACTAACAGTCATACATACACTAATATGGCTGAAGAAGACGCTGTTAAATATTTACAGGAGAGGAATATTTTGGCTGTCAGAAGAAAGTGTTCTAAATCACATTGTATGAAACTTTATAGTGGAAAGTCTTTTTTGGAAGTGTAATGTAAGAAAGTGTGGTGAGCAAGTCGGCGTTCGGATTGGCACTTGTTTAGAAGCATTTTTTGCAAAAAGCATTTTGCATTTTAAATTGTATTTCCACACATTTCCCGCTTAAATGTGAATAAAATGTTTTATTTTTAAAAATTGTGTTTTATTTATCATTATAATTCCGCAGAAGGTTATAAGGTAAGTATAACCTCCCTTGCGGACAATGAATCGTACTACTTAAAACAGTAGCGCACTCTACCGTGGAATTTGTGGAACTAAAATGTGGTGGGTATAATACACAAGTACCGTTATATGTAAAAAGACGGATCAAGTTCGTTAATGGCTGAAATCGGACCAGTGGGAGGGGGGGGATTTTCGAAATATCTCCGTTATTATGCTTCGGATCGAAAAATTGTATGTAACCAATCTTATTGCAAATTAAATTTACTATAAATATTGTTATATACGTTTATTCTCTATCTTGAATATTGACCGAGATATTTGCATTTTTCATCAAACCGCCACTTCTACTCATGTTACGTAAACAATACTCTGCTACATAATAAATCACATTATTGGAAGTTTAAATACCAAAAATTGTATTCAAGAGATCTTTATTATACGAGATACATGCAAATATGTCCTGGTGGCTCCCCCACCCCCCATCTTAATGTTTTGGACTACTAAAATTTGATTGATTGAGATAACAATTATTCTGACTCATTATTAATTACGGTACTAGATATAGTAAATAGTTCTCAATAAAATTAATGTGTTATATTCTGATATATTTCAGTAATTGTTTTTCTTTCCGGTGTGAGCCGGGCCGACCCGTTTGTTTACATTTGTAACCTAACGCTTCTTTCGGCAGGTTATTGAAATTGGATGAAAAATTTCTGTTTTCCGTTTGTATTTATTCACGGTGTTGTGTTACCAGTATGTATATTTATCTATTACTAAACGTCACGAGGGAAATCTGCTTAGTTTACGCAGCCCCTGCGTGACGGACTTTTTTTTGTTTAGTTTTTTCTTCTCTCATTGTTACAAATATTTTTAGCAGATTTCCCCTAAGGGAAATCAACTATTGAGGTCGTACTCATGACGCAATTTTCAAAATTTTTCTTCAAATGTCCATCGATCCTACCTTGGAGATGACGAAAATGAGGTCCGGTCAAGACTATATATATATATATATATATATATATATATATATATATATATATATATATATATGTCTGTTACCGCTCTAGCGGTCACAATTATTGTTTAATCGTTACCAAACTCGATATTAAGTCGTTTTATGTAAAAAGAAATCGGACCAGGGTGAGGGGGGGGGGTTTGAAGGGGAGAATTTTGAAAATTAGAAATATCTCCATTACTATAAGTCGGATCGAAAAAGTGTATAGAATGAATATCACTGCAAATTAAATTTACTATGAACATTGATCTATACATTTATTCTCTATCTTGAATATTAACCGAGACATTTGCCATACTTCTACTCGTGTTGCATGAAAAATACTCTGATATATAATAAACCACATTATTCGAAGCTTAAACATCAAATAGTCTTTACCAGAGATTTTTATTATACGGGATAGCAGATTTTGTTCTTGTGCCCACGCCCCGTCTTAAATTCTTGGACTAGTAAAATTTGATTGATTCAGATAAAAGTATTCTCATTCACTATAAATTACAGTATTAGATATAATACATAGTTTTCAATAAAATGGATATGTTATATTCTGATATATTTCAGTTATTTCTTTTTCTTTCCGGTGAGCCGTTGGCAAGACCTGTTTGTAAGCATTTTAGACGCTTCCCGCCGGCAGGGGAAAGATTTCTTATTACAGTTTGTATTTATTCACTTAATATTCACAATGATGTTGTGTTAGCAGTATGGAGGTTTATCCATTATACTTTACGAGGAAAATCTGCTTAGATTACGCAGCCCCTACGTGACGGACTTTTATCATATTTTATTTAGTGTTTATTAAGTGGATCTTATAGTACTTGTGTGTAGAAAAAAAAGAACTATTATGAATTTCATATAACAAGTTATTGTAAATGACTCACTTCACTGTACGTAGTATCGAAATGGAGAGAATTGTATATATATATATATATATATATATATATATATATATATATATATATATCCCTTATTTAAGGGATACTGAACTGAGGAAAAAAAAATGGTTGTAACTCTGATTAGGCATGTGAGTTAATCTCATTTGGTAAACCAAGAGTGGCGGGTCCGATTCCCGCTGGGCAATAGCAATTTATTTAGTGACAATTCATTAAATAAACTCCTTAGTCCCGCCCTGGCTAGAAAAGGGCGGTGACCTGTAGATAACCCATCCCAATTAGCCATATAAGCAGAATCTGGACATTAACATATATCAATAAGAACAAATTTTGTTCTTTAGGTTTTTTTTTATCTGAGGGGGGGGGGGGTTATCTGAGATCCAGTAAAGAATTGGATAGATGGCAGGGAGACAGAGTGACCTGCCGTGGTTGTCCCGACAGTTCCCCTTCAACTCAACACTACGTTCTATTTTAAGGGGGTGTTGTGAGTTGACATGGGGTTAATAGAACTAAAGGTTTACCAGTTACAAAAAAAGTCCGTCACGCAGGGGCTGCGTAAACTAAGCAGATTTCCCACTTGATGTTTAGTAATAGATAAATATACATACTGCTAACACAACAACATCGTGAATAAATACATACGGAAATAAGAAATGTTTCAACCAATTTCAATAACCTGCCGACAGGAAGCGTTAGGTTAGAAATGTAAACAAACGGGGGCCGACCTGTTTGTTTACATTTCTAACCTAACCTCTGTCTCACACCGGAAAGAAAAACAATTACTGAAATATATCAAAATATAACACATTATTTTATTGAGAACTATTTACTATATCTAGTACTGTAACAATTGTTATCTCAATCAAAATCAATACAATTTTAGTAGTCCAAAACTTTAAGATGGGGGGGGGGAGTCAGCAGGGCATATTTGCATGTATCTCGTATAATAAAGGTCTCTTGAATACAATTTTTTGTATTTAAACTTCCAATAATGTGATTTATTATGTAGCAGAGTATTGTTTACGTAACATGAGTAGAAGTGGCGGTTTGATGAAAACTGAAAAATGCAAATATCTCGGTTAATATTCAAAATAGATAATAAACGTATATAACAATATTTATAGTAAATTTAATTTGCAATAAGATCGGTTATATACAATTTTTCGATCCGACCTATGGTAACGGAGATATTTCGAAATTTCAAAAATCCTCCCCTCTAAACCCCCCCTCCCCCTGGCCCGATTTCAGCGGTTAACGAACTTGATCTTTCTTTTTACATAAAACGACTAAATATCGAGTTTGGTAACGATTAAACAAAAATTGCGACCGCTAGAGCGGTAACAGACAAATATATAGATAGATAGATAGATAGATAGATAGATAGATAGATATATATATATATATATATATATATATATATATATATATACAGTTTTGAACGGACCTCATTTTCGTCATCTCCTGGGTAGGATCGATGGACATTTGAAGAAAAATTTCGAAAATCGCGTCATGAGTACAACCTCAATAGCTGATTTCCCTTAAGGGAAATCTGCTAATATGTGTGACATACGGACCGGAGCACAGTGACGAGTATATAATGGTTCAAATAGTGGACAGAATCCTATTTCCATTTGAAAACATGGAACCAACTTTTCATATATTCTTAAAATGGCAGATAACGTGATTAATTAAAGAGTGCTTAAAATATCAGTCTTCGTGAACAATTTAAAAAGGTGTCTTTTATATATCACTAATTCTTTATTGCATGAATAAAGAAAATAATTACAATTTTCCGACGGCATTGAAAATACTTGAAGAAGCAGCGTATTGACCGTGTGGCCTAATGGATAAGGCGTCGGACTTCGGATCCGAAGATTGCAGGTTCGAGTCCTGTCACGGTCGGGTTCTTTTTTTCTTCTTATTTATTTTACTCTATTTATAGAAAACAACAGTAAAGAATAGAAAATATTCAATTATATTTTTAATGACTTTTTAATAAAGAAATTTATTTGAATTTTCGTAAGAAAACTATACTTTCTGTTTTTGTTTTTTTGACTATGTATTTTCAGTTGAATATTGAATAATTATCTCTTACTCTTCTAATAGAATTGAGTAACTGATTTCTTATATATATATATATATATATATATATATATATATACTAGCTCAGATACCCGGCTTCGCTCGGGAATTCATTTGAGGCTGAATGGTGATGGTATATTTTTGGCAAGGCACAATATTTTGACATTTACCCTTCCCAGTGTTTAGGGTTAACACCCGTCGTTTCTGTGGATTTGTTAATAATAAAATTAATTTTTTATGTAAGACTTCACTGTCCTGCATATTGTCATATTTCCCGTTTCCTGTGCATTATGCATAGATTTGAATTATTAAGGGGAAAATATTAACATACATTTGAATTAATTTTTTCAGGCGAGGTACCTGGTAGTTCATATTGAAAAGAAGTGTTGAGGCAATTTCTCTAAATTACAAATTAACAACTTTTGTTATGTGCATATTTGCCTAAACCCCAATAAGAAACCATTATTTTTAATTTCAGGCCTCCCTTATAACCCCCACTCCTGCCCGTCCCTAGAAATAGCCTGGCTTATTATAAGGAAGGCGTTAGTGCTAAACACATACTGAGTTAGTTCGGTTGAGTCTTTTGTGCCAAATAAAATTGTTCGACTCCCGCTATAATTTTTAGTGTATAACGCCTTTATACTTCGGTATACGAAAAAAGTTTGTATAACAAAAGTTACTCTAAATATCAAAATAAACAACTTTTGTTATGTTTGTATTTGCCGAAAAACCAATAGGAAACGAAATATCGCTATTTTTAATTTATGGCTTCCCTTATAACCCCCACTCCTGCCCGTCCATAGAAATGTTGGTATGGCTTGTTATAATGAAAGCGTTATTGCTAATACATATACCGAGTTTTATTTATGTTAATTGGGTCTTTTGTCCCAAATAAAATTGTTCACTTCCGCTATAGGTTTTAGCGTATATCTCGTTTATAATTCGGTATACGAAAAAAGTGTATATAACAAAAGTTACTCTAAATAACAAAGTAAACAACTTTTGTTATATTCATATTTGCCGAAAAACCAATAGGAAACGAAATATCGCTATTTTTAATTTCAGGCCTCCCTTATAACCCCCACTCCTGTTTATCTCAGAGAATTTTAATATAGCCTAAAGTCTAAGTTGGGTTAGTAGTAATATACATACCAAGTTTCATAAAATTCGGTTCAGCCGTTTATGCGTGAAAAGGTAACAAACAAACAAACAAACAAACAAACATACACGAAAGAAACAAAATGCAGATATGGTGTCTATGACATGTGAAACGAAAAGTTATCGTGAAATTTCGCGAAAAAAATCAATGTACAGACAGAGTTTACAATTTTATATATATATATATATATATATATATATATATATATATATATATATATATATATATATATATATATATTATTTAGGTCCTAGATTGTTTATGAGCCTTTGCAAATCCTACTGCTCAGAATTAACAGTATTACAATTCGGCACCGATTTGTATAGTCGTGTATGTGGATTAAAATTCAATAGTTATATATATATATATATATATATATATATATATATATATATATATAAAATTCAATAGTTATATATATATAAAATTCAATAGTTATATATATATAAAATTCAATATATATATATATATATATATATATATATATATATATATATATATATATATATATATATATTAATTATAATTTAGGTCCTAGATTGTTTATGAGCCTTTGCAAATCCTACTGCTCAGAATTAACAGTATTACAATTCGGCACCGATTTGTATAGTCGTGTATGTGGATTAAAATTCAGCGTAGGTAACGTTTATTATATACTTTGGCGTTGCTTAATTGCCCTAACTTATTAGTAGTCAAGAAAGATATGTATATAGACTAATATGATAGTCCATATGGCAATGGCGGCGAATGTAGATTACCTCACAAGTGCTCTCAGTTTATTACAGACAATTAGTGATTTTCCAGTGCTCAGAAAAGACTTAAAAGGTAATTTATTTAAAGCTATTGAACTTATTCAAGCAGTAAAAGGGAATTTAGAAGAAACAACCCAGGATCCCGGAAATGTTGCAAGTTCCAGTGTGAATCAGGTTAGTCGGCACCACGTTGCTAACACATACTCAACAGTTTTAAAATCAAAGAAAACTATTCAGACTAAACACAAAATCTTAATCAAAAATAAAAACAAAGAGGCTACACCTGATGAAACAAGAAAACAATTTAAAGAATCTATTAACCCTCGGGAGCTTAAATTAGGGATTTCAAAAATGAGATCTACGAGAAATGGCTCCTTAATAGTAGAAACAGAAACGAATGAGGATCTGACTAAAATAGATAATGTTCTAACTCAGAACAATTCACCGTTGACTCCTGTCATTTTGAAAAAACTTAAGCCAAGGCTAATCATCAAAAATATTCCCGAAGAAATAACGCAGCATAACCTAATACCCACATTGCTTGAGCAAAACAATGAACTTAACCTCACTGATGTTGATACCAGATTTGTTACCATATTTAATCTGAGGTTAAATCAAAACAAGAGGCACGCAGTGATTGAGGTTAGCCCTGTTGCTAGGAGGTTACTTCTGAACCATCGGATAAAGCTCTGCCACAACATCTGCTTCGCCGAGGATTACCTCTTCATCAGACGATGTGGAAGATGCTCTAGGCTGAATCATCCGACGAAGAGCTGCAACAGCAAGCTGACCTGCCCCATCTGCGCCGAAGAGCACAATTACAAGGAGTGCTCCAAGAAAGATCAAGCCCAAGAACATAAATGTATCAATTGTATTATGTACAACAATCACTGTAAACCATATCAGAAAGTGATGACGAACCATTCGACATTGAGTAAGTTATGCCCATCTTATTCTAATGCAGTTATTAGGCTACAAGAAAATACCGAATACTAATGATCTTACTTGTAAAGACAAAGAAACTTGTTCTTCATAACTTTATTTATTGCTGCTTCAAATGCACCCTCTCATTATTCACTAATTACATTATTTATGGAACATTTCATTCACATAACACAAAACATAACACCAATAACCTACAAACGTTCAAAATTTTAGTCAACAGATTATTGTTGTTATCTTATAAACATAACCTATTTCAGAATATACAAACAATTTGTGCTCATGAAATCATATGGTTTACCTATATGATAAGGAATCACGTTCTTCAACATCAATTTATAAATAAACTTAATGGCAAGTAGCTCAATAGGAAAACACATTTCGCTCTTACAGCTAAATATGAAGCATTGTAAAAAATCGGACTTATTTTTAAAAGAATATTTATCTAGGAAGAATATTGACATATTAATATTACAGGAACCTTATTTAAAAGGGATTAGTAATAT
Source organism: Riptortus pedestris (assembly GCA_019009955.1). Taxonomy (NCBI): domain Eukaryota; kingdom Metazoa; phylum Arthropoda; class Insecta; order Hemiptera; family Alydidae; genus Riptortus; species Riptortus pedestris. The sequence continues at coordinate 46,969,703 of CM032231.1, read as the reverse complement.
TAAATCGGGTACCAAATATAGGCTATATTCCGGTAATGATAATGAAGCTCGAGCAGCAATTGTCTTGACTAATAACAATATAGACGGACTGTTATTACCAAAATACTCTGACAAAGACATGACTACCTTACAGGTTAAATATAAATCTTTCAACGCAATAATTATTAGCGCATATTTACCGAGTGACCAAAATATAGAAATTGATATAAATAAATTAGAAAATGTACTTTCGCAATTCCACAATGAATATATTTTAATTGGACTTGACAGTAACAGTAGAAGCAGACTATGGCACGATAAATTATACAACCAACGAGGAAGGAAATTTGAGAATTTTATTATCTTAAATAATTTAGCACTTATTAACAGAGACGTTGGACTTCCTACTTTTGACGGAACAAGAGGAACTAGCAACATAGACTTAACACTTACCAACACGAAGTTGAAAACACTTGTTACTGATTGGAAAATCCATAACCATGATAATTTTTCGGACCATTTAACTTTAACATATTACATTAAAATTATTGACTCACCAACTAAAAACGTCTCTAAATATACCACTTACATTGCTAAAGACGCTGACTGGGGAAAATTTAAAAACTGTCTAATGGCTGAAATTCGTAAAAATTTTAAGTGTACCACTGACAACCTGGACATATTTCTTACTGACTACATATATACCCATGACATTGATCACACTCTTAACAGATTTCAAAGATAATGAGCTGACTCAACTAAGAAAACAGACTAACAAAACTAGACGAATATACCAAAGAACTGTTGACGATGAACTAAGGGCACAGCGAAGAGTGACTTATCTTGAAACAAGACACGTTTATCAACAAAAATTAAAACAAAAGAGAAAACAATCATGGAACGAATTCTGCTCTAATATAGATCCTAAGAACCCCTGGACATGGCCGTACAAATTTGCTTTCGGGAAACTTAGGTCAACGCTATCGCTAAGTTCTTTAAGAAAAGATGATGGACTCTATACTACGTCGATAACAGAAACATACTCGTTTTTACTGAATAAACATATTGGAACTGACGATAAGACGACAGATAACGACTATCACAAAACATTGAGAAATAACGTACTTAACGAACCTAACTCTAATAACGACTTACCACTTACAACTCAAGAACTAGACAAAATAATTAAGTCATTAAACAGTAAGAAAACTCCTGGAATAGATGGCATTTCTGCTGAAATTTTCAAAAACGTTTATTTTATTTTACCTAAATTCACTCAAAATATTTACAAAAGATGTTTCGATTTAGGCTATTTCCCACAACAATGGAAAATATCAAAGTTAATATTTATTCCTAAACCAGGCAAAGAAAAAGACGACTTTTCTTCAGTACGACCCATAAGTTTAATCACAACTGCAGGAAAAATCCTCGAAAGAATCATTAATCAACGTCTATCACACTACCTATACACAAACAACCTTTTGCACAGAAATCAATTCGGCTTCACTCCTCAAAAATGTTCTTCAGATGCAATACATGAAACACTTAATTTTATTAAAACTGCACTTACTCAAAAACAACATGTTGTTCTCATTTCACTTGACATTAAGGGTGCATTTGATAATGCGTGGTAGCCTTCTATCCTCAACTCTCTCCTAATAAAGAAATGTCCTAAAAATTTATATAAACTTATCTTCTCATATTTTACTAATCGCCAAACCTCTTTCATGACACCCAATTTAATGATCACTAAAGCTCAAACAATAGGAACACCTCAAGGTTCAAGTTGTTCTCCACTTTTATGGAACCTAATTATTGATGAATTATTACATTTAATTAATATGAAACACGCCGCTATCTATGCATTCGCAGATGATATTATAATTTTGGTAAAATCAAAGATTCCTGGACAGACACAGACCATAATTAACACAATTCTAGACGTTACTGGACAATGGGCTCATAAAAACAAATTGAAATTCAATACAGACAAATCATCCTACACAGTATTTAGCAGATCAAGGACTACTCTATCATTTGACATCAGGTTACAAGGACAAACATTTACTAAAGCAAACACAATTAAATACTTGGGAATAATTTTTGACAGTAAACTAACTTGGAACGCCCACATTCAACATCTTGAAACAAAACTATTGAAACATATAAACCTACTTTCAATAGCAACAAAACTGACTTGGGGACTACAAACAGACACATTACGGACTATATACTCTGCAGCAATACAACCTGCAATGACTTACGCCATCACTGCTTGGCATGAAGGTTTACAGCGGCAATACAATTTAAGGAAAATGGAGAGAGTTCAGAGACTGATGGCTTTGAAGATAATAAAGGGATTTAGAACAATTTCATATGAAGCTGCCTGTGTTCTGGCGAGAATTACACCCATCTCATTACTTGCAAATCAACAAAAAACACAATATTTATTACTACATCAAAACACACATATACAAAACATTAACTCATCCGACATTGAAAAACCCTTACACTACTCAAAATGGACACCTCCTGCTATACACCCACACATAGAACTGACTCCACCTCACACAACAAACTTTCAAATCTACACAGACGGAAGCAAGGACAAAAAATATGTAGGATGCGCTTTTATTGTCTTTCATAAGAATATACTCACTGACGTACTTAAATACCGACTAGGACCTTTATGTACAAACAACCAAGCTGAAGCGCTTGCATTAATGAACGCACTCGAATACGTAAAACTAAATAATAAACAAATTACAGAAGTAACTATAAACACAGACAGCAAGGTAACAATACAAAAACTAATGAATACAGACATACATGACCCATTGACAGAACACAGTAGACAACTATTTATAGACATTCAAAACAACAATACAAAAATATATTTGACTTGGGTCAAAGGACATGCCGGACTTTACGAAAACGAATTAGTTGACAAAATTGCAAAAAATGCATCCAAGGACCAAAACATTCCCATAACTTACTCCAACATAACAAAACAAAGTCTACAATACACGTTACGCACGGACACAATAAAACAGTGGCAGGAGCGATGGGACAAAACAGAGAAAGGAAAGCATTTAAAAACATTCATCCCAAATATTGAGGAATACCTCAACACCTGTACTGCTACTGACTTTTACTCCACACAAGTACTCACTGGACACGGAACTACTAAATCTTACTTACACAGATTCAAAATACTAAATGACAAAAACTGCCCCTGTGACAGAACGAGTGAACAGACTATAGAACACCTCATCTATACTTGCACACTGACTACACAGTTACGAAACACACTCCAACAAACACATCAAAAACAATGACCAGTGCCCAATAAATCCAAAGTATTTGTTTAAAAAGTACCCATTAGTATTTAGGCATTTTTCTAAAGCATTAATAGAAACAACGGACATCTTAAACATCTTACTTAAAGAATAATAATTTAAGTCTTTCTTAATTTTTTTCCCTTCTTTTAAACGCCTATAAGAATAATGCAATAAAATAAGTGGCATAACTTTCTTAATGAAATGAAATTAACATGTTATTTGATTGTTTCGAATTTACGATTATGCGTACTAATTTTTATTACTTTGTTTGTTCTTTCATTATGTACGTTTTTATTTATCTTTTTTGTTTTTCATTTTTTTTTTCTTTTTCGTTTATTTTTTTTATTTTTATTTTTAATTTATTTCTTTTATTAACTTCAAGAACAAATTTATGAACATTTCTTGTATACAAAACACTATGTATTATGAACATACATGTTATATACTGTAATAGTATGGTACATGTAGCAAATAAACGCCCTTTGTGCATGGGTAATGTGCAAAGGAAAATATAAAAAAAAAAAAAAAAAAAAAAAAAAAAAAAAAAAAAAAAAAAAAAATAGACTAATATAATGAGAAATAAGTGTGGTAGAAACGAAATTTTGTAATTGGGATAGCAGTAGCTATGTTTTAGGTATAAGCCATTGAATTGTATATTAGAAGAAACGGAAATTATTAAATAGTGGGAGTTACAAAATTACAACGCTACTGGTCATATGCAGGTTAGCCATATGAGTTAAAGCGTTGGCTTTAATCTCATATGGTAAACCTAGAGTTGCGAGTTCAATTCCCGCCTGGGCAAATAGGAATTTATTTAGTGAAATTCATTAAATAAAATCCTTAGTCCGACCATGGCAAGAGAAGGGTGGACACCTGTAGATAACCCGTCCCGATTAGCCATAGTTGCATAAAGTGGACGTAAATAAAAAGTAAATAAAATAAGCTTGGGCTCAAGTCCGGTTAAGGTATTGATCTTAAGGCCGGTCCAGATGCTCCGTTTTGCACAACGTTTTGCCTGCGCAGTTCAAAACGTTGCAGGTAAAACGTTGCGTGTGAACTGGAAAACTGTGCAGTTTTGAACCCATTTCGAAGACGGTACAGTTTTAGTAAAACTGAGCCAGAGAGCATAGATTTCTTTGAACTGTGCAGACAAGTCGGTGTGTGTGGACGGTAGCACCGTTTTCCGATTCATTTTTGCAGATTTCCTTTAAGGGAAATCAGCTATTGAGGCCGTACTCATGACGCGATTTTCGAAAAATTTCTTCAAATGCCCATCGATCCTACCCAGGAGATGACGAAAATGAGGTCCGTTCAAAATTATATATATATATGTCTGTTAACGCTCTAGCGGTCGCAATTTTTGTTTGATCGTTACGAAACTCGATATTTAACCGTTTTATGTAAAAAGGCAGATCAAGTTCGTTAATGGCTGAAATCGGACCAGAGGGAGGAGGGGTTTTGGAAAATTCCTAATATCTCCGTTATTATGCATCGGATCGAAAAAGTGTATATAACCAATCTTATTGCAAATTAAATTTACTATAAGTATTGTTATATACGTTTATTCTTTTTTTTTTTTTTTTTAACAAGACACATCGCGAAAATCGACCAGAGTAGTACCTCCTCCATGACGATCTCACACAAAACTGAGCAAAATATACAGACAGATATGACTGTACCGTGTGGACGCTCTACAAATTGCAACGTTTTCATTCCGTCTTAAGACTGCGCAGACAAAACGTTGTGCAAAACGGAGCGTCTGGACCGTCCTTTAGACTCACTTGGTAACCCTTGAACCGTGAGTATGTGCGTCGACTGGGCCATAGGAATTTATTTAGGGGTGACGCATTTTACGTAACTCAAACATCAAAGGAGTTATTCGTACCTTCTTGTCTTCAGTTATTAATCCCGTTTTCTAGTCAACATATTCTTACATAGAAATAGACTATCTGTGGTGAGATGAGAACACTAGCTTGTCATACCAGCACCTGTGAAATGTGCTTAGTTTGACGGACTTTTCTAGACAGGAGTTATATAACTCGAAAGCCGGTTAGAGTTTTTAAAAAAGGCTTTTATTGAATTATACACGAATTTATAGTTACAGTATAATAATACTTTACAACATCGACTATGAGGCACTAAAAGGTCAGGGCAATGACCGTGATACAAGACTGACGGACTGAGACTGACTTGGGAGGGGATAGGAGGTCCTATATATACTCCTGGACAAGGACATTGAGATAAGAATTTCAACGTAAACTCAGCCACTCTCCGTAAAGCCGAGCTTGAAGCTCTTCTTAGCGAATATGACCCCACAATAGCGGTACTTAGCGACACCCGCTTAACCCCCTCGATGTCATTTACGGTGGCTGGCTACCATACCTTCCGGAGCGACAGGACCGACAAGGATCTCAATGCGGGGGGGGGGTGGCCATACTAATAAGGTATGGCACCCCGTATAAACTGGAGCAGCCAATAGTTGCTTCAGTCCCCAATGTGATACATGTCCTCACGGTCAAGGTACTGTTAGCCAACCACACGTACACAATCACCGGCCTTTATAGACGGCCTAGAGCCAAGTGCGAGCATTTCAATAACCTGATCGGCCTAGCAATGACCGATAGAAATCACATAGTCGTTGGAGATCTGAACGCCAGACATACCTCCTGGAACAACTGTTCAGACAACGCCCCCGGCATAACGATAACGAAGTCAGCCTTCACCGTTGTGCACCCTAACGCTCACATCTTTAGAGACTACGCGAATATGTCCACTGTGGACCTCCTTCTTACCCGTATCCCACACATAGTGACAAGGTGCGTAGCCCTCGACTTTGTCTCTAGTGATCACCGACCAGTACTCTATGTGCTGCGAGGTCGCCCTCCCAAGCCCACAACTACCACTTACTCGTTTCATAATGGAGACTGGAAATTATACAAGTCCCTTATGTACGAAACCACGCCGGCGTTCACTACTATCAGTGACACCCAGACCCTGGAGAATAAACTGGAGGAGTTTACGGCGCTAATTCTTAAAGCAGCGGATCAAGCCATCCCCAAGTGTGTGAGGACACCACCAGGGCTCAAAACCCCTCCTCCTCACATACTAGCTATCATACAGCAGAGGAATAACCTCAAAAATTCCTGGTACCGGACTAAGAACCCGTCACTCCGTCCCGCTATCAACTCCCTCACCACACAAATCCGCTCCCTCATGAGACAGTGGAAGACGGCGCAGTGGCACGAAACCCTCCGACAAACGCACGGAGACTTTCGCAAATTTTGGAAGCTGGTTAAGACCAAGGTCACCAAAAGGAGATCTGTTCTCATCCAGGCTGACAAAACTGTGATGAGTCCCAAAAACCAGGCTGATGTGTTGGCGGCTCATATAGCCGCAACAGATCAGACCAGGTTGCGTAAAACCGTCGAGGCGCCCCGGGCGGAGGATGAAGGAAACTTCATGTTCTCCTCCCCGAGGCAGCTCACTGCCATCCTGCGTCGCACCAAAGGGGGTAAATCCCCTGGTGTGGACAGGGTGCAGTACGTGCTGCTGCGTCAGCTCCCACGCCGCTCTCTATCCTATCTCAACCACCTCCTTAATTCCTGTCTCCGCCTCCGACATTTCCCCTCCATGTGGAAGCACGCCATAATCGTGCCTCTCCGCAAACCTAATAAGTCCGGTACCGATCCCGACCACTACCGCCCCATAAGCCTTCTCCCTCATATCTCCAAAATACTGGAACGTATCATCCTCCAGTATTTTGTGGATTTCAGCGAGAAGGCATCCCTCATCCCAAACGAGCAGTCTGGTTTCCGGCCCCAGCATTGTTCCCTTCACCCCCTTGCCCGAATCCACACCAATACATGCTCCAACATCCGCAGAAACGTCGTCACGGCCATGATTTCTATTGACTGCACTCAGGCTTTTGATTCCGTTGACCACGCTCAGCTCCTAAACACCCTCAGCAAGCATGGCTGTCCCAGCCAACTCCTCGCCATGCTACGCTCCTTCCTACACGGCCGAACCTTCCAAGTGAGGGTCGGCGAATCCTTATCCTCTTCCTACCGTCTCCGAGTGGGAGTGCCCCATGGCTCTCCCCTCTCTCCTTCCTTGTTCACAGCGTACACCGCCCAGGTGGTCAGTCAACGGTTTCACAACACTGAGGTAGTAGCATACGCAGATGACGTGGCGATAGTTAGCACCTCCCTAAATCCTACCCTCGCCCTCCGTTTGGCAGAATTAGCCTGCCAAAAGGTCTCCGACGATCTGAAGAAGATCAACATCCGCGTGAATCCCAGGAAGACAGATGCCCTGGTTTTCACGTACCACAAACAAAACACCACCATCCCCGACACCTTCCAACTAGATGACGAAACCCTCCCCATTTCCCGCTCCATCTGCTACCTAGGCGTCCACCTAGATAGATACCTCTCCTTCTCCACCCACATCACCAATACCATCAAGTCCGTGAAACACAAGTACCGATCCCTCAACTATCTCCTCACCTCTCCCGTCCTCAGCCTCCGCCTTAAACTTTTAATATTAAAAGGCGTGATCCAACCCGCCCTCCTATATGGTTCCCCTGTCCTACGTTACCTTACCAAAACCTCCCTATCCGACCTCCAATCCTTCCAGAACGGACTCGTCCGTAAGATTGTCCGGCATACCTCCCTCCAACGTGCCCCCAACCGGATAATCCATCCCACCCTAGACCTAGAACCTATTTCCCAAACCATTTCCCGCCGTCACATTAAATTCTATGATTCCCTACAGTACATGGACAACCCCCTCTATTCTTCCCTCCAACCCCCTCCTCAGCCGGTACGTTGGCGGAAGGCGGTCGAAGACTTCGAACCCCTAGTCGACGTTACCGACTGTTGAATCCTTACGACACTGCTCGGGCACGGGGCACTAATTTACAACCATCAAATGGCCGTCTAGTTTTAGTTTAGGATTAGGATAGATTAGGTTATTAGTTTTATTTTTATTTTTATCTTTAGGATTAGTTAGTTTAGTATAGTATTGGCGTCTCCTTGCTTCCTTCGTTTACAGCGACCGCGCTTTGGGCCTGTGACCGGCATGCGGTGGTCTTAGTTTTAAGTTAGGTTATTCTTTTATCTTTAAGTCTCTCTTCTTTTCTTTCTTACCTCCTCTCCTACTATCCCTATCCTCTCTTCTTTCGTTTTCTCCTATCCTCACCACCCACCCGGTACCGCCAGATGCCGGGTTTACCTCAACCATTAGTTCTATTTACCCCCTCAACAACTCACAACCCCCCCTTATAATAGAACTCGAGTGTTCAGTAGAAGGGGAACTGTCGGGACAGCCACGGCAGGTCACTCTGTCTCCCCACCATCAACCAATTCCCAAGGTCTGGAACTCGGGTAAAAAAAAAAAAAAAAAAAAAACAAAAAAAAAAAAAAAAAAAAAAAAAGAAAATGAGATAAGGAGAAGGAAATAAGGTAATTCATGATATAACTCCTCCACCCTTAAGCGTGAGCTCCTGCGAGCGTATTATTAATATTAGGAGAATTATAAACAATAGGGTATAAAGGTATAGAAGTAGTCGATGGTTGCTGTTCATCGACATCCATTGGAGTTGGTTCATTAGAATGAGTTGGACCTCTAATAAAAGGTATGTAACCTTTAAGTTTCATAAAATTATTCCAAAATATTCTTAATAAAATTGAAATTATTAATAAAAATAGAATACAACATATTAAATAGAGAATTAATGAATGATTTATGTTTTTATCTTGAAAAGGGTCAAGAATTTCTAAAGGTTCAAGCTTTACATTTAAATCATGGAGTTCATCAAAGGATATATTCAAGGGAAATGTCTCAAGATTAGAGGATGATAAGGATATATGCATTGGATTGGATTCATAGAAATGAGAAGGTTTAGGAAGATTACATATAGCCTCATTTACATCCAAACTTAATAAAGTAGTACTTTTTACATTAATGTCATATGCATTATTATGTTTACATAGATTAACAATAGGTATTTTATAGATTAAATATTTGTTAATTATATCAATATACTTTATAAAGGATGATGAATTACTTAACTCTAATCGTTTACAATGTTCATTAGTATTTTCATATAATAATTCATTAATACAAGGATTAGTAATATTTGATACATTTTTACAATAATACTTATTTTCTAATAAGTTACAATTACCATATAAAATATTATTATGTTTGATTATCAACGAAGGATATACATGAATAGAATAAGTTTTATTATTAGTAAAATAGGGGTACGATAATAAGAAATATAGTTCTACCAATGGTGTATCCATAGGTATATGTATAAAATAGTGAACATAATCGTTAGTAATGGAACATTCTAATTTACTTATTTGCCATAGTATTTCTGCATTATTTGATATAAGTTTAACATTAAGTTTTCCTAGTTTTTCAATTTCATTTTTACTAATTATACTATTATGAATAATACCTAGTTTACAAAATTCAATGGATGTGTCTATATCATTTATTTTACTGATAAGAAGGTTTAGATAAGAGTTCAGCAAAAGATAATACTGAGTATTTTCTAGTACATTATTGATATCCATATTAAGTAATTTTTGTATTTTATTATTATTTTCTTTCATTATGTTTAAATTATCTCGGTATTGGTGTATACAATTTTTATTTATTTCTAATTGTTTTTCAACATTTCTCTCGATATGTAGTTCATTGTTTTCTATATTATTTATAACTTTATCATAATGTTCTTTGTCATTCGAGTCCATGTTTCCAGTTATCCATGATATGGCTGTTCCTAGTCCGTTAAATAGTCCTCTTTTGTTTCTTCGTTTAGCATTTAGATGTACATGATCTAATTTGTCTTGTGCGTAAGTAATTATGTCTTTTATATTATCTAGGAAGGCTTTAACTACATTTGATTTAATAGAATCAACATAAGTTTTAGGTGGTAATAATTTTGTTAGAGTATGATTTTTAAGTGAAAATCTTATATGATTTAACGTTTCTTGTAATTGCGTTATATTTATAGAGTGCACATAAGTATAATAGTCTTTCATTATATATCCATCTTGGATTTTGATAGGTACGATTCCAGGTCCGTTTGAGATATCATAAATGTGATGAGCAGCCGCTAGGTCCAGGCCTATTAATATCATCAGGAACATCATCCTGTAAAGATGAGTTAGTATTATGATTTTCAAATTTTCTAGGTCTCTTAACTTGATCTGGATGTATTTTCATTGATTTGTTATAATTTGTTTTGTTTCATCGTTATATATTACAGGTTTATATTTATTCTTGGCTTTGTTTCTAGTGTTTGTTTTGATAAACAATTGTCCATTAGGTAAGTTAATTTGTTCTCTTGATTTATTAAGGTTAGTTGTTCTATCTTCTTTTTCTTTTTCTATTAAGTTTTTAATAAGTGAATTAATAGTTTGCAATTCTTTATGATATTGTTCTGTCTTATGTTCTAGTATTAGGTCTTTTGATGCTTGAGTAGGTTTTATAAGTCCAAAGGTAATCTCATTTGGAGTTAACTTTAAGTTTTTATTAGTCGTGTTGTTATATGCTATTAGAGCTAGTCTTATCGCTTCTGGAAGCGTAATATGTTTGTCATCAGTTCTTAATAAGTTTAATAATTCTATTAATGTAGAATGAGCTCTGTTGATTAAACCATTAGAGTTAGAATGATTTGGTGTGGTTAAATGTAATTCTATATCATTATATTCTAGGAAATTTTCAACACCTTTGTTAGCAAATTCCGAACCATTATCGGATTGTATAATTTGAGGAGGTGGGAAATTACTAAGATATATTTTTAATTTATTTATTATTTCCGTTCCATTAGTGCTTTTAATTTCATAAGCAAATAGTTTTTTTCGAAAAACAATCTATTAAAGTCAATATTATTTTATTGTTATAAAAGAGTGTGTCCATTTGTAAACGTTCAAATGGTTTGTCTGGAGTAGGAGTGATGTTATATTCTGTTCTGATAGGTTGTCTATCATATTTGACAAGTTTGCAAGTATTGCAATTATTTATATATTTTGTTACATGGGTAATCATAGCAGGCCAATAATATCGTTTACGTAATTGATTATAAGTTTCATTTATTCCTCTATGACATGTCTTTCCTATATGTTGGTTTATAATTAATTCTTTTTGTTCGTCTCTGTCTTCGATGTCTTGGGCAAATTTAAAGTATCGTTTAATTCTAATAGTGGGATATTTTGATTTAATTATATTTTGAAAGGTTTGAAATATCGTATTTAAAATATCATTCTCAGTTGTTAATGAGTCGGAACAATAGACTCCATAAGTTGTTTTAGGTTTCAAGTATTCAAAGGATGCATCTTCTAAGTCGTTGGTATGGTGCCAAGGCCATGCTGTGTGTAAATTAATTCTAGTCTTATTTCTGAATATCGTTTTACTAGTGTTGTCTTTTGGGTTGCCTCTTTGAATAATAATTTGGTGTTTTTCCAAATTGACAGTTTTATGTGGGTCGTCTATAATGAATACCTGATCTGTTGAGCTAATTTGAGAGTGACAAGTAGCAAGGCTATCTGTGTCGTTTTCTTCATTGTTAATGTTTTCAGTAGCGTCTTCTGTATTCATGTCTTCTGGGACTGAATCTGTTTCTATTCCTAATCGCGTGATTAATTCATCTAGGTCATTGGTTTCCACATCTGGGTTATCTTTTGAGGATAGAAATTGGTCAATTGCTTTCTGAGGGTCGATTTCTGTCTCTACGGCATATAAGTCGGTAGTCAATGGGTTCTGAAAGAGTTTGTCCTTTACACTTGCCGTATCCGTTTCCATATTTTTATGTTCTAAATCGGCTTTTAACTTTTCATTTTTAATTTTAACTTTCTTCTTTTTATATTCACTAAGATTTTTAAGAATATTTTCTATCTCTAATAAATTCAAATTTTGTTTTATATCGTTTGATTTTATTTTATTATTATTATTATTATCTGTAGAGCTTACATTACTATTACTATCATTCTCATTATTATTATTATTATTATTATCATTATTACTTGATCCATTTGACTCACTTGAGTTTTCATTATTATTTTAATTATTATTATTATTATTATTTATTAATCTTTTATTTATTCTTATTTTCTTTTCTTTATTATTATTATTATTATACTCTTTAATAGCTTTTATATCTTTATTACTTATACTTGTTTCAATATTAAACATTTTCTTATTCTTCAAATAATCAATATATTCTTTACTAATACTAATTTTCTTTTTACTTTTATTTTTATTTTTAATAATACTTTTATTTTCAATAATATTACATTCATCTTTATTATTATTATTTTCATTCTCATTATTTACTTTAATATTTTCATTTACTTCAGTATTGTCTTTACTAAATTCTTTTACAATAACCTCTTGTGGCATGGTTGTTAATTTGTAAATATTGTCATTATGTCTAATACAATTATTTTTCAAATCTATAACTAAATTTACTTTTGATAACACTTCACTTCCCAATAATATATTATACTTATCGCTAAAATCAAGGATATACATTTTCACAATAATTCTACCTAATGAGGGGAAATGATGCTTTAGATTAACAGTTACAAATTCTGAGCCGCTTTTGGTTCCTGCAGGCGTAGTTACAGTAAAATCTTCTTTATACCTGGGTATATGTGGGTGTAAAGATCTAGGAGTTATAAAGTTTTTTGTAGAGCCAGTGTCAATAAGCCATCGATATTTTAATGGGCAAAAATAATAAGGGAGCGATCCATTAGTGTTATTTAATTCGGAATGCCGGGCGGAAGGCCATTCCAGGGACAATCTACTAAAAAGTCCGTCACGCAGGGGCTGCGTAAACTAAGCAGATTTCCCTCGGGACGTTTAGTAATAGATAAATATACATACTGCTAACACAACGACACCGTGAATAAATACAAACGGAAATAAGAAATGTTTCATCCAATTTCAATAACCTGCCGACAGGAAGCGCGTTAGGTTAGAAATGTAAACAAACGGGCCCGGCCCGGCTCACACCGGAAAGAAAAACAATTACTGAAATATATCAGAATATAACACATTATTTTATTGAGAACTATTTACTATATCTAGTACTGTAATTAATAATGGGTCAGAATAATTGTTATCTCAATCAATAAAATTTTAGTAGTCCAAAACTTTAAGATGGGGGGGGGGTCACCAGGGCATATTTGCATGTATCTCGTATAATAAAGGTCTCTTGAATACAATTTTTGGTATTTAAACTTCCAGTAATGTGATTTATTATGTAGCAGAGTATAGTTTACGTGACAAGAGTAGAAGTGGCGGTTTGCTAAAAACTGAAAAATGCAAATATTTCGGTTAATATTCAAGATAGAGAATAAACGTATATAACAATATTTATAGTAAAGTTCATTTGCAATAAGATTGGTTATATAATATTTTTCGATCCGATGCATAATAACGGAGATATTTGGAATTTTCGAAAATCCCCCGCTTTAAACACACCCTCCCTCTGGTCCGATTTCAGCCATTAACGAACTTGATCTGTCTTTTTACATAAAACGGTTAAATATCAAGTTTCGTAACGATTAAACAAAAATTGCGACTGCTAGAGCGGTAACAGACAAATATATATATATATATATATATATATATATATATATATATATATATATATATATATATATAGATATATATATATACAGTTTTGAACGGACCTCATTTTCGTCATCTACTAGGTAGGATCGATGGACATTTGAAGAAAAATTTCGAAAATTCCGTCATGAGTACAACCTCAATAGCTGATTTCCCTCAAGGGAAATCTGCTAAAAAGACTTCTCGTCTAATCTTTCAGCTGCAGTCTCTGCTCTTTTCACTAAAGATTCAATTTTTTCTATTAATGCAGGGTTAAGATCATTTTGTTCATTTGTTTATTTATTTATTTGTTATATAGTACATAGGCACCGAACTCCAGAGAGTTATTTGTGCCTAGGTGGTCTAGGTTCTATTTTCATTTTCTTTCCTGTTGTTCGATAGTCCATTTCTTAAGATAAATCATCCACTTCTCAGCCCTCCGTCATCCTCGCTTCTGTTGGATCTCTCCTAGTTTTCTTTATCCCCAATTCTGTGACAAATAACAAAAAACACAGCAGTATTTGGTTATAATCAATTTGATATATAAAAAGTCCGTCACGCAGGGGCTGCGTAAACTAAGCAGATTCCCCGCGTGAAGTTATACAATAAAGAAATCTCCATACGTAAGCCGAACAGTTACGTCAAAGGGCCAAACTACTTTTTGGCGGGAATCTCGAAACGTTCGTTATCGGCCCAAATTTAATAAAAATCCAAATATCTCGGTTAATATGCAAAATAGAGTATAAATGTATATAACAATATTTATAGTAAATTCAATTTGCAATAAGATTAATTGTATACATTTTTTCGATTCGACGAATAGTAACGGAAATATTTCACATTTTAGAAAACCCTCCCCTCTAAACCCCCCCTCCCACTGGTTTGATTTCAGCCATTAACGAACTTGATCTTTCATTTTACATAAAACGACTAAATATTGAGTTTGGTAATGATCAAACAAAAATTGCGACCGCTAGAGCGGTAACAGATATATATATATATATATATATATATATATATATATATATATATATATATATATATATAGATATATATATATACAGTTTTGAACGGACCTCATTTTCGTCATCTACTAGGTAGGATCGATGGACATTTGAAGAAAAACTTCGAAAATTCCGTCATGAGTACAACCTCAATAGCTGATTTCCCCTAAGGGAAATCTGCTAATACTTAACTCACTGCCTTGTGTGCCCATATGTTGAAGTCCTATATTATCATATTTTTTTATTTAAACCAGCAATTACTAAAAATTTTAAGAGTTTTTTTTATAGAGTTGCTATCATCCCCTAGTATTTCGGATAGTACTTCTGATATACCAAGGGACTTTCTGATGTCCTCATAACTTCTACACTCAGTAAGTATGTGTGCCACTGTCAGTTCTACTCCACAAGCAGTGCAGGTTGGAGGTTCTTCCTTTTTCATCAGGTGAAGGTGTGTTAGCCTTGTGTGGCCAATTCTAAGGCGGCATATTAACACTTCATCCCTCCTTTTAGTGCTTGTTGAAGTAATCCAGGGATTGATACTACTTTTTATAGTGCGGAGTTTATTATCACGCAACTTATGCCATTCCCATGCCCATTGATCAAGAACCAGTTTTTTTGCATTATTGATGGCGTCAGCGACTGAAACTTCTGTCTTAGTGTGCCCTCACTGATGGCTTTTGCGGCTAAGGCGTTTGCTTTTATGTTCCCTTCTATGCCACAATGCCCTGCTATCCACAGAAATTCTACATTAATATTACTTTTGTACAATTCTTCTAACATCTGTTGAATTTCTTTACATATCGGATTTTTATTGTACATTTTTTCAATTGATTTTAAGCTGCTGTAAGAGTCAGAACAAATCAAAGCATTCTTTTGCTCCATTAACAATAAGTTGAGGGCTGCTTTTATTGCTGTAAGCTCCGCAGTAAACACACTACTTACTGAGGGAAGGGAGTACATCAGAGAGAGATCCTTGGTATATACAGCTGAACCAACTCCTCCGTCAGTTTTTGATCCATCTGTGTACAAAAGGAAATCTGGGGACGATTCGCAAGACTCTATTTTTCTGAATTCATTAGTAAAAATAAATTGGTAGGTTACACTTTTCTTATGTTTTTTTAATTCCCAATTTACATTTGGCGGAAATAATAGCCATGGTTCAACTTGATAGTTTTTATCAAGAACAACTTCTATATTGTCCATCCCATACTTCCTGATTGTTTCTTTAATAGGATGATTGTAATCGTTATTATTTAGGAATATACCTCTGGCTGGGTGGTTAATTTGTGCCGACACTTTAAAATAATATGCTATGCATAACCAATCTCGCCTGTAATTTAAAGGCGCTTCACCAATATCAGCACACAAGCTTATTACTGGGCTGGATCTGAATGCACCAGATATCATTCTCAAACCACTGTAATGCACAGAATCAATCATTCGCAAAACCCGTGGTTGAGCTGTAGAATAAATGATGCATCCATAATCCAAAAGTGATCTTACCAGACTTTTATAGAGCTTTAGAAGGGATAGTCGATCTGCTCCCCATTCCATGCTCGATATTGTTCTCAGTATATTTAATGATCCATTGCACTTATTTTTAATGTATTTTAAGTGAGGAATCCATGTTAGGCGTTGGTCAAAGATCATACCTAAAAATTTGACATCCTTTTGAGTTGAAATTTGGTAATTATTAATCATTAAGACTGGGACACTCAAGTTCTTTGATTTATTGAACAATATTGCTTTAGTTTTATTTAAGGACATCGTAAAGCCCATGTCATTAAACCACTTACTAGTTACATCCAGTGATGCTTGCAT
The DNA here is from genome assembly GCA_019009955.1 of Riptortus pedestris. Classification (NCBI taxonomy): domain Eukaryota; kingdom Metazoa; phylum Arthropoda; class Insecta; order Hemiptera; family Alydidae; genus Riptortus; species Riptortus pedestris. Next base: position 46,952,929 of record CM032231.1, on the reverse strand, counting down.
GTCATTTTTCGCATCGTCGGCGTTATTTGCTACAGTGTATAACGCTATATCGTCAGCATATAACAATATCTTAACTTGTTGGCAAAAAAGTTTAGGGAGTTCATTAATACCTATTAGAAACAGAAGTGGACTGAGTACGCTACCTTGAGGTACTCCATTCTCAATGTAATGGACATCTGATAAACTATTACCAATGCGAACTCTAAAATACCTCTTCTCAAGAAAATGTTTTATAAAATACAACATATTTCCACCTAAACCGTAGTTAATAAGGTAGTCAAGAATGGGCCGACGCCATATTTTATCAAAGGCGCTAGTTAGGTCTATAAATACAGCTAAGACAACTTTTTTTCTATGGAATGCTTGTAAGATGTCATGCTGCAAAATAAAATGATTATCAAGAGTTCCTCGTCCACATCGGAAACCATTTTGTAAAGGACTTATATAATTACCAACATCCAAATACCAGTTAAGGCGATTTACGACCATTTTTTCAAATATTTTGCACATATTACACGTTAAAGAAATTGGTCTGTAACTGCTACATCTATCTGGAGGTTTTCCTGGTTTAAGAATTGGAATTACAATGGATTGTTGCCATAATAAAGGGAATTTTCGTTTTGAATAAATGAAATTAAAAAATTTTAAGAGTATTATTTTGTTGTTTTTTGACAAATGTTTCAGCATACTTGGAGTAATTTCGTCAGGACCTAGGGCTTTTTCTTTTTGATTGTCAAGAGCGTTGGAAAATTCAGTGTAAGAAAATGAAACATTCATGCTAGAATGTGTGTTCTCTGAAATACTCATGGGAATTTCCTCTCCTTGCTGTTTCTTTATTTCCTTGAAGGATTCTGAGTAAGCCTCAGTAGAAGAAATGTAACTAAAGTATTTCCCAAAGGAATCACATATTTCTTTTTGATCAACAATAGTCTGATTTAAATTTCTAATTGTGGAAATCGGATTAATTCTTCCACGACCCTTGATTTTTCTAATTTTATCCCAGACCTCAGACGGAGGAGTGTTACAATTGATTGAAGTAACGAAATCATGCCAACATTTCCTTTTTTTGTCTCGAATAATGCGTCTTACTTTACTACGGATTGGTGAGTGTAATTTGAAGTTCACGGAATTTGGTCTTAACTTAAACACCCGTAAGTACCTTTTTCTTTCTTTAATAGCTTGTCGACATTCTTCGTCCCACCAAGGAACCGGGATTTTTTTAGGCATTACGATAGTTTGCGGTATTGCTAGCTTTGCAGCTTTCATTATTGCATTATTAATTTTTTTTAAGGTGCTATCTACATCAGAGTCATTGGTTAATACTGCTAAAGTCTACTTTTTCCTCAAATAAACTCCAGTCAGCATCTTTAATTTTCCAATTTATTTTTCTGGGTAAAACTTCATCTTTAATAGTAAGTCTTATACTAATTGGATAATGATCACTGCCGTGAGTGTCATCTTCAACCGTCCATTTTAAATCAGGAGATAATTGTGGTGAACATATTGAAAGATCGATACTAGTCATCTCACCGGTTGATGAACTAATGAACGTTTTAGAACTATTGTTTAGGATATTCAGGAAATCTACGTTCAGAAAAGTTTCAACTTCCCTACCTTTCAAATCAGTGAAGCTATTACCCCATAATTGGCTATGTGAGTTAAAATCTCCTAATAATAAAAGTGGCCTTGGTAATTGGGACACTATGTTGCTGAGGTCGTTTGCCGAGAAGCTGAGAGATGGTGGCAGGTAGAGACAGCATATTGTTACAACTCTGGGTTTGAGCACTTTTATAGCTACAGCTTGTATAAAACTTTGTAATCAAATTAATTCGAACGGGATATTCTCATGAACTATTATGCAAACTCCTCCACATGCTATTAGCCCACCGGTATAGTCTTGCCTAATTATGTTATAAAAAGGAATTTGAAATTTGTGGGATGGTTTTAAATGTGTTTCTTGCAAGCATATCACCTGATAACTTAAATTTCGTAATAACAGAACTAAATCATTTTTTCTTTTAAGAACAGAATTAACATTCCGTTCATTTGTTTGATAATCGACATGATTTAATTCATGTGGGCCTAAAGGGAAACGCGGGGGTCTTGGTCTATCCCATGATACTGTATTTTGAGAAACTCTCGGTGGGGGTGGGGGTCGCGAATTGAAAATTTGTGCGTTACGTTGATGAACTTCATTTAATCTACGAATTTGCGAAGAAGTGGGACCTTGAGGTCGGGGATTATTTTGTTGTCGAGGGAAGTTATAATTTTGAGATTCGTCATGTGGACGTTCATAATATTGGGGTCTCGGATTAAAAGGTTTTGGGGGTCGAGGGGGATTATTGTCGAAATTTTTCTTTTTATTGTTATATAATTGTTCTAATACGAATTGACATCTCGTATTAAGTATTCTTCTGAAGCTTGTTAGGTCTTGGGGATCTGATGTCATAATGTGGTTTGTTAGTTGCCAGGAAGACAATTATATAAGTGATAGATAATATCTTTGTCTACTTGTGCCATGTGCTGTTGCACTAAGTTTTCATTTAAATTATTTAAAATTAAACGTGTATTAATTAGATTTTTAAGGTTTTCTGCTCACGTTAGAAGATCTGAGGGGTTTTCTTTTGGGCTTAATTTTAATTCATATATTTCAGATTTCAGGCTCTCTACTGTCCTATTATTTGAGAATTGTTCATTGAAGGCTTGTAACAATCCTGGGACTGTGTTAATATTAGGATGAGCTAGCGCATATTCTAATGCAGCTCCTACAAGTCTACTTCTTACTTTTTGGTACAATAAAGTGTGATTAGCATCGTTTTCAACTATCCTATCGTTACATACTAATGAAAAAGCAGCAGCAACGCTGGTTGTAAAATGCAAAAGATGTTTAGGATTCCCATCGTATGTGGGGATGTGGTCATAGTCTTCCTTCCTGAGAGGTCGACTGATTCGTTGGATTTGTTGTTGGGCCATGATGGAAGGTTTTTAAGATGAATGAAGAGATGATAACTTAAATCTATACCTGGAGATTTTGGTCTTCAGGGAGTCCAGTTCTGCTTGTCGGTCCTTCTTGTCGATGAAGAGCTAAGGGATGGTCTTGCTTTGAGCGTCCTCAAGCCGGAGATGAACTGCGCCACACCTGGAGTCTTTACGTCCAATTGGTGTCTTCTTCTTGAAATAACGAAGAAGTCGAAGTGCAATAAGATATTGCAAATATCGCAATGAAGTGCTTTAAGCAATGTATCGTACGAGCGACGAAGAGCAATTCAAACTACCGTAAGCAAGTCCCGTCTTCGGGCGCCAGTTATATAACTCGAAAGCCGGTTAGAGTTTTTAAAAAAGGCTTTTATTGAATTATACACGAATTTATAGTTACAGTATAATAATACTTTACAACATCGACTATGAGGCACTAAAAGGTCAGGGCAATGACCCGTGATACAAGACTGACGGACTGAGACTGACTTGGGAGGGGATAGGAGGTCCTATATATACTCCTGGACAAGGGCATTGAGATAAGGAGAAGGAAATAAGGTAATTCATGATATAACTCAGGTTGCGACTAAGGGTCTTACTCACTAAATAAATTCTTACTCGTCACTAAATAAATCGATATTGTCCAGCTGAGAATCGAACATACGACTCCTAGGGTCACCGAGTGAGATTAAGACGAACGCTTGGATTAATTAACTATTTTGGATTAAGTTGGGCACCCAAAAGATAATTAAAACAGCTATGAATTCATGTTCAGTCGTCCAGTAAATGCCACGTTTTTTCAGATTTCCCTTAAGGGAAATCAGCTATTGAGGTTGTACTCATGGCGCGATTTTAGAAAAATGTCTTCAAATGACCATTGATCCTACCAAGGAGATGACGAAAATGAGGTCCGTTCACAATATCCGCTCTAGAGGTAGGAATTTTTATTTGATTGTTACCAAACTCGATATTTAATGGTTTTATGTAAAAATAAAGATAAAGTTCGTAAATGACTGAAATCGGATCCGTGGGAGGAATGGTTTAGAGGGGGATTTTCGAAAATTTGAAATATCTCCGATCGAAAAATTGCATAGAACTAATATTATTATTATTTATTTATTAACGTCCACTTTTTGCAATCGGGACGGGTTATCTACAGGTTACCACCCTTTTCTAGCCAGGGTGGGATTTTAGGACGTTATTTAATGAATTTCGTCACTAAATAATTTCCTTTGCCCAGGCGAGAATCGAACTCGAACTGATTTTATTGCAAATTAAATGTACTATAAATATTGTTTTATATATATATAAATTTATTCTCTATCCTGAATATTAATCGAGATATTTCCATTTTTCAGTTTTCAGTCTTCAGCAAACCACCACTTCTACTCATGATTCATAAACAATACTCTGTTATGTGATAAACCACATTTACCATAAAATACCTTATATTGTTTTCAAGAGACCTTTATTATACGAGATACATGCAAATCTGTTTTTTGACCCCCTCCCCCCGTATTAAGTTCCTGGACTACAAAAATTTGATTGATCAAGATAAAAATTATTCTGATTCATTATAAATTACAGTGCTAGATATAGTAAATATTTTTCAAGGAAATTAATATGTTATGTTCTAATATATTTCAGTAATTGTTATTCTTTCTGGTAAAAGGTTGGCACACCTGTTTGTTTAGATTTCAGAGGTTATTATCGTTTGCATTCATTCCCTCAATATTTACGGTGGTGTTCTGTTACCAGTATGTAGATTTATATATTGTTAAACTTCAGAAGGAAAATCTGCTTAGTTAACGCAGCACCTGCGTAACGGACTTTTATAGGTCTCACTGACAGGCTCACTTTTTATTTGTAAATATTGGAGACTTCTTCATAATAGCTCATTCTTTGCTGAGAATAGGGCTTCAGTCAGGTTGAAGTGCTAACTGGCCTTAAGCACTTGATGAGCAATTTTCCGCCGGAGGTCCACCATTATCCGTTGACATTGACTGTAGAGAGCGCGCAAGTAGTACAAGTATTATTAGTACAATATAGACTTGATTCCCTACAATAGGGCTAGTTAGAGCGAGGCGTCACCACTCGCCTGGAACAAACATGGCTATTGTTGGAGTATTGCAGAGGCATTTACATTTCCTGCATTGTGGTTGCCACTTGGACACGCTCCTCCTCAGATCTAATGCCGCCGAGATGAAGCCTGTAATCACGCTTTGGTCTGATGGAGGGTGTTCCTGGATAAGAGTTGCAGGACGGGACGAACAAGGACTTTGAAATCATTAATTTTCCGCTCCATACTAAGACAATTGGTGAAGGAACTGTTAGAAGATTCGAACTTCAGCGACCATGTGACTCATAAAAGGCTAATACTTGTTCTGGAATCCAATAGTTTTTTCAAATGACATCGAATGATTGAATTCTTCAGTTTTCTCAAATTTTTGGATAAAAATCACCCTTGTGATGCACTTTAGCTAAACCAGGGGTGAGCAACCTTTTTAATAAACGGGCCAATTTAAATTTTAAATTTTTTTAATGGGCCGCACATAAAGTAACATTTATTAATATATTAAAAAACTTTTTTTTACAATAAACATTAGAATAGAAAAAATATAAAAATTAAAAAAAGTAAAGGCATATAAATGTTAATGCAAAATAAAAACAAACGAACAGAAAAACAAATTTGCTTGAAATTTTTAAGCAGACATTTGGCACTGTTTTTTCGGTACAAGCTAATCAATATCAACCGGAATTGATGAAGTAGCTACACGTATGCAGCTTTCTAATCGTGCATCATTCAGTCTTCATAGGTGGTCATTTTTGATTAATTTCACGGTTGAAAATACTTGTTCGCAAACACACGTACTTCCGAACAGAGACATCATTTGTTTTACATTTTTCGTCAAAAGTGGAAATTTCCCAGGGCTCACATACGATTTATAAAAATTTTGATGTTCATATTGAATGTTTGAACAAGTCGCCGACAAGTGATTAACTCTTCACAAAAAATTGTTTCGGTTTGGTATGTGCTACCATTAAATTATAATTAATTTTTTACAATATATTGATGGGATAAAATAAATTCAATTTTAGAAATGCTTGGCGGGCCGCATGAATATGTTGAAAGGGCCGCGTGTTGCTCATCGCTGAGCTAAACCATATTTTGATGGTAACCAATGAAACAGAGACACAACAGACTATTGACAGGGACATATTGCCTATTTGGGAGTTTTTCCATGACAACCTAAACAAACACAATCTGCAAGTCTTCGGTGAATTGAGATAATAAATATAAGTGCAAACACAATGTTCTTTTTTTTTTTTAATATTCCTCTGGAGTTAAAAGAAAAACTAATCAAAAAGTGCTGTATAAATTAATTTACTGCATTTGGTGTGGCACACTTCTTATGTCATCTCACATTTTATTCTCTATTTCCTAAACCTATGTATGCAGGACATGAAATTTAAGCTTGTCATGAGATAATCGATTCTAATAAAAATAAAGCAGGAGTGCGGGTTAACCGAAAGCTGAAAAATAAAATACCAAATAACTAAAGGTCGTATTAATTAATGGCTGAAATCGGGCTACGTATAGGAGTGGATGAGAGATGAGGGGGGGGGGAAGGATTTGGAAGTTCAAAATATCGCCTTTATTATGCATTGGGAAGAAAAATGTTATAGAACCAACCGTGTCAAACTATTCATATTCTACAATTGTTGTTTTATACAATTTTTGAAGCTCAAATATTTTTCGAGTTTTCGTACTTTCTTGTTGTCAGCGTTGCGAAAGGAGAAGTGGGGGTTTACCACTGCTACTTATCGAAGTTTGCCTTAGCAATAGAGGATAAATGGAGAGATGAAATTATTAGCAAGTCATTCCAATAGGTGAGAAATCTGCTTAGTTTGGTTAAATTTTGCGTGCCGGAATTTTGTATTTTACTAATTCTATACTCATCCTGGTCCATTTACAATTATTAAGAAACATTATGCATAGTTTTACGGGGAGTATTGCTAAAGTGACAACAGTAGGAGTGGGCGTTTAAGACTAAAAAATTCACTTAAATCCGGTAATTTTATAGTTAGAGAAACATTTATAGAACAACTCAAGAATATTAGATTTTTAACAAGACTGGGTATATAACATTTATAGATTCAACTCATTTAATAACGGAGAAAAATCGAATTTTTATTGTACACTTTTTATAAACCCAAACTCCTCCTGGTCATAACACACTAAATAACCTTATCTTTACTATTACAGGAAAAGTAAATATATCCTGAAAAATATCGAATTTGGTAGCGATAAAACAAAAGTTACGGCCGCTAGAGCGTTATCAGACAAATACGCACACGCTCCAACAACCAACCATGCTCGCCCCACTTGGACGAAATAAGATATGAGGTGTTATTCGTATTCCAAATATCTCTGTCAATAAGAGCAGGAACCAAAAATGTTATAAAACCGATCTCGTTTAATATGTAGTGTTCCACAATTGTGGTTCTATGCATTTTTTATTCTTAACAGGAACATTAAGCCAGTTTTTTTTTCACCCTTCAGCCAAACTCTACATATGCCGATTTGATTTTTAATTTGAATAACACTAAACTAAACTCCTTAAATTTCAATTCCTATTTAAATGGGCTTCTTATTTCAGAAGAATTGAACTGAAATCACAAGCGTGCTCATTCTGCGTCGTACATCTTTTCTGTCAGCTTTTATACAGAAGAGACCGGCGATATTTGAGTTGCGAACTTGGCTCTTCTAGCTCACCTTCAAAGCAAAGGTTAAATTTACAAAAATGTAGGGTTTTTTTATTATTATCATTAAATAGTTAAAATATATTTTTAAAACTTTCATTTTGTGTGTAGAGTTTGATATTCAAAATATTATTACTTGTTTTATGAGTAGTTTATAAGAAAGATAACATCTTTTTTGAGTAATAAATACAGGAGTCCACTAGCGTAAGAGGAAAGTATGAGGAGTATGCATCATTTTAAAATAATTAATTTAACAGACATTACAAAACTAATTTGGCATCCGTTATGAATTAAATAAAACTAAAGATTTTTAATTTTCAAAGAATTTAATCAGTTTACAATAAGAAGTTGGGCGGGCCACATACCTCAGGCAAAAGGCACTAATATCAATGCAACCTCCTCTCAGAGTGGACATATAGATTTAGGTGATTATTATAATTTGGTTATCAATCCAAAGATGCCATTTTAAACAATTGAATAATATACCGTAACAATCGGATAATATTTTAACATACAAAAACATCTTTTTTTTTTTTTTTTTTTTTTTTTTTTTTTTTTTAAAATAATTCATTTTTATACAAATTTGTGTTTCCTTTATGAATCATTCAAGATTGTATATATATATATATATAGCATGTTGTGCGTGTGTGTTATTAATAAGGTAGTTGTCGGATTAAGTTGTTGTGACTTTGGAGATTAAAAACAAGTTATATGTACATTAATCATGCTTTACGTAATGTTAATTATATGTTTCCTTGTTCATATTAGGACTGACGAAAGTAGACTTTCCAATAAAGAGATTTAAGCGGAATTTCTAACATATTCTTTACCTAAATATATATTATGTAATTCACTTTCAATAACTTTCCAAATTAGATGGCTTTAGGAACCAGGACAAAAGGGCTCTTTGATCAATATAACTTGAATAACAGTTTTTGGTTCGCAGTTTTTTTTTCTTTCGCTCGATACCTGATTTTATTTAAGCTGGAATGTCTGCAAAGAAGTGGAAATGCCCCATTTAAATAATAGTTACCCTTAGGCAACGTAGTTATTTACACAGCATTCTAAATTGTTAAAATAATGTTAAAGGGAGCTCCAACAAAGTTATTATAACACTGTCGTCTTTATTTGTAAACAGTATATCGTCTGTTTATGAAATAAATGAAAGAAGAGACAGAGCAAGGACACAGAGCTACAAGTTTTTGCGACATTTTTTCCTCCAAGCTAGAGACAGTACAAGTGGGCTAGGGCGCCACCAAACGGCCTCCCGTAGCTCTTTCCAGCAGTAAACACTTTGACCAAAACTCAGATTAATGTGTTTACACAGCCTACAAAATATAGGCACGTGTCTACAAACTATAGTTCTTATAACTAACGGGACCACTGCCACCGAATCCAGGCTCTGGGTTGTTTAGGTAAAGGATATTCTCAGTTGTCAGCTAGAGGTGTACATAGAAGTGCATAGAGATACTAGATTTAAGACAGTATACAATAATCAGAAAACTCAGGTTACCTCGACATTAAGTTAAGAGTGTCCACGATCAACTACGCAAATTGTATACCTCTAGCATATATATTAACATTATATTGTACTAAATAGGATGGACCTGAATTACTATTCATGACAGATTCTGGGCTCAAAGAATAAGTTGTATTAAAAAAAAAAAAATCAATCTAGTATCGCAGTTAATCATTTTTTCAAGTCATTTTTTAGCCACTTTGTGCAGTTAATTCCCAGAAGGAATATTTTCAAATAATGTTGTTGAAAATGAAATAGACAGCTAAATGTAATGAACTATTCGGTTTTCCATTTTAATCGTATTTTAATAACATTTTAAAAACTACTTGTTTCTAGTATCCAACGGACTACATTTTTCGTCATATAAAAGGAACCGTTTTTCGATGTAGATATCCCATATAAGAGATGAATATTGCTTATTATATGGTCATACATAACTTTTAATAATGTTTTTAAAAGATCGTCTTCAGAACGTGAGTCATTTTCTATATTCTGATCAATAGAAGCTTAGACAGGAACGCTTTAGCAGATTCCTCTAAAGGGTAAGACAGTTACTGAGGTGATACTCGAGACGCGATTTTCACGATCTTTGTACAAGTCTTAGTAATGTCCCATGTGACGCTTTTACCCTAGCCAATCATATATTTCATTTCGATCAGGCATCAGTTCTTTAATTTTTTCTTCTTCTTTGGTCTAAGGCCAATCCAGACGCTTTGTGTTGCCGCATTCTAAACTTACTACATCTCCTAGTTCGATTTTCTTGTCTTGAGTCTTATCTTTTACTTATGTGTTAGCTGTCCAAGGAATTCTTTTTGGAAACATTGTTCTAGATTTTTTCTACGAGTCTGGACATATTCGAGTCATCTAAATAAACTTATTTCATCTGTTCTATGGATATGAGGCAATCCCATTTCTCTTATGTCTTTCAGAGGTTCGAGTTCTGATTTTCCGTCGAAAAGGTAACTAAAGATCAAAGTCGTTAAAGACCTCGTTAATGAGTGAGGCATAGTAGATGAGGTAAAACGTACAATCAAGATTATTTCCGTAATTAGTAACCATCGAAAAATGTTTATATGTCTAATCTCGTCAATAATGTAATAAACAACATCTGTGGTTCGATAAAAGGTTTTTTTTCTGACACAACTATTTATTCAGTGTTAAGCATTTTAGCAGATAATTGTACATAACCACTCTTAACGCGAATTAAATTACCTATAAATGTTGTCATATAACTTATTTTCTATATTATAAATATTAACCATGATATTTGGATTTTTTAGATTTCATCCTTTAGTAAACTCCCACTCTTCGTGACATATTAACAATAAACTATTATATAAAAAAACACTTTATTATAAGCTTAAACACCAAATATTTGTTTCATTAAACTTTTCCTTGGGGTAACAGGTAAATTCGTTGTGTGATGTCGCCATCAATTTAATTTTACATTCTAAGTAGAAAATGTTTATCTGATCTGTACCATACTTGATATATAACCTTTTTTGTCAACACCAAAGGTCATATTTGTTATTGGCTGAAATCGGACATTGATTTGTGGGGGTCCAAAATTCAAAATATATTCTTTATTTTACTCTTCGGTTTCTTACATAGAAATAGAGAATATGTTGTAAGATGAGGTCAAAAGTAAGCTATACTAGCACTTATGAATTCTACTTAGTTTACCCAGTCTCTGGGTGGCGGACTTTTTTGGATTGAGTGCTGTAGCAAAATCTGTTACTTCGAAAACAGAATCTCTCAATGGATACTCGGGTAAAGTAGCCTTAATAGTTTCATGTGGTTTGGATTTTTGGCGTTTACACACAATGCACTTGGAGATAACACACTGCGTATTGCCTCTTCCTCTCCATTTGTTCAAGAGTATCTCAACCCCTGCATCTGATACTTCTTGTGTTGACTGAATTTCAAAAATATTACTGTTAAGTGATGTGGATGTAGCACAATTGGGTATCTGAAGCAATAGTTTTCATCTTCTTTAAGGATAACTTGGCCTTTAGCTTTATTAGCCCAAACTCATCGATAAATGGGTCTAATGAAGATCAGTTCATTATCAGTTCATCTTGAACCCCTTTAATAGATTCTTCTTGAATTAATTTCAATAACTTCTATTCTACATTTTCAATTTCCTTAACACTGAGGTCACTAGTCAAAAGGAGGGAGAATCAGGGGTTTTCTCAAATTAGGGGTTCGTAAAAAATCTATATCCCCCGTCTTGTTTTCAAGGTACCTTTATTATACGAGATACGTACAAATATGTTTTGGTGACCCCCCCCCTCCCCGCACTTCTTAAGTTCTTGGACTACTAAAATTTGATTGATTGAGATAAACATTATTCTGATTCACAGTAAATTACAGTACTCTAGATATAGTAAATAGTTTTCAATAAACTTAATGTGATGTATTCTGATATATTTCAGTAATTGATTTTCTTTCCAGTGAAAGGTTGGCAGACCTGTTTTTTTTTTTTTTGATTTCAGACGTTTCCTGTCGGAAAATTATTAAAATTTGTTAAAAAATTTCTTATTATCGTTTGCATTTAATCACTTAATATTCACGTTGGTGTTGTGTTACCAGTATGTAGATTTATCTATTGTTAAACTTCACGTGGGAAATCTGCTAAGTTTACGCAGCCCCTGCGTGGTGGACGTTTTTATATTGTTTGATTCCCATCTTTGATTGTGGAATTCCTAGAAATTAGTATAGTATAATTGTCATATGCGGTAGATCTTGAATTCTTAAATTCTAGATTTTATCTCTTGATCATTGGGAAAATAACATTACCTACTATTTCTTTTGTCCGTTGTTTTGTCTGTTAACGCTCAAGCGGTCGCAATTTTTGTTTGATCACGATTTTTGTTACGAAATTCGATAATTAACCGTTGTATGTAAAAAGACAGATCAAGTTCGTTAATGGCTAAAATCGGACAAGAGGGAGGGGGGGGGGTTAGAAGGGGGATTTTCGACAATTCAAAATATTTCCGTTATTATGCATCGGATCGAAAAATTGTATAGAACCAATTTTATTGCAAATTACATTTACTATAAATAGTGTTATATAGGTTTATTCTCTATCTTGAATATTAACCAAGATATTTACATTTTTGTGAAGTCTGTGGTCGGGTATTGTTCGGATTAGGTTGGCCGTTTCCGTAAGTACTCGGCTCAGCTGGAAGCTTCGTCTAACCTTAACTCTCCTTTCTAACCTTAACTTACTTTCCTTACTTTTTGAGATTTATGCAAATACGTTCTGTTCATCCGCCCCCCCCCCTTCTTTAGTTCTTGGACTACTAAAATTTGAGTTATTAAAATATAAATTATTCTTTCAATTCAGAAGCCGTTTCAGTTGGGAATTTATTTTAAGTAACTGAAAGATTTCTCATTACCGTTTGTATTTAATCAGGGTGGTGTTGTGTTAACAGTATGCAGAGTTCTCTTTTGTAAAACTTCACATGGGAAATCTGCTTAGTTACGCAGCCCCTGCGTGACGGACTTTCTTTACATTGTACAAGTATATTTTGATTTCAGCCAATCTCTTATGGTAGTCCTGAAATGATGATTTGACCAAAATATGTTTAGGAAGCAATTTCCGTCCGTATTGTTGTAACAATTGGAAGTTTATTATTTATTTTTTTAATACGATTTGGTAACTAGATCTTAGCATTCTTTAGTATCTATATTTGCAGCTTATTTGAAAAAAAAGTTTTAAGTTCTTGGCTTGAAAATGTTTCATGACCTATACTTTACTCCATGTTTAAATGTTTCACTCAACAGTAAATATCTAAAAAGAAGTTCAGAATTTGTACTTTTTATTATAATACATATTAAAACTCACAACTTGGTTGTATTAATAGTAAATTAAAGCAAATATGAGAAAGATATTGTCAATGTTTGTACTATTACTCGAGAATTTGTTTTACAAGTAAAAATTCCTTATAATATTACTATATTCGTAATTGTTTCCTTTTTCCCAAACGCCGAAACTGATTGTTGTGAGATAAATAATTAGATGGATGTGAATATTTAATACTTTATGCCAGATTTTCATGATATATATAAATAATTTATAACAACAACTAAGCAACAACAATATTTGATTATTCGGCACAAAATCTGTATAACATACGTCAGAAATTAAATATTGCTGGGCGGAATAAGCCTCTGGATGTTTCTTTAGAAGCAAATTTTTATTTTGCAGAATGAAAAAAAAAATTGTACAATAACAAACAGGCATTAAAGAATTATTGAGTTTAAGCAAATATGTAACCAGATAGCATGATAGAATCATAGACGTAACTATGTACAATCGGCTAAAGAACAAAATAGTTTTTAATAAAAAAAACTAAAAACAAGTTACGTTTGCTTTATCCGTGTCTGATGATAAAAGGTATAAATAAAATTCATGGATAAAAACTAAAAAAAAAAATAAATCGCAAACTGATTGAGAAGTGTTTTTATTATTTTTTCATTTTGTTTAGGTTAGGTTAGGATAATTGTTTTTTTTTCGGGTGATTAACTACTGGGTTATTACGCCCTGGTTTTGTTTAGTAAGAAGGTTGAGTAAGATATTATTGATTGACCAAAATGTAAAAAATCCTTTGAATGGGATTGACAGTACTATGGTCGTTTTTGCTTATTCTTCCTTATTATATCTAGTATCTTCAGATTGAGAATAGTTCTGGGTCTTCAAAATATAAATACGCACATAAAATATATACTTATTCTGTCTAAGGGAGCTTCCAGCAGGAGAGTAATTTGTTTTTTGTTTGTAATATTTTATTTATGTGATCTGAACATTTCGTATTAATTAGAGATTGATTTTATACAATGACAGCCTTCCGAGGATTTTATCGTATTCCGATTACAATTCTCCTGTTTTAAATAAGTCGGATTTCATCGGAATTCCTCTTCAAACCTCTTGGGAGTTCCTCTGATTTAAACAGGGTTTATATATTTTCTATGTTCCGAATCAACATCTACCCAGAATTATCCTTGGTTTTAATTGAATGCAAAGCATAGTACTGAATAACGTCATGATCTAAAGGCTAAGACTTGTGGTTGCGGACATTGTGTCTTTTCATATTATAATAGCCACCGAAATCCATAAGAGGTTTGATGTATTCAAAAATGTATTTTCTAGGTCCCCTCGCCACCTATGCCCAAGGACCTTACCTTCAAATAATGAAATCGTTGTGCCTTACGATATGTATGCCTAACAATTTTCACCGTTCTATTTTCCATGGCCATGATAAGCCTTTTACATTCACTTACCTCAATAAAAACTTTCACGCTGGTGTTTTTTTATGAGTTCAACTTTTATAGGTAATTATACGACATATCCATTATTCCATGATTTCCAATCTATTATATTCACTTTTGTGAAGCGTCCAATTTCCGCCTTCCTAAAACAGTACGCTCCAATCGAGATAACGTTAGTAAAACATTTTTTTTTGGTATCCAAGCTTATATCCTTATCAATTAAAATACTTCTTTTGCTTTGGAAAGCTTGTTGGAAGTGCTATTCTTCTATGAACTTCAGGTTAGCAATCATTGTCTTCAGTGATGATGCTCCCTGGGTAACAAAACTCCTTCAATGTTTCAGGTGCAATGTTTCCAATTGAAATATGTATATTTCCTTGGCTTTGGGAATTCTCTACTACTAAAACGTTTGTTTTATGCGAATTTATTTTGAACTTAAACTCACCTAGGGCGTCTTTTACGACTTCTATTAATCTCTTCTTCTTCGAATTTTGCTACCATACCAATGTCAGCTCATGCGAGGAATGGGTTTACCTTTAATCTGCATACCTCAGGTTCTTTCTTACATCTTCATTATTACCTCTTCAATGAACATAGCGAACAGATAAGGTGGCAAAGGGCGCATTTCATAATTCTAGCTTTTCATTCACACATTTGTGTACTGTAATTTTTGTAAATATTCCAAATTATCCTTCTCAATTTTTTTCAAAACATTACCTACCTAGAATTATCATATATATAATAGTGTGGTGTAGAAGAATAAAAAGTCCGTCACGCAGGGGCTGCGTAAACTAAGCAGATTGCCCACGTGAAGCTATACAATAGAGAAATCTCTATACGAGAGCCAAACAGTTAGGGCCGAACTAGCTTTTGGCCTGAAACGTTCGTTATCGGCCCACATTTAATACAAATATTGAAGACAGAGAATAAATGTATAGAACAATATTTATAGTAAATTTAATTTGCAATAAGATTGGTTCTATACAATTTTTCGATCCGACGTATGGTAACGGAGATATTTCGAATTTTCAAAAATCCTCCCCTCTAAACCCCCCCCCCCCTCCCACTGGTCCGATTTCAGCCGTTAACGAACTTGATCTTTCTTTTTACATAAAACGACTAAATATCGAGTTTGGTAACGATTAAATAATAATTGCGACCGCTAGAGCGGTAACAGACAAATATATATATATATATATATATATATATATATATATATATATATATATATATATATATATATATATATATATATATATATATATATACATACAGTTTTGAACGGACCTCATTTTCGTCATCTCCTGGGTAGGATCGATGGACATTTGAAGAAAATTTCGAAAATCGCGGCATGAGTACAACCTCAATAGCTGATTTCCCTTAAGGGCTGCTAAAATAGCATTATATGCAATTTAATAGCATATCGTATATGTGTATTTCGACTACCAGAAATCCTAAGTAGTTGGGGTAGTACTCTCATGTAGAGGAGTACTAGGTGCGTTCAAGTGCCCATTCATCTAGTGTTAGTCAACAAGTGAAGCGGAGTAAGAGAGTGTTCTATTGGCTGAGAGGAAGAATGGGCGTGTCTAAGTGGGCGTGGCCACACCCTATTGGCCGGGGTGAATCTGAGAGTGCCGTCAGACCGTTAGGGATGGTCGGAGGGACCGGAGCCAAGTCTACCCCTTTCTCTATCGACGATATCCTCAGGGATACGCCACCGCCGGGCAGGGACTCGCCGATAGAACCACCTGACATCGCCATCGACATGACCAAAGGCACCACGCTACATCACTACTACCCCATCACTACAGGTCAGTTTTAATTCATTCCGTATTTTGAAAGAAAATGTGTTGACGTTGAGTAATATTAGGATAGCTCCCTTAATGGAAATTGCCTATTGAGGTTCATGACACGATTTTGGAAACATTTCTTCAAATGTCCATTGATCCTACTTAGTTAATGACGAAATAAGGTGCCTTCAGCATTACGCATTTACAAAATTGTAACGCGTCTGTACATTGCTTTTTTTCTCGAAATTTCAATGTAATTTTTCGTTTAGCTATATGCACTATATCTGCAATTTATGGCTTTGGTGTCTGTTTATTTGTTTGTTTGCTACCTTTTCACACATAAACGGCTGGACCGAATTTTATGAAACATGGTACGCGTATTACTATCAACCTAACTTAGACTATAGGCTATACTACATAACATACTTTGGGCTATACTAATATTTTCTGAGATGAACAGAAGTGGGGGTTATAAGCGAGGCCTGAAATTAAAAATAAGGATATTTCGTTTGCTATTGGATTTTCGTCAAATATGCAAATAACAAAATTTGTTTATTTTGTTATTTAAAGTAACTTCTGTTGTACAAACTTTTGTACAATATAGTGGTATATTTTATCTTATTTCCTACGATACGTTAACGATATTAAAATGACTATCCATTACTATTAAACGTTACTTGATAATGTCATTACCAATTATTATAACAAAAGACAATATGCGTTTTAACTCAATATGATTTCAGGGGGGGGGGGTTGCTACAATCGCTTTCCCCTCGCCTTGCTTTTACTATATAAATTAAATTATTTTTGGGGTACCACTAGTGATTTATTTTCATTTATTCTTCAAAACTCAAACTATTCTCCTCTAACAACCCTACCCGACTCTTACTATAAAACAATGCGCCTAGGCGAGAAGTGTAGTCGTAAACACTGAAGCCTAAAAAAATGACCATCATCATTGAGCGTCAAATGATTTTCGAGCGAAGCCTAGTACCTATATATATAAAAATTATACTTGTTTGCTACCGCCGAAGAGGTCGCGATTATTTTTTTTATACTTACCAAACTGGATGTATAAGCGTTTCATGGAAAACTAAAGAAGAAGTTTGTTAACGGCTGAATTGGAACCCAAGAGAGAGGAGGGAGAAATCGAAAATTTAAATGTATATATATATATATATATATATATATTCTGGTTGTAGATTATATCGCAAATATTGTTCTATATACTTATTCTCTATCTTGAATAATGTTTGCATTTATTTAATTTTCGGTCATTAGTAAACCCCCACATTTAGTCACAGCACTTTAACAATATGCGAATATATCGTGAATCTTAATTCATGCTTAAAACTAAACATTGTTCTCAAAACATTTTTATTTCATGTAATGCATGCAAATACGTTGTGCGGCGACTTAGTCAATTAAGATTTCATTGTGCGTCCACTTCCACTCGGCAGATAGTTATTTGGAAATGGAGAATATATTGTCACATGAAATCAGTAGCGTCTTATGCCAGTACTGAGGAATCTGCTTAGTTTAAGCAGCTCCCGCGAGACAGACGTTTTTATGGGGCAAACTAAATATTTACCTATGTTTGCTGATACTGGCAAACTTTAATGGTTAATAATACTACAAATGATAGTAAGTGATTAAATTAACATTAAATTGACTTTTATTTTAAAATTGGTGTCTTCACTTACTACGAAGAAAGCCAACATTACTGAAACTGTAATGTAATGATTTTTTTATATTTTACAAAATTCATATGTATTAGCAATTTAAAGCTGAAACTCTTGAATTAAGGAAGTCAGTAACTTATATATATATATATATATATATATATATATATATATATATATATATATATACTCACAATTGGTTACACAATTGTAAATCTATATATGATTATGTATTTATTTTATTTTATATTTCACTTCAAAGTTAATATTTTATTATCTTTTAGAAATTCTTAGAATTAGTTTTATTTTTTTCATTGGTTCGATTTAAATATTTTACCACTAATTTTATTGAAGAAATAATAACAATTCTTTAAAGTAACTGTCATTTGTCATCAATTTGACCAATGTTTTTTAAACAACACAAATAAATACAATACATGAACTAATTATTTTTTAAATAAATGGAATTGGTTATATATTCATTATTCTCTATTGTAAATTTGCTTACTCTTGTACATTTTTAATTTTAAAATAATTTAATCATTTTCTATTTGATTGAAATTGTATTTAATCTATGTGTGCCTGTGTCCCTGCTCTTTCTAAAACGTCCTTAAGTTTATTTCATGTGTCTGAAAACCCTGTATTGTGGCCAAAGATAAAATTGCACTCGAAGATTTAAGGAACTTCTGGTGACTGTATACAAAACAAAGGCCGTCAATTAAACTCATAATTCATCGCCACAATAACTTCAAAAATAAAATTCACATTATTTTTATAAATATAAGACTCAAATCAGAGCAATTAATTTTATCATCGTTTTTAAAGCCATGATTTGATATTTACCTTTACTACGAGGTAGCTGTTCGACTTAGCTCGTGAACAGAAAGCACTGATAAACATTGAAAGTAACAAGAGAAGAACTAAGGAGGTCCCGATGATGCAGTGGATTCCCGATACCTTCTATTTAACCAATTTAAACAAACAACAATTTAAAATATGTTTAAAATAAATTCCTACTTTATATTAGCGTGGACGGATTATCTACAGGTACTACCTTATCCAATCTGGAATGCGACTAATGATTTTATTTAATGAGTTCCTCACTAATTAATTCGTACTTGCTGGCATGGACAGATGGTTTACCAGGTTTCTACCAACCAAGGCTCTAGTATTGCCTAGTGTATTAACCACACATGGCTACTCAGAACTCCCACTCTTTAATGATGACATCAAGAAGAGTTGAAAGAACTCCATTTAGCAAAAGAAACTTTGACAAGAAATGATGAAAGCCCTTTCCCTTATAACCCGCTTATGTTGAAAATGTATAAGCCACTGTATAAATTATGACATTAAACTTAACCTTCTACAATAAGTGCCCTCCGGCAGAAATACCGTGAAATCTTCAACTTGCCAATACAAATTATCTCTTCTTAATATATTTGTTATTTTAGCGACTATTATTTTTGGAGTGCGCTATTGCCGTGTCAAATGGAAACACCTTGCCGTGAACCAAGACAATTTTTTCACCTTGCTAATTCTAGATGCTCACAACACTATTTGTCCTTAAACAAAAATTCACTCATGTGAATATATGTTTGCACGTATGTATATTTTTATGTCTGTTTAATTTGTTGATCCTTTGCTTAGGAATCCATAAATTTGAAATAAATTTTTTTCGTTACGTCACTTATAACTCCTACTTTACGGACGGTCCCACATGGTCAAGAAACTGCATTATACTATTCCTTAAAATATTGAAATACATGTTTTTATTCACGAAAATTTAAAATTTTAGTTGCAATGTTTTTCCAATATATTAAAATATTTTAAGTAGGAAATGTACGGAGTACGGGGGATTGCCTACACTCACTATGTGTAGGCAATCCCTACAAAAGCTCTCGATAATTCACTCCAAGTGCTCAACTGTGGCACTAATTATTTCCTTGGATTAAATGAGGGGCTTATTGTTCCAACTTGAAGACCCTGTTTAGAAGAAGGGTTTCAAATGCTTTAATAAGAGAGTTTCTAGTGTTTCAATGCAAAGACACATTTAACTTCTTTTAAATAAAATTGCAATTAATGTTTTCCGTAGTGAATGCCTTAAGGCGGTAACTATACACATCACCCCCCGCCCCTTAACCCTTCAAGGGTTACTGGTAAGGGAAAAACAGTAATTAACATCATGGGAATTAACTTTTGAAATGATGTACGTTTTTGTCTAACTTTTTCTATTTCCAATTTTGATATTGTACTATATTTTTGTTCATTCCAATGAAAGCATGAGTGGAGAGATATCCACTTGAGATGAGAGTAGTTAGAGAGCCATCCCTCCTTAGCTCATACTATGCATGTGCTTACTAATGATAGCCCTTAGCCAATATGAGTATCATGATTGGCAAGCCCTAGTCATGATGCCTTTTGTTGGATAGTGTGATGCAGAAGACAACTGGAAACCACTGTAACTCCTTGTTGTCCTCTTCAACCTTTTTTTTGATTCCTTTGAGAATATCAGGATTTCAGGTTCTCTGAAACATTTGCCTGGTGTAGCATGTAGATACAGCAAATATATTTTTATAGTTAACTTCATTGTTCAATAGTATCAATCGAGTGGAATGGGGTGATTGCAGTAAAATTCTCTGCCAAAAAGTATAACTCCCTACATAAAAGTTCAGAATTTAATTTCATTGGCATCTCGCAGTAATTTTATATACAAGTGATTTGAATGGGGTTCCGACGTACGGCAACAAAAAAATATATTTTCTATTCCTTAGTCAATATTCAATTAATTTAAAATGAATTTAACTATACAAATTTCATAAATATAATAAAATAAATAGATAATAATAATAAATAAACTGCGGTTGCTAGAGATTTTTATTATAAACGCTGGAACAATACTTATATATTTGCTTAAGTATGTAGTTTTTTTTCTCACTTCCACACTTTTCCACCTGAAGTAAGAGTAGGAGTTTATTTACTACATGGTCAGTGCAACAGTAGAACATATGATGTTTTCGAATTACATTTTTTATTAATCCTCATACACAAACTTAGACATATCCATGGACAGTTGTACACACACACACACGCGCTCCCGGATATATATTTGTATATATATGAACACACTCACACCGGTTACGATGATCTAACCTTCAGGCAAGTTTATAAATAGATAAATTAATCTATGTATATCTAAATGAAATAGAAGTTTACTAAAAGTCTCTTAAAAAATAAAATCCCAATAATATTCAGTAGATATCGGGAAGGTTCACAACTGAATTAAAAAACACACACATTGGATATAATGTTCTGCAAATAGATAATGGTGCCACTACAGCTTTCTGACTAGAAGCAGTAGCTTTTTGATGACTATAAGTGTTTCCTATCTGAAGTGGCGACCGGTGTTCCGACCAGTTCGAGGACTCTTGGAGCTGTTTAAGTGCCTATTTCTAGACAGGAGAACCACTTAGTTCTAGTTGCTTCATTCTAAAAGTAGTCTACAATGATTTTCAAGGCAAGGACGCAATAAATACAAAGCAAGAGAACTATAAAAATATTTATAAGTAAATCAGTATTATTTTTATGTAACTTACTGGTTAAATTTTAAATATAACAATGAAGGTTGTCATCAAATTTAACCAGCACAAAGTAAATCTGTTACACAGGAGCTGAGCAAACTATCTTAGGTGTTGAAATGATTGACATGACGCTATTCTTTCTTTGTTTCTCCCTTAGTTAGGTAACTAATGGTATGTAACAAAGCTTCAAATCAATGATAGACTTGACATATTTTGTGATTAAATGAAGAACTTAAACATTCATGATCTCCTGCAGATCACGATGGGCCACCGTCTTGGTGGGTTGTCAAGTGTTCAGCTTGATGCATTCCTGCCGTTTTGTGATGCCATTAAAAACTAAATGTAAGCACTTCTTTATTCCAGTAGCTTCTCAATTCCCTCATGTCGCTGAGTGAGCACCGGGGAACAGAGAGAAGTCCGCAGAAGAAGCTCGGCAACTGTACAACTAAATAAAAAGTCTTTCCCCCAAGCGCCAAGTAAACTAATTAGATTTCCCAAATTCTGGAATGACACACTGCTAATCTCAGCTCACCATATTCCCTGTTTCTAAATAAAAAAAAAGAGTACGAGTAACTCATTTACTATTTGAGTTAGAAAACATTTATATACAGCAATTGTAGAACATCAATAGCGTAACAAAATTTATTCTATAATGTTTTTCGATCTGACGGAGATATTTTGAATTTTCGAAATATCTTTTCTCTTCTTGGTTCGAATTCAGCCACTAACGAATATGATCTTAAGTTTTGAATGAAACGGATAAATATCAAGTATGTTGTAGATAAAATAAACATTTTCGTCAAAAAATAAATACGAAATTGATGATGTCATTACACAACCTATTTACTTGTACCACACATAATAATGGTCCGTTGAAAACAATATTTGGATTTTAATCTTGGAATAAGACGTTTCACATTGGTACCGTGGAATGAAGGGGTTCATGATATAACTGTTTATTGTTTATATGACATGAGTAGGAGTGAGACTTTACTGAAAGTCGGAAACTATAAATTCCAAATATCTTGGTAATTATTTATGTTACAGAACATATGTGCAGAATAACATTTATAGATCATTCAATTTTCAATAAGATTGGTCGGTCCTATACAATTTTTCGATCCGACATGTAATAACGGAGATATTTCGAATTATCGAAATTCCCCTCTTCTTGGATAGGAGAGCATCCACTCACTGTTTCCGGCCACAGCAACAACCTACACAAAACCTGTTAGCTTCATAATTTCGCAACTTAACGTAATTTGTGCTATTAAAGGAAATCCACAGTTTATGGTTAATAAATGATAATATCATACCATGGTTGTACTCATGACGCGATTTTCGAGAAATTTCCAAATAAATGTCCATCGATCTTACCCAGGAGATGACAAAAATGTATATATATATATATATATATATATATATATATATACATACGTTATCAGACAAATATATATATATATATATATAGATATATATATTTGTCTGTTAACGCTCTAGCGATCGCAATTTTTGTTTGATCGTTACCAAACTCGGTATCTAAACATTATATGTAAAAATGGAGATGAAGATCGTTAACGGCTAAAATCGGACCAGTGGGAGGGAGGGGGGGGGAGAGGTTGAGGGGAAGAATTTTGAAATTCCGTTATTATGCGTCGGATCGAACCAATCTTATTGGAAATGTAGTATTCTATAAACGTTGTTATGTACGTTATTCACTATCTTCATTCTTAACCGAATATTTGCATTTTTTAGTTTTCGGCCTTCAGTAAACCCCCATTCCTACTCTTACTCTACTCCTACATTATTTGAGCATTAAATACCAAATGTTATTCTCATTGAACTTTTACGTTTTGAGATAAATGGAAATCTGTTTGACTGGAAAACCTTTTCCTCTGTGATCATTATTGACCGACCTCCACAAAATACTTACTGTTTGTTAAGCCATATTTTCATGGATTTATTGAACCATCTTATTATCATTTATGCCAATATTTTGTCAAAATTACAAAAGTTCTTTGTAAGAACGATCTTCTTGCAAATTGGCTCATCATCATCAGTATTTAACACCTGGTATTTTCGGGTTTTAATGAATTTATTTTATAAATTTCTGAACTGAGGTTAATTAGTTCAACAATTAATTAGCATTAATTTGTTTTTAATTTATTCTGGACATACATATACACTCTGCAGTTGAACAACTTTTTTACCAGTTTCTATTAAAACCTCTTTTAGATGTGATGTGAAATTAGTAACATACAAATAACCCCTTTCAGAGAAAGCCCTGAAAAGTGTGACTTATTCATTCATTCAGTCCTATTTATACACGCATATATATCTATTAAAACCCCGGAAAGTGTTTTATCCGGAAGGAACATAAACACATACTCTGAGATCAAAAAGCCTTTTGAAGAGCAGAGGGTAAAGGATCTGTTTATAGAATAGCATTTCATGAAGGGGTAGCACTGTGCCCATTAGATCTAGGTGGCAGTGGTAGTACCATTAGCAGCCAGCAGAGCTCGCCTTTGAGGGGGCCTACCTTTCTGTATATTTTAGTTCGGCTCAGAGACCTTTCCTTCCCAGCGGCTTTGACGTGTTTGTTGTCCTAGGGAACACCACATTGCCGCCTCTAGTCTACCACACTCATCCATAGGTTTAGCTCTACAGGGATCATTTCGTTCTTGATTTGAGTAATCGATTAATTCATGCATAAAGAAAGGCCAATAGATCTATTGAATATACTTGATGGAAATATTTCTAACATTGAATCACCTCATTTATTCGAAACAATTTTGACAGATTCTTTCAGTGAGGGGGGGTAGTCGACACAGAGGTTTTTTCACTTAAGTCACATTTTTCCTAATTACACCCAAAACCTCTAAATATTCAATGCAGTTCACAATGAAGTTGTTTGAACTTCACTGCTGTGCTTCTCCAGCAAAAATAAGTTAGTTTACGAAGACAGCAAATGGACTTACTCCTTAAATGTTATTACCATTGAACGAGTAATCTGGGCTAACAGTAGTATGTAACAATAAGAATCTTTCAAAATGGCTTAAGGATGTTTTACAATAAATCCCATTCGATGCTGAAATTATTATGATGTCATCTTTCTATAGCCTGCTGACTAGTATAACTACTAATCCCCAAAATTAATTTCTTATTCTTCAAAATGAATTTAGTATACTATAACTTAATTTGTTAATTTCTTATTTCTCAAAATGAATTTATTATGTATCATTCCATAATTATAGGCTTCCTATTTCTCAAAATTAATTTATTATTATATCAAAATTAATTTATTATTTCTCAAAATTAATTTATTATTTATCATTTCTTAATTTATAATTTCTCAAAATTAATTTATTAATATTTTATTACTTAGTTCTCCAAGTAATTTATTATTTCCCAAAATTAATTACTTATATATTATTTCGCCATTGTCCCAGTGTGTCCTATTTGTAAGGAACTTTAATTCCTGATGAAACTATTGGTTTCATTATTAATAATAAAAATCTGAATAAAGGTCATACCAGTTGTAATATTATGTTTGTAGACGTAATACGGCTTAAGGACGCAAATTCAGTGAATTAATCTCAAGGTCAAAAACAATTTCCAGTGATAAACTTGGTTTTTGTGCAGTCTGGCTAATCGCATCTAATATCTTGTAACAATGCCACTGAATTACACCCACCAAATATCATATTATATGAAAATATTCTCCTGAAGTATTGTAGTAAATTATAGGTATTTCAGTACGTACTAAAAAAAAAAATCAATAAGTAACAGTTATGTTCTATTTTACATGAAAAAATGAAATGACAAAAATAATAGTGATAAAAAAAAATAATGAACCACGAATTGTTTTATTTATCAATATAAAATACTATACATAATTATTTCAGTTATTTTACATAAAATAAAATAAAAAAGTTTTCACTTCAAAAATTACATTTCAGAATTATTACAAATGCTTTACAAAAATAAGTTAAGTACACTCAGAAAAATCAATTTCTATCCATAATTTCAACAACTCTTGCACCATCATCACTGCCAGCATCATCACCAATTTCTAAAACTGATACAATCGGTATATGGTAGCTAAAGTAGGATACAAACAGTTTTGATTCGAATTTATTTAAATATCAGAATTTATTTAAATATTCGAATTTATTTATTTAAATATTCGAATTTATTTAAACTTTGGATTAAAATATCTATGAAAGTAGAAATGGTACATATATAGTATCTGTGAACGAAATGATGCTGGTTTTGTTCTCTTTAAAATGGTATGCGAACGAAAACTCTAGCTAATTTGGTTCAGGAGTTATGAAGAAAAGAAGCTCCTTTTGCTTTGAGTTGAGTACTAGCGGTGGCGGTGTCGCGATTTCATACTTTTTTCCTCTCCCGCAAATGCTTCCTTACGGGGTGCACAACGTGGCTAAAGAAGTTTTCACTTCAAAAAAATAAGTAATTTAATAGATGATTTGAAAATTTAATATAAACAAAAATGAGAGATGTCTACGGAAATGATGGATGGTAGAGGAACCGATTGATCAGGATCAATAAAAAGGCCTTGTTCTCTACTAGAGTTCTAATTCATGAAGAGAGCACTTACAGAGTCAAGTCTCCATCGTCAGTGTCTGCTGACAAACAAAGACCTTAAGGCTAAATAATAAACATAGCATGGCCAACAGTGTAAAAACAGTCACAAAACAATGAAAATCTTTTTAAAGTTTTCTATTAGTTTTTATCCTGTATATGTTCTGTTTTTTATTGTTTTGTGACTGGCACTGGCGATGGAGCGCTGACTCCACTTTGTAAACACAAGTGGAGGACAAGGCCTTTTTATTGATCCTGAAAACTGAGAGAAATTAGCAGAAAATTAAAACGATAACTAAAAACTTCCATGTCATTGCGTTATAAATTTTCCTCTTTATTCAATACGCATAACGGTTCAGCTCACAATAAGTTAATAAAAGCTGGGCTCAGAGTCAATAAAGGGAATTATTGAAATAAAAAGATTAAAAAAAAATTTATTTTGGGATAACATCGTTGCTAGAAACGGAAGGGGAAGCAACATTAGTAGCCAGTAGAAGTGGCAAGTCTTAAACGTACATACCTACATATGGTAACTGATCAAGACAAATACTAAAACAAAGAAAAACTCAATAATCCTACCAATATTGGAACACTCAAATAAGGATTTAACCGCGATATTAAAGAAGAAAGATGAAGACAAAATTGCTAATTTAAAGTGTCCTTATATTCTTAACAGAAATGAATATTTTGGGAAATTAATGGGAAACTATTTTCCGGAAAATTTAAATCCACTAGATCCTATAAGTCATTGTAAAATTAAGCTTCGTTCACTAAAGGCTACAATTAACTAAAACGAGTATTTTCATCAACTCTGGATGCGATGCCCTTTTGAGTTTTTCCCATTCAACAAAATTCAATAAGCACAATTAAATAACTAAAAAAGTATAGAAATCGAGATTTATAATTTTTGAATCATGTATAGAGGCTCGGGTTAGCCATAGCAGTTCAGGCGAGGGTCTTGATGTCACTTTGTAAACCTAAAGTGGTGAGTTTGGTTCTCCACCTGGTCAGTAGGAATTTATTTATTAGTCGAACTCATTAAATAAAATACTTAGTCCCACATTGGATGGAATAGAGTGGAAACTTATAGATAACCCGTCCCAAATTGCCTTAAAAGTAAACGTTAATAAATAATAATAATCATGTATTAAGTTGACAAGTTAAAATATAATAATTCTTTAATAACTATTATAAATATAATAGCCCCCAGTAATTTATTAAAAAAAGAATTGGACAAAGTATTTGATTTACAAAATGATCTATGAATATCTGAAAAGAAAATATATATGTTCTAAAACAAATTTGAAGAGTGAGGGGGGAGTTAGAGGGGGGGGGGGTTCGGACATTTGAAATGTCTACCTTATTATACGTCGGATCGAAGAATTGTATAGAACCAATCTTATTGCAAATTAAATGTACTACAAATATTGGTATATTCATTTATTGTATATCATGAATATTAACCGAGATATTTGCATTTTTCTGTTTTTAGCCTTCAGTATAATCCCACTTCTACTCATGCCACATAAACAATACCCTGTTATATTATAAACCACTTTATTTGAAGCCTAAATACCAAATATTTATTTCAAGAAACCTTTATTATACGGTATAAATGCAAATATATTTTGTTGATCCCCCCTCCCTCCCCCTCTTAAGTTATTAGACTACTAAACGTTCAGTGATTGAGATAGAAATTATTCTGATTCACTATAAATTACAGTACTAGATGTAGTATATAGTTTTCAATAAAATTAATATGTTATATTCAGATATATTTCAGTAATTGTTTTTATTTCCAGTGACGAATATTTTTACTTTACTGTTCAGTAGTGACAAGTTGGCAGACCAGTTTGTTTACAATTCAAACCTTTTCCGTCGGGTGATTATTAAAATTGTCTGAAATATTTCTCATTAATATTTGTATTTATTCATTTAATGTTCATAGTGGTGTTAAGTGTTACCAGTAAGTAGATTTATCAACGAGGGAAATCTGTTTAGTTTTTGCAGCTCCTGCGTGACGGACATTTTTTTTAGCAGATTTCCCTTAAGGGAAATCAGCTATTGAGGTTGTACTCATGACGGAATTTTCGACATTTTTCTTCAAATGTCCATCGATCCTACCTAGTAGATGACGAAAATGAGGTCCGTTCAAAACTGTATATATATATCTATATATATATATCTATCTATCTATCTATCTATCTATCTATATATTTGTCTGTTACCGCTCTAGCGGTCGCAATTTTTGTTTGATCCTTACCAAACTTCATATTTAAGCGTTTTATGTAAAAAGAAAGATCAAGTTCTTTAACGGCTGAAATCGGACCAGTGGGAGGGGGGGTTTAGAGGGGAGGATTTTCGAAAATTCGAAATATCTCCGTTACTATACGTCGGATCAAAAGATTGTATAGAACCAATCTTATTGCAAATTAAATTTACTATAAATATTGTTCTATACATTAATTCTCTATCTTGAATATTAACCGAGATATTTGCATTTGTATTCTGCGTGTCACCAATAGGCTATGTTCGGAGTTTCCGACGAGAGCTCTGGCGGCCATTTCTATAACTATCGTCCCTTGTGAATAGGTTAAGAGGTTAGGTTAACTGTTAGAAACTACTGGGTTATTACGCCCTAAATAATGTTTTTTAGGTTTAGAGGTTTCTTACTACTACAGTTGTTATTAGGCAGATTTATCAATTGCATAACTTCACTGGGGAAATATGCTTAGTTTATGTAGCTCCTGCGTGACGGACATTTTTTTTTCTGTTACCCTTATTCCGGGCAGTGATCTAAATAATTACTTTATTCCCAATCTAGTGCTGCTTACTTGAAAAAGTATCCTTCATAACTGCAGTACAGAGGACTCATCTGCCATAAATAACCTCATTACTTTTTTTATATAATTAGAAGAGAAATAGGTGTTTCACTTACTATGAGGGCTTTTTTATTTTGAAATTGGGTAAATTGACTCTTCTGAAATGTAAATTAAGCAACAAACACGGATTAAATCAAATCAAATTAATTAAATAGCAAAGAATTAAAATTAATTTTATTCGAGTCGATTACTAGTACTAGGATATATATAGTTTTTGTTTAAATGGCTCAAAAAATTGACTAATAAAATAAAATATGGAAAGATCAAATATGCTCACTAAAAAATTACTCAACAAAATTACCGTTTTAATATTTGCAATTTTCCGGAAAACAGTTGAAAACTTTCTGGAAAATTCCCCTTCTAACTCTACTCTCCAGAGCGACAGTAAAAACAAATAAGTACAATGTATGTATGTATCTGTTAACGCTCTAGCGGTCGCAATTTTGGATTGATCGTTGCCAAATTCGACATTTGAATATTTCATTCAATTTAATTCATTTAATTTCTTTAATCAAATTAAAGATCAAGTTCAAAATATATGGTGTGAAGAGATGAATATTGTGCCATAACTGCACTTGAAAAATCTGCTTAGTTTTCGCAGCCTCTGCGTGACAGACGTTTCTAATTGTAACTCAAAAGAATAAGAAATAACTCAACTTCAAATTGGTATTATCAGTAATAATATAATATATTAACTTCACATGCTACCAGAATCTACAATACTTAGTAACCATCTAGAATACATTCATTTTTAACTAGTTCATCCATGAGTAGCCTCAAAACAAATATTTTACCATTTTCATAACATGAAAATTAATGATCGATCATCTTTTGGTGAGGTTTTGGCGTCTTAAGATAAATAGCGCATTCTGAGAGGGTGGTGGACGCCTACCTCCTAGTTTTTAGAAACTGTTAAGGAATCTGTTTGTGTTTACACATGTGTGCAGACAGACATTTAGCAAAAAAATATTGGACACTCAAGGAACAGCGACCCACTCTCTCATGGGTAGACCCCCTGTGGCTCAGGGCTACCTACCACTTCTGGAGCATAGCTCACTAAAGGAATTTTGCTGATAGTCCTTGTTCGAGGTTAGTTCAACAATTAAACTGCTCGTTTGACGGCTCAAGATTAAAATTTCCCTAAATTATTAAAGGAATAGTCATGTTTTCTTTAAAGGGCAGGGGATCCTCAATTTCACATTGAATCATGCGTCGCTCCTAGTTATAAAAAATGTACAAATTTCTCTTAAGGCAAATCAGCTATTGAAGTTGTACCCATGATAAGAAACAAAACATTAATAATAGAAGCCTTTTTACTAAATAATAATAATATTTACAATTTTCTTTGTGTAACTGAACAATTTCTAAAAAAACACGAAACTGATACATTTAACATCTCCGGATACAAGTTTATTATCTTCCTTCCGTAGGCCTAATAGAGAAGGATGAGGCGTTTGTACCTTTGTAGAAAATAGAGATTCCAATGAATCAAACCCATAACTGAACTGTCAAGTATTAATGTAGATTGAGATTTTGATTGCTGTGGGATTTCCATTAGTAACAGAAAGCTTAGAGTTGTTTGTATCTATAAACCACCCATAGTTAACCTACATATCTTTTTTGACTTCTTGGAAAGAACTAGACACATATATAAATATTTCTGCTAATGCTTTAGTAGTCGTAAGTTTGGATTGATCAGTACCAAGCTGGATATTTAAGAGTTATATAAAAATAATGTTGTACAGCTGAAATTGGACATGAGCGAGTGGGGTTTAGAGGGGACATTCAGAAAATTCGAAATATCTTCGTTATTCTACCTTGGATCAAAGAGTTGTATAGAATCAATCGTTTTGAAAAATTAGGTGTTCTATAAATGTCACAGTATGCGTTTTTTCGCTATCTTGATTATTAACCGAGATATTTGCATTTTTATAGTTTTTAGCGCTCAGTAAACCCCCACTCCCGCTCATGTTATATTCACAATAAGTTGTTATATCATGGACCACATCATGTGAAGCTTAAATACCAAATAATGTTCTCATTGAACTTTTACTTTTCAAGATAAGAGATACGTAAATACAAATACGTGACACACGTGGGAAATCTGATTAGTTAACGCAGCCCCTGCGAGACGGACGTTTATTTTTCATAAGTGTTGTTCGTGCATAACCAGTAACCGACTTTAGACAAAATGGCTGTATTAATGTCCAAAACGATCTAGTGCAGGAGAGCTGTTAGGAAGATCAGAAATGAATAATCGCGGTAATTTTCTCATGAATAATTCCTGGTAATTTTTTGATACATATTGTTATTTAGAACATTTTCCCTTGAATAAATTTTTGCAGAACTTTAATGGATGTAGAAAATATTAGCACACCAGTATAGTTCCAGACGATCATTAAATAGGTGTATTGTGAAATAAATAAAGGAGTAATAAACATTAGTAATACCGGAAATTCGGCTTAAACACTAGAGAATAGTCAGTCGCATGGAAGAACTAATGTCAGAATTTTAATGGAGACATAACCGGACCGAATCAGAATAACCCTGCAAGAGCTCCGGTATTTTTATGAAAATATTGTCAAAATGAATTTCATATCTGTCATTTATTAAATGAAATAGGCAACCAAGTATAAGCTACCTGAGTTACACATTTGCCCGTTAACTAACACAAAATAATTATTTTGCACTGTCTGATATTTAAAAGATTGGTTACTATGCAAAATGTGAAGTCGTTCCAAAACTTCGGATGTGTTGTGGATATCTGGATAACGTTTTAGCATATTTCCCTTAAGGGGAATTAACTGATTTTACTCATGACGCGATTTTTAAAAATGTCCTCAGATGTCTATAGATCCTATCTCGGATATGACTAAAAACGTTACTCATCTGTTGTAGGCAAGTCAATGCTTTTATTTTTTTTGTAAAAATTTACCATTGCTTCTAGTAAGGACGCATCATTTCAAAAATAATCCAAAGTTGGATGTCTTGGGACGATATATGCAAAACCCGGGATCTACTGATCAGTCGGCTTTCATCAGAATACTATACAAATAAATAATCTTTAGCTGCATTTTTCATATTTCCCTTAAGGGAGGATGTACCCATGGCGCGATTATCGAAAAATTTGACGATCCTACCCAGGAGATGATACCAAAAAAAATGAGGTCCGTTCAAATTGATTTATTTATCTGCCGAAACCGGACAGGGGTAAGGGGGGATTTCAAAAATTCCAAATATCTCTGTTATTATAATTCGGACTGAAAAATTGTATAGTACCAATCTTGTTGCAAATGTAATGTCATATAAATGTTGTTATATACGTTCTTTTTTTATATCGAATATTAACCGTGATATTTGATTTTTTTAAATTTTCAGGCTATAGTAAACACCCACTCCCACTCATGCCATAATAACAATAAGCTGTTATAATAAATAATACCACATAATTCTAACCTTACATTTCAAATACTGATTTCATGACACCTATATTAAGCGAGATTTATGCCAATGCGTTCTGCGATGACATCATCAATTGAGATCTTATGTGGTGTCTCCAAAATGTTTATTTGATCTGCGCCATACTCAATATTTAACCGTTTCAGTGAAGACTTTTTTAGTGTTGTCAGTAAATTTGGTTCAAGGTTTCATTAAGTAGTTTAATTTTAAATTTTTCTAAAATTCGTTTATTAATTATTCAAAAATAATATATTTATATTGTTTTTGACCAAAATTAATTTGGTTAAAGAGTAGTAGTGGGTCTAGATCTTTAGCCGCTGTTGAAGCCACCGCCTCTGGTAGCTCAGTTGGTAGAGCGGTGGACTGTAGTTGGTTTGAGCCTTGATAGCAGGCATCCATAGGTCGCTGGTTCAAATCCGGCCCGGAGGATATTTCTTTTTTCCTTCTATATTTTAATTATTTACAACACAATGAGTCAGAATTAAAATTATAGTTTACTGCGGTGTATTTCTCTTTTGTTGCAAGTACTATGAAATTATTATTCTAAACTTCCTGATTAATTACTTAGATTGATTGAACTAATAGATTAATAAAAAAATTGATTTCTAAAATTGAGAAATGAAGTAGAAATATTAAATCAATTCCAAAAATTATTTAATGTGGGGTTTTAAAAATGGTATATTATTACTTTTCTTCACAGGCTATGTCATTGATAATTCCATAGGTCAGGCGGGATAGACCAAGATTTATTTACATATTTTAAATATATTATTTTAACGTTTTATTTATTACAATACTACACCTGCCAATAGCATCATAGGCGAAACTACTGTTAATATTTGACAATAGATAACATTCGGAAGACCTATGTAGATATTTTACGGATGTCCTTCCCACTTGCAAACAATTTTCGGCAAATAATACGAGAATAGTTTTCCCAGCCCAGTATGGGTTGCAATTTTCATAATGAGTGGCCACCCAAATCACCCGATCTAAAAGTCTAAGGGTGTGGGTTAAAGGCATCGCCTATCAGAACAAGTAGCTGATGAATATTGAAGACATGAAAAATAAAATCAGATTGGTAACAAATTCAATTTCAGGGGCAGAATTTTTTTAAATTTATTTACGTCCATTTTATGCTACTATGGATAATTGGGCAATCAGTGGCAGAAATACACAGTGCCGAATGGGATTTCAGATACTGTATTTCAAAGTCCATAAATGAGGGAGGACGCGTTTTCGAACAATTGTAAATACTAGCTGAAAGTATTGTGGAGCAAAGAAAAAACTGTTTTTTTATATGAAACTAAGCAGGTGGAAAAATGTATTACAAACAAACTACAAATTACTACGTAATTGGTTTAAAATAAATTAATTCTAACAACGTTTTTTGTTATG
This sequence comes from Riptortus pedestris, assembly GCA_019009955.1. NCBI lineage: Eukaryota > Metazoa > Arthropoda > Insecta > Hemiptera > Alydidae > Riptortus > Riptortus pedestris. Next base: position 46,919,005 of record CM032231.1, on the reverse strand, counting down.
TTGATATGTTTTAAAGGAAGCATTTTTTGGGATTCATTCAAGATTAGTTTTGCGTTCTTTCAATTTAAATAATTTTTTTTTTTTTTACTTCAGAATCCATTCCTTTTCCTGTCGTCAAAAATAATTTTGTCGCAACATTTTTCAATTATATGTGCTGTTTCTGAGATAATGATTAGTGTTAAAAAGAGGATTTTTGTCATTTTGCTGCTAAAGGTTGGCTAAAATTGAAAAAATCACCGATACACACTCGGTTTACAACTTGATTTTCTACAAGAATCCGTCATAAAAAGTATGACATCCCATTGCAGATTCCAAAGTTATGGTCGCTAGAGATGTACTGGATTAGGTTATGACGTTGAATATGGACGGAAAAGATTTTTCAGGGGTTAGAATATGGCACATCAAAGTCGCAGCCTTGAATTAAGACAATTGCAGATTTTAAGAGGGTGACACCCGAACTTGGGGCACACTGTACATATATGCGATAACACCTTATGAGAAATTTTCTGTTGAATAGATATTGCTGAATCTTGTTTACTGCGAATAACATTAGAGCTTCCCTGTCTAATGCTGAATAGCTTGGCTCTGACGAAATTAGAGCTCTGGAGGCGTACGCTATTGGCTTTATTTGCCGTATTTCGATTTTGGAAAAAGGACTGCTCTAAACCCTCTACCTTTGGCAGCGGCAGTAAATAAAAGCTGGCTATATACAGCATTCTGCTGCATTTGCTTCAGCGTTCTGAAGCAGACTTAAAACGGACTCTGAATTTCTAAAACGTTCTTGAGCTTCTTTTCCGGTGATAATAATGCCATCCTGAAGTTAACCGACACCAGACCTAACCACCTGGAATATTGCGAAGAAGATAGTCCATCATTTAGCTGATGACCATTTGAAACTAAAAAAATAGTCTTTATGGGTCCTATCAATAAGGAATTGTCTGGAATTTTCCTCAACTAGCATATTTTTGAAGGCATCATTCAAGTTCTTAGGGGGTAATTGGTTACCATGATTTTCTTACTAATAAGGAAAGGGAAAGAACTTCGGCTAAAATGTTTGTTTAATATTACTTTGAAATCAGTACAGGTGCATGCCTTCTTTCCGTCTTCCTTCAACGCTGCGACTATAGAAGGAGCCCATGTGATTGGTGGTAAAATCATTATTATGACATCTGTTAGAACAAGTTTTTCATCAACGACCTTACTCTCTACGGTTGTGCATTATCTATTAAATTGTTGGCAGCTTGTTCCACGTTAATTGTACAAGTTAGGGGCTCAGGTTAGCCACGCGAGTTAAAGCGTTGAGCTTTATCTCACATGGTAAACCTAGAGTGGTGAGTTCGATCCCCACCTGGGCAAAGGAAATTATTTAGTTGACAAAATTCATTAAATACCGTCCTAAAATCCCACCCTGACTAGAAAAGGGTGGTGACCTGTAGATAACCCGTCCCGATTAGCCTAAGTTGCAAAAAGTGGGGGTTAATAAATAATGATAATAACAAGTTGTCATCAGGATCACAGTTTCTAATAGCGTTGTGCTTCTCCATAAAAGGACTTGGTTTCGCTCTTTCTATCTTGCTATATTTTCTGCCAGACTTGAGTATTACCATAAATAATGTAAATCTTCTACCCCTGAGAGAGTCAGCGTGCATCTTGATACGTTGTATATCGACGGAAAAGAGTTGAGAGAGGTGTATGCTTTCTTTTATGAGCACGTTATTTTTTCCACGTGCTTACATTTTAAAATAACATATATTTTTTAATTAGATTTGATTAAACTCACATCACTAATATACAGTTATATCGTCCAAAGTAAACAGGCGTGATATACTTCACTGGCGATGATGATGGGATCATTTGTGGCCTGGTGTTGCAATACTCATTTAAACAACTCCAGGTCATCAAATCGTAAAGATGACATTTGATTACCAGTTTTTTTGCCTATCTGCTCTTCACCTGATTTTTGTTTAGCTTTTTTTCTAAGTACCATAAACTTTATCCTCATCGCCAATGAAATATAACAAGGTTGTATCCTCTGAACTAGATAACTATTCATTCTTACTTACAAGGTTATGTGAAATTTTAAAATGTAAACGCATGGACAAAATAATCTGCTGACTCAATACACTTAAAATTATAAGATAAATAACGTAATGTTATGATATCTCTCAATGGGGGTGATGTTAGCCATACGAGTCATAACGTTGGTCTTTATCTTATATGGTAAACCTAGAGTGGCGAGTTCGATTCCCAGCTAGCGTATAGGATTTTATTAGTGGCGAAATCATTAAATAAGATCCTTAGGCGTAGAAAATGGTGGTTACCTGTAGATAACCCTTCCCAATTAGCCATAGTAGCAGACAATGGACGTAAATTAATAACAAATATCTATAAATCGGGAGGCGGTTTGGGCGCACACAAAGGACAGTAAGGAAGCATAAGGTATGATCCGGGAGATGACCTGACCTCTCTTACTATCGTATCGAGATGATCGCTATTGCTCTATCGCTATTAGCTGTGTTGTCTTCTCTTATGAGTGGGGAGGGAGAAGATGAAGTATCATCATAATATATTGAGGAAGCAAGTTATTTTGTCAGCTATTTACATTTTAATATAATATATGTATTATGTTATTATTTGATTAACGTTTCAGTACGAATAAACAGTACACAATCGTGTTATATTTCAATAGCGATATAAAAAATATTGATAGAGCCTTTATATGTAGAAATTTTACTGTTTGTATACAGTGTTTCGTTTTGGGCTACGCCCTAAAACTTCAGGAAATAGCATCTACAGAGATGGTCAATTTTATAAACAAACATAAATTTTGTTTTTTTGGGTCAATTTCCAGTATCTGAAAAAGAACAGAAAAGATGCCAATTTGAACTTGAAATTAAATTACTTCACTGCTGTGCATTTCTTTAAAAAGAGGAACTTTGATTTCTTTCACTAACAATGTATTTATTTGGAAAACTGCTCCTGTTTGTATCATAACTTACCTTTCGCCATTTCGATCTAACTCTGTTATTGTGAGATCAACCACATACGACTTCTTACTAGGCAAGGAGGAGTCCCTAATACGATGGGAACTCTTGCTTGACACAATCCCAATCGAATGAGATTTATTTTTATCCCAAAGGTTTAAAACTAAAATAAACAGGTACTCCTTGATCAAAGACCAACCGTGGGTAATGGAAGTAAAAGCCTAATTCCCTGGTTGGGTATATGGTAGGTAAACAGGAAACTGTAATGAGTAAAGAGTAATTTGAGTACGAGTAGTAAGGGGCCTGACACAAACCCCTGCGAGACTCCTTGTTGAAATAAACAGATATAAACAGTCTCTTAGCCTCCTGTTTATCCAATCATCCGGTCTGCACTTCTGGTTAAGGTCAACCTGTGAAAAAAAAATGACAGGGTGCCTGTTAAATACGGGTTCTAAGATAGCTCTGTCGCTGTTGGGACTGTACTTAACCACTTTAAGTATAGGTAGATCTACAGGAATAAATAATAATAGTAATACTTAATTATTATAATTGTTCTCTACTGACTTGTTAATGTTAAAATTGCTTTGTATACTAAAAAAAAATCTAACGTGGGCACCACATGACTTCTTGGTACTCCTATTAAATAAAATATACAAACTGTTTGGTTCCATTTCATTTGAAAGTTATACACGATACCTCCAACATTTCCGTTCTAATGTATTTAATCGAAAAATGACAGAAAATAATTTAAAGTGATATGCAAACTAGGTGCAATACTAATATTTTTTTATCGCCTATATGTATAGAGAAACTACTTTTTTTTTTTTTATTTTCGCTTCCTTTAACACTCCCCTTCCCCCTAGAGAAAGATGCACTCATGGTATAACAATAAAAGATGTTATATCAATCTTAAATACAAAATTTCAACATTATGAGGCTATCCGTTTTTGAGATGTGGATATATATACCTACATACGAACTCACGTCACACCGAAACTAGTCAAAATGGGTTCAGGGAGTGTCAATAGGAATAACTCCGTTTAAATTGAAAAAAAACGAAACTTTTGAAATTGCAATTAATTCGTACCAGGAAGTAAAAAATTAATTATTCCCAGAGTAAATCAAGATTTCGTAATTATAAACTGAGTACGAAGGAAAATTTACTCGTAAATAGAAATTCCTTAATGTTAGGTTCCATGAGTCTTTTAGTGTGTTCTCATTTGTTGTAGCACAGAATTCGATCTCGGTGTTTTTTCCCTTACAGGAATTGGACCCAGATAGGTATGAGCATTGACAGAAAACATCAAGAGTCAATGTCGAATATCAAACTATCATCAATGTGAAAATATTACAGTGAAAACGCTGTTGTATTTTCACGTAAGCATCGATTTGTAAAAATTAAAAGATCGTGGGTTTAGTAAATTAAACGAAATTATTAAACAGACATATGTCCTAGAAAAGTGAAATTAGGCAGCTTCAAATTGAGTCGTGTTGTGGAACTTTAGGGGAGGCATATAAATTATTTTTGTTAATAGATTTTTTTTTTTTTAGTGCTTCTTAGTTTTGGCACAGTGGAAAAAAAATGGATTCAGAATTGCAGAATATGGCCTCTGTCGTAAATTCCTATACTGAGTATTTAACTCCTAGGGGGGTTGAAATTTATCTATTCTCCACTGCAATTATTGATGTTTTGTTGAATATCCCCCAATATTCTCCCAATCCATATTCAGTATGTACATTCACCACTCATTTATCAAATTAACTTCTTTGAACGATAAAAAAAAATACCGCAAGAAACAAATATTGGGAAGGAGCAGCATGACTTAAGGTTCCCTATCATCGATTCAAATATCCATGGTGAAATTGAAAAGCGAAGATAATAAAAGTCCGTCACGCAGGGGCTGCGTAAACTAAGCAGATTTCCCACGTGAAGTTGTACAATAGAGAAATCTCCATACGAGAGACGAACACTTACGGCAAAGGGCAGAACTAGCTTTTGGCGGGAAACTAGTCATCTGTTATCGGCCCACAATTAATAAAAATGCAAATATTTCGGTTAATAATAATTCAAGATAGAGTATAAATATTTATAACAATATTTATAGTAAATTTAATTTACAATAAGATTGGTTCTATACAATGTTTTGATCCGACGTATGGTAACGGAGATATTTTGAATTTTCGAAAATATCCACCTCTAAACCCCCCCCCTCCCACTGGCCGATTTCAGCCATAAACGATCTTGATCTGTCTTTTTGCATAAAACGTTTAAATATCGAGTTTGGTAACGATCAAGCAAAAATGTTGACCACTAGAGCGTTAACAGACATATATATAATTTTGAAAGGACCTCATTTTCGTCATCTCCTGGATAAAATCGACGGACGTTTGAAGAAATTTTTCAAAAATCGCGTCATGAGTACGACCTCAATAGCTGATTTCCCCTAAGGGAAATCTGCTAAAACGTGAGTCAAGTATCACTTGTAGTGTGGCTAACAAATACTGCATGGTCGAAACTAGCTGTTTCTAATTAACAATACTTATGTTTTAAACCAAACAGTTTGACGCCAAACATATAACCGTCCGATGAATGGAGTTATAAAGATCTTATGCATCTGTCCACAGACGTAATGTGCCAAGTTTTAAAGGGCTCAATGTCTATGAAAATCAATAAATTAATGCTCTCTCTCTCTCTCTCTCTCTCTCTCTCTCTATATATATATATATATATATATATATATATATATATATATATACCCGTATATCCTCCATATCCTTAAGAGGAATGGAGATATTCTATATATTTTTCCCATAAATACTCTTCTTTCACAATTTTGCTGGATCACAAGTTTTAAAAATGAAATTCATGAAAACTGAAAATCCAATTAAATCTTAAGGCGCACTTAAACAACTGAAATTTTTCTTATTTAGGGGAATCATAATGAAAAGTTACTAACGTAATTCTCCAAGAAGAAATTCACAGAGTTAATTATACCAAAAAAAAAGAAAAAAAGAATTGACTAAAGTCGGATGAAACCTAAGAGGGATTCCACGTCCAAATGGTGTTACGGCAAGCACTGAAGGACTCGGAGATGAAAAAATATCCAAGAGGCAGCCAGAACCTAAGCCGATAGTGATGGATGCTACCGGTCCCTGGTGTCAAATTACAAAACTAACATATTAGCTGACGGCACTGATTGATATCGTAGACCTGAGCTCAAGTGGGCTCTCTAACAAACATTACTCCCTCCTCTTACCAAGCCCCCCCCTCCTTTTTAATAGCGAAACAGTACCCGATAAACAGGGCATACCACTTACCGACGATAGCCCTCTATGTAAACACCCGCCCAAAACTGAGTCACTTGTGTGGACACTGTTGGTGTCCTCGTAAAAGGATTAAATGATTAAAAAGGGGTTTTATGTTTATATTTGAGGTTCGGATGTCCTTTCCATGGGGCAATCCAAGTCAACGTCATAAATTACTTTAATACTAGATGATGAGAGTGTGAGAATTATATCTAGAATATTCTCCTATGAATATTCTACTCAAGATACTTCAAATATAAACCGATCCTTCCTACTAGTTGACAGAACCATCAGAATATATATAAATTATGATGATCATGATTGCATTTCTTCCCGATAAATAAATTAGGCCCTACTAGCAAGCACGTAACTAGCTTAAATGTCTATAACACCGGTTTCATTGGTATACCTTTGATCCAGGTAATTAAATATACTAATATTTATTTCTTGGTTTGTTTACGTAACTACTATTCAGGAAACAATATAATGTTCAATCAACGCAAGTAAAGCCTGGAATTCACGATTTTGAGATATTTTGGCCAGCAATAGTTTTATTGTATTCCTTTACGGTGACCTGAACCGTCATGGAGCTTCTAGTCTATTTGAATAAAACTGTAAGGTTTGTCAGAAATTCTTTTATTATTTGGTCTTGTTAATATTTCGCCCTTTGGATCGTTCTAAGAACATTGGCGGGAAAATTTTAATTCTTGTCTGTATTTCCGCCTGTTTGTTACAAGTAAAATTGTGAAAAAGATTTCGATAAACATTGATATTTATGATCACCTGTCCCAAGGAAAAGCACAACATAAGCGAATAAGAGAATTTGATTTTTCGTCTAGGAGTGTGGTTTACTTAAACACCAAAACATATATTCGCGAATATCTTCCTTAAAAAACAATTTATCGAAAAATGTAAAGAACAGGGTTATGTTACTATTGCATTTTTCAGTCTTATAAAGATATTTAAATTTACAATTTTAAAATTTTGACTTCCGACTTCAAGTCGCCAACTAGCACTCAAACGAATTCCATGAGAATGCCTCATTCTCAAAACTGTAAATCATTCCTTTGTTAACGAATTTCAACCTCAGACTTCTCTCCTTTCTCCTTCTCTGTAGAATGTCTAAGCGAAATTTAATCCGATTGCAAATTTAATACCAAATTGCATTCGTTAACAGTTTGACTGAAAACAAAAATTATTTTAATTCATTTTTCATTATTCAAGCATATATTTTTCAATATTCGTCCAACAGCCATTCCATGCTTCAATATCAAATAAAATAAAGACTGTGTAGGAGGAATACAATTCAGAATTTAAAGAAAATATGAGGATCATTTAGTGCTTAACTACTGCCGACTGAAGAGAGAGGACTTTCGGTTGTAGGTGTATGATGAGTATGGTTTGTAAATGGCATAAATTAACTTATATATATTTCCAAGTAAAACCATTTTAATTTAAATTACAAACAGTAACACAGATAGAGACCAAATATATTCATTCTTACATTTTAGTGACCTCGCAGGTGGTGTGACATCTTCATCTTCATCTGTTTGCAGTTCTTGGTCCACCCTTACATTTGAACCTCAATATTATACTTATTTTGAAGTGGTCTGTTAGGTGCTCTACTAAAACACTTCTAATAAAACCAGCGAACTTTTGTATTAAAGTATTCATCCATAACTATTTAAAAACAATAAAATATTTTTAAAAAAAAAATGTGTCACAGAAAAAAAAGTTAACTGGAGTATTTGGGAACCACAGGAAAAGATAACTGAAGTATTTGGGAACTACAGGATTCGGGAAAAAGATGGTACTTCCACGAATGCTGTGTATAATGTACGGGCTAGAGATTCCTGCTGCATGCTATATCTTATACAAATTGAGTAAGCAGCCCAACTGCTATTTCGGCGTGTTAGTGTGTCAGAAACGTTATACAATGGCTATATAATATAAATAGGAAGTATAGCCTTCCTATGAATAACAGAGTATAACGGAGTTAGCAAATATCCGTATTAACAATAGGAAGACCTTGTAGTGGAAGGAGACTATCAAAACAGCAATGATAGAAGGACAACCTCCGCTATTTCTGCATGTGTGCCATAGGAGAAGAAGGCTTATTCACACAAGGAAATACGGTTGTTGCACATCCTATGGCATCGTGCTATGCTCTGCTATACTTAGGAAGACTATACTACATAACCTAACTAAATTACTAGCTCGTAGCTTTGCAATTGCTCACTCAAAATTTATACAGTTTAATACGACACCCGTGGCACAATTAACACACTAGCTAGTTGCATTAATACTCCTGTTGTGTGACTCGCTGCCTTCTCAGGATGCTTAAAATCACTGTGGTAAACTCATCAAATCTGTTTCCTTTCTAGGGTGGCTCATTGAATATCAACTTGCATCCTCTTAATTAGGAGCAGTACAACCGCTATATTACTGCTATACTATGTCAGCCCCAAATATTAAACGAAAGCGTATCTAAATGGAAGAGTTATTTATTTTATATTCTATTATATTGTCAAATGCTGGCATTGCCAAGCTGGTTGTATTTTACAAATTACCTGTACAAATATCAAAGTCTTCTTGAGTTTTTGAGTAATATAACAGTTTTCAGATTTTTTACATAAATACATAATCATAAAAAGAAGTACATAATTTCCTAAACGTAGTATAAAATTTACCTTTAAGACTATTAAAAAAATAAATGTGGGCTCGGGGCTCGTTCAAGTTCAATTTAGACATGAGAGTTATCGGGGCCAATAAGGGGGGATTGTTTGAACGAATCACCTCTAACAGCTCTGATGTGTTAACCGATCCGTCGGTCTATTAGTGCCTCTGGGGTAGAGAGAGCACGTGTAAAAACACATCGCGGCCTCACTAAAAACACTCCCTATATTTAAATGATTGGAGAAACAACAGTACAAAAGAAGACCGCAGCTGAGACGGAAGTGCGCTGCCAAGCCGCTAGGTGGCGGTGCCAGGTACAGGCCAATGCCTCTAATATCAGAACTGCCTGCACTTTATCTAATGGAAGGAATCCCTTACTTGTTTTGATTGATGACTCTACGAGCACTTAAAGCGATCAATGCGCCAATCGGGGCAGATCTCCTCTTTCCACCGAACGTGTCTTTTGAGTGAGAAAGCTGAAAGCTTATTGTCCATAGCTATTGCCTTAATGGATTCTCTTTATTAAGTCTCCCACAAAGGAATTTTAGGCCAATTGTATGCCATTATTAAATAAGGTATTATGGAGGAAATTAATAAATGGTTCATATAGCCAATCATGTGCTGTTGGAAAACATTGAGGCGTCATTCCGCATCACATTTATTATTAAACGACTGATTTAAGTGCAAACGTACTTCAATTCCAACATAGGTTCTGCTGAGTAAATGCAACAGAATTTAGATTTCTTAAAAATGACCTTAAAAAAAGAAGAAGAATTCGTCCTAATGTGGCAGAGCATATAATTAAAATTCTTTCATAACTTATAAAAATTCAACATTATTGCTCCATGGTCTCAGGGATCTCACTTCCCCCCATGACACCAACAATACAACCATTAACTGGAGTATGAATGTTTTGCATTTTATCTAAACACCTTCACAGAATTCCTTCAGCTTTAATATTAACCCTTATAATATAGGTTTATTTGCAGGAGAGAAAGAGGGAATAGATCTGGAATTACGCCATATGAGCTTCATTTTCACACATGGGAAATTGCTTAGTTTTAGGATCCACTGAAGAAAGGATGGTTTTTAATGTTAGCATAGCAGACCTTCCATCTTGAGAATAGATGTAGTGAATTGTGGCAGATATTTGAGAAAACAGCGTGAGCCTTCGATTGTGGTGTTTGTAGGGTAGGCAGTTTATATTTATCAAATAAAACACCCGCAGAAGTCATTTAAGCATTAAATGCAAATGGTCTCCATCATTCGGAGAGAGGTCACGTGGCCTTGTCATATCTCAGTATATTGATTCTCCTATCCATGCATTTCTAACCTCCCTGTTTCTTCCCAGTTTTCTTCTTGTGCGTTTCTTGGAGAAACATTCAGTGACTTGTTAATCTCATCTCTTTAACAAGTTTAATGGATCTTCCAGTCTATTTTAGAGTCTTGGAACTTATCGGAACAAACTTTTAGTTTATATAGCCTCTAAAATATTTCCTCTTAACTATTTCTTTGTTGTTAGTAATGGCGGATCGTTTTCGTGACGTTTGAAAATCTTACATTTTCCAGTACAGTTTTACAAACAGACGATTCTTCGACTGCCATACAACTATTAGCAGGGCAAACCCGCACCATACCCTCCGTAATTAATCAGTCTCATTTGTTCCAGAAGATTCACTAGTGTCTGAGAGCGACAACAGCTGCAGGCGATCTGAAGGTCGTAAGAAGAGGTGCAGAGCTGCATTTAGCCACGGCCAGGTGTTCGAGTTGGAAAGGAGGTTTGCGCAGCAGAGGTATCTCTCTGGACCTGAGAGGGCAGATCTTGCACATTCTCTCAAGCTAACCGAGACCCAGGTGAGCAATCGTTGTAATTATAGTACACGCAATTTCTGGCAAAATTGTTCTCAATATGTTCATTCTGAAAGTAAAATTGGTTTTGCTGAAACATTAGTTTTTATCTGCTGACTCTTATATCTTTGTTAAGGTAACCTACAAAACGAAAAAAAAAACAACCCATCTTCAGTATTTTGGACGTTTTTGAGTTAAACAAAATTAATTATAACGTACAGTGGTATGACGGATTTTAAAAATTTAAAACTTCAAATTTCAAAATTGTAAAACGTCCATATCTATTGTGATGTTTTTGAAATTCATAGTGCGCAATGGCCTAATCAATTCATGAAAAATATCTAAAAAATAGTGTGAGCACTAGATAGAACCTAATTAAAAATATATTCTTACTATCAGAGCTATTGCATGGGTTGGTCTTTGGACATTTCCAACGAAGGTAAGCCTTATTCTGTACAGTTACCTCGTCATAAAAAAAAAAAAAAGTTTCGAATTCTACCATTATAAGAAATAAATGTAACAGAAAAAATCAGGGTTGATTCCGTCCAGAGAAGATGGTTCACAACTAAAGAAAGTAGTGTAGTGGGAAGGAGGGCCGGGCCGTAAATAAATTCTGGCAGAAACCTGGTACAGATAGTTTTTACTGTTCAGTGAACTAACGTTAGCGATTCTGTAGAAGGTAGCCATTAATTAGCTGCACATATAGGGTGTGTCAAAAAGAATATATCTATTACAAAGTATTATTTTGTCCAAACTATTGATCGCTGCGCCTTGGCTCGGCTTTTGGAGGTACGAATACATAGTATAGTTAATATTATAGCCACTAGATGTCTTAGACTACGTTCGAAAGCAGTTTGAATTCTCGCAACATTTTCTTCCGAAACGTGAGGGTGACTAGCACTCTTTCCTTCACATACACAACCTCATCTACAAACTGTTGATACCATCTGCGAATGTTCCACTCTTTCGGAGGTTCAATTTGGTTCCTCAACCTGAAACGTCTTTGCACTGTAATCATGGAATTGCACTTCGTAAACTCAAGAACACAAAATGATTTCTGCTGCGGAGTAGCCATTTTAAATATATGACGGTTACCAAGAAGACAACTGACATCTAGTGGCTATAATACAAACTAGACTATGTATTGGTTTCTCCAGTAGACAAGCAGAGGCGCAGCGGCCGTTAGTTTGGACAAAATAATTTTTGTAATGGGTATATTATTATTGAAACACCCGTATTATGACGAGTCCACTGGTGCACCTATGTTGGCTCATCTTGATCTCAATATCCTCATGATGTATCGATTAGGTTCATGACGCAACCAATGTGTGGGGTGCGCTATTCCAGAAATACATAGACGACCCGTTGTGGCTTTTTCCCGTTTTAAGAACTGACTCAGAAAGACTCCATTTGATTAAATCTTATACCATTGCACATTAAAATGTCATGCACACCCATTTGCCTTATTTCAATCTAATAGGTATGTTAAATATTGCAGGTAAAGATCTGGTTCCAGAACAGAAGGTACAAGACGAAGAGGAAGCAGTTGCAGAGCGATGGCAAAAGAGTTGCAGTTAAAGTCCTGGTTCGAGACGACAGACCAGTCCAGTACCCTCTCCCAGTACCTCCTTACTACTACTATCCCCTCATATGCCCTGTCATGGCGGCTACACCACCTCATCCACTCGACGAACATAGTTAATCTACCAACTCAACATTCAGAGCTACAAGTACCTGTCCTTAAATACAATTGTACAACATTTTGTTTTCGAAACGTGCCATATCCAATTTTAGTGTGAAAACTATCAAGTGCAGCTTATTTTGTACAATAACCATTCATCACTACTCCCATTCAGCTTATGTAAGAAATGGTATTTTTAGTATGCACAAATCTTAAATTATTTCAACATTTTCATTGTGTTTATAATTTTTGTTGTCATAGAAGACCTTAGAGATCTTTAGACACCCCCAAGGGGAGTTCGTCATTAGAGATTTTACGTTAAAATCCTTCAAATTTCTACAAAAATAAAATACATTAAAGATTTATCCCGAAAAAAATGCTGAAAATGGATATGATTCATATTGGAAACAAGGTGTTCAATTGTTCATTAATTTGGAAATTGTCCTGAAGAAAGAACAACTAAAACGAATCTCCCTTTGTCTGTAACTTTTTGTTGTAGTTTTAATTTGGAGAAAAAATTACTACTTAAGTTAAGCACATTTTAATCCCACCTACATTTTATAATTTGAGAGGAAAGCCATTTGGACGAAGCAACAAAAGTTAGTGGTTATAAATTAATGAATTATCTTCCGAAGTGTAACTTAAACATTTATGAGGCGTTTATTCAACAAAGAAGTTAAAGTGTTTTTGAAGAGATGTAATCCACCATATTTTCTAGTTCTTTTTGACTAGGAATAAAACCAATATGAAGTTCCATATCACAGAACAAGGGGAATCTGTCCCTGTAAGCCCTATACTTTGGAAATATAGTCTTTAGATGAATATACACAGCCAAGTCTTTAATATACACACTAGTCTTTAGATGAATATATAAGACACAGCCAATAAGTACAAATGACAATTATAATATAACACTTTTCAATCCAATTCAAAATAAGGGAGGTATTTCAATTTTTTTTTAAATTATTCACCCTATCTAAACCCGCTTTTCCTCCTGGTTTCAATCATCAACAAATTTTATCTTTAGCTTTATATAAATCATTTAAATATTTTGTATGGCATCGACCATAATTTTGAACGGACCTAATTTTAACCATTTCCTAGGTAGGATCGATGGTCATTTTAAGAAAGGATTCAAAAATCGCCCCCCTCCCCCCAATTAAATAAGGGGAAGCCATCAATTTTTTTTTCCATTTTTAATCAAAAAAGACAGAAAGGCAGTGGTGGGTATAGTTATTAACCTCCTCGAAGGAATAGTATATATTTAACTAAGAACTTTCGGAACTTCACAAATGTTTTACTGTTCTATAGATACTTGTACTAAAATAAATAAAAAAAATCTATAAGAACTATACTATTTCTGTGTTCGCTGTTATCATATGATAATAGTTTTATTAAATGAATATAAAGGATGCAAAACATCACTCGGAAGATATTATTTGTAATAGAATAAGCTAGCTCAAAAACAAAAGAAAACTTACCATTAAGAACACATTTCACTTCTAATTAGTTTTGTTTAAGTTACTAGAACAATACCTGTAATAAAATGTTCATTGGATTGTCATTACGATTGGACATGTTTATTGTTTGTGGCTGGCATTAATGTGTTATACACTTTCACTGCACAGGGTAATATTAGATATATAGGTTTAATAAGTACTTAGGCTAGTACATTGTTTGTAGAAAAATATGTACATATCTAATTTATGAGATATAAGAAAGAAATCAGTTATGTAGATATTGCTTGAAATTAGTTAATAAAGTTACCTATTTGTGTATACTCTTTCAAAATGTATACGAAAATAAAATACGATATGATTTAGTTGTAAATTACTTGAAAATAACCAAATTTCCTTTCCTTTAGACATTAATATCACCTTATATTTATTAAGTTCTCAAAGCTGGTTTACTTCCAGCTGTCCTGGTTTAATTCATGGGTGTATTAAGAAGAGCCCAAGAAGAACCAGGGCTGGGGTACAGGTCTCAACTGATTTGGTAGGACAGCGGGTCCTTATGTCGTTCCCCACAATATTAGTGACGCAATAATTAAAACCAATAAATAAATTAACAGTATAAAATGTATACTACTACTATAATATTTACTACTGGATGAAGATAAATCTAATTTCTTATTAAGTTGAATATGCACATTTTTCGCTGATTCTTTTTCCTAGTTTTACACAGTGTGAATATTTTACTTAATCTTTCCCTTGCCGATGTTTTTTTTTTCCATAATTCAATTAAATAATTCCTCTTCTTTATCTAAATCAAAATTAACAATGTTTTAATCTGGAAAGCCGTTGGTAAAACCAGAATTGTCATTATTCATCTATAATTAAATGGAATTTAGACTACAATTATACATTTTAAAAGAATAAATTGTGTTATCTCCGTACTCAGTCACCGTAGAAAATTAATTTGACATTTTTTTATTAGTTAATTATTCTGCTGTAGATTGATGATTATATTATCCAATTTGATTTTACTCTTAACCGTTCTATAAATAAGGGATATTTATTTATCCTTCCAGCTCTTCAAAAAAAGATAAGAAGGGAAAGATCAATAACATTTTTCCAAAATGCTTTTAACCACTTAAGAAAAATTTTTAATTTTTAAAGTAGGTAGGTATCATAAATAAATTATGATGAGTTTCCCTTCCACCACTATTGCAAGTGCTTCTTCTTTATGACCGTCCAAGTCCCCCCCCCCCGTAAAATAAACTCTTTATTAATATCATAACCAAGTCTGGTAATAGGTCCTGGTGGAATTGAGAAATAAGGTAGATATTCTAATATTTATAAGTGAAAACTATAATTTGTGTGTTGAGATAATTTAGAAATTTTAGACCAAGAGTGTCTATAATAAATTCATTGAAGGTAAGTATGAGCTGTTATCCATATTATTCATGTCTCTTGAAGGTGCTCCTTCTTGAAATAAAGTCTGAAAAAAAAAATAAAAATGATTTTTAGATCAGTATTTAAATTTCATCTGAAATATGTAGTTTATAAAATAACGAAAGAATTTAACATCAACTGCTATTTTTATTTAGTTGGCATTTCCTCATATTATTAAATCCGTCGTTTAATTTTTATAGTCTCCTCTGAGATGACCACAGGGGATCTTAAATATCTTTTTATTAGCTGATTTCCCTTAAGGGATAATTTTATGAAACTTGGTATGTATATTACTACTAACCCAGCTTAGACTTTAGGCTATGTTAATATTCTCTGAGACGAACCAGTGATTGTTCGTTTCCTATTGCATTTTCGGCAATTATGCACATAACAAGAGTTGTTAATTTTGTTATTTAGAGCAACTTTTGTAATATACATTTTTGTCGTATACCTAAGTATAAATGACTTATACGTTAAAAACTACTTCGGAAGTCAACAATATTATTTGGCACAAAAGACTCAACCGAACTAAATAAAACACTCGGTACGTGTATTAGCACTAACGCCTTCCTTATAATAAGCCATACTAACATTTCTAGGGACAGGCAGGAGTGGGGGTTGTAAGGGAGGCCTGAAATTAAAAACAGTGATTGTTCGTTTCCTATTGGGGTTTCGGCAAATATGCACATAACAAAAGTTGTTAATTTGCTTATTTAGAGAAACTTTTGTCATATACACTATCGTCGTATACTGAAGTATAAAGGCGTTATACGCTAAAAATTATAGCGGGAGTCATTTTATTTGGCACAAAAGACTCAACCGAACTAAATAAAACACTCGGTACGTGTATTAGTACGTACTAACGCCTTCCTTATAATAAGCCATACTAACATTTCTAGGGACAGGCAGGAGTGGGGGTTGTAAGGGAGGCCTGAAATTAAAAATAGTGATATTTCGTTTCCTATTGGGGTTTTGGCAAATATGCAAATAACAAAAGTTGTTTATTTTTTTTTAATTAGAGAAATTTTCTCAACAATTCTTTGGAACTACCAGGAACCTCACCGGGAAAAATTAATTCAAATGTATGTTAATATTTTGTGCTTAATAATTCAAATCTACGCATAATGCACAGGAAACGGGAAATATGACAATATGGAGTACAGTGAAGTCTTACATAAAAAAAATAATTTTATTATTATCAAATCCACAGAAACGACGGGTATTTTCACTAAACACTGGGACGGGTAAATGTCAAATTATTGTGCAAAGTAAAGCCTTGCCAAAAATTACCATCACCATTCAGCCTCAAATGAATTCCCGAGCGAAGCCGGGTAACTGAGCTAGTATATATATATATATATATATATATATATATATATATATATTTGTCTGTTACCGCTCTAGCGGTCGCAATTATTGTTTAATCGTTGACAAACTTGATATTTAGTTGTTTTATGTAAAAAGACAGATCAAGTTCGTTAACGGCAACGTCCGAACAGCCTACTGGTGACCACACGCAGAATACAAATGCAAATATCTCGGTTAATATTCAAGACAGAGAATAAATGTATATAACAATATTTATAGTGAATTTAATTTGCAATAAGATTGATTCTATACAATTTTTTGATCCGACGTATAGTAACGGAGATATTTCAAATTTTCGAAAATCTTCCCCTCTAACCCCCCCCCCACCCACTGGTCCGATTGCAGCCATTAACGTACTCGATCTGTCTTTTTACATAAAACAACTAAAGTAAAGTAAAGCCTTGCCAAAAATTACCATCACCATTCAGCCTCAAATGAATTCCCGAGCGAAGCCGGGTATCTGAGCTAGTATATATATATATATATATATATATATATATATATATATATATATATATATATTTGTCTGTTACTGCTCTAGCGGTCGCAATTCTTGTTTAATCGTTGCCAAACTTGATATTTAGTTGTTTTATGTAAAAAGACAGATCGAGTACGTTAATGGGTGCAATCGGACCAGTGGGTGGGGGGGGGTTAGAGGGGAAGATTTTCGAAAATTTGAAATATCTCCGTTACTATACGTCGGATCAAAAAATTGTATAGAATCAATCTTAATGCAAATTAAATTCACTATAAATATTGTTATATACATTTATTCTCTGTCTTGAATATTAACCGAGATATTTGCATTTGTATTCTGCGTGTGGTCACCAGTAGGCTGTTCGGACGTTGCCGTTAACGAACTTGATCTTTCTTTTTACATAAAACGACTAAATATCGAGTTTGGTAACGATTACACAAAAATTGCGACCGCTAGAGCGGTAACAGACAAATATATATATATATATATATATATATATATATATATATATATATATATATATATATACAGTTTTGAACAGACCTCATTTTCGTCATCTCCTAGGTAGGATCGATGGACATTTGAAGAAAAAAGTCGAAAATTCCGTCATGAGTACAACCTCAATAGCTGATTTCCCTTAAGGGAAATCTGCTAAAAGTAAATACTGGTCGAGGATTCTAGAAAAGGTTTTAATCCTCTACAATGCTTTATTTTGTCTGTTATCATACCTATCGGCGAAGACCCTCGTCACTGGCTGATGATCGAGTACAGCTTGCATTGTGCTTTCGATGCAAAGGCACCATCTTCAAGTCCGTCAAAAGCTAAATCCAAAGCCCCTCTCATCGGTTATTATAAATAGAGAATATATGGTGAGACAAGATCATAAGTGTGTTATACCATCAGGTGGGAAATCTGCTTAGTTTACGCAGCCCCTGCATGACATACGTTCTACAATCCTGTTCAGTTATCCGTCACCACCTAGCAACTTTATACTGATTGTGTATAATGTTCTCATAAAATTAATATCATTCAGACTCATTTTGCAATCCAAATATTTTCCAAGTAAAGCTGGGTATCTATATATATATATATATATATATATATATATATATATATATATATATATATATATATAAAATCTTTGAAAGGACCTCATTCATGCATAACATCCACTAAGCAGGTGTCAACATCTTTTGAAAACATATTTCGAAAATTATTTAGCGATTTCACCTTCATTAGCCGATTTCCCTTAAGAAAAAAATCTTGAATTTGGCCAATACACAAGCCTTTATAAGAATTACAGATGAAATTATAGAAAATGAAGACCAAAACTGTTGGAGTCAATGGTATTAAAAGTTCCCTCAGCCCATTTTTAGAAATATCTTAACTCTATATTCAATATACTATGATTCAGAACACCTTAATCTGTCACGTTTCGTGCATTTCCTATTGACACATCGAGATAAATAGACCAGATTACCTATACTTCCCTACCTAGGAGATTAAAGGATAGAACGGTTTGGGACGGACTACTTCTAAAGTGTACGGGAAGAAGAAGGGATGTTTAGGAAAGAGTATATGTTTGTTTGAGAATTTAGGAGGGGGCGGCGCTTTCAAAGTGGGCCCACCTCTAGCATCTGGGTGGTCCAAGGAGCATATGCCAGGGGCAAATGATTTTTAGGATTATCACCGGAACAGAATTAAAATTACTCTGTGGAACTATAGTTAAGCCATTCAAATTATTCACGAACATTGAGAACTGAACGCTAGCTAAACCAGAACTGGTAAATAAGTGTACTCCCGTAGGGATAATTTAATCTTGTTGCAAACACATATTCTAACCATATGAAGAAGCACTTAAAACTTAAGGAAATTCATACAACTTAAGTTAAACAAAAATTGGAGCTTAATGCAAAGAACACACCAAACCTGTTTTTCCTTCTCATCAATTACCTCTCAGTGAGTGATGAAAAAAGAACCTCTTTAAGATTGGTTAAAAAAAAAAATAATATAGAATGAGTCAAGAAATATTTAAAACACTTCCAGATATGTATAAAGGCGTTTTTAACCTCCATTTAGTGGTGTGGGTTGATTAAATTTATTAAGTTCAGTTTAACTTAAAATTTAATGTTACATTCGGTTATGTGTTCATGTGTTCCTGCAGTGAGTATATTTAACACTTATATCTGTGTGTAACGATTTATTGTAAATGTATCTTGGAGCACTCCAATTCTTTATTGGTATTATATTAAACCTGAAAAAAAATTGTAACATTTGATTTAACACGGATCTTCTTTCAAAATGCAATCCATCGAGATGCTGTAATATTGTACGAAATGAGTTTTAAACATTTTACACAAAAAATAGCGTCTACTTTTATATGATTCCAGTTTCCGTCAAGAACCATTTTACTCTTTTCATAACATCTGTCCGACCGTCACACCGATCACACTTTATTTAATATGTTAACAAAGAATGAACGTAAATTGACGGTATGAGGAACTCAGTTATTGCCATTTATACAAAATTCTTAGTACTCTCGATTTAGGAAGACTAAATATTGTGAGAGGGGCTTAGAAAATTGTTGTGTTTCAACAGTTGCCAGAATCGGAATTTTATATTTCTGAATGGTGGAAACATAGACGACTGAAATTGGTATTTTCCTGCCATAATATTTATTTTCCTAGTCAGTAACGCTCTTGTTGCATACATCAAATGAGGATGATTTAAGTGATGACGTCAAACTCTGATCTTATTTCCCTCTCCGAGGTGGCTAAAGACCTCCAATGTCATCTTTCTATATATATTAGCTAGGATATTACGGAAATGTTTCATAGACCAACTTTTTTTAGGCTCAACGAAATCTATATCCGAGAGACACATTCAGTGTGTTCAACATTAGCTCGGTGACAATGAACACAGGAGACGGAAATCGCGAGACATTTGAGCATTGACTAGGAAGCGCCATAAGCTTCCCATCTCTAAATGCTTGCCGTATGGCCTGACGATTTGTCGTAGCCCGACTGGACCAGTCAATATGTCAGTGACAGCTATTTGTCCCCTGTCTGACAGACAGTTTGTTTTCTAGAGCTAGGCTACCTCGGGAAGGTCTATTAGTAGAACCCCCTCCACTACCTTTTCTTGGAAATGCTCTAATTGTCTCATATTATTTATAAACTATTTTAGTTATTATTAAGTATATATATATATACATATATAGGGAAACATCAATTGTAAATAAATCATTTAATATGCTCTCCTGCTATAGCAATCAGTCGTTTACATTCTACATGTAAACAGTACATTCAACGTTATAAGGCAGCAATCCATGCCGTATCTTGTTGAATAAGTATGCCTTCGACGATGGTACTTCTCGGGTGCGCTCTGATGGATTCAAAGAGGAATTAAACTCCCCCTACCTCCACCCCCCCCCATTTCCACAGGCCATTAGTACTCTGCCTGGACAAGGTTCTTAGATCGTGATTGTTTAGTCCGGCATCACAGTAGCGTATGTTGACAAAGCGAACTATCCTACTCTAAACCTTTCCTTTTTAACTTGCTTTACTTCTTCCTGTTACAAAACTATACTTCGATTTCAGTGTATAGACCATGGACGTTCTAAATAACTGCTCTACAATCATTTCATGGCATTTGTCCTGGGCGGAAGACTAGGAGGCGAAACAAATGGGTTCCCATTCCTGGTTCTTGTTTTTTTTTTTTTTTCATTTCGATCCCTTCAGTATACCGCAACGGTTGATTTGATCTCATCAGCTCGAAAAGACATCTTGTGAAGCAGGCAGGAATAATTCAGCACAATGAGGTGAGAATGGTACACAAAAGATTTCATTCATGACTCCCATATCTTCGCATCCTGCCCATCGCTCCTTCCCATCAAAATGCCGTACATATGACATCACGTGGATATCAATCACTAAAGAAACCCAATTTTACGTCTCTGCGTAATTGAAGGCTTAATGTAAACAATAAGTAGTATTTAATCTGAAAATAACCTATTTCATTATACATTACCTTAGTTGAGAAAACCAATTGAACATTGTGATGAGTTGTCTTCTGAAGGGTTTACTGACATCAGAAAACTTAAGTTACGTTCCTTTTAAAAGACTAAAAGAAGTTCCAAATCGCTCAACTCTCAATCTTTGAATACAATTATTAATTATTTGTGATATATTTTACATCAGCTTAGGCCTTTTTAAACGGTTTTATTTAGCTTCATCTGTTTATTAGTTCATTTATTTATTTATGTCAAATTTAGTAGTTGAAATGGTGTTCGTTTAAAATTATATATATATATATATATATATATATATATATATAGATATATATATATATATATATATATACTTTTTTTTACCACTCTAAAGGTCGCAATTTTTTTTTTATCGTTGCCAAACTCAATATATAAGTGTTTCATGAAAAACTAAAGATCAAATGGGTGTTTAGAGGGAGATAATTTGAAATATCTCTGTTATCGCAATTCAGATTATTAAATTATACGAAAAATTATATAGAACCAATCTTATTGTAAACTACTGTTGTTAGTAAACAACTATCGTTATGTATATATTTTGTCTATCATGAATATTGGCGGATATATGTATATGGATTTTTTAGTTTTTAGTCTTCAGTAAATGTAATGTAAAACGTCTATGTAAATAGAATGAGAAATTAAAACTAAAAACTTGATAATAAAGTAAGTAAATATGTTTTTAATTTAAGCGGTTTTATTGAAACCAAATACAGAAAATTGTTTTGAAGAAAATGTACTAAAAGCTAAAAAATAAACCTAGGTACAAGGTACCAGGTATCACGCCACTCTGCTCATCATTCTAAGGATTAGAAATAAATAAAATCATGAGGCATAGCGTAACCTGAATAAATACGTAAATAGCATTTATAATCATATGAATGGTTAACTATTGATAGAAATTTCACACGGCCTACGATTCTATTTATTTGTTTGTTCAATGCAATGATTTATGAAAGTGGAGTGTGTGATGACTGGTACCTAGGACCTAGGATTATTTTTTAGCTTTCAATACATTTTCTTCATTAAAACCACTTAAGTTAAAAACTTCTTTTACTTATTTTATTTATATTAAAATATATGAGTAACCATGATGCAAAGTATATAAGAAATAAATAAAAATTATGTTGTAGAAAAATAAATGGGTCAATAACTGAAGCAAATAACTTAACATTGATTGTTGGCGTTTTCGATTAGACACACAATACTTGAACAATATATATTTACCCTTTGATCCTTAGGTTTCCGTTTTATATTACATTTGGTAGCTAAAAGTTATGGCGTCATTTAATGTCCTATTCTCTATTAATCCGTTTGTTAATCTCTATGTAATAAGGAATTGACATATTGCCTAAGATAAAATGTAAAGCAAAAGCTTCAAATGAGAACGGTACGAGTGAGGAAACAGAACCTTGAAAATGTAAAAAATTAAAACAGTTATTTTTAGGAAAATGTACAGGACAATAACTTTACGATATAGCTTTGTGAACAAGATTATTTACATCACATTTTTAAGCGACAAATATGTATACTTTAATACCAATTGCATTTATTTTTGACTTATCACTGTAGAGAAATCCGCTAAATCGCTGTAAAGAATGAAGGAGACAGTGCTAAACAACGCTTAAAGAAAGTGAGACAGCAAAAGAAATAGTCGGCGAGGGAGAGTGAGAGAGAAAGGGAATAGAGGAGAAAGATTGATCGAGAAGATTGGTGAAGAAGGCCAGTGAAATAACCTGGCAATTTGGGCTCTATTCATGAGGAGAGGAGTGAAGAATGAATGGCAAATTGTGAGAGGGGTGTCCCATTAATTGTTTGATAATCATCGGAGATGTTGAGTATTTGCCCCTCAGGACTCGTTAACGCCACTTAAAGCACACTCTCCAACAACTTCCAAGTAGTAACTTTACTTTCAGGGACTCTTCCTGCTCACAACATAGAGAAACTTGGAACATTCATTTAACTTGAATAGAAATTAACTATACAAATAAAATTAAAGACTTCTCTAAAAAAAAAAAAAAAACGAAATTATGTGCCTAAAGTCTATGTTCCATTTTTAAATTCTGTATTTCACAGCAAGGGTGGTTTTGATAGAGTTAAAATAATAAAGAAAACTTAATTGAGAAGGTCAAAGGAGCCATTCATGCCTAATGGTAGAAGTGAAATATTATTTCGTAAATTTTTCCTAAGGCCACGGATTTCATTTACCTTTTCATGAAAAAATGTTTCTGATTGCTTCGAATGTATCCAAGAAAACTATTCTAAATTCCAGCAACCACTGCTCCACTCCACCACATCTGGAGCGCCATCTATGAAACACAGAGACATTTGGCATATTTCCATGATAAAGATATAGGATTTCGGTGACAACATCCACTAGTCTGACCATATTGAAGAATGAAGTAAAAAACTGAAATCCTTAGATCTTAAATTAAATGAAGACGATATTGCACACAATAAGTGCTATAAAAATGTTTATGTATAAAATATAACCTATATATATATATTGTTACGTTTTATTACCAAAACCAGTAATAAACGTTGCTAATAAGAGTTATTTTGGATTGCAAAATTAAACACTCACAAGTTTCACAGTTTTTATCGCTGCACAATTTATTTAACAATGCACAATAAACTTGGTTAATTGTAATTGCTACTCATGGTATGCACTAATAGCGTCACTGTTCTTCAATGAGTCACAGTCCAATAATTAAGTCACGGTCACTGAAATTCACAAAACCACGGCACTGCACTGTCTTAAATACCGCACTAAACTGTTACTTACAGTCACGGCACAACATTGTTCTTCACATAAATACACTACCGCACCGCACTGTAGCACTGATGTGAACATCAAGAAAGGTAAGAATAAAACTGACTCGCTCGTGGCTGGCCGGTTGTTTATATAGATCGTCGGCATACATCAAAGGGGAATTGGCCGGGCCGTTCAACGCTGGACTGGACCCACTGTCGGCTTCTTTGATCTATCTCACACTTCCCAAATACGCGACCCTCTCTCTGAAGGATTATTCATGTATTTAATTTTCGCAACAATATACACACATATTTATTTAAATACTCATAATAAACGTACAAGAAATATCATTATTATTACGGTGAAATGAAATCCAAACATTTACTTGTAAAGTCAGGTGTATTATTTTTTCGATTTGTTGTATTATGAGTATGTTTTTTTACATTAATTTGTACAAAAAATGAAGTTATTTATTTTGTTTAGTACAAATCAACGGTAAGTTGATTTTATATATATATATATATATATATATATATATATATATATACTCGTATATATACACTCATAATAAACGTTATACAATAACGAAATATCGGTATTATTGAGGTGGAAAGAAATTCTCAAATTTACCAGGTGTATTATTTTTGGGATTAGTTGTATTACTGGATTATTTTTGTTTATTTACTTCTGTTTTATGCACACCTTAAGGGAAATCAGCTATTGTATATATATATATATATATCTATATATATATAAAATTGTAACCTCTGTCTGTACATTGAATTTTTTCGCGAAATTTCACGATAACTTTTCGTTTCACATGTCATAGACACCATATCTGCATTTTGTTTCTTTCGTGTATGTTTGTTTGTTTGTTTGTTTGCTTGTTTGTTACCTTTTCACGCATAAACGGCTGAACCGAATTTTATGAAACTTGGTATGTATATTACTACTAACCCAACTTAGACTTTAGGCTATATTAATTTTCTCTGAGACGAACAGGAGTGGGGGTTATAAGGGAAGCCCGAAATTAAAAATAGCGATATTTCGTTTTCTATTGGTTTTTCGGCAAATATGCACATAACAAAAGTTGTTTATTTTGTTATTTAGAGTAACTTTTGTTATATACACTTTTGTCGTATACCGAAGTTTAAATGCGTTATACGCTAAAAATTATAGCGGGAGTCAACAATATTATTTGCCAAAAAAGACTCAACCGAACTAAATAAAACTCGGTATGTGTATTAGCAGTGCAGGAGTGGGGGTTATAAGGGAAGCCTGAAATTAAAAATAGCGATATTTCGTTTTCTATTGGTTTTTCGGCAAATATGCACATAACAAAAGTTGTTTATTTTGTTATTTGGAGTAACTTTTGTTATATACGCTTTTGTCGTATACCTAAGTATAAATGAGTTATACGTTAAAATCTTAGCGGGCACTAACGGCTGAACCGAACTTACCAAAACTCGGTATGTCAATTAGCATTAATTCTTCCATGATTATAAGTTATATTAAAATTTTTAGGTTCGAACGGGAGGGGGGTTATAAGGAAGGCCTGAAATAAAAATTCACCACATTTACATGTATAAGAGACGGGAAATATAAAAATAGCGAAGACTGTGAAGAATTATCGAACAAATAATTCTATCTTTAGCAAATCACCGACAACGACGGGTATCAAACCTAAACATTGGGACGGGTAAATGTGAAAATATTGTGCAATGTAAAGCCTGCTAAAAAATACCATCACCATTCAGCCTCAAATGAATTCCCGGGCGAAGCCGGGTATCTGAGCTAGTATATATATATATATATATATATATATATATATATATATATATATATATATATATATATTTGTCTGTTAACGCTCTAGCGGTCGCAATTTTTGTTTGATCGTTACCAAACCTGATATATAATCGTTTTATGTAAAAAGAAAGATCGAGTTCGTTTATGGATGAAATCGGACCAGTGGGAAGGGGGGTTTAGGGGAATTTTCGATAATTCAAAATATCTCCGTTATTATGCGTCGGATCGAAAAAGTGTATAGAACCAATCTTCTTGCAAATTAAATGATCTATAAATAATGTTCTACACAAATTTTCTGTATCATAACCCAATAGAAGAATATTAACCGTTTTATTTGCATTTTTATTAAGTGTGTGCCTGAGTTGAGATCGGCAGAAGTCGGTTCTGTTCGGGACTTTCCGCCGAAAGCTAGTTGGACCGTTTCCTTAGTATACTGCTCTCCTGAAATTGGTTTAGAGACTTGTTACTTCTACTGTTATTAGTAGGCAGATTTCTCTATTGTAAAACTTCTTGATCTATATTGACTGATAGCAAATTTAGAGAGAAGCTTACATAGATTCCATAAATGTCACTTCGATTTCCCTCTCCTTTTAGAGGTGAAAGTATTGCGACTGAGATGTCTCTACAATTTGAAGCCATTCTCGAGTAATATCTTGAGACGCGATACTTTCGTGCCCTCGCCCTTATACTGCAAGGGAATCAGATTGCTCCTATTGGCCTCGTATTAGAATCGGAATAGCCGTTCTCCCCAAGATCTTGGTAGGTCTTTGAAATAAGTGACTTGAGTAGGGGAGGCAGGAGGCGAGCTGAATATAAAACAACCCCGGCCTTACTGCAACACGGAGGAGAGGGGGCGGTAGTGTGTGAGTGGGGAAAATGAAGGGGGTGGGGGTGGAGGTTACTGTATTGGTTATAGGGCTTTGGAAAAGTTAGTCATACGTCATAGGCTAGTTTATTTTCTGTAAAAAAAAATCCGTCACGCATGCGGTGCGTTAACTAAGCAGGTTTCTCACGTGCGTCACGTACCTGCATTTATCTGAAAACGTAAAAGTTCATTGAGAACAATATTTGGTATTTATGGCTCAAATAAAGTGCTTCATAATATAATAGCGTATTATTAATATGACATAAGTTGGAGTAGGGGTTTACTGAAGGCCGAAAACTAAAAAATGCATATATCTCGGATAATATTAAAGATGGACAAAAAGCATACACGATAACATTTATATAACATTAAATTTGCAATGAGATTGGATCTATATAATTTTTCGATCCAACGCATAATAACGGAGATATTAAGAAATTTCTAAATTCTCTTCCTATAAACCCGTCCTCCTCCTCCCATTGGTCAGATTTTAGCCGTTAACGAACTTGATCTTCATTCTTACATAAAACGTTCAAATATCGAGTTTGGTATCGATAAAAACAAAATTTCGACAGCTAGAGGGGTGCAGACAAATATCGTATATAATTTTGAACGGACCTCATTTTCGACATCTATTAGGTAGGACCTATGAAAATTTTTCTAAAGTTGTGAAATGAGTACAACCTCAATAGCTGATTTTCCTTAAAGGAAATCTGCTAAAATGGCACAATCGGACAACGGCCGGAAATATTCCCAGGAAAAAGTGGGGTGGAGCCGGAGGAAAAAAAAAATGTTTCAGTAATTCCTGGCTCAATTAAAAGTACCAACTGTAATTAAAGTTAAAAATAAGTTGCAAGAGAGTAATCTTTTACTTAGGAGTTACAATTGGTAATAATTTACTCACCCCCACTGACCGAATTTATATGGATTATACAAGGGAAATCAACCTGGTTGACTAATAATTATGTAGTTGCAATGGATATCCAAAACGAAAAACTAAATCTCTGTCTAAAGAACTTTTCAAAGTGTATGAATTCACTTTAAAAAATAGCCGAGACTTTAGCAACAAAATCTGTAATATAACCATAAGCGAAAATGATTATGGAATTGTTGTAATTTCTAGTTGTTCAACTTCTCTTTTTTTTGACTAAGGAGGAAGGATTTGAAATATAACGATTTGAAGACACCTCCAATAGCTATTTCCCAGAAGAGAAATAGGTTTTTTTTTTTGTTTTTGGCTTCCATTAGTATGGAAACTATGATTAAAATTATATATATATATATATATATATATATATATGTGTTTGTGTGTGTGTGTGTGTGTGTGTGTGTATGTGTGTGTAATTTATTTTAAAATGGCATTTATTAATGCCCACTTTTTTGTGTGTGTTACGACCCTTTTCTATCCATAACGGGAGTAAGTATTCTAGTTCTTTATTAAATACAACCCTATTGCCCAGATGAGAATCGAACCCTTGACTCTAGGTTTACATAGTTTATTACGACACCTTAACTCAGATGCCTAACGTGAACTAAATCACTTTAACCCTAAATACTGTGAATAAATTATTTTAATCAAAGTTTGTAATCATCACAGTATAGAACCAGAAGTGTCAGATGTTATCATATTATTTCACATCAGAAAAACCTAAATCCATGATTTTCAACGTGAATGCCCCCACCCGCCCCTCTAGTGGTGGGAGGTGGCGGTGATAATTGTACCTCCTGGAAGAAGACTTATTACAATATATTTCAGTGGCAATGAGTCCTGCTGGCTTCAAGAAATATTCGTTTCTTTGAAATTTTTGTTATACATTAATGTCCACTTTGTGATACTAATTTTAAGGCCAAATAAGATGGGTTACCTAATGGATACCATCCCTTTTCTATCCAGGGTGGGACTACGGATTTTATTTAATGAATTTGTCACTAAATAAAGTGCCTTAAGTGTGTTGGGTAGTCACATGGCTAACCTGAGCCCCTCGTATTTTTTTGTTGTAATTTTTGATGGTGGCTCAGATTGGCAATGTGATTTAAAGTTTTGACCTTAATCTCACATGGTAAACCTAGAGTGCCGAGTTCGATTCCAGCCTGGCAATAGGAAATTATTTAGTGGTGAACTCATTGAATAAAATCTTTAATCCCACCCTGGCTAGAAAACAGTGGTAACCTGTAGATAATCCCCTGTTCCAATGGGCAATATTAGCAAAAAGTGGACGTTAATAAATAATAATAATTTTGTAAGGGAAATTAAAGTACATAATGGCATCACAACACACACAACAAGCATTATAAACACATTACATAATGAAACTGTTAACAAAAAGACAAAAAAGATATTTTTACTTCACCGTCACCAGTATATATTCCAAAGAGCTTCAACAAATATTTGATGTCAATTTTACTATATTTAATAAAGCATGCGTCTTTCGTTCATTTAATTTATTATTTATAGGCAGTGAATTCGTTAGAGTTCTTCGAGGCTGGTTCATTTCATTCATCCAATTGTTTCATTCATTCGAATTCATCTCATTGTCTTCTTAGGTTATCCCACCATGTTCAGCATTCTTTTTGTTTTTAACGACTATTTTCTTTCCTACATTCCTTTATCTAGTTGTGTTTCTGATCCATGTTATGTTTATAAATAACTTACTTGTATTAGGTTCGTACTTTTTAACTAAAAACACTTTTATTAAGCTCTTTTTTTATTATACAACCTTTAATCTTGCACTAATACATACCTCTAAAACATATGAACTACAAAACACCTGATCTACTACAAATACCAAATGAGAAAAAAAAAACACAAATCAATATCTTTGATTCATAATTTGGTTAATCAATATTTATCTTAAAGTAATTTACTTAGCCCCTCATTCGTCGAAATGAATTAATTTTACTATAGAGGCGTTATTATCCCCTAGAATTTCACAATACTTCTGGCATACCAAGGGACTTTCTTATGTTCACATACAATAGCTTCAACACTGTAAGTATGTGTGCAACTCAACTGCAAGTCATATATTTTGAAATGATACAAGATTTGTTGTTATTTAAATCACAGTTATCATTTACTTAATAAATGGATACTTAAAAAGAAAAGGGGGAAAAACACAGACATGTGCTAAAAATGTGAGTATTCGTGACTAGGGTGTGATCATATTTAAGTTCACACGTGCTCATGCAATTCTGAGTCATAGGTACTCAAAACAATATGTTTTAAATCAATCAAACCCGTAGAGATTCATGAGAGGATCAATTTCAGGTTCTCTGCAAATGTAAGTGGCGGGAGGTTAGCCTGTTGGATTCATCATTTGGCTTCAGTTAGAGTTTCACCCTTCTCCCCTTCTGGAGTCCAAAAGATTCATAATTACAACAGAAATGTTCATACGGCTTCCTGTAATGTGATATAAGAAATGTCTATAACGCTATTAGGTCTTGGAAAACATTTTAGAGAGTGTTATAAATATTCATTTCCCAAGGCACTCCCCTCTTGTGTTGCCTTGTTTAAAAGATGCTTATACTTAACGAAATTGCTTATACTTCAAGCGGCGACTTGGAACTACTATCTATCTACAGTTTTTTAGCTGGTTTCTTCTTAGGGAAATCATCTATTGAGGCCTTACTAATGACGTGATTTTTGAAAAATGTCCATAAATCGATCCTACCTAGAAGATGCCGAAAATGAGGTACGCAAACCCCCACTTTTAGTCATAGTACTTTAAAAATAAAAGAATACATTTAAAGTTGAGATCAGTAGATTCTCATTCCAACTTGTGGGAAATCTGCTTTCTTTACGCTGCCCCTGCGTGACAGACTTTCCTGTAGTGAGGAACCAATATGTTAATTAATAACGTCCACTTTGTACTATTATGGCTAATTGGGCTTGGTTATCTACAGACACGGTTAGAAGTGGTTACGACCCATTCCTAGTTAGGAGGAAATCAGGATTTTATTTGATGAGTTTGTCACTAAACAAATTCTTAATGCCCAGGAGGGAATCGTACCAACCGAAGCAGCTGGACAAGAAGACAGACCATGACCACCGGAGTTATAATTGACCGATTGAGGCAATGGTTCTCGAGGTACGGTATACCCAAGCAGATAGTATCTGATAATGGGACGCAGTGAACCTCGTCAATGTTTAAGAATTTCTGATCTGCAAACAACATCCGCCATGTGACCGGAGCTCCTTATCATTCAAAGACCAACGGGCTCGTGGAGAGAATCATCCAGAAGTTCTAGTAAAGGAACTGTGCCTGTAGGCAGGAAGGGTTGCCACCAAGCCTTGCAATGGCACAGGTACTCCCCTCAGAAGACCACTGGCTCTCCATCGCCTTAGGCCGGACACCAGGGAGAAAATGGAGGTGAAGATATGGAAGCAGGAAAACTACCACGAACAAAGGTCCATGGGGAGAGAGTTTGCCGAGGGTGATGAAGTCTTGGTGAAGAATGAGCTGAGCAAGGGCTGGGTGCCAGGCATGGTGGAAGACCGGATGGGGCATCATTCGTACAAAGTTCTGGCAGGTACCGTACCAAGATAAAACACGCGGACCAGCTCAGGACCAGAGAAGGTGCGGTGGACGAGCACCCATCCCAGATGACAAACGAGGAGGAGTGTCAACCAAAGGCGGAGGAAGATCATTAAGTTTGGTGGGGGAAAATGTAGCATATGCCATATGGTTGCTAGGTAATGCAGCATATGCTATATGGTTGCTAGGTAATGCAGCATATGCCATATGGTTGCTAGGTAATGCAGCATATGCTATATGGTTGTTAGGTAATGCAGCATATGCTATATGGTTGCTAGGTAATGCAGCATATGCCATATGGTTGCTAGGTAATGCAGCTTATGCTATATGGTTGCTAGGTAATGCAGCATATGCTATATGGTTGCTAGGTAATGCAGCATATGCTATATGGTTGCTAGGTAATGCAGCATATGCCATATGGTTGCTAGGTAATGCAGCTTATGCTATATGGTTGGTAGGTAATGCAGCATATGCCATATGGTTGCTAGGTAATGCAGCATATGCCATATGGTTGCTAGGTAATGCAGCTTATGCTATATGGTTGGTAGGTGATGAAACCTACTCTTACTGTTACCTTGTTAATTAGTTTGGATTATGGCTTTAGAATGGAAATCAGGATTTTATGTACTATGTTTGTCACTAAACAAATTCTTAATGCCCACTTAACTCGCCGGTCAACCTATAAAAGCAGGAATTGAAATTTAAGGTGGTTATGAGATGTTTAGTGGTTGAGGTGCTCGAAGAGAAAATTGCATAGGTATAAATGGGGAACATAAAACTGGAAGCTATAAATATGAAAACATCTCGGTTGATATTGGAGCCAGAAACAGATAGAGCAACAATTATAGAAAATTAAATTTGTAATATATATGGTTATGTAACATTTTTCGATAAGACTCATAACAAAAGAAGTAGTCCGAATTTATTTTTTAACCCTACTCCTCCTGGCCCGATGAAAATAAGTCATGTTTCAGCTTGAAATAAGAAGCTTTCTAATATATATGTGAACAAGAAGAAGAGGGTGTTTACTCGAGGCTGGAAACTAAAATCTGCTAATATTTCAGTTAATATTACTTGACGAAAAAGTGTATGCAAACCATAATTGTAGGAAATTAAATTTACAATATCATTCGTTATATAATAATTTCGATCTGACTCATAATAACAAAATTGTGTCAAATTTGTTTTTCCTCCCCTTCAGTAAAACTGCTCTCTTCCTGTTCCGATTTCAGCTATTAATGAACTTGATGTTTTCTTTTACTTAAAACATTTAAATATCTAGTCTGGTGTCGATCAAGCATATATATGTGTGTGTGTGTGTGTGTGTGTGTATATATATATATATATATATATATATATATATATCCACATAAATATAAATTTGAAGGAAACTCAATTTCGTCATCTCCTAGGTAGGATATAAAATATTTTTCGAAAATTGCTTTGTGAGTTTATCTCAATATCTATTTCTCTATCATTGGAATCTGATAAAAAAATAAAAAATAAAAAAAAAAATTGTTTACCATTTATTCAACTTTAATTAATTGTTGGGTCGTGCTATCTACAGGTGGTCACCCTTTGTTCCCGGGGATTAGGGATTTGCCCCTATGAACGAGCAGTGACCCAGTGATACTACTAGTGATTCGGCGGCAGGTTCTGGCTGATTTACTCGCTTATCAGAGAGAGGCGGTCTATTCGTGTAGGCTGTGATATAAGAGGCGATCAGTGTCAGTGCACCTTAAGTGGTTAGGCTAGATGTAGTAGTGAATCCCACTTAGCCACAGCCAGGCCGCATGCCACACTTAGTTTCAAGTGGGACCACTAAGGCTGCTCATATCTCAAGGCGCCCGCCGTCTGACTCCTTACTCTCTCCCTCGGACGAGGACTCATAAAAACAATTAACCGACAGTAGTTCATTTTCTAGAATATATTTCCCTTGATGTGGGAATATTTGGGACGCATTGGGATAGTAGGTTATATCCATCAAAAAATCATAAAGCGTTGAGTTATTTCAACCCGCGGAATGCATAATAATATGATGCTAAACCGATTTATCCTACTCAAATGGCTTATTACCACAATGTGAACATTCTCAAATTGAATGGTCCATGGGAGTAGTCAGAATGCTCTCTAGGCAGTTTGTCGGCTTATTGTTATCTACATTTATTCTCTATCTTGAATATTAACCGAGATATTTGCATTTTGTTTTTTTTGCAGTGTGTAAATGCGGACGAGATGAGATCGGCTGATTTCGGTTATAATCGTGATCTTCCGCCGTAAGCTAGTTTGGCCATTTCCTTAATTGTTCAACCCTCGTGAAATTTGTTTAGAGACTCTTTACAACTGCTGTTACTGGTATGCAGATTTCTCTATTGTAAAACTTCACTTGAGGAAATCTGCTTAGTTTACGCAGCCCCTGCGTGACGGACTTTTGTTATTAGGCACCGAACTCACGAGAGTTATTTGTGCCTAGGTGGTCAAGAGTCCATTTTCGTTATCCTTCTTTTTGTTCGGTAGTCCCTCTCTTCAGAGATCACGTCCACTTCTTACCCCTCCGTCATCCTCGCCTGTGATGTCTCTCTCTCTCTCTCTCTCTCTCTCTCTCTCTCTCTCTCTCTCTCTCTCTCTCTCTCTCTCTCTCTCTCTCTCTCTCTCTCTCTGGGACAAATAATAAAAACACAACAGTATCTTTTTTAATTTTCATATATTAATGCTTATCTTACTGATTTGTGTTCCCATACGTTGAACTACTATTGACATGTCTTTATTTAGGCCCATAATTTTTAAGAATTTAATCAGTTTTTTTTTTTTTTAAAGAGTAGCTATTATCCCCTAGTATTTCAGACAGTACTTCTGATATACCAAGAGACTTGTTGATATCCTCATACTCCACAAGCAATGCAGGTTGGAGGTTCTTCCATTTTCATTAGGTGCTGGTGAGTGAGCCTTGTGTGGCCAATTCTAAGGCGGCATATTATTATTCCATCCCTCCTTTTAGTGCTTGTTGAAGTCTTCTAGGGTATCACTACTTTTTACAGTGCAGAACATATTGTCACGCAACTCATGCCATTGCCATGCCCATTGCTCAAGTGCCAGTTTTTTTTCATGATTGATGGCGTCAGCGATTAGAACTTATCTCAGTAGTGTGCTTTCATCAATGACTTTTGCCGCTAAGACGTCAGCTTTTATATTTCCGTCAATGCCACAATGTCCTGGTATCAATAAAAATTCTAAATAAACACTTTTTTCTTTGCAGTTCTTCTAAAATCTGTTTATTCTCTTTACAGGTGGGATTTTTGTTAAGCATCTTTTCAAGTGTCTTTAGGCTGCTGGAAGAGTCAGAACATATTAAAGCATTCTTTCATCCTCGGTTTAGAATCTATATATTTTTTATCATAAAGTATTTGAAAATACTTTCCACCTCTGAAATGGCCTTGTTGTTGAGACTACACCTGATTATTGCATCCGTGAACAGAAAAAAATAATTAATTGCGAACAAACCCAAAATTATGATTCCCTAATAATTTGTCACTTAATACATATTCATGAACAAAAAACAAGCTAATGATGTTATGCAAGCGGTGATATTTTCATAAACTATTAAAACTGTATTAAACTGGGGGTTTGTATTTACATTAAGACGTGAAAGGGTTCCATAACTCTTCCCTAAATAGAGGGTAAAAGAAATTTTTTAGAATTGACCACGTGTAATGGCCATAATTCAGGCCCAGTTTCTTGAATATACGCTCACTTTTAGTTATTGTTATTATCTTTTATTGTCGATTTTGTGCTACAGGGGCTAATCAGCATGAGTTGACTACATATTATCTTTGTTTTCTAGCCAGGATGCGACTAAGACTTTTACTTAGTGAACCGTAAGTAAATAAATTCCTATTGGGATGAGCAACACGCGGCCCGCGGGCCGCATGCGGTCCCTTTGAACATGTCCTTGTGGCCCGCCAAGCATTTCTAAAATTGAATTTATTTCATCCACTTTCTCCTATCAATATATTGTTATAAAATTAATTATAATAAAATGCTAGTACATACTAAACCGAAAATTTTTTTTGTGGCGAGTTACTCACTTTTCCGCGACATTTTCGAACATATTATACGAATTCGCCGTGTTTGAGCACGTTTAGCAGATTCCCTTGAGGGAAAGCAGCTATTGAGGTTGTACTCTTTACGTGATTATCTAAATTATTCTTCAAATGTCTGTCGACCCTACCTAAGAGATGACGAAAATGAGGTCCGTTCAAAATTGTATATATATATATTTGTCTGTTACCGCTCAGCGGCCGAAATTATCGTTTTATAGTTACCAAACTCGATATTTAGTTGTTTTATGTAAAAAGAAAGATCAATTCGACATATCTCCGTTACTATAAGTCGGATTTAAAAAGTGTATAGAATCAATCTTATTGGAAACTAAATGTACTATAAATATTGTTTTAAACATTTCTTCTCTATCTCGAATTTTAACCGAGATACTTAGTACATTTTTCAGTTCTCAGCCTACTGCAAATCCCGAATTCTACTCATGTTTCATAAACAATACTCTGTTATATAATAAACCACTTTATTCGAAGCTTAAATGCCAAATATTGTTTTCAGAGACCTTTAATATATGAGATAATGCAAATATGTTCTTGTTAACCCATCCCCCGTCTTATGTTCTTGGACTAATAAAATTTGATCGATTGAGGTAAATTTGTTCTGATTCTATATGAAATAAAGTACTAGTTATAGTAAATAGTTTTCAATAAAATTAAGATGTTATATTCTGATATATTTCAGTAATTGTTTTTCTTTCCTGTAAGAAGTGACACTTGATGAGAGGTGCGATATTAGTGATACAGCACAACTGGCTTTATTTTTACGTGGTATTGACACCAAATTTAATATTACCGAAGAATTGTGTTCATTGATTCCAATGCAAGGGACTACAACCGGCAAAAACCTGTACGATGAACTAAAGTTTGTGTTGGATAATTTTTCAATTTTATTAGAAGAAATTATTGGTATATCGACAGATGGAGCACGAGCAATGTCAAGCATGGAGGTAGGAGTATCGGGAAGACTGTTTCAAGACATTAAGAAGGTCACAGGAAGGGAAATATTCGTTAACCACTGCATAATTCACCAGGAACATTTGTGTGCGAAAAGATTGTGTTTGTCAAATGTCACAGTACCAATAATTAAACTAATCAATTTTATAAAGTCGCGCGCGTTAAATCATCGTGAATTTAAAGAATTCTTGAAAGATTTAGAAACTGAATATGGCGACGTGGTTTTTTAATGCCGAAGTACGTTGGCTTAGTAGAGTTGCAATGCTAAAAAGAGGAGAAAAACAACTTAAAATGCGAAATACAATTGTTCGTGGATATGAAGGGATATGCCTTTCTTCATTTTGGTAATAAAGAATGGATGTGCGATTTTGGGTTTCTTATCGACTTGACTCAGCATCTCAATGATCTTAATGTGCAACTTCAAGGCAAAGGGCAGTTTGTTCACAATTTGGATGATAAAATTCAGGGCTTTGAGCGCAAATTAAAATTGTGGAAAAAGCATCTTTTGCAGAATAATATGTCTCACTTTCCGCATTTAGAAAAAGAAAACATTACAACTTCTCAAAAATACACACAATATATAGACATTTTAATCAACGAATTTCAATTACGATTCGAAATGTTCAAAGCTGAGAAGACAGCGGTTTCCATGAAAATGTTTTCCTTGCCATTAATATCGATGTGGATACAGTTCCCGAAGACTTTCAATTGGAAATGATTGACATGCAGAATAATACCTATTTAAAAAAATTATTTTTCTCAGTAAATATCAAAAATTGTTATAAATCTTATGTGAGCCCTGAGAAATGTCAGCTTTTGACGAAAAATGCAAAACAAATGATATGTCTGTTCGGAAGTACGTACGTTTGCGAACAATTATTTTCAACCATGAAATTAATCAAAATGACCACCGATCAAGACTGAGTGATGTACGATTAGAAAGCTGCGTACGTGTAGCTAATTCATCAATTCCGGCTGATATTATCAGCTTGTTTCGAAAAAACAGTGCCACATTTCTCATTAAAAATTTCAAGTAAATTTTTCTGTTCTTTTATTGTTTGTTTTTATTTTGTATGAAAATTTGTATATGAAATCTTTACTTTTTTTAAAATTTTATACTAATGATTATTATAAGTAAAGTGTTGTAAATTATTAATAAGTTTTACTTTATTTGTGGCCCGCCAAAAAAATTTAAAATTTAGAATGGCTCTTGGACTAAAAAGGTCGCTCACCCCTGGTCTACAGTACAATCTAATCAATAACACTAGTTCTACCATGTTTAACTAGGACCAACGCCTTAATACTCATGGCTCACCTGTGATCCGTCCACTTGTACTAATGCTATGGAACTCAGAAATAGTCACGGACGAACACAATGTGAAAACTAGTCAGATACAATGGGCAATAAAAAAAAGCAGTCAGGCAGATTTCACCTCTTACCAATAGGCACTTCTCCATTCATTTTAATTTTTATATAATGAGTCTGAGCCTAATTTTAGCAAACGAAACTCCATTTATCCTGGTCTTACAGTTTCATTATCGTTATAAAATGTGGCATACATAAGACGTCAGTGTTTAATTTTTCTTCTATCTTTCTCTACCCATCAACATTTTGGCTAGTATTTCGTTTTAGCCAGTTTAAGTAGGAGTGGTGGTTTTCAAATTATCGTTGCCTGTATTGTCGAATTATGTAATACAGATGGAAACAGAAAACCATTTAGTACCCTTGTGACCCTGTTCCTTCTCCCGATCATTCCTTCGTTTTTGTTCCTGATAACCTCCGGAATAAACTATTCCCAGATGTGGCAATACTGCTTAGAACGTTGTACACAGGGGAAATAAAAAAAAAAGGATACATTTTTCCGCTACCATAAACACCTATTGGCTTACTTTGTATTTATTTTAATATACTGTTAGCATACAAGAGAGCCATTTTAGACAGAACAGAGACTTTTTCTTAACTGTATAGGTATGATTACTCTTTGGGAGGTAGAGCTTGTGGAAGGGTTGCTATATTTGTTAGTGATAACTCCATCCAGCTGAGAACAGCATTACAAGCCGAGGCTGTCTCCTTATTGCTTCCATTCATAGTTAAAGTGTGTTCACTTTGCCTTCCACCAAGCGTACCTGTAGACAAACACGAAATACGACACGAGCACAGCTACCTAGATAGCTGTTCAATAATGGGTCTCTTCTATTACAATATCATTTCTGTATATTGCAATAATCCTTTTTGTAGCTAACTATATATTGCAATCACAGTCCTATACTAATCTTATTAAGTTATAGCAATAATTCAAAAAAAATGTATTAAAAATTGTAATTTACTTAAAATTTAGATATTTTTTTGTTAAATTTATTTAAAGTTTTCAACCATTTGAAGTAAATGAAAAAGAAGTTGTCTATTGCACCTTGAGAACTTTGGCATAGTTAAGAAGTAAATTTGTTCCCACTTGATCACAGTTTCCTTGAGTAGTTTCTTGGGTTGATTAGCGCTTTTATTTGCCAAGGGGAAATCTTTTCAACTGGAAAAGGGCTGCTGAGGATTATTTAGAATTCAGGTCCCGTAGCCTTTCCTAAAAGCCCTTAATCGGTCCTTCCAGAGTTCCTTCTTCAAACTGGCGAAGGACGGACTGTGTTCCTTCAGTTACTTTAACAAAATGAAGAGAGAGGGCTAAAAGAAGACTCAAGTTAAAACGAAAAGAAAATAAGGTAAGGAGGAAAAATTGCTTCTCAGAAAGAAGGAAAGAAAAAAAAAAGAAATAGAAAAAGAATCTTCTCGCCGCAGCGGTCCTTCTTTTCGAAGCGGGTGAAGGGCGGGGGATTTAAAAGTAATTGGGAACAATTTTGTGATTGGCCTCAAATTACCGAAGTCGAACTGTGTTCAGGAAGGGTGGGACGGTTATCGAAGAGGAAGTGGAAGGGGGTGACTGGTAACGAGTGAAATACCCGCTGATTGCCGGCCATCTTGTCGGTGCCCCTGATTGAAGGGTTGTTTGAGAGGGGGTGGGCGTCTCCACACCCTTACTACAAGTAGGGTCTTATCATTACATATCAACCCAGCATAGTTCTATATCCAAGGATAGGTTATCACTTGCTAAGGGATTCTGAGGAAATTTTGCATAAGGGCACCCACGTCTGCGGGAAAAAAAGGGCTAAGTATTTTTCAGAATTAGTAATAAACACGTTACACTTTAAATTGACAATCTGTGATTCTCTTTTAAACTGTCTCAACAAAAACCGTCCACCATGTTTCGTAAAGCTGAACGCTAAAAGAACTAAGATTATCTAATTGTTAATGGTTGTCGAGTAGGTCTTCAAGACATCGTTTCGCCCTCTGGAAATTACAAGTTCGAGTCATTTTCCTATTGTGCTTTCTACATGGTTAACCACCTCCTACACATGGTACATTAAATATATGCCAGTTTATCATGTAACGCCTCATTACCTACACATGAATAAATGGCCGATGCCATTAATAAACATTCTAAGTTTTAGAAGTCTCATTATATTTTTGTCGATAATATTCTCCATATAAACCCTCCTTTGCTAATCTTTGTATAGTTTACGCAGTACCACTAATAAAGGACGGACTTTTTGTTGTATTAATTTATTCACAGTTACTGATAAAATACAATTTTTAAAATTTATGAGATTCGTTTAACTTTATATATATATATATCTATATATATATATATATATATATATATATATATATATATATATATATATATATATATATATGTATTATGGATAATTGCTCCTCCTTTCGTTTTCTTTTCTTTTTTTGTTATATTGAAATATCTGAATCCAATTATGATATATATATATATATATATATATATATATATATATATATATATATATATATATATATATATATTAGACATATAGGTATAAACATAACACCCAAGTCACACTGGCTGAAGCCTACTAATATATTTATTAAATAAAACTATGTATAAAACACATAAGAACGTTGAATCTACTAAATTTGTCTAATGCATTAAATTAGAAAGATTATGTTATTCTCCGGATTTCGTTTATATAAAGAGAAGTCTAAGTGTTTATTATTGTATTTATTAATGGACACTATACCAAATCTGTGATTCCATGATAACGAAATATACTTACGGTATAAAACATTGACATGCCTAGGACTAATGACATTTGATTGAAGACTTGCAAGACAGCTCAAGTAAGTCTACACGCAAAAAGTCCCCTTAATAAGTTTAAAAAATGGAGAAATCATTTAATTCAGTATGAATACTTAGTTATTCACAAAGGTTTGATGACAGTTCAATTCAATCAAAGCAAACAGTTTACCGTGTTTACAATCAGTGCCGGAGCTACGGGATGACATAACGAACAAACATCCCTTGGATCGAAGAAGAATACAATTTTCCTCCAACTCTATTGCTTAAAAAATATAAATATAAAAATGTAGCGATTAAGTTTAGCTTATATGTAAATAAATCTCAGGTTGGGCCATTGAGCCTCTTTCCTGCTAAGAATTGAACTACTCAATAGATTATTAATATATTTGCCCCTTTAAAAAAGCTATCCAAGGCACTGTGCATAACTGGTTACTTATGTACAGAGGAATCCTCCGTCAGCCTGACTTATCTATACAACATAGACGCACATCGCAATTCCTAATCACTACATGGGCCTTTAGATCAATACCAGCTAACCGTCTCTGAGTTAAATCTAGTGAACAATGACGATATGTGTAAATTTCATTTTTAAACAAGAGTTTTAAAATATCCTCAATGTCGAAATCGCCCTTTTACCTATAATTTTATTCGCTCACGTCCAGTAGATCCCTCTCCAGGAGCAAACCTCTAAATGTCTGTATCCATTATAATTAATATGTTATATTTTTTTTTTTGTACATTCAGTTATTGACTGTAAATGTTAAGTTTCATGACACTGGGACGCTCCGGACCTTCCCTAATTAATATGTTAAATATATAGGTCTTGACATAATGCTTTACTCGATGTTACAAAAAATCTGTCCACTAAAATCCTTCTTTAGGATACTAGTACCTTCGAAACAGCATTTTATTTCCAGCTAGTTCGGAGGTGAGGTGAAATATACAAAAAAAAAAAAAAGCAACCGGTTGAAATGCAAAAAACCCCGTTATTACGATTTGGATGGGAAAATTATATATTAACCAATCTTACTGCAAATTTAATTTCCTATAATAGTTGTTCTCTGCAAACATTAATATTAACCGAAATAATTTCATTTTTTAGTTTTCACCCCCAGTAAATCCACATTCCTACTCATTTCACAATAAACCAATATAAACGATCCAGTCTTATTCCAAGCATAAATACTACGTATTATTTTTATCAGAAAAGAAGGAGGGGAGGGGTTTTAGGGAAGGGGCAAAATCAAAAAATATGAAAAATATATCCGTTGTTATGACAGATTGAAAAATGTTATACAAGCACTCTTATAGATATTTTTTCCTGTTTTTTTTGTTTTGTTTGTTAGCACCTGGTGATTACACGTAAATGGCGAAAGGCCTTCTGCTTTAATAAAGAAATTGGGGGGAAGACTTCCTGTTATTTAAGACCTGTTTCCCAAATCTTACTTTTTTTAACTTAGTTCAGTAATTTTCTATATAATTGTTCTGCTTCCAATATTTTCTTTAATTAAATGTTGTTCGTTTTTCGAAGAAAGGCTCCAATGTGTTACTGTGGTACACTCAAGCATAAATAAGTAACATACTTTAAATTTTAAATCATGTGCTGCCAAAATACAAGAAACAGTTTATGAAATTGCTCATGAATTCAATAAATGTTTCAAAATGTGATCGACAATGAACTATTCCTCGGCATATCGACAGTTGAAGGCTACACCCCGTTTCCAGAACGTATTTCAATTTGGAGTCTATATGATGTTAAAAGATGGAGAGGGAGTGGGACTTCATGGTTGACAGCACGATATAATTAAAGGAAAAAGCACCTCAATTATTCTGATTTAAAGGATAAAGGCTAGGAAGTCATAAACAATTTCAATTTTATACAAAAATATATTAAAATCTAAAATAAAAAAAATAACTTAATACAAATCAGACTGAGAAATCAATTATCACTTTTAAGTCTTTTCCAATGTTTATACAACATTGTTACCCGTTCGTTTCTTCCTTCCACTTAGAATTTCTTGTATTTCACTAATACTCTTCCCTTTGGTTTCAACGACTACAAAGGTAACAAAAAAGAAACCAATAACGCAAATTACGGCAAATATCCAGTATGTTCCAGCAGGGCCGACTGCTTCAGAAAGTGGTTGAAAGGCCTTGGTAACCACGAAGGCAAGCAGCCAGTTCATGGCGCAGGCAATACCAGTGCCGGGACCTTTGATCTCTGGAGAGAGCATTTCGCCGCATATCATCCAGGGTATAGGACCAAAGCCGACAGCAAAGACGAGTATGTATAAAACCACTGAGACTAGAGGCATCATCCCAAGTGAACTGACGTCAGAGCCTATCGTCTTAAGATGAAAATAGTAGCCTAGGACTGTGAGACATATAGCCATGACTGTTCCGGAGAACTGGAGCAAGATCTTTCTTCCTGCTTTGTCGATAAGGGACGCTGATACAACGGTAGAGACGACCTGGGATAAGCCGACGATTATAGTAGCAATGGCAGGGTCTAAAGAGCTACCAGCGTCTTTGAAGATTGTGCCAGAATAGAATATGACGATATTGATGCCAGAAAGCTGCTGGAAAACCATCATTCCTAGGCAGATGATCATGGCAAGGAGGTTGGCTCTCTTTCCAAGAGCCTGGACGAAGGACAACTTCTTTGCGCTGCTTTCGCTTAGCGATTTTTCTATAAGATTAAGTTCTTTGCGGACATTGTAATCGGGGCCTCGAAGCACGCGAAGAGCAGCTTCAGCTTGGATCTGGCGGCCTTTTTTAAGTAGATAAACTGGACTCTCTGGCGCTCTGAAGAATACTATCAAAAATATTATGTTTATCACTCCACACAGTATTGGCAATAATGTGTAATGAACTAGGGCTCCTAAAATGTAAGTA
Source organism: Riptortus pedestris (assembly GCA_019009955.1). NCBI lineage: Eukaryota > Metazoa > Arthropoda > Insecta > Hemiptera > Alydidae > Riptortus > Riptortus pedestris. Next base: position 46,875,643 of record CM032231.1, on the reverse strand, counting down.
TACAAAATTCCTAGAACCAACATAAACTGGAATGCTGAACCAAGAGCTCCTGAAACAGAAAAAACAAATTATAAATTGAAGTAAAAATTAATACCACTGATATAAAAAAGTCAAAATGGATCTACATTTCAAAAAAGGACGACTTGTTTCTCGTCAAGTATCAAGATATTGAGAAAAAGTCAGTTAATAATAATGCAAAGCAATCCACGTTGCTTGAAAATGCTCCTAGTTCTTACGATCAGTTTTTCAAACTGCTCTGAGTTGTTACACAAATCAGGACTGCCCAAAACATCTCCAAGCAGACGTAACGCTTTTAATTAGAGAAGATTGCTGTTCAAAAGAAATTGCTATTAAAATAATTCAGGTCAGTTGAAAATAACCTTGGCTGCTAGAAACTGAATCAAACTAAAAAAGAAAGTACTTTCGGCGGTTTTAAACGACTCATATCAGTTCAAAATTATCTACCCAAATGTTTTAATACAACTCATTTATCTACCAAAGAATGAAAAATTTTATAATGTATTCGAGAAGAAAGAAATTTCAGGGTATTTGTCAGCCAGAACTGTCATTCTTGACAACAAGCAACCCTACATTTCTACAATCATGAATACTGAATATTGATTTATCTTAGTAGAAATAATTATTTTTTCAGTGAATGAAACAGAGTTAAGTTTATATATTCTTTAACTGTTTCTTATTAGTTGTTATATTACTGGGGGAAAAAAAATTCACTTCTATCTATCTAAGCAAAATGTATCTGAAAAACTAGTAGGTATATATTTTAATTATTTTTATAACTGGTTTTTAAACAAGGGTAAAATGTGTTGTCAGGACCTACCTCTTATACTGTCTTCAGCAATTTCAGCAACATACATTGGTGCAGTGGAGGAAAGGGCTCCAAGACCCAAACCTCCTATCAGTCTTCCTACATAAAGCATATTCGCAGACTGAGCGAAGTATATCAGAATCCAAGAGAGCAACTGCGGTATCGCCATAATCATGATAGTAGTCTGGAAAAGTCATTTTAATTTAACATTTTTTAAAAATATATTTTGGATGACTATCAAAGAAAACAAATTTACATGTGAGGTTGGGCTTAAATGTTTATATGATTTTATATATATATATATATATATATATATATATATATATATATATACTCATAACCATACATACACTTTTTTGTAATTATTATTATTATTCGTTCATGAATAAATGAAGATTATATTAGAAATCACTTAAAACTAATATTTTGAAGAAATTTGTGATTGCAAAGTACTAGAATTATATTTGATTCTGTTTGTTTAATTAGAAGTGAATTTATTTCAATTTTACATAAAAGTAGTGATAGTCATTTCCAAACCAGACCTTTTATTGTTCTTCCCTGAAAGAATTAATAATAAGGTATAATACTTAATCAAATGTTAAAAATCCCAAACAGAACAAATTAGATGCCCAACCTCAATGTAGAAATGTATTTAGAAGAAATCAACTTATTAAGTGTGTAATAAATAAAATTTGACTACTAATTTTCTATATATATCCTTTTTTCTAATGTGCACTAATGTAGTAAAAATGATTATTATCAAAATTGAATATTTGTTTGCAAAATGCATCACTGATTATTAATGAAATTCATAATTTTATATATCGGTATTGATTGAAGACTTGCTTAACAAAAGTTAATTTTAAGGTGACACTTAGAAATGTGTCTGACCTAACTCATAAGTAAACTTCAAATGCCAAAACCATAATACAATAATAATACATATAAAATATCTTAAATATTCCTGTTATTTTTTACGCTCTGAAACTACATGTGTTTAGAAAAAGGGATACTAGATACTTACAAATATGTGGCAAAAAGCAGAAGCTGGTAAGAATTATAACTCCCACTCATTATGTATTCTAAAGAAGTGCAAATATATTTGCAAAGATATAAAATTTTACTGTGATACATGCAAAATTATTTCTATATGGAATTAAACTAACAAAAATGTGCAAGATTAGAGGTATTAATTTTAAATAAGGCTTATCTCAATGCAAAATCCAAATCTTTGTATTGATCTTTGTATCTCCTATTCAATAAAAAAAATAAAAATTGAGATTTTGAATTTTTGCTTTCCTCTAATCTTACAAGCATCTTCTAAGGATAAGTTATATGAACCAATTTATGTAGAAACAAACCACACAGTTTTTATATATTCTACTTCGGTTCATTCTGAGGTAGGGGCATGAATGAGATTGTTAGGATAGGTATTTGGATAGTGGGCTAAAGATGATAGAGCAGTTCATGCAGAACATGTGTAGAGGAAGAAGCTACAGATAAAGCCTAAGGATACCGTTCATTGGTGGCCTGGAGAGCGAAACACTGCTTCACAACTAGATTCCTCAGGTGTCTAGTCAAGTTTAAGCTGAAATTAGACAACTTGATCACTGCGATCAAAAAAGTAATTTCTACCACCAACATTAATTTTCAAAAGAATTAATAAAGACCGATCAAAACATTGAATTAAAAATAAATAAAATGCTATGAATGTCTCTCAAATATTGATTCTATTTAATCATGTTAGCAATTTATTTACAGCGCATTTTTTTTTCTTCAGCATTAACTTATTTAATGAGAAAAAAAAAGAAATATTATTGAAATGTACATATATATTAACCACATTAATTATAATAATATTAATAAGGTGATATATTTTTAAACTTTTTCTTTATTTTCTCCTTTATTGCCAACATTTTGGTGCATTTATTCTGTTTATTAAAGGTTAAAAATTTACAATTAGTAAAATTAGTTTTTAACAGTATCTAAGAAATAATAATAAATAGAATAAAATCCACTAAAACATTGACAAACACATTGGATACGTTGGATTTTATTACCTTTCAGTGAAAGAATTGATTGACCACTTCCTCAATTGATCAATATATTAATATGTTTATAAAGTGATTGAGGTTATATTTAGAAATAATTTGTCTAACCTCGTATAGGGTTTCAATCTTATCAAAAGAAAATAAATAAGCAAACATTGTTTGAATTGGTAGCAACTTAATTTCATCATTACTTGCTGAGAGGGATGTGATCTAATAAACTACACATCTCATTTGTGTAATAACTAATTGGAGTTCTTTTCTATAAGCATCATCTCAAACTTATCAAAAGTCAAATTTCCTCAATTTTAACATGGCCTATTAAAGAATACGGCCAGTATAATTATTACCTTTATATTGTTTTAGTCAAAATTCTTAATCAGTAATAATTTATTCCTCCAATTTCCAGAGTTATCTGATTTGCCTTGATAGGTATTAATAGGAGCCTTTTGCAACTTTAATCTTTCTTCAATAAACAAGTATGTCCATCAACATTCACATATGAATGTTGAATTCCTGGGGCTTCATGTGAGTTAAAGTGTTAATCTGATATGGTTAACCTGGAGTGGCGAGTTTGATTCCCAACTGGGCAATAGAAATTATTTAGTGACAAGCTCATTAAATAAAATTCTTAGTCCCACCCTGGCTAGAAAAGGGTGGTAACCTGCAGATAACCCTCCCCAGTTAGCTTTAGTAACAAAATGTGGATGTTAATAAATGATAATAATAATAAACATACGTATCCCATAATACTTGACAATTGTAAAAGAGTGTTGTGTGGTTGAAACTCCTGTGTTAAAACCATTTTGGTATTCTTTCCTGATATTCTTTTATCTTTTCCCAATAATTGATGACATAAATCTCTGTTTATGACCCATTTCTAAAGATATTTATAATTGAGGATAACAATTGGATCCTTTATGACAATGTTGAGAAATTCTTGAGGAAAGCATAGGGACCTCCTGTTAACAATTGTGGATATTGCACCCAAAATATATACTGTTGTGTATTTCGTAGGATGAGAAAGCTGTGCTTAACTTTGAGCTTCTTCTACCACCCAGAAAATTAACAGTATATTTTATGTTTTTCAACAAGATAAAACCCACATGGCAAACATGTAAGGAGATTTCTGGGATTTGCTTCCCCATCTCCTCAATCATATATCATCCTAACTCACACAGAAATCTCGTTTATCTTTTATGAATGAAGTTCAGAAAGTTAGTATAGAGGAATTCACACAAACATTTAAGAAGTTCTGAGAGGGTAGAATTAAAAAATTATCTGAAAAATGGCAATATAAGAATGAGTCATATATAATTTATTAAATCTATTTGGAAGTTTTTATTGAATACACTCATCAAAAACTGCATAAACTTATTTTTAAGTCAATAACTTTAAATTTTTTGAGAATTTAATTTTTTTTAAGGTCATATTTAATGTTTATTGTTATTAAATTCAGTCATTATGATAATTTTATTTTAAATTGTAGTAAGTAATTATATATTAATGGAAAATTAAATAAACTGGCACATTGAACGATAATTCAATTTGGCAACATAGAGAAGACAAGAGATGAAAAAATGTGAGGGTAAAGTATTTGAAAAACCCTTCAATACAGTTTCATAATTATTGTAATTCTAAAGAAACATTAGTTCTTCCCAGAAAAACAATTGTACCTACAGTCCTATTTAGTATATATTTAATTTATTGGAATGGTTATTTAATTTACCTTCCTAGCTAAAGCTGGAATTATTTTAGTTCGTTTACATTTCAGGCGGATTACTGTACAAGTGCAAGTACAATTTAAGTTTAATTCAAGGTTTCACAGGTTAAAATAAAGTTCAAAGTAGGTAATAGAAAACATAAATTTCATTATTTTTTCTGAAGCTTTAAATTAATTAAATAAATAGAAATTATGTTGCTAACGAGTGAAATATTAAAGAGTTTTCTTTAAGAAGCATTAAGTGACTTGCTACTAGACAGAGATAGAGTTGGATAAGTGGAAATGTTTTTGAAATATCACTAATTCTACAGGGTGTAGGGGGTTCCCATCGCTATTGTAGGTTGGATGGTGGGGATCAAGTTCAGCCTTCTCCAAGTTGATACACTTATTTGTAACAAGTTTTTATAACTTTGATTGGAAATTTTTGGTTAACATATAGTTACATAGCAAGAGGGCAGAATAACAGACATCACATGACATGAAACATATATGAGAATTATCACAACTCAAACACATAGTATAAATTGACGAAATGCAAAGAAATGAACACTGACATAGGCAGATTTTTAAGATGTAAGTAAAGCGATCCATGAGAATTAAATTCCTGTATATAAAACCCAATAGAATATCTGTTCACTTACTACTGGATATGGATGCTAATGACTGGAATCATCCTATCTTTTGTTGAATTATGAAACATTAACCAAGCTATTTTCTTTAAACATTTTTTAATATTTAGTGCAAGGTACACACTGATAAATAGCTTCGAGTTATATGAAAAAAATTTTTAATCAGTATTTGGGCCTCCATGAATTTCAGTTTGAGATATAGAATATGAAGATATAGATATGTAGGGCAAAAATAGTAGTGCAACAATTTTGATTGCAGAACTTTTTTTTTTTTTTATTCAATGCATATTAATAAGTCGGCCAGGAAAATTATGGACAAGGTTTTATATGAACAATATTAGTTAAATTTTAATGTAATGTTTAAATTTTATATGTAAAATGGGTACTTTGACTTTTATTGTAAAAGTATCTGTTTTCACAATATTAATAAATATGAAGATTACGTTCATTATTCGTATTTTTTATTTGTTCCGAGAGAGTTCTCTGAATTTCTTGAACTATAGATATTCGTTTTTTCGTAAAATTTTATATACCAGGAAATACTTTCCATTACTTTTTCCAAAGCTATCATGTGAAGAAAAAACATGTTAAACATCATTGCAGTTCCGGTGGCTGCAATGATGTAAAGCTGATAATAGAATAAATTCTCTGTTTACCTTTCTCCCAATGAGATCTGCAAGGCTGCCTGCAGGTAGTGCACCAACAAAAGCGCCTACATTGAGGAGAGAGCCAATCCATGAGCCTTGGTGTGGTGTGATGGCCAAAGTACTATTTGGTGACATCAGCTCAGGTAGTGCAGGGGAACTCCATCCTATCACAGTCCCTCCAGCAAATACTACTGTCGTTACTGAAAAATCAATGAAAGATTTAATTTAATGAAATAATACAATTTTTAGTGAACTCTATCAACCAAACTTTATAGTGACTGTTATCAACTACACTCAGAAAAGGCACTAAAGACTGGATCAAAGAAGAAATGCCACAGGGGGCACAAAACGTGTAGAGTACATTAAAAAATGTCATAAGAAGCAAGTTCTATTTATTTAAGTAACATTAGCTTGAAGAACTTGAATAATGAATTTCTTACATATATTTTTTACAAAGATTAATCCAAACTTTGGCATTTGCTATATAAACAAAATCTTTTATTTCAAGATGGAATTAAATTGAATTATTACTAGAACAGAACAGGAAAAAAAACATAATTAACATCAAATCTATGAATATCAACAAGTCAACATCTATGATTTGAAAATGCATGTTTCAGTGCCAAAATATGTTTGGCTTGTTTTAATGATTTGGAGAATTAACAAAATAAAAACTAGTTGGAAAAAAATTATGCCTAAGTAAAACTATTGTTAGGTACATATAGAAATATATTTCAATTTTTTTATTACCTGCAAGTGTAATGAGGTATTGAGGTAGTTTCGCTGCAGGAGCAGTTTGTTGAGGATGAGTTCCAGATATCATACGACTCTCCTCGCCATCCATTTTGCTGAAAGTATTCCATATGTATTAAAAAAAAAATTGATTCCTGACTTGTATTATGGTTCAAAACTATATATATACTTCGATTCTAGATTTAGACAGATACATTGGGATTCTTCCCAATCAACTGTCATTGTCCTCAGTGTTATATTAAGAAGATAAGTATGTTAAAACACAATTGAACCCAAACTTAAAATAGTAACTGAAGTTTTAGCTGCTTAGGCACTAGGGAAAAAAATTAACATTCATGTAAATATTGACTTATGCAAAAAAGAGATTGAGTTGAGTAAATAATAGTAGAGGATCAATTGCTATTACCACTGTCTATTTTTAAGCATATAAGCATATATTTATTGAAACAAGGGGCTCAGGTTAGCCATGTGAGTTAAATTATTATTATTTATTAACGTTCAATTTTTGCAACTAAGGCTAATTGGGACGGGTTATCTACAGGTTACCACCCTTTTCTAGCCAGGGCGGGACTAAGGATTTTATTTAATGAACTCCGTCACTAAATAAATTCCTATTGCCCAGGTGGGAATTGAACTCACATGGTTGAAAGTCAACGCTTTAACTTACATGGCTAACCTGAGCCCCCATGTGAGTTAAAACGTTGGCTTTAATCTCACATGGTAACCTTGAGTGGCGAGTTCGATTCTCGCCTGGGCAATAGGAATCTATTTAGTGATGGACTCACTGAATAAAATCCTTAGTATCACCCAGGCTAAAAGAGGGTGGTAACCTGTAGATAACCTGTTCCAATTACCCATATTAGCAAGAAGTGGATGTAGATAAATAATCATTAATCCTTTATTGAAACTATATAATATATATAGTTATATAGTGTTTATGTCTATTTAGATCTTATTTGATTGATTGCAAAGGAAATAAGCCTAGTGCCAAAAAAAAAAAAAAAAAAAAAAAAAAAAAAAAAAAAAAAAAAAAAAAAAAAAAAAAAAAAAAAAAAAAAAAAGGCATTATTCCGCTTAAATATTAAAAAACAAAGAAATTAAGTGAATTGCAAGTTGGTTGGTATGGGAAATTGTATTGGGAGAGAAACATGAGGGAAAAGTACAGCATTACATGAAAGAATTGAGATTGTAATATGTTTCTCAGCTCCCTATACATCAGTCAATAGAATGGTTTAGATGGGACCGGAGATTGAGGCAAAGGATGTGAGTAATTTTTTTTGAGAAAAGGAATATTATATTATGAGTAAAGAGTGAGGCTGTAAACTTAAAATGGGGCTTTTACTATTTTTTTTTCTAAAGGATTTTAGATTGAAAGAGCTTGATCTATGATATTAGACCAGATTCCCTAAGTATACCACAATATATTTTTTTTCATAAAATAGTAATATCAAATTTTTTTTTTATTTAGAAAGAGTGGAAGCAAATGGTGCATCTTAACATAAAGGTAACTTTCAGTCAGTAGACCTCTTTCTTGATATTTATTAAATTTTCTTAATAAGTGATTTATCATTTTATATGTTTTATGTATTTTATGTATAAAAGAGAGATACTTTTATTTATTTAAATTGTAGACAGTTGTTTTGCCCTGAGAGTTAGAGCATACCTAGGGAGGTGAGTTTTCTCTCCTAATATCCTGCTAACCAACTACTTACATAAAACACTAGTGAATTTTAAAATTTGTAATTAGCACATTTATGTAACAAAACAAATTTAATAGGGTAAACCTCTATTGTCCACTGTCTTTATGCTTTCTGTTTCTTATTTACTTAATGTTTCAATATTCCAAAGTGAGTGCCACTTTACTAAATAAATACTTAGTCAATTGTTTTTTTTTATTGTTAATTTAATTTCCCTCAAGGAAATATCCGAACACCAATTATTCCAATATAAGGTTTAATAATGTTATTATGGGTAAGAGGTACTTGTGAGAAGATTGGGATTTGTAGACATTGAGTGCATAAAGTGATGACAGAGTATCTTTGTTTACTTTGCTCTTATAACTTAGTATTTTCTGATTCTTTATTAATTTATTATGATTTTATGTAATAAAATCTCATTACATATTTTGATTTTCTTTTTTATTACTCAAATTTGCAAATCTTATGAACATCCCTCACTAGAAGCTCATTTCAATAATTGACCAATAAGTGTGCAAAATTAATCTTTGTGCTGACTTTTATTTTTAATGTGCTTGTTCAGCCTTATCTCAAACACTGAAATCCCACTAACCATTTTCATATATGACGCTTGAGTATAGCTAACATTTTTTTTTTTTGTAGATAGGATTCCCATTAGCCCATGTGAAAAGTAAGTAACTTATTATTTAATATATTGATCATAGTCAGGAGCTTTGTATTTGACTAGAGTTTAGGAGTATAGAGTTATTCTCTAGCTCCGAGTGGGTTCTATAAAGAAAAATAAAGTAATGCTAATATCTTCCATGAGTTATGCTGAAGACGATATTACCTTAATTTAAAGTTTAAATTAGCGAATTATTTGGTAAATTTAAAGAAATCTTTTTTCAATACTAATTTTTTATTGCTTTGATCTAAGATGCAATTGTTCATTTTATAACTTTATTTGTTTCATTTATTTCTTGCCTTGTCATAAAACTAATCCATTAAATTGCCAATAAAATTAATTAACTAGTTTTACTACGCAAACTATTTAGTATTGATATTATTAAATTCATTGCCCCCCCCCACCCACGGATCATCATCTATATCACCTGGTCTTCTTTGGAACTAAATAATTTTAACAAATTTTTTTTTTCTGCCCAAACCACTGAATATAAAAAAAAATCAGTAATTGGAGCTGGAATTTTTACATCTGCAATTTTTCCCCCCTATATTTAAAATGGAATCTCCATACTTCAAGAGCATAATTTTGATAATTTATTTCTAAGTTTTAAAACATTATTTAATACATTCATAATCAGCAAGTCAATATATAATTCAATTGAAATTCATATTCATTTATTTTTTCTTGAATGAACATTATTATAAAAAAAAAAAAAAAACACTTGTACAGAACTTTAGAAGCCCAAACAACTCATAATTTTTTTTATTATTAAAAAATAGCTTCCTCAATAACAAATAAAAAAAATGCTAGCAATGACATATAAAACCAAAATTTTTTTTTTGAATTATTAAAATATTTTAGAAACTAAATATAAAAATTATAAATTATGAAATGTTTAAGATAAATGTTGCATATAATAGAATTTATGTTTACTTTATTAAATCAGTACCTGATTTATAGAGTTCTATTAGTTGCGAGGAGGAGCACTGATTGGTGGCCAAGTGTACTGGCCAGTGTATATTCACATACTACCAAATCTTAGTGTAAAGATAGTGTTTTATCTTTCCACATTTATGATAGTAGCCACTTCATTAATTGGTTGAGAAATGTCTTGTTTATTTTTTGATTATTCTGCTGTTGAAATTTATGATATTAAATAGTTTTGTGTTTGTTTTCTTCTAGATTTCATTTGTATATTTAAGAGTTGAGATCAAGTGAGATTTAAAACTACTATAAAATCTTATTATTAAATCTTGAAGGTTGCAGAAAATGCAGTAGATCATTACAAGAATATTTAGTCTCTTAATGTCTTTGAATACTGTAAAATATCAAAGGACTCCAGAGGACCACATGACAGGTCTAATTTAAGATTTAAATATGGAATCAGAGAATTTCCAAAAACTTAATGTTTTAATATAGAATGAAATCACTGATGATGTGATATATTAAAATATTTATTTTTCAATGGCTGCCTTGCACTCTGATACCTGTCACTCCCAAAATAACTTGAAAGAAGTAAAGGATTTATCATTTCTCTATAATTATAATTATCTACAAATTTTATCTTATAAAGTGTAAAAAACATAACAATTTTGTTGATTCTTATTTTTTTTTTTTTCAGTTGGCAGTATAGACCTTTAAGATGTTTAGCTGCCCTCAAGCGAGACCTGAGGGATTTGTGATCTGAGTTTTTACGTAGTGAGTGATCGACATATAACCCCTGTTCACCAAGGAGGGCCTGGAATACATACAAAAACGTAAAAGAAGAAAAATAGAAAAGCGAGACAATGTCTAACCTCTTCACAATGATGTGACAGGAACCAAGGATTCCCTGTGACTGAGGCCTCGGGACCGGAGAGCCAAGAGAGAGGCTTCCAAGACATGCCTGAACCTGGTCCCTTCTCCCGTCTTATTAATATTCAGGCCTTCTTTTTTCATCCTATCTAGCTTTATGAATAGGTTTTCGGCTATGCTCAGGGTCTTGCCTTTTTTTGCTTCGTAGAGCAGCTCATACTTTATAGCAGATTTCTCATGACCCTCCTTCTTGGTGTGGGCATGGAACTCTGTGTCTCTGGTAACATGCTCTTTCAGCCGGGTTCTGATCTTTCTTCCACTTTGACCGACGTACGATGCCTCACAGCTAGAGCATGTTACCCTGTACACTCCCGACTTGTTCAGTGAGTCAACTGGATCCTTGACCCTCGGGAGCATTGCTTTCAAAGAGTGTCAACTTTTGAAAGCAGTCGTCATCCCGAGTGTCTTGAGTTTATTTCCTATCTTATGAGACACAGAGCCCAGATACGGAATAGAAAGAGGGAAACGTACGTCCTTATTTCGGTTCATCTGACCGTCGCCGACATCCATATCCATGGTCAACTTCCGACGGAGCCTCTTCTGGACTAGTCTGTCCACCACCCCATCCTTGCAGCCGTTGTTGGATGCTATGCACTTGATGTTGCGCAGCTCAGCTTCATAGTTCTTTTCATTCAACGGCACATTCAACAGCCTGTCTACGAGGAAAATCAGGCCTGGCATCTTGTATTGGGGGTGGTGGAAAGAATCCGCCGGTATTATCAGGTCTGTCGATGATCTCTTCCTAAAAATACTAAAAGAATGGCCACTACCTTGCTTCTCTATCTCCAAATCTAGGTAGCACAGCTTATTATGCTGCTCTACTTCCAGGGTGTACTTTATTGTCTCAAAGCAACTATTCAGGTACGAGTGCAACCCATTAAGTTCTAGCATGGTGCCTTTAAAAACGATAAGAATATCATCAACATAGCGTCCCCAGAACTCAATGAACTTGAAGTAGGGGTTGCGTGGGGACAATATATACCTTTCTTCCATGTAGTTCATAAGTCTGGGGACGCTAGGTTGATGATATTCTTATCGTTTTTAAAGGCACCATGCTAGAACTTAATGGGTTGCACTCGTACCTGAATAGTTGCTTTGAGACAATAAAGTACACCCTGGAAGTAGAGCAGCATAATAAGCTGTGCTACCTAGATTTGGAGATAGAGAAGCGAGGTAGTGGCCATTCTTTTAGTATTTTTAGGAAGAGGTCATCGACAGACCTGATAATACCGGCGGATTCTTTCCACCACCCCCAATACAAGATGCCAGGCCTGATTTTCCTCGTAGACAGGCTGTTGAATGTGCCGTTGGATGAAAAGAACTATGAAGCTGAGCTGCGCAACATCAAGTGCATAGCATCCAACAACGGCTCCAAGGATGGGGTGGAGGACAGACTAGTCCAGAAGAGGCTCCGTCGGAAGTTGACCATGGATATGGATGTCGGCGACGGTCAGATGAACCGAAATAAGGACGTACGTTTCCCTCTTTCTATTCCGTATCTGGGCTCTGTGTCTCATAAGATAGGAAATAAACTCAAGACACTCGGGATGACGACTGCTTTCAAAAGTTGACACTCTTTGAAAGCAATGCTCCCGAGGGTCAAGGATCCAGTTGACTCACTGAACAAGTCGGGAGTGTACAGGGTAACATGCTCTAGCTGTGAGGCATCGTACGTCGGTCAAAGTGGAAGAAAGATCAGAACCCGGCTGAAAGAGCATGTTACCAGAGACACAGAGTTCCATGCCCACACCAAGAAGGAGGGTCATGAGAAATCTGCTATAAATTATGAGCTGCTCTACGAAGCAAAAAAAGGCAAGACCCTGAGCATAGCCGAAAACCTATTCATAAAGCTAGAAAGGATGAAAAAAGGAGGCATGAATATTAATAAGACGGGAGAAGGAACCAGGTTGAGGCATGTCACGGAAGCCTCTCTCTTGGCTCTCCGGTCCCGAGGCCTCAGTCACAGGGAATCCTTGGTTCCTGTCACATCATTGTGAAGAGGTTAGTCATTGTCTCGCTTTTCTATTTTTCTTCTTTTACGTTTTTTGTATGTATTGCTTTCTGTAGCTCCTCCGGTGGTTGTTCCTTCATTTTATTCATTTTTGGTTTTTTAATTTTAATTGGACTATTCGTTTTTTACTATTTATTCTATTTTAGACTTTTTAACTGTAAATATTCATTTATTTATTTTAACTATGTATTAAATTTGTGTATATATTCTACTGACAAGTTTTTAATTTTAATCTGTGAAAATAGTTTTTCTTATTTCTGTAAATATTCACTGGGACACTAATTTTTAGTTTGTAATTTAAAGTTTTATGTTTTAACTCTTGACCATCGACATGTACATATATTTTCTAAATTTCTCAATTAAATGACATATTGTACAACGTTTTTATGGTATTTGTTTGCCAGAAGGGCACTGATGATGGAGCGTATGCTCTGAAAGCGCTCTGTCACAACGAATAAAGAATAGTGAAGGAACGAGGCGTTTTTTCTTACCTGAGAGAATCATAATCGTTAGTCATTCCGAGGGGCAGTCGGACTTATATACCCCTCAGACTTCCACTGATCAACAAGCACAGCGACACTAGCACACTCTGGTAGCAAAATCGTGAACTAATGTTCTCCCTTGCGACGATCGAACGTGCACCTAATTTTACCTTCAGCTTACAAATGACAGTGGTAGATGTACCCATGCTTTAAATTGCAAGGCCACTGGCACGAGGTTAATTTTGTTGATTAACATTTCTTATTTGACAAAGCTCTAAATAACAATGCAATTTATTTTGACATGACAAGTGCTTTAAGTAGAGGCTGCATAAACTAATTGTAAGTAAATTTTTTCGTTGTGGTATAACACCCTTGTGATCTCTCTCACCACATATTCTCTACTTCTATGTAAAAAAAACAATGAGTAGTAGGGGGGGGGGGGTTCATAAGTACGAATCACTCGCTCAATACTCCAGTTACGAAAAAATGCATAGATCAACAATTATAAAGCATCTGTAGTTTAACAAGATTGGTTCTATAACATTTAATCTATGGCATTTTCCAATCTGATGCATTGGATCAGAGATAGGGCACTTTCAAATGAAGTTCAAACAAAAATTTTGTTTATTATTTAATTTAATATGAGTACTAAAAGTCGTTCCACATCAGATTATTTTAAACCTCACCAGCACCGGAATGGCAGCTCTGTGGGCCCTCGGCAAAATTAGCTGTGCTCCCCCCCCCCTAGTGGAATATTTTATACCAAATATAATACAAACGAATATTTATTTAGAAACATATATATATATATATATATATATATATATATATATATATATATATATATATATATATATACTCACACATATCATAATACCCTTACTAGCATGTTTTTAATAAGAATATTTTAATCGAAATTAATAAAATAGGTAGCTGATGAATTAGAGGTAATATAATTCATACAAACATTTATTGTAGGCTATTACAAAAATTAATAAATCTAGATTTACCTGTAATAATAATTCAGGACATTAGTTCCTTACAAAACATTACCAATTTTTAAAAAAAAAAACCAGGAAGATTAGCAAAGTAATGTGTAAAAAAGAATCCAAACATTTGCTAATAGAAATATGTATGTAAATAAATATTATTTGGGGTGTTCATTTATAATAAAACTATAGAAAAAAATTTTTTTAAAAAGGTATTAGCTTTTTAAAGTTATTTTTTTTTCTTTTTTTCATTTGAGGCCCTTCGCCCCCTTAAGGCCGTGGGCCCTCGGCATTTGCCGACCTACGGACCTGGCCAGTCGGGCTCCGCATCTTACTAGGAATTTTCTTTGAAGTGTAAGCAACGAGCAAATGCTTGTTGGAGTGGAAAATTTAGTCTTCACTATGGCGTCCTTAACCCTCAAACGCCTTTCCGGCCAAATATATAATAAGATTAAGAGCTAATATTTGCACCGTGATTTATCTTTTCTCCCAGCACTCTTTAGGGGTTATGGGACATCGAAATATATTTAAAATTAATATTACTTGTTGTGCTTAGTTCATATACATTTCGTTATTAAATTTAAATCTTTGTTTTCTTATCTTGATAATGGAAAAATCAAAATCTGTCCACAAAGACTCATTTTGAGGCCTTTCGTCTCTGGGATACTTCATTTAATCACTGCTCTTTTGAAACTACTCAAGGCATCCCCACCGTGATTCCATATTAGAAAGCGAAATGTTATACAGGGTCCGGCAGTCAAACCTGACGGTTTTTGAAATGGGATAAATCAATAAGTTGTTGAGATATTTTAATAATTTTTTTTTATTGTAAAGAGGAGAATTGGAAATTTAACATTCATAATAAAAAAACACAGGGTCCGGCAGTCAAACCTGACGGTTTTTGAGTGGGTAGTGGTGGGGACGTCTGGGGGGGTGGGGATGGGCGCCATTTTGTTCACCTTGAGCGGGGTACCTCAAGGGAAAGTTTATGATTTACCATTTCAAAAACCGTCAGGTTTGACTGCCGGACCCTGTATAATCAAACTTATTAATGTTCTTAATACAATTCTTTATCTACACATTTTTCACTAATTGAAATACTAATTGAGCTACTTTTTTTCTGTTTTTAGATATTTGTACATAGTAAAGGAAGTATTTTAATCGCGAAAATATTCGATTTTCAGATTTCAATGGAATTATTTGCTTTGACATTTCCCCGAATCCATTTTGACAAGTTTCGGCGTGGCGTCTGTTGTACATAGTATCTCTCATAACTCAAAAAGTTCGTCACGCAGGGGCTGCGTAAACTAAGCAGATTTCCCACGCAAAGGTTTACAATAGATAAATATATATACAGGTAACACTACCGTATTGCTCAGTAGAGGTACAATACAAATTAATAATCTCTACAACGGAAAACGGCTGAATTGTAGCCAAACAGGCAAGCCAGCCTGGTAGCGCTGCATAGATACACCGGAAAGACAAACAATTAATGAAATATATCTAAATATAACATATTAATTTAATTTAAAACAATTTACTAAAGCTACTGGTGTAATTTGTAATGAATCAAAATAAGTTTTATCTCAATCACTGATATTTTAGTAATCCATAAACAAGAGAAGGGGGGGGGGAGGACAACAGAACGTACTTGCATATATCTCTCAATGTAAAAGTTCAATGAAAACAATATTTGGTATTTAGGATTCAATTAATATTTTTTATTATATAACAGAGCATTGTTTATATAACACTAGTAAAAGTGGGGGTTTACAAAAGGCTGAAAACTGTAAAATTCAAATATCTCAGTTAATATTCAAGCTAGAGAATAAATGTATATAACAATATATATAGTGCATTTAATTTTCAATAAGATTGATTCTATACGCTTTTTCGATCCGTCTTATAGAAACGAAGATATTTCGAATTTTTAAATTCTCCCCCTAAACCCCCCCCCTCCCCCTCCCGTTTGTCCGAGTTCCCGTTAACGAACTTGATATTTCCTTTTACATAAAACGACTAAATATCGAGTTTGGTACCGATCAAACAAAAATTGCGACTGCTAGAGCGGTAACAGACAAAGATAGCTAGATTGATATATATATATATATATATATATATATATATATATATATATTTGTGTGTCTAGAGAGAGAGAGAGAGAGAGAGAGAGAGAGAGAGAGAGAGAGAGAGAGAGAGAGAGAGAGAGAGAGAGAGAGAGAGAGAGAGAGAGAGAGTTTTCAACGGACCTCATTTTCGTCATCTACTAGTTAGGATAGATGAACATTTAAAGAAAAAAGGCAGTCACGCAGGGGCTGCGTTAACTAAGCAGATTTCCCAAGTGCGCCACGTATTTGCATTTATCTCAAAACGTAAAAGTTCAATGAGAACAATATTTGGTATTTAAGCTTCAAATAAAGTGCTTCATAACATAATAGAATATTGAAAATATGAGATGAGTAGGAGTGGGGCTTTACTGAAGACCGAAAACTAAAAAATGCAAATATCTCAGTAAATAATCAAGATAGTGAAAAAATGTACATAACAACGTTTATAGAACATTACATTTGCAATAAGATTGGTTTTATACAATTTTTCGATCCGACGCATAATTACGGAGATATTAAGAATTTTCGAAATTCTCCCCCTCTAAACCCCCCCCCTCCCCCTGGTCCGATTTCAGCCATTAACGAACTTGGTCTTTCTTTTTGTATAAAACGATTATATATCAAGTTTGGTAACGATAAGTCAAAAATTGCGACCGCTAGAGAGGTAACAGACAAATATATAGATATATATTCAGTTTTGAACGGACCTCATTTTCGTCATCTCCTGGGCAGGATCGATGGACACTTGAAGAAAAATTCCGATAATCTCGTCATGAGAACAACCCCTATAGCTGATTTCCTTCAAGGGAAATCTGCTAAAAGTCCTTAACGCAAGGGCTGCATTAACTAAGTAGATTTTCCACGTGCGTAAACTCAAAATTTGCATTTACCTCAAAATGTAAAAGTTCAATGAGAACAATATTTGGTATTTAGGCTTCAAATAATGTGCTTCATAATATAACAGCTTATTGTTAATATAACATGAGTAGGAGTAGCTGTTTACTGACGGCCGAAAACTAAGAAAATATCTCGGTTAATAATCAGGATCGTGAAAAAAACATATATAGAACATTATATTAGCAATAAAATTGGTGCTGTACAATTTTCCCAGCAGACTCATAATAATGAAGATATTTCGAAATTCCCCACTCCCCTTTAAAACCCTTCCACTGGTCTGATTTCAGCCATTAACGAACTTGATCTTTCTTTTTACATAAAATGACTAAATATCGAGTTCGGTAAGATTAAACAAACATTGCGACCGCCGTTTGAAAGGACCTCATTTTCGTCATCTCCAGGGTAGAATCGATGGACATTTGAAGAAATTTTTCAAAAATCGAGTCATGAGTACGACCTCAATAGCTGATTTCCCTGAAGGGAAATCTGCTATAAAGACTAACCTTATAATGACAAAATTTCATAATTTGGACTGTTGTATCATTTATTTACGAACCACTTCCTCTTTCGATAATATCAATTTAGAGAGCGAGAGAGAGGGGAGGGGTTACGGGTGCAAGGTACATGGCGGAAATAAAAAAAGTCCGTCACGCAGGGGCTGCGTAAACTAAGCAGATTTCCCACGTGAAGTTTTACAATAGAGAAATCTGCCTAATAATAACAGTAGTAGTAACCTATTCTCACGAGGACGAATAGTTAGTGAAACGGCCACACTAGCGCTCGGCGGATACTCCCGAACATAGCCGACCACACTCACAATACAAATGCAAATATCTCGGTTAATATTAAAGATACAGAATAAATGTATAGAACAATATTTATAGTAAATTTAATTTGCAATAAGATTGGTTCTATACAATCTTTTGATCCGACGTATGGTAACGGAGATATTTTGAATTTTCGAAAATCCACCCCTCTAAACCCCCCCCTCCCACTGGTCCGATTTCAGCCATTAATGAACTTGATCTTCCTTTTTACATAAAACGATTAAATTCCGAGTTTGGTCACGATCAAACAAAAATTGCGACCGCTAGAGCGTTAACAGACAAATATATATATATCTATATATATATATATATATAGATATATATATATAATTTTGAACGGACCTCATTTTCGTCATCTCCTGGGTAGGATCGATGGACATTTGAAGAAATGTTTCGAAACTCGCGTCATGAGTACGATCTCAATAGCTGATTTCCCTTAAGGGAAATCTGCTAAAATGGCAAATTTCCCTTGGCTCAAAAACCTGTGAGAGTACAACAAATTTGCATAGAATAATTTTTCTCAATCTCTAGATATTATTCTGGCATTTTTCGATACTATGCATTGGAACGAAATATCGTATATCACATTTAAATGATAAACTGAACATTTTGTTTTTTATATTCCTGTACGAAGTATGGAAGTATTTTCATTTAATAGGAGTAGAAGGAAGTCATTTGGTCCCCGAATTAGATTCTTTCACGTTCACCATATAGATCTGTCATGCCGGCTATCTAAGTCCAGAACATTGAATGTTAAGCGAAATATGTACTGCAAGATGTATGTAATCTCTAACTGTAATATTAACCTAAATGTATCCATACTTTTAAATTTTTTTTAGCAGATTTCCCTTAAGGGAAATCAGCTATTGAGGTTGTACTCATGACGGAATTTTCCAAATTTTTCTTCAAATGTCCATCGATCCTACCTAGTAGATGACAAAAATGAGGTCGGTTCAAAACTGTATATATATATATATATATATATATAGATCTATCTATCTATATATTTGTCTGTTACCGCTCTAGCGGTCGCAATTTTTGTTTGATCGGTACCAAACTCGATATTTAGTCGTTTTATGTAAAAAGAAAGATCAAGTTCGTTAACGGCTGAAATCGGACAAGTGGGAGGGGGGGTTTAGAGGGGAGGATTTTCGAAAATTCGAAATATCTCCGTTACTATACGTCGGATCGAAAAATTGTACAGAATCAATCGTATTGCAAATTAAATGTATTATAAATATTGTTCTATACATTTATTCTCTATCTTGAATATTAACCGAGATATTTGCATTTGTATTCTGCGTGTGGTCGGCAGGAGTCGGCTATGTTCGGACTTTCCACCTAGAGCTCTGGTGGCCGTTTCCGTAACTATTCGTCCCTCGTGAATAGGTTTAGACGTTTCTTACTACTACAGTTGTTATGAGGCAGATTTTTCTATTGTAAAACTTCACGTGGGAAATCTGATTAGTTTATACAGCCCCTGCGTGACGGACTTTTTTTTAGTTTTAAGCCTTCAGTAGTCACTCAGTCCTACCAATTTCAGCAGGGGCTGCGTAAACTAAGCAGATTTCCCACGTGAAGTTTTACAATAGAGAAATTTGACGAGAGCCAAACTGTTAAGAAAACGGCCGACCTAGCTTTTGGCGGGAAACACTCTCATCTGCTATGCGCCCAGATTTAATAAAAATGCAAATATCTCGGTTAATATTCAAGATAGAGAATAAATGTATGTAACAATATTTATAGTAAATTTAATTTGCAATAAGATTGGTTCTATACAATTTTTCGATCCGACGCACACTGGAGCGAGTGATAGGGTAAGCCGGACATTCATTAATATCTCCGTTTCTACTGGTCCTAGAATATTGATTCTGGTGTCATTTTAAAGCACATCGAATACTCTATTGAACTACCTGATCAGCAATTTTTTAAGCAATTTTGCCAGATGCAATATAACGGTAGGATGAATTTTAAATGTGTACATACAGATTATGTATCGCTTACTAAGTAGAGAATTGTGATTTGTAGACACATAATATCAACATATGTTTTATAAATTTTTATTTTTTTAATAAATTGAAGTTCACAAACGCAATACTAAAATTGTAAACAAAAATATACCTAGAATAAAAATTTAAAAAAAAAAAATCTATGTATTTAATTTAATAATGAGAATTTGTAAGCTGGAAGAATATCTAAGATTTCTAAAATTTCAAATGTTTTTTATTTTTCAATTAGAAGTTCTTTTACTTCCGAAGATATTGTTTCTAAGCGATAGCAATCGTTGTTAAGTGTTGGCCTTAAATGTGATACACCCTACGTAGTTGGGAATGGTCCGCGGGAGGTATAATACGCTTCCGCACCGAAAGTTTTAACACTAAAAGTAAAATATTTAATGAATAGGCAAGTTTAGGCAAGATCTGACGACGTTGTAAATAAGACAATATACTCCTAAAAGCATGCCAAGTGGTATTTTTTCAAGCAAATACAAGCGATTTGCGAATTCAATTAAATAAAATTATTTTCAGCTCGATGTAAAAAAAAATAAATTAGAGGAATTTTAAAAACCTTATGTTCCAGTGTTTTGATTTGTTATAATACCCTTAATGTGTACTGGAAGCAGCAATAATTTATAAAATGAAATAAGAGTTCACGACGAATTTAATAAGCCTAGGCTTTTTTTTAACACAGCAATTATAACCAGGCATTATGTAAAAACCATTGCAGTAATATGGCTAAAAATCAATCTGCTCAATTGAAAAGGGTTTATGTGGTACTAACAATACAATCAAAATCCCAAATTCAAACTTTTATTTTTCCCCCAATGTCCAACATTACTGAAGGATCGCTCCAGTGTGCGACGTATAGTAACGGAAATATTTCGAAAATCCTCCCCTCTAAACCCCCCCCCCCTCCCTTTGGTCCGATTTCAGCCGTTAACGAACTTGATCTTTCTTTTTACATAAAACGACTAAATATCGAGTTTGGTAACGATCAAACAAAAATTGCGACAGCTAGAGCGGTAACAGACAAATATATATATATATATACAGTTTTGAACGGACCTCATTTTCGTCATCTACTAGGTAGGATCAATGGACATTTGAAGAAAAATTTCAAAAATTCCGTCATGAGTAGGACCTCAATAGCTGATTTCCCTTAAGGGAAACATATAGAAATATGTAGTTATTATGAGTTGTTGTTAAAACACAATCTTGTTGAAAATGAAATGATCTTCAATTGTGCTTCTATACATTTGTTCTTAACTAGAATTTTAAGGGAAAATCTGAACTTCTTTCTTTTGAGTAGCCTCATTTTGAATTTTGTAAACTCCCACTTCTTTGAATGTGATTTTCAGTTTGAGTACCTGAGGTACTAAGCATCCATATTTCCTGTTTAAATTTCAATTCCTCTTTACACTGGGTTCTTATTGAGAGAAAGGAGAACTTTTGTCCAACACCAGGAAATTTACTTAGTTCATGCAGCCCCTGAGTGGAATTTATTAATATTTTGGTGTCATTTTAGAGTGACGTAAAACCTGAGAACTGAAACCTTCTTAAATTTAAATTCATTACATAGGAACCGTAGAGTTTCATTTTTGTATATATCTGGTAAATAAAAAACCAATTATACGAAGGGAAGGTGGAAAACATTCAGATTCAGGAATTTTTTAGTTCACATGGAACATTTATTTTTTAAACAGATTTAAAATCCATAAACAGAGAGCATATTTCTTGAGAAGAAAAATCATGAGATTGCTATTACATCTATGGGTCATTTGAAGATAATTTCTTATGGTAGTAATACATTTTTTTACAAATGACTGAGCTAGATCTTTCTTTTTGTTTTATCAACAATATGGTCAAGGAATTCAATCAAATTTAATAGTATTTATGATTGTGATTGATATTTGAATTGGTTATAATCTGGATGTTAAGAATCATAATAAAAACTCAATAATTTATTAACCAATTCTTTGGATTAGGATTTGAATACTTATAATTCTAAGTATTCACATAGTTAGGGTACAGGAATGAGAATGAATTTTGCTCACAACCATTGAATATATATTTCCGCTTTTTTTAAAGTTTCCAATCATTTAAATTGCTCTAACCAAAGTTAGTTCATTCTATCTGCAACATTTTTTTTCTTCATTACAATGAAACATTTACCTTATTTTCTTGATTAGTTGGTGGATCTTCATTTTGAGTGTGGATTCTTAGTCTTGACACAGGGTAAGTACAGTAAACAGTCCAGCGGTAGAATGATCTGAGCTCAGAGCTCTGGGCCTTTTAAAGGGAATAAAACCGCTCTAATAATATGATTACTGGTCATTATATATGCAGGCCCGAGAAAGAGCAAGCTTAAACGGCTAGTGACAAGATTGCTCCTAATTCAGTCATCCCCTATCAACCAATTCAGCAAAAGGCTTTTATTAATTCGTCTCTACTGCCTTAGGAAATGGAAAACTTTAACTAAGAAGGTGATTAGAAATATCTCTACTAGAGACATTTATCATTTATTATGTTTGCTATAATACTGAAATTGGTGTTTATTATTATTTTTTTTAATTTAATGAACCAAAAAAAAAACACCTTTAATAGATTTTGAAAACAATAATATTTAGTTTTTAAAAGTTTGGTCTGAGAGAAATAAAGGACTGAATTCTTTCCTTTATTTAACAAAGCTTATTTATTATTTTTACTTAATAAAGTTATATGTGTTTATTATTTATTTTATATGATTTTTTCATCTCCAGTTTTATATAATATTGTTTTATTACTGTGTTTCATTTTAATTATATATGCCTTTTATTACATTACACAATTACAAATGATTAATGAACTTACAACTTCAATATTATATGCTCATATTATTCATTGATAACATGAAAATAGAATATGATTAGTTTTGCTTGTGAATTGAGGTGATAGGTTTAATATATATGGCAATCATAGATTATAGTTTCAATTCCCATATGAGTAGTAGGAATTTATTTATTGAAAAACATATTAAATAAAATCCTTATTGCCACTTTGAAAAATGTTTTATTCTGCTTAGAATCTGGTTATTTTCTTTGATGTTATAATATAACTAAAAGTATATAATAACATCAATTTGCACTCGTTTTACTCAACCTGCAAATAAAATTAGTTTAATGATTTCTTCGGTCAATGGCCTGTCAATACATATGCAATGTTTGAATTGCATATGAGGAAGTATTTCTGTTTTTTTTTTTTTGTTTTTTTTTTTAATTTAATTAGTATAATAACTATTTAACAGTTGTATGCCATTTTATATTTGGGCTGTATAAAGTCTGTGCATGAATGACATGTCATCATATCATAAATTAGTTATCAATAATTTTTGCCACTATTAGTTCAATACTGTTATTATCTGTATTGCTTCTGTTGGAATTTTGCACTAGCTGTGTGCATTTTTAAATTTTATATTATTATTATTATAAGTTGGTTATTGTGAGTTTTTAAATGCCAATTTAGCACCATTTTAAGACTACCAAAACACCCTTCAACTCAAGAAAACATATCTATTTATATTCATATTCTATACCTCTGCTATTTCTTCTATTTGTAATGTGTGTGACCATACAGCTTTTAAGCTGTTTCTAGGTTTTTTAAGGGCTTAGGTTAGTGTTGGTGTATTTACAAATAATGTTGTATTGCTTTTAATACCTTTGCATTATCCTAGTGTATAATAAATAGCATTGTCCTAGTGTTTGTATTGGTAAAAGTCATCTCACATGGAAATGATAGTAGTAGTTAGAACTACAGTTATATAATTATAGTTATGCAACTACATTTATAAAGAAGTACACAGAAATTAAGATTTATGTAACAATGATAAATTATATTAAATTCTGTGCTACATTAGCCTATGAAATGCTAGGAGGTACAGTATACCATAAACTTTAACCCTAGAAGTACCAAGGGGGGAGGGGCTCCTTGAGCCCACAACTTTTTGTTTTTGTTCCCTATCACCCAATTTTAATGGGATATTTCTGATATTTTATGTATTCCTCAGAAAAACATCCTAGAATGAGGGCATAACAACAAAATTAAATTAAAAAGGCAATTCTGAGCTATTATCCGGTTAACTTCAATTCCCTCCATACTGTAATATTACATTAGTGTAGTGCTGAATAATAATATTCAGTCCTAATTATGTGTCGGAAAACGAAAATATATTAATAAACTTAATTTAGTAGTCGTCTGGCTCACTATCGGTATCTGGCTCATGAACGACGCGAGATAAATTTTGTAACACTAAAATTTCCAAAATACGCCATCGGTGGTTAAAACCGAGTGTGGGGGTTTTCTTGTTCTAACTTTAGTATAAAACAAGAGTACATCACATTTTTAGGGCGATTGGTCAGATCTACAATGAACGACGCTGGCTCATGAACGACGCGAGGTTGCTCGTCCTCGCCATTGTAGATCTGACCAATCGCCCTAAAAATGTGATGTACTCTTG
Organism: Riptortus pedestris; assembly: GCA_019009955.1. Classification (NCBI taxonomy): domain Eukaryota; kingdom Metazoa; phylum Arthropoda; class Insecta; order Hemiptera; family Alydidae; genus Riptortus; species Riptortus pedestris. Next base: position 46,850,996 of record CM032231.1, on the reverse strand, counting down.
TTTTTATACTAAAGTTAGAACAAGAAAACCCCCACACTCGGTTTTAACCACCGATGGCGTATTTTGGAAATTTTTAGTGTTACAAAATTTATCTCGCGTCGTTCATGAGCCAGATACCGATAATGAGCCAGACGACTACTAAATTAAGTTTATTAATATATTTTTCGTTTTCCGACACATAATTAGGACTGAATATTAATATTCAGCACTACACTAATGTAATATTACAGTATGGAGGGAATTGAAGTTAACCGGATAATAGCTCAGAATTACCATTAAAAAAATTCTATGTTGAGAAAAAATTTTTTTTTGATGTATGGGCTCAAGGAGCCCCCCCCCCCCATGGTAATGCAAGGGGTAGTTATACACTTAAGTACCAAGGGGGGGGGGCTCCTCGAGCCCACTGATATTTAATACTACTTTTAACTAGTAATTCAAGTGTTATTAATTATATTGCTCAAATAATAATTACTTTGATGTAATTTTAACATACAAAAACCTTCTCAAGTTTTTTTTCCCAATAAAAAAATATATATATTCTCCCCATATAATTTTTTTTCATATAAAAATATATGACTGAGATGGGTATAATTATTGCTCCTGATAGGTACTTTTTTAGAAAAGAGAAGATTTTCTAGGTTGTTCCCAACTAGGGGAACAGTTAGTCCATGCTGTATCCTGGACACAACATGGAGAAGAAATAGTGCTGGCCGAAGAAAGTACTTTTTATTTGAACTATCTGAGAGTTTAGTAAAATTGTGTGTTGCTGAAAGGAGTGAAAATCTTGTGGGCATTCCTAGATCTTCAGTGAAGGCCATGGAGCATGTTCTAGGGCGAGAACTGATTTATCCCCAATCGGAGGAACAAGGTTCATCAAGTGGAAGGCTAAGGTGTTACATTTGTGTTAGAGAAGCCAAATCAAAAAAAGAAAAATACAACAACCTATCAAAATCTAAGCAGCGTTGCTTCAAATGTAAATGTTCAGTGTATAACAAACACTCGGAAAAAAAATATAGTGCAAAAGCATCGCAATTACGTATCTGATAATTAGATTATTTAAATTATTATTCTATTATTATGTTATAATAACTTAGATATAGATAACTTTTTATTCTAACAATGTTTAGATATGTTCCTCTAGTAGAATAAAATTACATTTAATTTAAAGTCATCCTTTTTCCCCATCCGAACTTTTTTTTTTAAATTTTTGTATTTAATTTTTTTCTTTTTTTTTCACAGGTGTCATAAGAAACGTTCATTAAACATAATCCAATAGAAATAAAAATTTTAAAAAAATTATAGAACCAAAATAAAAGGTTTTTAAGGTTGTGGGCTCAAGGAGGCCCCCCCTTGGTAATCCATGCGACCTGGGAGAGGTCGGTAATACTAGGGTTAACTGGGTTCTTTACTTCTGTCTTCATGAAGCCCTATTGTTGCCACATTGACACAAGTGATACAATTCTACCAGCAGTAAGAATATTTTTTAGACGTCTTAATATTGACAAATTACTAGATGTAAATGAGAAGATATATTTTCTTTCTCTTTGCAATTGAAATCTTACTATCTTTCATTAGCCCTTGAAAGTTATATCTTATCACTTGAAATGATTTATTTGCATTTTGGAATTAAATAGTTAATCATGATTAAATTCACATAGAAAATGAATGTTTATGGAGCTAACAATACAATATTTATATTGTGTTTAATTGTATTTTCATAAATTTATGAATAAATATGAAATTGTCTAATTAGTTAAATAAAAATAAATTGAATTCATTTAATTGTTTTAAGGGCTGAATAATGCAAAGTCTCTCATTTTCATACACTTGAAGTTCACACTCAATCCAATTATTAGACCCTAAATTTTCAAAGGGTGATCTGCTGTTACAGGCACTCATTGTAGACCTTTAAATTTCACCTATGTAGATTCAGGATTTCAGAAATTGGCAATGAGACAAGGTCATTGACTACTAACTGTTATCATAAAGACCTTGATCTCAGAGATTAAATTGAGACCTTTTTATTGATACTTACCTGTTATCATATATATTTCAACCCTTCGTATATTAATTAAAACTTATATCAAAGGATGAAAGGCTAATTGGTTTAAACAAGATCTTGGTAATGAATTATATAGATAAACAGCAGATGATGATTTTCTGCATTATTTGGGCATTTTACAAGTATATCACCATATATTCATCAGTTAAATTAAATTTGATAATGCTATTGTTATAAATTACATTCACCAAAGGATGGTAGGGGCCCATTCCTACCCAAAAGAAGTGATATATATATATATATATATATATATATATATATATATATATATATATATATAGAGAGAGAGAGAGAGAGAGAGAGAGAGAGAGAGAGAGTTGAAAAGAGAAAAAAAAATCAAATAACTAATATCAATGATCATTCTATTAATTACAAAATATTTAGTGTTCTTAGTATTATGTCATATTCATGGCATTGCTGACAAAATGAAGAAATATGGGGCTTTTCCATTTGGATCATCAAATTATTCCAGCACTGGTGCTCGTGCAAAAAAAAAAAAAAAAGAACAAATTTTCAGTGTTTTTATTGCAGGTACTGGGGGAAAAAAATTGTTGTTTGCACACACGTGCTATGGCATTCAAATCAAAACTTGCTGAAACTAAGCGGGTAAGTGACAAAATACTAGAAGTAACAGAATGAGCTGTACGAATTGTAAAAATGTTTATTAACAAAATAAAGTAATTTATATATTAGTAATGGTATATATTTTACAATATTTTAATAAACCATGATTCTTTTTTACAAGTTTGTGCATTTGCACTTTTAAAAGTCTACATTGTATAATGAAACTCCAATAAAGATATAACTTCCTTTTTACAGTATAAAATTAAAAAAAAATAATAATAAATTAATAGTTTTGAAAACATTATATACAAGTAGAATACATTCTAAGTAATAGTTCTTGGAAAATAGAATCCATAAATTTTAATTGAATACTGTTCTCATTAAGTGTATAGGAATTTGTACCTTTTCTTCACATATTAACAAGCGTTTCACAGCTACATTCATTCAGAGTTTTCAGCGTAATGTTATGTATGTACAAGATAGAGTTAAGAGTAAAATTGGATTTAAAAACTGTGCACTGTTTTTATTTTGATTTTGATGTTCCATTTCATGATGCATACTGTGATCATGTTGGCTGTGATCTTGGCTTTGAGTGTCTGCATGTTGACTTGCCTCTGGATCACTGTGTCCTGGCTCATGGTGGGGTGATCTCTTTGCTCTTTTTTGAAGTTCACTATTATCTTCCTCAGCAATTTGAGCAGTTACTACTTCAACTTCTTCTTTTTTGGTAGTAGTTTCAGTTTTATCTTCAGATGTCAAAGGCAAAGCAATAGGTCTACTTGGTTGCTTTAGTTGTGGAAAATCTCCTGGAACTTTTTTGGGTACAGGAGGTGGTATTTCTCCTTTAAATGGTCCAAATTGAGGAGAATGTTTTAGCTGTTCAGACCCTCTTGCTTCTGGTTTAGATGTAGGAGGGACTGGGGGAGCTACACTGCCAGCAACCTTCTTTCCATCATAAGTTGACACGGAATGTGGGTCTAAATAGGTTTCCATCTTCTCATTAGCCATTGCTTCTTCATCATCTGGCTCAGATCTGAATAATGGCTCATCATAAACTGGCCTCCTCATTACTATTTGCCTTATAGGCTTCCTGACTTTCTTAACTGGCTCTGTTGTGGCTTTTTTAGTATGTTTAGTATTACTGTCAAGTGGTGACGGAATGAACATGGGTTCAAACATTTCAGTTTGTGACTTCTGTTCATCTACATTATCCATATTTATAACACCTTCATTGTTATAATCATCGTCATATTCCACTTCACTAACCCTTTCCTCTGCTACTTGGGGGCTGTTTATAATTGGTTTAAATCCACTTTCGATGACTAGTGAGCCTGGGTTGAATCCTGTGTTTACTGCAATTGGTAGTTTGGTTGTAAGCTCCTCGGAATTCGAGCTTATCATTTGTGATGGGTGTAACTTGTATTTGTTCTTGTCAGTATGAGTTGAGCCACTTTGAGGACCCTTCTTAAACTTATGCACATAAGATTGTTTTGGTGGTGCCCTATTTGGTGCATTTGGTGGTGGTCCCATTAATTGAGGAGGGTTACTAGGTCTCACTGGCATTATTGGTGGCCTGGGAGGAAGCCTCATTACTGGTTTTTTAACAATGACTGGCCTTGGTTGATTTCCGGAATGGTGTACCATTGGAATATTCATGTGAGGCATATGCTGAGGATGGGGTTTGATAATAACTTGAGGGCCTGATATAGGGCGCCTCACTATAAGAGGGGGAGGTCTCCGAGAAGGAGGAGGCCTCAGATTATCATAAGGAACCCTCATAGGCATATTGCTCTGGTGTTGAACATTATGGGGACTAGGCTTGGATCCTTGGTGATTTTGTACATGCTCTAATGTTGTGTTATTTCTTATAAGGTGAGTAACTTTTGTTGTTGTTGTTTCTGGAATGTCTTCAAAGTCTTCTTTCACCGGAATGATGTGGCTCTCTGAAGAATTTGCTTTCTTAATATCTACAGCTGGTTTCATGAATTCATAAGGAAATTGAAGTTTTGTCAGTGGGTTTTTCACTTTTCCTCCCGAGTTAAGGGACTGGGGAGCAAATTCTGGCTTAACTCGTGTTGTTACCTGAATACTTGGTTTTGCCTGGAGTTCTTCATCAGGGTGCACAACACTTGGTTCTGGTTCAGAAGCAGCTTGGCTAGGCAAGTCGCAGCGATCGTGAACATGAATTTTCCAACCAAGGTATCTATGCGTGAAACACTGAAAAGGAGAGGAAAATATTTGTTATCAATGACCATAAATGTCTAAATATGAATAATTAATTCTTCAGGACATCATTTCCTAGAGGTAAATAATATAGCTGTGCATATAAGACTCTTGTGCTTTATAAAATGCCAGAGCTGAATTAATTTCCCCCACTCAGCTCTTCTTAATAATATATGTAAATCAATTTAATGTAACTGAGCTAATAAAGATAAGCTTTCTACCAATCATTTTGTTGTTTTTAATTTAATTTTTTAATTCTATTTAACGGAAATTATGGAATAAATTCAGTTTCTACTCTACAACATTTATTACCTCATATTTCTTATAGGATCAACATTCCATGGTAGATGCAATACATTCCATATGTAGTCCATACATTCAATAGCTACATTCGATCTAGCTTCTGACTGCAAAATCAGCTGTAAGCATCCAGCTAGCAGTCATGCTCTAAGAAATGGACATAGATATGCACTCTGTGCCAATAAATATTGCAGGAAGTGAAACATTTTATTCCAAAATTCTTAATTATAAACCTCCATGAACCTGTTCAGACTAGTGCAGATACTTAATATTTCAATTGACTTATTGAATGTATTTCTTATCACCTTTTTTCTTTATTAAGAGTCTTAGTTCATTATAAACATTTTAACTTGAGAGCTTGTGAGCATATCCTGCCATAATTCTAGAACATGTTGTTATTCTGATAATTTACAAAAAATAAAATATAAATTTAAAAACAAAATTATTACCTGATAATATACTGTGTCTGGTGTATCTCGGTCAGGGGTCCATTGAACAACAGCTGGTTCTCCGTGATCACATACCAATGTCAAAGTCCTTTGATAAGCACCAAAGGATGCAAATTCATCTCCCATTGGTTCTTCTGGATCAGGTGTCCAATTGCAGAGTCTTCCCAAGCCTGTTGGCACCACCTCTCCGTGATTGTTCAATTCAGCTCCAGCATAAATATTTACTTTCTAAAAGTAAAAAATTACATAAATTTATAATTCTCCTAGAAAATAAGTGATGAATTCATTCATATCAAGTAGACTTTTAACAAATTTCACTTAAAATTATCCAGTTTTACTCATGACATGTTTTTGAAGATTGTCCAAAAGACCATTAATCCTAACTAGTAGATGATAAAAATGACATCTATTTATAGATTATAGATATCGATATTTAAATACAAAATTGAATATATCTCTCAAAATTAGCATGGGACCAAAAAATGTTATACATCCAATCTTCTTTGTAGATATGTAATTTTTAAAATATATGCAGCTAAGACTAATCAGAGTAGAAACTACTTAATTTCTCAAACAAGGGAAGGATTTAATTTTCTTTTATTTGTCACCAATAGTAAATTGTTGAAAGAAAAAAAGAAACATACATTTAATAACAAGTAGATTCCTAGTGCATAGATGCTCATATTATTTCAATCTAATAATAAATAGGATATTAGAATCCTTGTCGATTGCTTATGATTCTCATGGATCAAAAAATGTAATTACTGGTAGAATAAAGACAATATTGAGTACATGGGTAACATTTTCTTAAGAGCCAACAATGACTTATCTATAGCTCTTATATAATTAACCTATTTTATCTTTAACTGATTGTGAAACAAAAAAATAGTATAAATAAACTTCATATATGGAAAAACCATGGAAGCTGAAATCTTGCACAAGTAGTATTAGAATATTTTTAGTTACTCTATAGTAAAAATTCTTAGCAACTGCTCATTACTTTCAGAAACTTTTACTAATTACTTTATAGTCAAAAAACAATTAATCATTATTATTATAAAATCATATTGGCAAATTTCTCTTTAGGTTGCACTTAGGAAACAATGAGTGAAACTGAAGAAATGTAGTAGTTTAAAAAAGTCCTTTCATATATATATATATAAAATTCAAGTGTGTTATAATCTATTTTTACCAGACAACTGAAGTTTAAATGAGCTGTGGAATATTTGGAAAGAGTTTTTAATGTGAAGAGTGTAAACTGACATAATTTTATTAGTCAAGGTTATGGATGAATAGTAAAGGACCATCATGAAAAGTTTTTCAACTTAAAGTCTCAACTTCAATTCTTAAATTCCTTAATTTAGGGAGACTATTTTCTGGAAGTTGTAGTCTCAACTTCTATGCACTAAAGCTATGTCCTGTGAACAAACTTAGCCTTCTTGATAGACTAGCATTTTGAAAAACCTCTTAGTTTTATAGAAGTTCTAAAATAATTATAAGTCCATAAATTATTCATTTGAATTTTAACAGCTCGCTTACCCTACGCTCTTCTGGTGTTTTGTATTGGTAGCCTCCAACTGGATCATCTGTGATGTAGAATGGGTGGAATTTGGCCGGTACATTAGGATCTTTTCCACCCTCAACTACGAAAGTGTATGTTCTTCCTCTAACAACATGAATCTCGGGTATAAGAAGACCATTGATGTAGAAAGCAATGCCCCAACCAACATGACCTACAAAAGCATAATGTCAATATAACAAAAAATATTTTTGTCATCATTCATTACTAGCAGTGTTGCCGATCATCAATGTGCATACATTCTAATGAAGCATTTTGTTGTTCTATTAATGATGTACAGCTTGACAAGTGGAAGACAGAAGTAAATATGAGTAAGTAAATTAAGAATTAGTAAACCCAACAGGAGAAGAAGCTAAATTATACTCTCGTATTTGCAAATACCTTCATTACTGTTTGCTTGTGCTTGTGTAACCATATTTATATCTATACATCAATAAGTAATAACTTGTGTTTAGAATATACTTGTCTTTACTGAGAATTTTTTTTGTAGTATGGACTTCAAATTTATACTTCAGACATCTAGTCTCCAGGCCATACCATTGTTCATTGATTGATTTTAAGAGGATGGTAAAAACATGATCGATTATCGGATGGTAAATATTGGATGTTTGGTACATTTTGGTATTTTTTAAGCATGTACAATTTTTTGAAATCATATAATAAATGCAGATTCCAAAAAAATGACATTATATATAAGTCACAGTTCATGAAAGGCAAAATACAGTTTAACATTAGCTATGGAAATCTAAATCTAAAAATAAATATCATACCAGTAATAGCAGAATATCCCTTTTTACCACCAGTAGGACCCATTTGTGCATAAAATACTCCATCTTCTGGTTCATTGCACTGGATAGGAGGGATTTCCCATGCTCCATTTGTTGGAGCAGGAGCTGGTGCCGGAGGATTTTTATATACAGGAGGGGCTTCAGTCTGAAAAAGTAAAAAAAATAATTAACCAATCTATTATTCATTATCTTACTACGATTTTACATTCTCTTCTACAAGATTAATTAAAGAAATGAATGGATATAATGATGAAGTTATAGTTTAGGAAGCAGTTAACTGCTAATCAATAAAAAAAAAATAGACAGGCATTTTATTTTATTAACTGGTTGAAATATAAAATTAATATTTCATATATACACACCTTTGGTTTTTGTAAAGCAGGAGCATGATTTTCATGATGGGTATGATCCTCATTATTTGAGGAGCTTTCAGCTGATGTATCAGTCTGAGGGATTGGACAATTCCATTTTGGTGGTCTTCCAAAGTCTAGGAATATGTCTCCTGGAAGAGAAATTTATGTTATAATATTTGTTGCATTTTAAAACTATTTATATATTTATTATAAAAAAATAATGTTTGTGAATTCTATTAATTGTCAAACGATATTATAACTGGAAATACTAGAATTACATCCTATTGAATATTGGTTTTAGATACTTATTTGATACAAAATCATAAATTATAACAAAACAGAATATCATTCAGTTGGTTTCTTGATGAGTTTGGTTTGTTTCGTCGAAGATGGCATAAATAAGTGAAATCAGGTTACTAAATATAGAAAAAGGGAGCCAGATGTTGGTGAGATCAACAGTTAATATCAGAAAGTTGAGTGGAGGAGATGGATAGTTGGAGTTTGAAATCTGGACTTGTTGGTAGCCATGAATAGTAAAGACCAAAATGAAGGAGAGAGTATTAAGTGATGAAAGGCAGAATAGTGTGGGTAACTTGTAATCAACTGTTTTTTATTAGACAAACAGACAAAGAGTAAGATAAGATATACAGGTAGAAAGTGGAAATAGAAGAGTATAGAAGTCGATATGCAAAGATTAATAACTAGTGATGGACAGGAGGAGACAAATAGCCAGAGGTGGACATGTGGAGATTGGACAGATAATGACAAGATGGTGGAGATAAATGGCCTAAGGTGGATTCATAGCTTGCGAATAACTGGTTGCGATGAGTGCCAGAGGTTGATAAGTACAAGTTTTTAGGAAGTAATGGATAGGGAGAGGTGTATAGCCTGAGGGTAGATAGGCGGATATTGACAGCTAACAATTAAATAGAAGTGATGAATAGCCTGCAGTGGATATGTTGCGATTGATAGCTAGTGATTAACTAGTTGTGATAAGTGTCCGGTGTGGAAAGGTAGAGATTGAGAGCTGGAACAAACAGGTTGCGATGAACAGCCTGAGGTAGATAGGTGGATATTAACAGCTAACAATAAAATAGAAGTGATGAATAGCCTGCTGTGGATAGGTTGAGATTGATAGCTAGTGATCAAGTGGTTGTGATGAGTGTCCAATGTGGAAAGGTAGAGATTGAGAGCTGGATGAACAGGTTGCGATGAACAGCCTGAGATAGATAGGTGGAGATCGACAGCTAACAATGAAATAGAAGTGATGAATAGCCTGCTGTGAATAGGTTGAGATTGATAGCTAGTGACCAAGTGGTTGTGATGAGTGTCCAATGTGGAAAGGTAGAGATTGAGAGCTGAATGAACAGGATGCGATGAACAGCCTGAGATAGATAGGTGGATATTGACAGCTAACCATAAAATAGAAGTGATGAATAGCCTGCTGTGGATAGGTTGAGATTGATAGCTAGTGATTAACTAGTTGTGATGAGTGTCCGGTGTGGAAAGGTAGAGATTGAGAGCTGGAACAAATAGATTGCGATGAACAGCCTGAGGTGGATATCGACAGCTAGCAATAAAATAGAAGTGATGAATAGCCTGCTGTGGATATGTTGAGATTGATAGCTAATGATTAACTGGTTGTGATGAGTGTTCGGTGTGAAAAGGTAGAGATTGAGAGCTGGAACCAACTGGTTGCGATGAACAGCCTGAGGTAGATAGGTGGAGATCGACAGCTAACAATAAAATAGAAGTGATGAATAGCCCGCTGTGGATATGTTGAGATTGATAGCTAGTGACCAAGTGGTTGTGATGAGTGTCCAATGTGGAAAGGTAGAGATTGAGAGCTGGAACCAACTGGTTGCGATGAACAGCCTGAGGTAGATAGGTGGAGATCGACAGCTAACAATAAAATAGAAGTGATGAATAGCCTGCTGTGAATAGGTTGAGATTGATAGCTAGTGATTAACTGGTTGTGATGAGTGTCCGGTGTGAAAAGGTAGAGATTGAGAGCTGGAACAAACTGGTTGCGATGAACAGTCTGAGGTAGATAGGTGGAGATCGACAGCTAACAATAAAATAGAAGTGATGAATAGCCTGCTGTGAATAGGTTGAGATTGATAGCTAGTGATTAACTAGTTGTGATAAGTGTCCGGTGTGAAAGGTAGAGATTGAGAGCTGGAACAAACTGGTAGCGATGAACAGCCTGAGGTAGATAGGTGGAGATCGACAGCTAACAATAAAATAGAAGTGATGAATAGCCTGCTGTGAATAGGTTGAGATTGATAGCTAGTGATTAACTGGTTGTGATGAGTGTCCGGTGTGAAAAGGTAGAGATTGAGAGCTGGAACAAACTGGTTGCGATGAACAGCCTGAGGTAGATAGGTGGAGATCGACAGCTAACAATAAAATAGAAGTGATGAATAGCCTGCTGTGAATAGGTTGAGATTGATAGCTAGTGATTAACTAGTTGTGATAAGTGTCCGGTGTGAAAAGGTAGAGATTGAGAGCTGGAACCAACTGGTTGCGATGAACAGCCTGAGGTAGATAGGTGGAGATCGACAGCTAACAATTAAAATATAGAAGTGATGAATAGCCTGCTGAATATGTTGACGATTGATAGCTAGTGATTAACTGGTTGTGATGAGTGTCCGGTGTGGGAAAGGTAGAGATTGAGAGCTGGAACAAACTGGTTGCGATGAACAGCCTGAGGTAGATAGGTGGAGATCGACAGCTAACAATAAAATAGAAGTGATGAATAGCCTGCTGTGAATAGGTTGAGATTGATAGCTAGTGATTAACTGGTTGTGATGAGTGTCCGGTGTGAAAAGGTAGAGATTGAGAGCTGGAACAAACTGGTTGCGATGAACAGCCTGAGGTAGATAGGTGGAGATCGACAGCTAACAATAAAATAGAAGTGATGAATAGCCTGCTGTGAATAGGTTGAGATTGATAGCTAGTGATTAACTAGTTGTGATAAGTGTCCGGTGTGAAAAGGTAGAGATTGAGAGCTGGAACAAACACTGGTTGCGATGAACAGTCTGAGGTAGATAGGTGGATAGCCAGTAATAGGCAGTGGGAGGCGAATAGCCAGTGGTGGATAGGTGGAGATTGAGAGCTGCAATAAATTATGGAGATGAATAGCCAGCATATACGGGGGGCTGCGTAAACTAAGCAGATTTCCCATCTCAAGTTTAACAATGGATAAATCTACATACTGGTAATAAACACAACAACACTGTGAATATAAGTGAGTGACTACAAACAATAATAAGAAATCTTTTAGCTATTTTTAATAACCTCCAACGACACACAGAATACAAATGCAAATATCTCGGTTAATATTCAAGATAGAGAATAAGTGTATAATAATATTTATAGTAAATTTTAATTTGCAATAAGATTGGTTCTATACAATTTTTCGATCCGATGCATAATAACGGAGATATTTCGAAAATCCCGTTCTCTAAACCCCCCCTCCATCTGGTCCGATTTCAGCCATTAACGAACTTGATCTTCCTTTTTACATAAAACGTTTAAATCTCGAGTTTGGTAACGATCAAACAAAAATTGCGACCGCTAGAGCGTTAACAGACAAATATAAATATATATATTATATATATATATATAATATATATATATATATATATATATATATATAATTTTGGACGGACCTCATTTTCGTCATCTCCTGGGTAGAATCGATGGACATTTGAGGAAATTTTTCGAAACTCGCGTCATGAGTACGACCTCAATAGCTGATTTCCCTTAAGGGAAATCTGGTAAAACTAAAAGTTCAATGAAAATATTTGATATTTAACCTTGGAATGAAATGGTTCTTGACCTAACAGCTTATTATTAATATGACATGAATAGGAGTGGGGGTTTACTGTAAGCCAAAAACTATAAAATCCAAATGTCTTGTTTATATTCATGACACAGAAAATATGTATAGAACAATATTTATAGAGCGTTCAATTTTCAATAAGATTGGTTCTATACAATTTTTCGATCGACGTATAGTAATGGAGATATTTCGAATTTCAGTCATTAACAAACAAGATCTTTCTTTTTACATAAGACGTTTAAATATGGAGTACGGTAACGATGAAACAAAAATTCGACCGCCAGAGAGTTAACAGACACACACACACACACACACACACACACACACATATATATTTATAATATATATATATATATATATATTATATATATATATATATAATTTTTGAAACTTAGAAATAATAACTTTGAAAATAAAAAAAACAATTCCTATGTGTGTATGCTCTTGAATGCTACATATATACACTGTGTTTTTGTCAATAGATAATTGAATTGTATCGTGTTTATAAAGGACAGCTGATTAAAAAGTTTAATTATTTGTGAAGCTTCTTCAACTTTCAAGGTTATATTCTATTTTTAGCAGATTTCCCCTAAGGGAAATCAGGTATTGAGGTCGTACTCATGATGCGATTTTTAAAAATTTCGTCATATGTCCATCAATATATATATATATATATATATATATATATATATATATATATATATATATATATATATATGTGTGTGTGTGTGTGTGTGTGTGTGTGTCTGTCTGTTCACGCTCTAGCGGACGCAATTTTTTTTTTATCGTTACCAAACTTGATATCTTAACGTTTTATGTAAATCAAGTTCGTTAATGGCTGAAATCCGACCAGTGGGGGAGGGGTTAGTGGGAAATTTTGAAAATTCTTATTATCTCCGTATAATGCGTTGGATAGAAAATTGTACAGGGCCATTCTTATTACAAATGTAATGGTCCTATAAGTGTTGTGATGTAAGCTTTTTTCACTCTTGATTATATTAACCGAGATATGTGCATGTTTTAGTTTTCGATCTTCAGTAAACCCCTACTCCTATTCATGGCATATTATAAAGCACGCCGAAATACCAAATATTGTTTTCATTGAACTTTTATGTTTTGAGATAAATGCAAATACGTGACGCACGTGGGAAATCTGCTTAGTTAACGCAGCCACCGCGTGCCCGACTTTTGTTAAGGTGAAAATGAACTACCCTGGGTCTAGAGGGTACCTCTCAATCGAAGGGAGCTTCCAGGACTTTATTCAGATTAAATTGTAAATTTAAAATTGGATGTATGATTCTGCTTCTCCTTTTATATTGGATATTGTAGTAGAAGAAACACATCTGAGAAACTATGTTATGCGATTTAATAGAATTAAGCCACACAGCCATACTTTTAAGAAACAATATAATATATACATTAGAGTGTATTATAACGGATTCCTAAAATGACAACTAGCGGAGGATATATCCCCTAATTCTCCTCTGCATAGCAGTACTTTTAAAATTGTCAACATTATTGACCTTGAGGTTTTGAAGATATAGAATAATATCTATTAGAGCATGATAAATGGATAATACCATGCTACAAGGTGAGACCTTTGCAATAATACTGATTAGATAAATGTAATTCAAATAGATATGTTGATTGTTAAAAATAAATAATTAAATTCGTGAGCACTTGAAAAGTTGAGATTTGGAGGTGCAATCCTCGTTGCAAACCCCCTCCCGTTCCCTCTTGTATGTTGTGAGGCTGTCAGAAATACTATATTGCCTGTTACTTCCAGGAATCTACACTTGGAATCTGCACTGCAGTGCATCCGACTTAATTAAGAGAATTAAGGTCAAAATTCAGTACCAGTCATAAACTCAACAATTCCTTTTCTCAAAAATACGACAAGAGAAATTTAATAAATCCTTTTTATATTTTTAAAAAATATGAAAATAATATATATATATATATATATATATATATATATTTATATATATATATATCACAATAGCATCAAAACGAAAGTCATGGTACATGTGTAGGCCAAAAGAAATTATTTAGTGCCTCAGGTTTTTAATCTTACTTCACACCGCAAAATTGTTTGCCTTCCGTTTTACAGGAATCAGGTAGGAAACTACGTTGTAGAGGACTAAATTACTTTTCGGAATATAAATGCTTCAGCAAATTTATCTTTGAATAGTGGACGGTTAGATCGCATTTAAGAAATCTTCACACAACTTTAGGGGCAAGAAAGGACACCCCAGTTTGATTTTGTGTGCTACGACTGGAATCCCAGCTAGGTTTAGTATAGTCAGAAGAACCGTAATATACTCAACGAGGATAAAACGTAATCACAAATTCCTTGTCCTCTCTTGCTGTATCAGCATAACGGTTCCAACTTGATCTAAATCCTAACCAGGTAAAGAGACAGATAAAAATCTACTTCGGGAGGGACGCAAATCTTGCTCTTAGGGCACAGTCTGAATTTTCACAGGAGGCCCCTCCATCTGCTGATGAAGTTTTTAATAATGAATTCCAGGATGTCCTGCAATAAAAAAATCTGAAAAAGACACATTTCAGATTTGAAAAGTTTCGGGCCCCAAAACAAAAGAATGTAAGTATAATTGAAGAATTAATTTGTGTGTTTAGATTAAGTCTAATATTCTATATACTTAGCTTAATTGATGGCTTTAAATAGAATTCATATTAAAGAAAAAGTAGAATTTGTAGGGCTGTTTCTTTCAGACAATTTATCATCAGTATATCATACAGTGTTTTCTTAGTGACGTCTATATATCATTTATCCTTACGGCCTTGACATAAGAAGAAGGTGAAATTACGTCTCGTTAGTTTTACAGAGCTTCTCCCAGCATGTCCTTCGTCAATTAGAAAGTAAGAGTTGAAAAATTGGTTACAATGCTGTCCTACCCTTACCGCGACTTATTTGGCTCGAACAGCAGCTTTCACTAGGCCGATTCCTTAATTGTCTTTAAAAAGAGGTACTTAATAACCTTTAAGTATTTGCAGTTCTAATATGGAACGCAAAATTGCAGACATCGTTCAACTATTGTTTTAAGAGATGAAATGTTGAAGCAGACTAAATAGTCTATCTTCGCATATTGTGAACAATTGACAAACTATTCGACTAAACTTTATAAAAGCAAAACGTCCGCTAGGGCTGCGTAAACTAAGCAGATTTCCCTCTTCCGGGTATAACACACTATTGATCTCATCTTAACATATACTTTACATTCTAAGTAAAAATCCAATGAGTGAAAGTGGAGATTTGCTGAAGGCTGAAAAAGAGAAAGTAAAAATAACTCGCTTAATATTTGAGCTACCAAAAAAGGTACAGAACAACAATTATAGATCATCAATAGTTCAAGATTAATTCTATAACATTTATCGATGCAGGTCATTATAAAGAAGATATGAATTATAATCCCCCCCCCTATTCATGATTCGATTTCAGTCATTAACGACGATGAACTTTAGTGTGGAATGAATGATTAAATACTAAGTATTGTAGACATCAAATTAAAATTTTCGAGTTCAGAACGTAAAATTTTAATTGATGACGCCGTCATACAACGTGGCCACCACAGTAAAAGTTCAACGGAAACAATACTTCGAATTTCAGTTTCTAATAAACGTAGTTCATGATATAGCAACTTATTGTTAATATGACGTGAGTAGGAGTGGGGGTTTACGAAAACTAAAAAAAATGCAAATATCTCGGTTAATATTAATTGTAAAGAAAATGTGTTTATAATGTAATTTATAGGAAATTAAATTTGCATAAGATTGGGTCTGTACAATTTTTCGATCAGACGTATAATAATGGAGATATTTAGAACATTCGAAATTCGCCCCTGGAAACCCCCTCCCACTTATACGGTTTCAGGTATTAACAAACTAAATCTTTATTTTTACATAAGACGTTTAAATATGGAGTTTGGTAACGATCAAACAAAAATTCTCTCTTAAGGGAAATCTGCTATAACATAAATGAAGGGTCAAAGTGAAAAATGAATAAGCTCAAATACTTTCGTGGCAAAAAAAAAAACGTAAAATATGCAATGACTTCTAGTTTACATAGTTGACGTCTTAGAATGTTGCATTCTACAGTTTAAGACATTAAGTCTGTCCGTCCGTCTGTCATATTCATTAAAAAAATTGTCTGCACGTTGGCGTAAATATATGAAATTCGCACCCACTCATGCACACACACTCCATGCATACATAGTTTTATTGGTAATAAATACCGCTTATGTATACATAATCAATAACTTGACATGTATATAGAGTTAAAGCAGATGAAAAGGTGCATAAAATGACGCGCAGTCTAGAGGAATCTACCTAGAGTCGTCAATTTGCTCTAACCTTTGACTGTTTAAATATATTATTAATAAATTAGTTTAAGCACATATATTCTTGGCGTAATTTAATGTTCTATTACGCCTTTACCAACGTGTTTCCTGTAAAACAGAAGGCAAAAGAGTTTGAAGGTTAAGCTTGACTGAAAACCTGTGGCGCCAGGAGATGCTTCATTTTTTCCGGTTGATTTCTCGTGTACGGGAACTCATTATGGTATGGAAAATTTATTAAGCATTAATTGTGGAGAATATAAAATTATGAAGCACAGTTTTTCCTCCACCATCCATCGCGGCGCCTGAAGTTGACTGTGCTTCATTGAACAAGGTTCGGAACCCTCAATGAGACCTCCAGAAATTTATTTGTTGAGACTGGGAGGAAATAGTTCTAATCTCTCCCCATTTACACAAGACTGTTTTCTGTGCAGCAAAACGTGAAACGCGACATTAGCATTTTACACTGAATATATCATCACTAAATATATAAATAATAAATTTATTGTTTCGGTACCTTTTGATGTGATGCTGTGGTATGATACTTCCAGCTTGCTGTTGAGTGGACCAACTGCCCAGATGACAGGTTGGCTTCTATTAGTTACTATTGGCCTGTCCAGTCCATCATGTGCTTTCAGAGGTCTTTGGTATGTCACTATTGAGTAGCCGTTCACTAGTGCTGCATTCAGCAATCGCACGCTCTCTGCGTTATTCTAATGGAATATACAATAGATAAACATTTATATAAAGAATAGCTAATAAAAAATAAAATGAAGTATTTTAATGATTGAGTATAAAATTATTTATGAAATTATACATTTTAAAACGCAATTCGTATGAAATATGTTCAGTACTTTTTATGCGTGAGAAAATATTATTGGTGTATTTCGTCCTTTCCAAGAATCAATTTTTGTAACTATTACTTAATCTTTCACAACATAACTTTAATGGTTCAGTAAATAGTTAGTTGTCAGCCAAGTAACTTCATTACTATGATCTTTTATGTCTTTCATTGTTACGAGTATTGACTTGCGAAACGCAGAATCATAATTTATTTATTCTCGTTACTTAACCATTTAACTTAAGGTTTATAATGGACTATACAGTAAATCAATTAAGAATTTTCATTGAAGTATCCCAAATGCTTTTGAAAGATAGGTTTTTTCTTATGTTATCTAAGTGTTTCCTTTAAACATATAAGTTACACTTGTTTAAAGAAAAAAAATCGTTTAATTTTAAAAGTTAATTAGTATTAATTTTAGACTTTTGCGAAGGTTCATTTGATCTTATTGGATTATTATCTACTACCTAAATAACTTTGCTCATATTTATTACGTACTACCACTAATTTCCAGAAATTTATACGAACTACTAGCCGACAGTAGCTATTTGCAGATGACGTTTTTAAGTATTTAAGTAATAATGGATTATTACATGAAATACAAAAGCAATCAGTTAGCATTTTGAAAATTATATATAGTGAGCACTGTATTTGTAGAACATAAGATTTACCTCCTTCCAGTTTATCTCTTTAGTTGTTTTTTTTCTTTCTTATATTATAAATTTACGAACATTTTATATTTAATTGTGTGCTATGAATTTATTTTGTACATTTGTAATATTTAATATTTTAGATTTTTAATATTTATTTAATTTTGTAAAATTATATTCTCCCTTGTTTAAAGATGAAACGCTAGTGTAGCGTTGTCTCAAATAAATAATAATAATTTCCAGGAAACTCTGAATGTGTAGTTTTTACATATCCAATATATTAAGTAATATAGTTTACCTAAAGTAGGTATATACCGTAATAATATATATGTCTAATATATGTTGTTACCTCTATTCTTGAGTCTGGGCAGCTTCCATGAGTTCCAGCGCATTGTGATTTAGCGTCCAGGTAGTAATCCTGGGCATATCCGTTGAGAGTGTTCTGGTCTACCCAAGCAACAACGACGTCACCTCCTACCATAGCACTCCGATCATCCTCCCCAGACAGTCCGAAAGACATGTACTCACCGTCCTCTGCAAATAATACAATGATAATTATAAGATATGATGCTCCAGAAGCTAAATAGAAAACGCTTTTATGCATTTATTTTGTCACGCATTAGCTGTGTCTTCTTAGTACATTTTAGATTTATTTACACAATCTACTTTGTGAGAAGAACGTTGTTATTAATCATTATCTAGTATTCATTATCTAAAAAAAAAAAAAAAAACTTGAAAATCCAAAGCACAAGAAAAAAATTTTGTCTGAACAAAAAATCTGATATGGACCCAATCAGGACAATTGACCTGTACTTCTATTACATTGAATAAACAATATTCTTGGTTCCACTTTATTTTATATTATTTCATTTGAAAGTGATTTACGACATCTCCTTTTCAAAGCATTTGGTCGATAAATATTTTAGAAAATAATTTTTGGATCTTTTCTACGACAAACAAGAAATGTTCTATGCACATTTTATTGTATCTATAAAACATACAGAGAAATTTGTATTTTTTTTATTTTCGACTTCGTCTTAACCCCTCCTCCCCATGATTACATTTTGGGCGAAAAACAGAGTTAAACAACTAGAGGATACAACAATCTGATATATGAAATTTCACATTCTAAGGCTAGCGGTATTTTTAGTTATAGAAGATACGTACAGAAACTAGTTAAAATGGATTCAGGGAGGGTCAAAATGGATAATTTCGTTAACATCTGAAAACCAAATATTTTCTCGATTGACAATACTTCTTAAGTATTGAGTTCTTAAGGAAGCAAAAATGTATTCACTTGCAACAAAGAAACCCTTCGAAACAGAGACTCGCCCAGAAAATGTTTTCAACCACGTCGAAGCTATTAAAATTAATGAGAGATAAAAGTTGCCGAAAAGACCTTTATCATATCATCTATAATATTACTCACTTTATTGGCTTTCGATTTAGAATATTGATCGAAAGGCGATAAAACGGATATTTACAAGATTATATCTCAGCATATTTAGTACTTATAAAACACGTTGCATTTCAGTTCTTTGTATTTTCAGCTGGCCACTCCTCTCCAGGCACCGACAACGTCTTTAACATTCTGGATGTCAGGGAGTGACATTCTTCCTTTTTCGCAAAGATTTATCCTCAGCGAAAACATTTCGGCGTCGTTTGCTATTACATTATCCTTTTCTCTAATAGTCATTTTTTTTTTTAAAATTTTTATTGTTTTTTCTTAATTATCACATTAGGTTAAAGTGCGCAGGTTTTTTCTTTTTGAACTCATGTTTGAAATAGTATTAGCAATGCCTATCAGACAAATTGTGAAATCCTCTGTAATTAATTTAATAATCTTATTCCTGATTAGTTTTCTAATGATAGGCTATTCCCGAGACCTTGTATTGCGGAAAAATGAATTAAGTTATTTTAAAGCCATATATAGTAACAATACTAAACACTTAAAATATTTAATTAAGTGTCTCTCAATTTCGACATCTCGTTGCAACATAAAGTGATTGCCAGTTTCAATTATCAAGGCAGGGGAAATTTTGCAATTATATTTGAGTCTTGTTTTATTTAAAGAAATAGAAATTGATTTCTAGTGTCTCAGATGCGAAAACTTGTGATTGGGGGGTCACGGTGTCATGATACCGAATGCAACCGAAGTTTGAAGCAATAAATTCTGCAGATATGAAATAATTATTGTGATGACAAAAATATAAAGATAAAAAAAAATCAGTAAATGGCTCAATTATATGGGTATCTATCAAAATAAAAAAGTGTTTACTTTGAATTTCATTATTATGGCCAGCCCATTTCTTTCTCACTTCGAAATCTCTTTAGGGATTAGAATTATAAGATCACTTTAAAGAAGATGTTCATGTACCATCGAAAAAAATAAAACATTTGCACAGATAAACGTATTCTTATTATTTTCTCTTTCAATCGACATATTATTATTATTATATTAATAATTTTGTTATTAAGATTTCAGTTGAGTTCCACCATTTTTATAAATTAATTTTAGTAAAAATTGTCTATTGCAGAAAAAAAAATGTTTGATTTGGCCTAGGCAGTAACGATTTAAACAGATTATTATTCCTACGTTGTCAAATTCGTGGACAAGGAACGAAGTTGAAGTAGTAGGACCTGACTAAAAATGGGAACATAGGATCGAGCTCCTAGTAAATCTAAAAATGCCGGCTTATAAATTAAGTTTTTTGATGTTCAATGTCAAATAACTATCAGGTCAAATTAAACGAAAAAAATGTAGAAAGTAAGATCACTGATGAATTGGGTGCAGACACAAGAGTGATTTTCAGACAAATTCTTACAATTAAAGTATACAATTATTTTCAAAACAAAACATCTACGACGCTAGTCAGAAGAAGTGTAGTGTTCAAGTAATAACCCCATTAAATTAGGTGAAATCCAGAGTGGAAGGGGCGAGGGGGGGGGGGTTCTCATTTCGTTCGTTCATATCTCAATCATTTTGTAATATATAAATGAAAATGTGTTTTTATAGATTTAGCGATTGATTACAATATAGAGGCCATATTCATGACGTTTCCAAGGACCCGCCATGAGAGGTTATATGTATTTGACGCAAGTGATTATTTATATGAACCAGAGAAAACATACTACTTAAAAATGCATATGGGATATTATGAATTTACATTTCACACGTGCTATAAGTGGACACAGAATCCCTTTATTAAAGGAACAATAGATATAATCATTTTTAAATATTACAACTTTAAAGCAGTAACGAATCGTAAATATTTTTCAATCTCAATCACTTTTATTTAATCAAAATTTAGTTAAACAGTTCTGCAAATAGAAACAGTTGTAACAAATGTAATTATTTTATGATAAAAATTATGATCACAAATATATTCAATGTCAACTTATACTCAAATGTACAGTATTATATTCATTGTTCATTTTTTTAGAAGATTCTCCTCAAGGGAAATCAGCCATTGAGTTCGTACTCATGAGGCGATTTCTGAAAAATGTCCTCAAATATCCATAGATTCTACCAAGGAGATGACGAAATTGAGGTCCGTTCAAAACTATAACTATATATATATATATATATATATATATATATATATATATATATATATATATATATATATACAAGCTCAGATACCCGGCTTCGCTCGGGAATTCATTTGAGGCTGAATGGTGATGGTATATTTTTGGCAAGGCTTTACTTTGCACAATATTTTGACATTTACCCGTTCAAGTGTTTAGGGTTAATACCCGTTGTTGACATTTGTTAATAATAAAATTATTTTTTTTATGTAAGACTTCACTGTCCTGCATATTGTCATATTTCCCATCTCCTGTGCATTATGCATAGATTTAAATTATTAAGGAGAAAATATTGACATACATTTGAATGAATTTTTTCAGGTGAGGTACCTGGTAGTTCATATTGAAAAGAAGTGTTTTGCAAATTTCTCTAAATTACAAAATAAACAACTTTTGTTATGTGCATATTTGCCGAAACCCCAATAGGAAATCATTATTATTAATTTCAGGCCTTCCTTATAACCCCCACTCCTGCCCGTCCCTAGAAATGTTAGTATAGCTTATTATAATGAAGGCGTTAGTACTAATTCACATACCGAGTTTGGTTTAATTCGGTTGAGTCTTTAGTGCCAAATAAAATTGTGGACTCCCGCTTTAGTTTATAGCGTATAACTCATTTATGCTTCCGTATACGGCAAAAGTGAATATAACAAAAGTTACTCAAAATAACAAAATAAACAACTTTTGTTATGTGCATATTTGCTGAAAAAGCAATAGGAAACGAAATATCGCTATTTTTAATTTCAGGCCTCCCTTATAACCCCCACTCCTGCCCGTCCCTAGAAATGTTAGTATGGCTTATTATAAGAAAATCGTTAGTATTAATTCATATAGCGAGTTTGGTTTAGTTCGGTTGAGTCTTTTGTGCCAAATAAAATTGTGAACTCCCGCTATAGTTTTTAGCGTATAACTCATTTATACTTCCGTATACGGCAAAAGTGCATATAACAAACGTTACTCTAAATAACAAAATAAACAGCTTTTGTTATGTGCATATTTGCTGAAAAAGCAATAGGAAACGAAATATCGCTATTTTTAATTTCAGGCCTCCCTTATAACCCCTACTCCTGTTCGTCTTAGAGAATATTAATATAGCCTAAAGTCTAAGTTGGGCTAGTAGTAATATACATACCAAGTTTCATAAAATTCGGTTCAGCCGTTTATGCGTGAAAAGGTAACAAACAAACAAACAAACATACACGAAAGAACAAAATGCAGATATGGTGTCTATGACATGTGAAACGAAAAGTTATTGTGAAATTTCGCGAAAAAAATCAATGTACAGACAGAGGTTACAATTTTATATATATATATATATATATATAGATATATATATATATATCTATATATATATAAAATTGTAACCTCTGTCTGTACATTGATTTTTTTGCTGTATACGGAAGCATAAATGAGTTATACGCTATAAACTAAAGCGGGAGACCACAATTTTATTTGGCACTAAAGACTCAACCGAATTAAACCAAACTCGGTATGTGAATTAGTACTAACGCCTTCATTATAATAAGCTATACTAACATTTCTAGGGACGGGCAGGAGTGGGGGTTATAAGGAAGGCCTGAAATTAATAATAATGATTTCCTATTGGGGTTTCGGCAAATATGCACATAACAAAAGTTGTTTATTTTGTAATTTAGAGAAATTTGCAAAACACTTCTTTGCAATATGAACTACCAGGTACCTCACCTGAAAAAATTCATTCAAATGTATGTCAATATTTTCTCCTTAATAATTTAAATCTATGCATAATGCACAGGAGATGGGAAATATGACAATATGCAGGACAGTGAAGTCTTACATAAAAAAAATAATTTTATTATTAACAAATGTCAACAACGGGTATTAACCCTAAACACTTGAACGGGTAAATGTCAAAATATTGTGCAAAGTAAAGCCTTGCCAAAAATATACCATCACCATTCAGCCTCAAATGAATTCCCGAGCGAAGCCGGGTATCTGAGCTAGTATATATATAAAATTGTAACCTCTGTCTGTACATTGATTTTTTTCGCGAAATTTCACGATAACTTTTCGTTTCACATGTCATAGACACCATAACTGCATTTTGTTTCTTTCGTGTCTGTTTGTTTGTTTATTTGTTTGTTTGTTTGTTTGTTTATTTGTTTGTTTGTTTGTTACCTTTTCACGCATAAACGGCTGAACCGAATTTTATGAAACTTGGTATGTATATTACTACTAGCCCAACTTAGACTTTAGGCTATATTAATATTCTCTAAGACGAACAGGAGTGGGGGTAATAACGGAGGCCTGAAATTAAAAATAGCGATATTTCGTTTCCTATTGCTTTTTCAGCAAATATGCACATAACAAAAGTTGTTTATTTTGTTATTTAGATTAACGTTTGTTATATGCGTTTTTGCCGTATACGGAAGTATAAATGAGTTATACGCTAAAAACTATAGCGGGAGTCCACAATTTTATTTGGCACAAAAGACTCAACCGAACTAAACCAAACTCGCTATGTGAATTAATACTAACAATTTCCTTATAATAAGCCATACTAACATTTCTAGGGACGGGGAGGAGTGGGGGTTATAAGGGAGGCCTGAAATTAAAAATAGCGATATTTCGTTTCCTATTGCTTTTTCAGCAAATATGCACATAACAAAAGTTGTTTATTTTGTTATTTAGAGTAACTTTTGTAATATGCACTTTTGCCATATACGGAAGCATAAATGAGTTATCCGCTATAAACTAAAGCGGGAGTCCACTATTTTATTTGGCACTAAAGACTCAACCGAATTAAACCAAACTCGGCATGTGAATTATTACTAACGCCTTCATTATAATAAGCTATACTAACATTTCTAGGGACGGGCAGGAGTGGGGGTTATAAGGAAGGCCTGAAATTAATAATAGTGATATTTCGTTTCGTATTGCATTTTCGGCAAATATGCACATAACAAAAGTTGTTTATTTTGTTATTTAGAGAAAGTTGCTCAACACTTCTTTTCGATATGAACTACCAGGTACCTGACCTGAAAAAATTATGCTAAATGTATGTCAATATTTTCTCCTTAATAATTCAAATCTATGCATAATGCACAGGAGACGGGAAATATGACAATATGCAGGACAGTGAAGTCTTACATAAAAAAATAATTTTATTATTAACAAATGCCAACAACGGGTATTAACCCTAAACACTGGAACGGGTAAATGTCAAAATATTGTGCAAAGTAAAGCCTTGCCAAAAATATACCATCACCATTCAGCCTCAAATGAATTCCCGAGCGAAGCCGGGTATCTGAGCTAGTATATATATATATATATATATATATATATATATATATATATATATATATTTGTCTGCTAACTCTCTAGTGATCGGAATTTTTGTGTGATCGTTGTAAAGTTCGATATTTAAACGTTATATCTAAAAATGAAGATCGTTAATGGTTGAAATCCGACCAGTGGGAATGTGGATTTAGAGGGGGAGAGAATTTTGAAAATTCTTAATATCTCTTTTACTAACAGTCGGATCAAAAAATAATATAGAAACAATCTTATTGCAAATGTTGTAAAAATATTGTTATGTACTTTTTTCACTATTTTTATTATTAATCGAGATATTTGCATTTTTTTTTGTTTGCGACCTTGAGTAAACCCCTTTATTTCCTCATGTAATATTAACAATAAACTGTTATATTATGAAGCATTTTATTTGAAGTCTAAATACCAAATATTGTTCTCTTTGAACTATTAAGTTTTGAGATAAATAGAAATACGTGACGCACATGTGAAATCTGCTTCGTTAATGCAGTGCCTCAGTGACGGACTTTACAATAATTGTGTCGATACGTTCGAAAGTACTTTATAAATTAATTTATTTTTTTGAAAAGAGAATTATAATTACATTCATTATTGTTCTGGGCCAACGACTCCCTCCACCTTCCTCACAAAACAAAATGAATGTCTATGGAATAACGCTATATTAATGATGTAGAAAGGATTAGGCATAGAGTCATTCCAACTCGACATTTATCAGTTGCTGTATAATTTCTCATCCTTGAGAGTTCTCAGCCATTGTCTGTCGAGTGGAGGCGAGGCTCTGAGTAAGGCCTCCAATGTATGCCTTGTTTCGCAACATGCTCGAATGTGTGTGGAGGCCTGATCTTTGCTATGGGCGCGGTGTTGTGCATTTCCCAAGCAACATTCCCCGGGGTTTGTATCTCAAGAACACATTACTCCGCTCTTATCTAAACACTTTTAGCGTTTGACCCCCGCCTTCGCCTCAATTCTTTTATGTCTCATTCTTATTTCTCTAAAGTTATAAATCCTGTAAATGTGCTAGTTCATATGCCCTACTGTTTATGTCCTTATGAGTGGCAAAGAATATGCCATAAACGTGAAGAAGAATATACTCAGTGGGCGTGAAATAAAACCCCGTCACGCAGGGGTTGCGTAAACTAAGCAGATTTCCCCCCGGATGGTATATCATACTTGAGACCTTACTTCAGCACATATTCTCTATGTCTAAGAACAAAACCGATGATCCCCGGGCGGTGGGATTTGAGTTACGAAAAAATGCATAGAACAACAATTGTAGAGCATCAATAGTTTAACAAGATTTGTATTGTATTAAGATCATTTTACGACCTGACTCATAATATCGGATATATTATGAATTTTCGAGCACCCTTCCTCTCTAAACCCCCACTATTCTAAGTCCAATTTCAGCGAAAAAGAGAATTAATCTTCAGTTCCAAAGAAAATTTTGTTGGCTACAACTTTTATGTTGCAGCATTTTTCAATAAATAAAGTCTGTCCATTTTACAGCTAAAGTATGCGTAAAATAAAAAAAATAACCGATATAAACTCGTTTTTGAATTTTGTATTCTACAAGAATCAGTCGTAAAAAGTATGGCATTCCATTGGATATTCCAAATTTATGGTCGCTGGAGAAGTACTGAAGACAGTTATGAGGTTGAATATGGACTGAAAGGATTCTTCGGGAGTTACAATAATGGCTCACCAAAACTCAGCCTCTGCACAATTGCAGATTTTAAGGGCGGAGGCACGGAACATATATGAATATATATATGTATGTGTATATATATATATATATATATATATATATATATATATATATATATATATTTATATATATATGTAATTTTGAACGGACCTCATTTTCGTCATTTCCTGGGTAGGATCGATGGATATTTGAGGAAATTGTTTGAAAATCGCGTCACGAGTACAACCTCAATAGCTGATTTCCCTGAAGGGAAATCTGCTAAAATGTAAATGAAGGGTGAAAGTGAAGAAAAATTATTTCTTTTGTTCTTTTCTAAAAATTAAAAGTACCTATGTAAAAAGTGTCTTTCACGAATAAAATACTTAGATATTTCTTTGTAGAGAATTTAGATCGGAAGCAATTGAATATTGGATTTTCCACCAGGAGCTTTATTCTTCTGTAAAATTGTAAAAAAGAAAAGAAAAACATAGATTTTATCGTTGGTCCACTAAAATACTTATAAATGTTTTTCATTTCATCTTATAAAACGGGTTACTATATTAGCTGTAGAAGTTTCACCAAAATATTTTTTTTGATTAATATTCTCAATTATAAAAATTGATAAATTTAATTTAAATCAGATAATTGAAACTCGAAAAGCTAATATTCAAAAATAAGGTATTGAGATTTTTTAAGATCGTACAGAACAATGCACGGACACTGAGAAAGTGAATTAAGTAGATTTTTTTCACTATCATTGAGGCGCTTCAATAACGCATACATTAAAAAGTAAATCAATGCTTCAGTAAAACTCAAGATGATACACACTGAAAAGGTAACGAAGTAGAAAGTTAATTTCCTCATGGTAAGGTTCATTACTTCATTCTCATAAAGGAAATAAAAGTGAAATTCGATACCAAGGTATGTCTATAAATACTATAAGAAATTCGTATTTAATCAACATTTATAATTTGTGAATTATGATAATGATTACAAAACACTGAAGGTTATGAATATGTATACCTAAGAATTAAAATACGAAAAGTGATATTTGCATTGAAACGGAAAAGAATTTTAATCACGTGAGATTTAAATGCTCAATGAACGTTACAAAGAGATTTCAAACATTTACTCTGCGTGTTTGTTGATGGATTAATGTTGACACGAGGTGTAATTGTAAGGCGTCATTGCAGATTAACCTTTATTTAACAAAATCATGACATATCAAACACTCCAATATTTTATTGGATTATTTGCTTTGACTCATATCAAACATTACACAAGTAATTTGTATACATCAATGGACTATCAGACTATCATTTCATTTGCCAAATACTTATACTTTGTAACATAAAATATTTATAAAACACACTAATAAATATTATGGATTGGACAGAAAGGTAAATAAACTTATTGAAATTACCCCACATCAACAATATCAACATTGGTGGATTTATCAACATGCCCATCAACGTTTCCAATGGAGACCCTAAACGGAAAAGGATTTATTATATGCTGTAGTTACTGTTAGGTAGGAACATATGAGTAATATTCTTTTTAAGTTTCCTACTTAAGTAACTTGGAAAGAATATTTCTGTTAATCCAAGGAAATTGGATGTTGTTAGACCACTGAAGCTCTTGTACAAGTAAAACGTCCACTGCTCATGAGCTTATAATTTTTGTAGTTGGCTAGATACAGGGCACCCGTAAGGGCTACTGGCGTTTGTGTGCCAAAAAGGATTTTGGCGCCCCTTAAGGCATTTTGAATTATCTTTTTTTTATGGTAGGTAGGTGCTTGAAATAAAGCAAATAACTGAACTTTAAAAGTCATATTTATTTGTAGACTAAAATATCAAAATGAAATAAACAGAATAAAATCTAAATTTTTTTTTGGGCCCTTGGTTTTGGCGCCCGTGTACATTGCACACACGGTAGCGGGGGCCCTGGCTAGGCAATTATGACATTTTTTGCTTCATTCCATTGTCCATTGATGGTTCATGTGGATTCAGGTTTATTAAGCTTTTCGAAATAAGACGTTGATTGTTGCTCTTATTGTTTCTTATGGATCTCCATATATTTTAAACATTTTGTACACACACACACACACACACACACACACACACACACACACACACACACACACACACACACACACACACACATATACATTGTTTGAAAGTGTAGTCAAAAACAACAATATTTTCTCTTCTTTGAAATATTCTATTTATTGGTCGTAAAGGACAAATATATGTCCCATAGGCAAAAGTAAGAGATAGAGAAAAAGGAAACCCTTGATAAGGAGCAATGAAGCTACACTTTCAAACAATTTAAGAAGTTGGTGAAGAGTTGGAAAGAAGATATATCGCTGAACACCTTTCAAAATTATTAAATTCATCAGTAAAATAATATATTTAATACAGCATCAGTAGTAAAAAAAAAATAGTACAAAAATGTCCAGGGAATATTCCAAAATTACTAATTATTCAAGGACTTATTTAGAGAATAAACTTGAACCAAATAGTTACTCAACGAAAAAGAAAAGCCCGTCACTAAGCAGATTTTCCACGTGCATGGCACACTACTACTATATTCTCTATTTCTAAATAAAAATCCAAGGGCTAATGGGGTTTTAAGATGGCTGTAAACAAGAAAGCAAGAATAAATCATTTTATATTTGAGGTATGAAAAAATGTATACAACATCAATTGTAGGCTTCAAAAATTCAACAAGATTGGCTCTATAACATTTTCTGATTTGACTTATAATAACGGAGATATTTTGTATTTAATGTAATTGCGTTCATGTGATCCTTCCTGATATTCAGCCTTAAGTAAACAATGATGAAAATAATCTTCATTTGTTGGAGGTATGAGATTAGAATTGTATTTAAAGAATTATTAAAATGTTTGAACCAAAATAAATCGGTTCAGTAGTATATACTAAAAAAAAAATAAAGTAATTCACGAGACCAACAAATGTATCAGCGCAGTTTTCAAACTGTCACTCAAATTATTGATAACTACTAGCAATCGCCGTTTTTGATTAATTGGTGTTTAAAGGCCCTTCACTGTATGACAGGACACTCATGATAGCAGTGGTGATAAGTCCTTCTTGAAACCACAGGCGCATTCTCTTACTTTATCATTTAATTAAACACACCAGAATTACACGCTCAATTCATGACCTCAACACTTCACTATCGAATGAACTGCTCCTACTGAATGATCAAATCGTCACTATGAGATTAGGAATGAGGAAAGGTCTGTGCGTTAACTTTTTTAGTGCAGGAAAGTTTAATTTTACTTGGAATCAGCTCAGTCAACACGAAGAATAATTATATACATTAGAAAATGTAGGAGAATACATTTTTTCTTCGTGCTTTAATCTAATTTTTTTTGTTATTCTATTTCTTTCTATTTTCTATTTATTTAATCTATTTTCTATTTATTTACTCTATTTTCGTCTTTAAATAAAAGGAACAGAATGCCTAAAATTGGATGGGTTCTATCCATGTAAGTCAAAACTTATATTTGTCCATGGCTTTTAAGCAACTTAAAAAAAAATATTAGCGGAAGGATATACTAAGGACACACAGCTCCATTCGCACCAAGAATAAAATATAGTTTCGGATATAGTTTTCAATATTAGAAAGTTGTGGCGCTTAGTAGGACATAATTCAAAATTATTACTTCCGACTTGGTATTCAAGGTATCATATTTCATGAGTAGTTTATCCTTGATAACTGGTTTTCCTGAATAAAAATAGAATTATATCACACTACATAGAAATCAAACCGTGGCGATGGGAGTAGTGGTGTAATAGTGGGGAACGCACTATTCTCCAGTACGACTAGTATTAAAATTGACAACTTTGATTCAGTTGTTGGCATGTCAGTGATGGATGTTACATCTTTCAGCTATGCTTAAACTATTTTATACACCAGCTAAATAGAGGAACTGCAAACACTGGTAAAGTATGTCATATAGAAAAAAACACCAATACAAACAAATTATTTCATTCCAACAGTGATGTGAGTAACAAGACCTTGGCAATTCATGGATTTTCGGTTAACAAATTATTTTGTTTTAGAAAAACTCCAAATTATTATACAAAAAATAAGTAAGGCGAATCAGACATACTTTTATTTTACTATTTAGGAACTTTGCTATTTGAGTATTGATATGTTTACTAATGATTAATTGAACGGAGACAAGGAGCGAGGTAGAAGTGAAGGTTAAATAGTTCTTACATAACAGAAAAAAAAA
This sequence comes from Riptortus pedestris, assembly GCA_019009955.1. NCBI lineage: Eukaryota > Metazoa > Arthropoda > Insecta > Hemiptera > Alydidae > Riptortus > Riptortus pedestris. Next base: position 46,820,133 of record CM032231.1, on the reverse strand, counting down.
AACGAATCCCAAAATACTATTTTCACACTGGTGTTAGATTTTCTTATCATTTCCATTTAATTAAAGCAATGGGTCAACTGATAAAGAGATAAGTAATGCATTATGGCTAGTATTAATTTCAATATCATCCTTGATAAACGATTAAAATTTATCAGTAATTTGCTGATTGGATAAAAAAAGTAGGTAAATTTAAGGAAAGTTTTAGCAAGCGAGATCTATAAACTGCGTTACATGAGTTAATAATCCACAAACAGCAAATTTCCTACTACTATGAAAATATCCAAAAAATTCAATATTTATAAAAATACGGTATTAGCAATTTAGCCTAAAATTTTAGGTTTATGTGATAGAACTCAATATATATAATTTTTGAAGAAACAGTAAAAAGTATGTTTTTCCCCACCACATAGAGATCCTTGAGATCCATGCAGAGTGGGTGCGTTTAGCAATTCCAATTAAAAATTGTAAAAACGTTAACGCGCGCGCGTGCGTGTGTGTGTGTGTGTGTGTGTGTGTGTGTGTGGAGAGAGAGAGAGAGAGAGAGAGAGAGAGAGAGAGAGAGAGAGAGAGAGAGAGAGAGAGAGAGAGAGAGAGTGGTAGTAGTAGTAGCATAGTAGCACCCTGGGTCGCCAATTAATAAATTTAATGAATGGGACTGATCCCAAGGATAAAAGATAAGAATTTTTCTCACTAACAGATAAAGAATATCCTTCCATTATGATTTCGAAAAAGAACCAAAACGAAAAAATTCACAGCCAATTACTACTGATATCTAAGATCCTTTTATCACAATTACAATTTCAATAATTTGATGGTTATGCTATGCAATGGGAAAACGGACCTTTTGATGATGGAGTACATTAAAAATGAATTCACTGCTTTATGTTTAGCGATTTTACGTGGGAGCATTGTGCACTTCCTAGGATAAAAGAATTTTGCAAATTGAAATAATTATGTGTGTAATAATGAGACATGTGTTGGAAACATATTTTCTTCATTCCAGAAATCGGGCCACCTCACTTCCTGCATCCATAGCACAATGACAGCTAGTAGGGCACTAGCCGAAGATTCGTTGGTAGCGAAGAATATCAACAATGCAGCTCGTCAGCTACCGTGTACTAAGTGGCTAATAAAGCAATTTTGTGATTAAAATATCTTCTTTATTCCTGTTTTTGAATTCATGCTTTCGTGGCTTCGGAAAAATAAAGACAAGTTTCGTAACAAAAATTGTTACATTGCTTTGGGTTAGAAGATGGTGGTGTTATACGAATGAGAGACGCCTCTACTTATTTCCATAAATATAATAGTTACCTACGATTGTTTCCCACCCTACAAGCATAAGAATGGTTTTAATAATCGTTAAAACTTCGTATTAAACAATTTAAGAGCATCATGATGACCTGTAAGTACATTTTCAATAATATTTTTGCTATTTTGTCTCCGTATGATCAACGAAAGCTAAGGCTAAAGGAGATTTGTTTTTAATATTATATAAACTGATGCGTCGAAATGGACAGTGACAACATTCTAATGTTTCGGCAAGGGTGACTAACTAATCTGCTAATAAAGCAACCGATGTAGCTTAAAGTGGATATTAATATTAGAGATGAAATTGATTTACTTAGTTTTTTTGCTAAGCGACAAAAGCAATTAAGTGCATTCTCAAGTGTAAATCAACATTAAATTACGTATTTCCTCAATACACTTAATCCCGATAAACAGTAGTTTACAGCCGGATTAATTGCGTCCTTCAATCCTGATAGATAAACAGCTTATGAAGTGGTAATCCTATAACATTCCTAACTTTATTGTTTGAAATTAGTTTATCTTATTCTAATTTCATTATCTCAATTTAAATAAGTTGCGTATTGTGGAAGCGCCAATTTACATTTAATAAGTCTTATGTAAATTAGCAATAACTTCTGGAAATAAACAAAAATCCGTTCCACAGGGACTGCGGAACCTAGAGTGGGGAGTTCGATTCCCGCCTGGGCAATAGGAATTTATTTAGAGACGAACTCATTAAATAAAATCCGTAGTATCCTGTAAATAACCCGTCTCAATTAGCTATTGTAGCAAAAAGTGTACGCTAATAAACAATAATAACAATCGAGGCTGGTTTTACTGAGGTCACTACTATGTTCAAGCTGTGGTTAGACACGTATTGTCTTTGGGTTTTATTCGTCCAAGAAGAGATAAATGCCCAGCGTAGTCCATCAGCAGCTTCAAGATGAACACAGTAAAGTTGAAGGCAATACTGAACTCAACTTAAAAAATAAAACTTCAAGTCTACACAGGGCATTTGGCTACGTAGACTGGCATTTGATGCCAAGAAGAGAAGCAGACTTATGAAACACGTTAAGTAATTGGGTCCTTTCACTCGACAAGTTTGGCCGGCAGATGGAGCTGATGTCCACCCACTCATCTCTAAATCATTCATGCATACCCTCTACGACTGGAATATTCATAACTGTCTAAATGAATATTAAAGTTTTTTTAGGTGTTGCTTATTTATAAGCGACCTTATTAATTACTCGCCTGAAGTGTTAATAATTTAGGCGTACATGGAACATTCGTTACGTGATCGTTATCTTTTATTTTTAAGAGGTCGTGTAATTAGAACTTAAACGATAAATTCAACAATATCTCTCCATATATATGGATTTTATATAAAATTTAAATTGTAATGAGGGGAACGAAGAAAGTGGAATAATAACATTCCTCTACTAATAAATGAGTTAATTCGTAAAGAATTGTAAACTTTTTTCGACTCTTTGGGCTACGCGTCTCATGTTCCACTATTTTAACATTATCTATAAATTCCCATGGTGTAGAGGATACTCCAGTCCTTTGGAGGTGGTAGACAATATCCTCACTTACAATAAATAAATGTGATTTTTAACTTGGTCCAAGTGTCGAGAGAGTTGGAGTGTTATTAATTTACCTATTGCTTTCTTTTCGTCATTGTTATGGAGGAAAGGTTATAATTAAGAACTATTAAATTCGAATATGTTTATAATGCTACTTAGGAATTATTAGCTATTGGAAAGTGTATCCATCGACTTTCAAAAGTCCGGTAATAGGGATTTCGAAGTACGTAAATTTTTATTTTTGAGTTATGAATGAGCACCAGTGTCATATATTTATGTTGGATTTATATTTACCTAATTTTTTCAACAGACTGTACATTATGTAAAACATACTGTATAAAGATTTTTTAGCAACAGTGCTCATAGTTGTGAGCATAAAATTCACTAACTACATTTCGCTGTACAAACATTAAAATTTTTAAAATATATTTTGGAACTAGTGTATTTGTCTTTTTTACTTTGGATCACAAAATAACATTATTTCCCAAGGTATCAGAAAACATCCATTCATGCGTTTTACTGAAATGTTTTAGATGGCATTAGTAAAACAAGATTTAAAAACTGCTCAAAGATATTTGCTTAATGGCTCCATTTATTTCCTCAAACTACTCCTTTCAGAGAGCGAGTTTTATTATAATTTTTTTTTTTTTACTATCAAACGGATTAAAACAAATCGAGAATATATCCATACATTTGAAACTATCTCAGGTAAGAAAAAACGCCTCGTTACTTCACTGTTGTTTATTCGTTGAACGAATAAGCAACGGTGAAGGAACGAGGCGTTTTTTCTTACCTGAGATAAAAACTCCTTCACCATCCAGCACCTCAAAAATGGATTCGAAACTATGTTAAACATTTATGTTGATTTAATCATTGAGCCAGAGGTTTCAAGAAACGCTTCTCGGAAGTTATGTGAACTGTCACCTCAAGAATTATTAGTTAGGGTATCTTAGAGCTAGGTAACAGTCACAGGTGACTGAAGTCATTATGTATTAGCACTATACTTATCATATCTTATCAGTGAAAGAAATGTTCGTTGAATTTGAAGGCGATAAATGAACTCTTGATATTTATGCTGTTTTCACTCATTTTTCTTCAGTATTAATTACCAAATCCATGGATTACCGCACATATTTCGCCAAAATAATTGGGTTTCAAACAATACAAAATTGATATGCCTTTGAAACATATCAATTTCGCAAGATAATGACACCTACTGGTTTCTGACTGCCCTAGTAAATTCCTCCAACGACAAATATTTTGAAAGTTTAACCAAGAATCGAACAGCTGTGGTAGCATCTTTGTTATTAAATTGATAATATTTACGTAAGTCCTCTTCAATCATATTAATAAGTCTTTAATTTTATTGTTTATTTTTTCATAATAAAGCTATTGGGCAACTTGTTACTTGACTTGGGCAAGTTATTACTTGACTTTAGTCAAGTAATGTTTTACAGGCGAATGTATGGATTACAGGTGATTTATCAGAAGTCACACCATTAAATTTAAAATTTTTGAATTATCTCCCGATTTATGTAACTGAGGCTTATCATGGCCAGGTTTTCATCCTTTTTTAGGAAGTGAGGGACTTTAAATTTTACGTAGTGAGATCTTCCCCTTTTCTAATGATAGAAAAGAGAGACGTATGGATCCGTCACTAAATAAATTTTCATTTCTTTGCGTTAGTCGAACCCAAAATTCAAGTTACCAAGAGCATTAAGACCAACTTAATCTATATATTAGCCACTAAAATATACAGACAATTAGTCCTAAGAGTTTTCAAATTGGATAGCAAACTTGTCACTATTGGCAGGAGTCCATACATACAGGAACCAGCCACATGTGACATAAGTCATCAAGAGGGCTTATTAGAGAAATCACAAATGACATGCGCCATCAATCCAAATTAATGAACCAATCAAATGGTTAAATCGATACAATATCATGAGTACTTACCTAGTTTGGCGACTAATTGAATGACAATACTGTCTCCTGCGACAGCCCAGCGGACTTCATAGGCCAAATCATCGCTCAGCACTTCACAGTTCAGCTTCGACTGTAACAAAAAGGAACCCATTATTTATTATTATATACTTTAATACTGGCAACTTTTTCTCTTATTTCAAATTCCTCATGCAGATTTCTCTTAATGGAAATCATTAGTGTATTCCCATTATAGGAAATCAGCTATTTCGGTTGTACTGATGTCGCGATTTCTTTTAATGGCGATCGTTTCTATCTAAGGTAAGGTTAATAAGGTCTGTTCAAAACTATGTATGTCCTAGCGGTCGCAATTTTGGTTTGATCGTTACCAAACTCGGTATTTAAACGTTTCTTTTTACAAATAAAGGTCAAGTTCGTTAATGGCTGAAATCGGAGCATGGGGAGGGGGGCTTAAAAGGTGGATTCGGCAATTCGAAATATCTCTGTTATTGAAAGTTAAAATTATAAAATTACCTCTATAGCTGATTTCTCTTAAGGGAAATCTGCTAATAAAGCAGCTGAAGTAGCATAAAGTGCAAAAGCAGTTAAGTGCATTCTCAAGTGTAAATCAACATTAAATTACGTATTTCCTCAATACACTTAATCCCGATAAACAGTAGTTTACGCCGGATTAATGGCGTCCTTCAATCGATGCTGATAGATAAACAGCTTATGAAGTGGTAATCCTATAACATTCCTAACTTTATTGTTTGAAATTAGTTTATCTTATTCTAATTGCATTATCCCAATTTAAATAAGCTGCGTATTGTGTAAGTGCCAATTTACATTTAATAAGTCTTACGTAGAGGTACGGTAGGTACAGGTTACCACCACCCCTTTTTCTAGCCAGGATGAGACTTAGGAATGATTTAATTCACTTTTGTATATTTTCATTTTGAAATTGTTGAAATCCCTGGAAACCGTTTGGAGCTGACAATACAAAAATACAGTTTTTGTTGTTCTCTGCACATAGATATTTTTCCTCCATAATAAAAGAATTTTCTCTCTTGTAAAAATTTGATTTTTCCCCTCGTTTTACAACTTGTTTTGGATTGCGGATGCAATAATTGTTATAGAAAATACACTTTTGGAGAACCGTCGAAACTCTTTGAGATTGGCAAATTCAGATTGGGTAATCAAAACACATCTCGAATATGACCAAACAGAACCCACAGAATTGTGCATTTCATAAGGTAAAACTGTCGATATGTTGCCATGAATGAAAGGTGGAGAGTGCAACGACCTACATGAGCCTGCTGCCGAAACTCAGGGTGACTCTGCACTCGCATGTGGTGAAAGGAAGATGATTCAGTGGAAGATGGCAAGAATTTGAGTTCATCTATGCCATCTGCCGCAAGAATTGCGCCACTACCTCCGAAGGGGTTCATTAACTCTGGCGCAACGCGATCCTCTCGCAACGGACCTCAAGTTCAGGGTGAATTTACTTTCGATCGTCATAATTTTACGCAATTTCAGCGTTGTTGAATTAAATCATAATTGGGTATAAACTAATAAAACGATTGACCCATGGGAGTTTCTCATTTCTATATAGTGTTAGCACTTTATCACTCATAAAGGTTTTTATGATGATGGAGTTTTGTGGTAGTTTGCCATTAACTATGCAATTCCTCCAGTGCCAGACATTGATTTAACAATATTTAATATACGAGAGAAGCGCATTTATTCTTGCAGGAGAATAGAATTCCACGTACAGAAGCATAACAATAATTTAAAATAACTAACTTCCAGGCCCAATAACTTGTAGGATTGAAGCCTCCTTTAAATCACGTATTTGCATTTTTCTTAAAAAGTAAAAGTTCAATGAGAATAATATTTGGTGTTTAAGTTTCAAATAAAGTGTTTCATTATATAACTGAGTATTGTTAAATGAGTAGGAGTGGGGGTTTACTGAAGGCTGAAAACTAAAAAATGGAAATATCTCATTTAATAATGAAGTTAGAGAATAAATGAATATTATAACATTTATAGAAAATTGCATTTTCAATAAAATAGATTCTATACAATTCTTCGATTCGACTCGGAATTGGGGAGATACAATATATCGAATTTTCAAAATTCTCCCCTTCTAAACCAACCCCTCTCCAGGTGATAGGTATATATATATATATATATATATATATATATATATATATATATATATATATATATATAAATCTTTGAACCGACCTCAATTTCGTCATCCACGAGGTAGAATCGATTAAGACATTTTTCGATAATAGCTGATTTGGAAATAAATACAAATATCCTATTTGTTAAAGCAGTACAGGCCTTTCCCTGTAATGATCAATTACATCTGTCATGATGAGTTGAATTAAAAGTCTATTAATCAAATATTGAGTAATTTATTATTTTGGTCCCAGGGCTGTAAATAGAATCTACACTAAATCAACTTATACTACTAAATGTTCATTATAAATTGGCCCGTAGACACGGTCAATTTTCAGGCATATTATAGCAATTTACAGCAACAAACCAACTATTTGTTTAGTAATTATTTGTGAGAAAAATATTTTAAAGGACTTATGTCCCACTTAATAGCAAAGTTTTGCAAATATATTAATTCTTCTCAAACGGTCGATATTCTAAGGGGAATTTCATTTCCTTCTTGAGATGGTATAGTTTTTTTGATAACGTCCTGACAAAGATTTTGTTAACTAGGGCGTTCGCTGTATGTTTTAGATACTGTGGATATCATGAGAAGTTATTTCAAGATTCATGCTTGCGGTTTGCCGTAACAGTCCTTGAAGATCTTCTCCAATTCTGTCTAACCTGGGTCGATGGCTTACCATTTTGTCTTCTCAGGATTATTTTGACTAACAATCTCAGGAAAATTCAGTTCACTTTACGCGGTGTTCAACAGTGAGAAAACAAAAATACTTTTTCTATGCCTCCATAAACTAAATTTATTGAATATTTTTTTGTAGTTAGATTTTTTCTTTAGTCGTTTAAACTCAAGTTTCATTATTCTCAAAATAATGCCCTTGAAATTCAAATGGTATATTTCAATAGATTATTGTGGGCAATAAAATAATAAAGGAACCACAACCCATTACTTTCTATTATCATGCGATAGCCCATCATTAGAAGTATGATAGGAAAAACAAATGTAGGAAAAGACGATGTATACTGAAAGGCTGAGCACACAAAATGTAATGATATAATGACGTATTCTTACGTCATAACTCATCAGGTTATAATTCATTTTTCTTAAAACTAAAAGAAAAATCACTGAATTTCACTGGTGATGAACACGATTTTTAATATTTGCTTTTAGAAAATGCTTGGAATTCTGAATTTTTGTAGTCAGAATGAACTTATAAACACTTTGACTTATTTATAAATGACCAGAGCTTTATTAATACTGATGGTTCATTAATTTTAGCTGTTTTTAATTGAACTTGACTTTGGTAATATTTTTTTATTATTAACTTCCTCTTTATGCTAATAACCCTTATGAGCGAGACCATTGCTGAATCTTAATTCTTATAACTAATTACCATAATCATTTATTAATGTTTTATATACTTTATCCATATAAGAATTTTCAAAAGTGTATCAGTAATGTCGACATGATATTAGTTTATCTTATACTTGCTACAGACATGAAATAAAAAAGAGACACATGCTCTTCCAAAGTACCGTATCTAAAACATACACTGAACGACTGACCAGAATAACACGAGATAAATGTGAGTCCGTTTTAAAACGAACCCTTCTCACGACATAAATTATTGTGATAAGTGCGACATATGATTATAAATTATTAATTAATTTCAGAGTATCTTCTTATCAAGGAATGTTGTTATCTCCAGTTGTTACATTAAACATTTTTTTTTGTATGTTTTTTTTTAAACTCAAAACTTCGTATTAAAAATTACACGTTAATACAAGGTCTTCATCTGTAGCCTCATAAATAGTACTCGACGCTGTGCATTTATAGGAGTTCCTTTTATAATTATTACTATTATTGCTTTCTGCAACTAAGGCAAATTGGGACGAGTTATCTACAGGTTACCACCCTTTTCAAGCCAGGATGTTATTTAGTGAATTCCGTCAATAAATAATTTCCTTTGCCTAGTCGACAATCGAACTCACCACTCTAGGATTACCATGTTAGATTAAGGTCAGCGCTTTAACTCACATGGCTAACCTGAGCCCCGTTTCTTTTATAAGAAAGCATTAATCTCCAACTTGAAAAGAAAAAAAAAACATCCAACACTTAAAATTAAGCCTTCTCTTAAACTATTCAAAATAATAATACTTTTTTCATGTTAAGAGATAATTAATGAGTCATGCTATTCAAATAAGAAAAGCTTATAGAGAAATTCAACTTTGAGCAAAAGACAATCCTATTTCTTGTGCCATATTCCTATTTCTTCAGACACCATGTTCTTCCTTTAAAAAAAAAATAAAAATTCGTCCATCAGATTTGGAGAAAATCGAATAATACCCGACTTTTTCTTTTTTAAATGATCAAAGCTTTATCAATGCAATTCACGAAAAATTGCGGTCTTGTTTTATTCGCCGACTATTATCTCAATCCTGTTTTCAAATTTTGAACTTTATAAGTAGACTTCCAACTTCTTGTAATGACAAACAGATGGTGTTGTTTGAATCCATGGGATAGATGAGATCTTCTGCACATTCTATACTTATTAATTATTAAGAACAGTGTTTAAACAGGACCTGCGATTTAAGAAGGGCTCAATATATTTATTTATTGGAGCTTCGCAGCTGTGAAAATGTCACTAAATAAAAAACGTCCGTCACGCAGGGGCTGGGTAAACTAAGCAGATTTCCCACGTGAAGTTTTACAATAGAGAAATCTGCCCAAAAACAAGTGTAGTAAGTAGTAAGGGATCACTAAACGAGGGACGAATAGTTACGAAAACGGCCGCAAGGGCTCTCTTCGGAAAGTACCAAACAGCTCACTCCTGCCGACCAATGCAGAATACAAATGCAAATATCTCGGTTAGTATTCAAGATACAGAATAAATGTATAGAACAATATTTATAGTAAATTTAATTTTCAATAAGATTGATTCTATACAATTTTTTGATCCGACGCATAATAACGGAGATATTTTGAATTTTCCGAAAATCCCCCCTCTAAACCCCCCTCCCACTGGTCCGATTTCAGCCATTAACGAACTTGATCTTTCTTTTTACATAAAACGATTAAATTCCGAGTTTGGTAACGATCAAACAAAAATTGCGACCGCTAGAGCGTTAACAGACAAATATATATATATATATATATATATATATATATATATATATATATATATATATATATATATAGAGAGAGAGAGAGAGAGAGAGAGAGAGAGAGAGAGAGATAATTTTGAACGGACCTCATTTTCGTCATCTCCTGGGTAGGATCGATGGACATTTGAAGAAATTTTTCGAAACTCGCGTCATGAGTACGACCTCAATAGCTGATTTCCCTTAAGGGAAATCTGCTAAAACGTCCGTCACGTAGGGGCTGCGTAAACTAAGCAGATTTCCCACGTGAAGTTTTACAATAGAGAAATCTGCCCAAAAACAAGTGTAGTAAGTAGTAAGGGATCACTAAACGAGGGACGAATAGTTACGAAAACGGCCGCCAGAGCTCTCTTCGGAAAGTTCCAAACAGCTCACTCCTGCCGACCAATGCAGAATACAAATGCAAATATCTCGGTTAATATTCAAGATACAGAATAAATGTATAGAACAGTATTTATAGTAAATGTAATGTTCAATAAGATTGATTCTATACAATTTTTCGATCCGACGCATAATAACGGAGATATTTAGAATTTTCCGACAATCCCCCCTCTAAACCCCCCTCCCACTGGTCCGATTTCAGCCATTAACGAACTTGATCTTTCTTTTTACATAAAACGATTAAATTCCGAGTTTGGTAACGATCAAACAAAAATTGCGACCGCTAGAGCGTTAACAGACAAATATATATATATATATATATATATATATATATATATATATATATATATATATATATAAAATTTTGAGCGGACCTCATTTTCGTCCTCTCCTGGGTAGGATCGATGGACATTTGAAGAAATTTTTCGAAACTCGCGTCATGAGTACGACCTCAATAGCTGATTTCCCTTAAGGGAAATCTACTAAAATTAAAAAAAAAAATGAGTTTAAAAAGAGGCTGCGTTAACTAAGCAGATTTCCTACGTGCGTCACGTTATTGCATTTCTCTCAACATGTAAGAGTACAATGAGAACAATATTTTGTATTTAGGCTTCAAATAAAGTGATTCATACTATAACAGCTTATAGTTAATATGGCATGGATAAGAGTGGGGGTTTACCCAATGCCGAAAACCAAAAAAATGCACATATCTCGGTTAATAATCAAGATAGTGAAAAAAGACATAAAACAACTTTTATAGAACGTAACATTTTCAATAAGATTGATTCTATACAATGCCTCGATTCTACGCATAATAACGGAGATATTAGGAATTTTCAAAATTCCTCCCCTTCAACCACCCCCTCCCACTGGTCGGATACCATCCGTCAACGAACTCGATCTTTCTTTATACATAAAACGATTAAATATCGAACTTGGTTACGAATAAACCAAAATTGCGAACGCTAGAGTGGTAAGATATATATGTATATAATTTTGAACGGACATCATTTTCGTCATCATCTAGGGTAGGGTTGATGGATATTTGAAGAAATGTTCAAATATCACGTCTTGAGTATAACCTCATTAGCTGATTTCCCTTAAGGGCCTGTCTATGGGTAGCTAATATGTAAAATAATGAAGTTGTGAAATTAATATTTTTTATTTACTGATATTTCGAATGAATGTTAAAATTGGAACGAATAAATATTAAGTTGAAAACGTCATAAAAATTTATAGAAATCAATTAATGACCATCACTCAAGATTGGTTATATAACACACTTTTGGCCCAATGTCAAAACCAAATATAAGATTTTCTTTCCACTCAAAACCTCCACTCTATGCCAAGTGACGAACATGTTATATTTTTTTTTATATGAAATTAAATTAAAATTGCGACCACTAGAGTTTTAACAGCCTAATTATATAAATTTAAAAGAAACAGAGCATTTACATTGCTCAAAACTGTAAAAGGAGTTGATCCTATTTATCCTGAAACTCTTTTATTTTCAGATACCAAAATAAATTTTGACCTAAGCATATACGGACGCCCTAACATGTTTGGGTGTCGTGTGAATTTCTTGCGCTAAATTACACAATATTAAAGAAGACTCAGGCTGCCAGTTTCTTTTATTGCCACTTTTTTATTCAATAACCTGAATTTGACATTGAATCCTAAAATTGTAGCATACTCTGTTAAGGGAAACAAGTTATCGAGGTTGTTATCATGTTGCGATTTTTTAATACATTACACAAATGTCCATCGTTCCTACCTAGTAATTGACGAAAATGAGGTCTGTTAAATTTAGTTATATATAGAGGGCGCAATTTTTACTATAATAATTATTATTTTACTATAATTAACTGAGTGCATTTCAAATTTTGTAAACATTCGCTTCTATTGTCTTACATATGCTTCTGTTTTACGAGAGAAATAGGTAATAGATGTTGAGATGAGTGTGTCATACCAGCAATTGTGAAATCTGCTTAGCTTCCGCAGACCCTGTGCGAACGGCTTTTAGCAGATTTCCCTTAAGTTAAATCATCTATTGAGATCGTACTCATAACGCTATTTTCGAAACTTTTCTTCAAATGTCCATCGATCCTAACCAGTAGATGACAAAAATGAGTTCCGTTCAAAACTATATATATATATATATATATATATATAAATGTCTGTTACCGCTCTAGTGGTTGCAATGTTTGTTTGATCGTTACCAAACTCGATATTTAGTCATTTTCTGTAAAAAGAAAGGTCAAGTTCGTTAATGGCAGAAATCGGACCAGGAAGACGGGGGGAGGGGGTTTAGATGGGGAGAATTTTGAAAATTCGAAATATCTCTGTTATTATAAGTCGGATCAAAAATGTACTACAAGTATTGTTATATACATTTATTCCCTATCTTGAATATTAACAGAGAATACAGTTTTCAGCCTTCTAAACCCCCACATCTACTCGTGTTACGTAAACAATATAATAAACCACATTATTCGAAGCTTAAATACCAAATATTTTTATCCAGAAACCTTTATTATACGAGATACATGCAAATTTGTTCTTGTGAGCCCCCACCCCTTTTTAAATTCTTGAACTAATAAAATTTGATTGATTGAGATAACATTTATTCTGATTTATTATGAATTACAGTATTAGATATAGTACATAGTTTTCCATAAAATTAATATGTTATATTCTGATATGTTTCAGTTATTGTTTTTCTTTCTGGTGTTGGGCTAGTAATTGAAAGCCATTAGCAGACCTGTTTTGTTTACTTTTAAGGCGCTTTCCGCCAACAGGGGAAAGATTTCTTATTTCCGTTTGTATTTATTCACCTAATATTCACGGTGGTGTTGTGTTAGCAGTATGTGGGTTTATCTATTATTAAAATTCTCGTGGGAAATCTGCTTAGTTTACACAGCTCCTGCATGGCGGACTTTATTGTATCTCGCCAGAGAGGTAGAGCAGGAACGTAGAACCCTCTGCGGCATTCCATTCATAAACTAAGTGTCCAAAGAGGAAGTGATTAACTGCAGTCTGGCAACTGTTAGCCGCGTTGCCATTGCAGTAAGCGTACATTGATAAGCCTACTCCCGTAATAATCAACAATTTTAGCAGATTTCCTTTAAGGGAAATCAGTTATTGATGTTGTACTCATGTCACGAATCTCAACAAATATCTTCAAAATTCCATCGATTCCACCTACTACTCAGGAGATCTCAAAAATGAGGTCCATCCAAAACAATATATATATATATATATATATATATATATATATATATATATATATATATGTTTGTTAACTCTCTAGCGGACGCAATTTATGTTTGATAGTTATTAAACTAAACATTTTATGTAAAACTAATGTTCAAGTTCTTTAACGACTGAAATCGATCGAATATAGGATGGATCGAAAAATAATATAGAACCAATATTTTTTCTAATTTAACGTCCTATAAATGTTATAATATAAATATTTTCTCTATCATGAGTAATACCCGAAATATTTGAATTTTTTAATTTTCAGCCTTCAGTAAACTCCCTATTCTACTCATGTCAAATTGACAATACATTGTTATATCACGAACTACTTTATTGCAAGCTTAAATGACTAATATTGTATTCATTGAACTAATGGGGGATACATGAAATTGTGTTATGACACATTGTGTGATGACATCATAAATTACGTTTAACCGTTCTTAGCTCGAAAGTGTATATTGGATCTATACCAAACTCGATATTTAAACGTTTAATTCAACACTAAGTCGTTAATGGCTGAAATCGGAGCAAGAAAAGAGAGGTTTAGAGTAGGCATTCGAAATTCAACGTGTCTCGGTTATTATGAGTCATATCGAAAAATGATGAAGAACCAACCTAGTTAAACTATTGATGTTCTATCATTTTTGTTCATTGCCTTTTTGGCATCTTAAATATTAACTGAGCTATTCGCACTCTCGTTTTCTACTTTTAGTAATCCGATACTCCAACTCATCGGATGTTTTCATAGTAATAGCAAATTTTGAGATCAATGGTGTATCATATCAGCACTAGGGAAATCTGCTTAGTTTACACAGACCCTGCATGACGGACTTTTCTTTATTGATAAATGTTTAGCTCATAAGCCACGAACTATTACAAAATTCATGAAGACATTATTTCATATATTTGTGGATGGTCAATAATGGTTCATAAATTAATCATTACATAAATAATGAATACAATTATATGTATATATATTGTAACGGTCGAGCCTGAGAGCCACCGAAGTAGCCGGTACATAGTTTAAATTTAAATATTAATGAAAATAATAAACCTTTCATTATAATATATATATATATATATACACATATACATACACATATACAAAGGGTGTCCCAAGTTCCCGTGTCCCCACCCCTTTGCAATTGTATTAATAAGAGCCTGAGTTTTGGTGTGCCATTATTGTAACTCCCGAAGAATCCTTTCAGTCCAAGTTCAACCTCATAACCGTCTCCAGTACTTCTCCAGCGACCATAACTTTGGAATTCCTAATGGAATGCCCTACTTTTTATGGCGGATTCTTGTGAAAAATCAAATCCTAAATCGATTTTATATCTGTGAATTATTCGATTTGGCGCATTCTTTAGCCGTAAAATGCACAAAACTTTATTTCAGAAACGGCACATTTTATTGAAGAATCAGTTTAAGTCTACAAAATTATCTTTGAAACAAGTCTACGGGGAAAGGAACTGAGTGGACTGTTACCCGAGTTCTAATGAAAGAATAAAATGAAACGTAATTGAGTAAAATAAGATATAAGTTGTTATTCGATAACCACTTTACGACAATAGTACGAATTGGGAAATGATCGATCTGAAAAACTTATGATGAGCCTTACCGCACGAAGAGGTTGGCCTGGAGGCACGTTGTGGGAAAAATGATGGGTCATAGAATCTCGCAAGACTGCTGAAGGATATAGGTCAAGGCCACACGGTCATTGCTCTCGTCATTAACCATTTGTCTTTAGCTACCTTAATGACGATAATTACACAAGTTATTTATAAACATTTTTAAAAAATACTGTTTTAATAGTAGGTTTGGGAGAAACTTGAACTCGGTCCTTAATGCACTTTTTCAGCCAAACAGACTGGTTGCTGATTTTAAAATCGTCAGAATAAGAAATTCCTTCTGCCTTGCTCCAGATGACTTAGTAGAAGAAATGTTTCTGTTTAAACCATGTTGCTGAAGAGGAATCTGTTTCAGCAAATGCTTATCTATAGGAACTCGATAATGGATATACTTTGTCACATATAATCCTATATATCGATTATTCTAATACATGCTGGGCCAGCAAATACATTTATATAACTATTCAAAGCGAAATAAAAAGTAACTTGTTTGACAAAAACTTCCTAACGACTTCTATAGTAGAAGTAGTCTACTTAAGAATATCCTGCTTTAAATATAGGCAAATTAAGGTTACAAATTAATTTTTTTAAATTAAATTTGTATTGCTGAGTACTACAGAGACCAGAGGTGTATTCAGATTGCACTTGATCAGCAAAAAGGACGATTCACAGTATTTATTATATCCTCTTCAAATATACAGCTCATTTTGCTATTTACATATATATTAGCATTGCTCGTGTTTCTTTTCAATGATTGTGATGTCTGGACGATATTGGAAAATAATAAAACATAGATGAAAGCAATGATTTTTATTTCTTTTAAATATTAAAAAATAAGGCATTGCAAAGCTTTTTTTTTGAAACGTTACATCTAATTCTTATGACCTATTATTATGTATATTAACGTCTGGAGATGGGTATTAAAAAAGAAACAGAACGATAAATAATGTATATTTTTTTTACAAAATTTTTGGTTGAAATAAATATTCGTAACTTAAAAATAAATTCATCACAGAGAAGTATTTTTAGTATAATATAAATGACACTGGTAACATATCACATAGGTAACTTATTCAACATTAAAGTTACAACGTTTTGATTGAAGTTAATTCCAATACATAGCGTATGTCATGTTTGCTAAAAATTAACATTTAAATTAACTAAGTAAGAGCATTATTACATGAGCAGTGTTTTTGATTTTCGTTTTCACAAGTTGGCACCTCTCTTTGAATTAATTTTTCGAGCAAATAATTTACGAAAAATCGTAGAACATATATGTTAAATGCTCCGATTATACAACACGCGAGTCTCACTGTTGTAAAGGAAAGACAGTTTAGCCACAAGGCCAGAGATACAGAGGGAAACTTTACATCGGCGCCTCTTAAACTGAATCTAGTTGATAACTTTTGAACTCGGCTTTCTCGTAAAACGATACTGTGTTTATGTCATGCATTATCTAAGGGTCAAATTTAAATCACGATTTGGCATGGATTACAACGTTTACAGTCTTATTCGCTAGCGTGGATTCAGAAATGTATGCTAGCGGGGATTCAAAAATAACACACGAATAAATAGGTCTCAATTGTGTTCATGTATATAATTACTAAAAATAATAAATAAATAAAATAGAGCTATTTCGTGAATGCAGACACATCCAGTCAATGTTTCGGCATGCAAAGTATCGTGTCCTTCATTTAAACAAATATGTGCCCCAAATAGAATGTTCTAATTCTAGCAATTGAACACAAACCTAAGTACGTATAACTGTTTTCTAAATAACGATTTCCTCGCTGGAATATAAGTATTATCAAAGCCAAAAGTACTACAACTAGTACGTTTTTTAAATAGATTAAGAATAAAGAGGGATAGATACTGATTTTTGCACTAAATGTTTCCATCAAAAGGTGATTTACTGGCTAAAATATGCCGTTAGCATCATGATATGATGCAATGCACGTATATCAAGATTAGCAATAATTTTTGCCTGCATAATGTGCGAAGAAAAAATTACTTGAGAACAGCATTTATTGAAAACTTACAAAACAAACCAGCTGCTTCAAATGATTATTACATGATAACGTCCATTTTTTATGGCTAATTAAAAACTAAATAAATCATAATAAAATAATATTTGGCTGCTTATATAATTTCAACTACACAAGAATTGACAGCTCTTGTAGCGATTAGAAGATAGGGATGAGTAAAATGTCAATGGTGCAACCTATTTTAATTCATTCAATTTGAGCTGAATGACACCATAATGGATCAGATAATTCATTTGTTATTGGATTTGTTTACAAAATTGATGCTCAATAGCATACTGTACGGAGGGAGGAGGAGAGTAACTGTATCAAAAAGTAAAGAATACTGGGCTTTGATGCGAAGCATGTTACAAAAGATTAATATGCATTTAATGATAATGATTATTGTTTTCAATACCGAAGATGTTTTAATGACAGGACTAAATTACAAAAATCCAACATATATTGAGGCAATTCAGAATTACGATTAAAACTTGTTCACTTTCTAAATTTTTGGTTTGAAGGCGATAAGGGTTAATTTTAATGATGAATAGTGAGAGGTTAACAAGGAAGTAAACTTTAGTAATTTCAAGCAGAATAACGGCACTGTCAGAAGGCTAACAGGGTTCCCATCTATCCTACGACTTCATAATTCCTGGAGATATCACTGCGACACACATTGTCTCCCAAAGTGGTATGCACAAATAAATTTGTCTAAATGGCACTCGATTTAAATCGGGAGGGAGACTCTTAAGGATATACAAATATATAGGTTACACATTTTTAGTTTGAAGACACACTGTTGCGACAAGATAATTAAAAAAGTCTGCTAAAAGAACGGTCAAGACACTCTTTGGCCCATTGTCGATCTTAAAAAAACAAATGATTGTAAACAAGTAGACGTTTTTCTCCAGCAGTTTCACATTCCAGGGAGAAACCAGCACGTGCATTTACAATTAGCAAATATTTTTATGGAAATGAATAGAAGAGGTGGCAATGATAATTCAAGCCAAGAGGAAGAAATAAAGTTTAGGATAGTTTTATCCTTGACCTTGAAACATAGTCTTTCTTGTTAATGATGAAGACTTTCATTTCTAGTTAAGAAATTCTTTGGCCGAATTCGATCAAATAGTCCATCCACTGAAACTAGCCAATGGAACAAATTGTTCCATGTGGACTAAAACAAACGATTTTGAGAGAAAACTGTAATAGTTTTATCATTTGTAATAAAATACGTCAGAAGAATAAAAAGTATCTTTATATTGTATACTGTGTAACGGGATCGTAAAAAATCCAAGCAAATTGTATTTCTTATTAGCTGGCAAGAATTGTGAGTGTCTATTATATATATGGGAAAGTAAGAACTTAAAAATAAGCGATCAATGGCAAGATTCATTAGCAAATAATTATAAAACATTGAGCATTTACGAAGTTATAAATAAATTGCTTGAAGAATCTACTTTAACCAAAAGACAATTGTGAAAATCGTTTTATGTGTGTGCGTGTATATATATATATATATATATATATATATATATACACATATATATAAAATATATATTCATATAAAATATATGTTCATAGGCTTTTCAATTCATTGCGATCGAATTATATTTTATAAAAAGAACATTTGATTGTTTTGTTTTACATAATATATAATATAATTTAATAAATTACAAAATGACCCATCGAGGTTTATTTTTTAATGTTCCCCTCAATGCCGAATGTGTTCCTTGTCTGGATAGAGAAATACTGCAATTCATGATAATTTATTTTTACTTCATCTAAACTGAAGAAGCTTCAATCCTTTCACTTGAAGTCTTTCGACAGATGCCAGCGGTAATTTGTCCTTGAGCAACTTAGCTAACTCTCTTCAGTGCAAAATTCCATTCATTATTCATTTTTTAAAACACATTTCAATGTATTATAACATTTTTTGTTGTAAAAACTTGATAGTTCAGTTAAATTCTCTTTTACACTCATTTGCGAATACTTAACCTACTGGTAATTGTAAAGCTAATGTAAGTCTGAACGCTTTGGTTAAATGCTGTCACCAAAGTGTTGTTCTAAATAAACTATAAACCGTAAACACTATAAAGATAATACTTTTTGCATTGAAATGGTAAGCTAGTTCATATTCACCGTACGGGCGTAATAATAAGCAGTAGAGATGGCTGTTGTATTTAAAATTATATACTTTTTTCCACCATGCAATCTTCTCAGTCGACATGACTGTCATAATAAAAATTGTATCAATTACGTATACACAATATATACAAGGCAAGATTGTTTTCTGAGAATTATTTCCTCAGTTTGCATAATGCTGGGGCCCTGCGAACCTCCGCTGTATGACATTATAGTCCCCAGACTGGCTGTATAAATTTGGCTGGTTGTAATCTTGAGTGAAAGGTTGGTTTTGTACTATGTAATTTGGATTTTGGTAGTAAGGTTTGTATTGGTTTGTCGAATAGTCTTGTGATTGTCTAGGGTCTTGCTCGTAGGGCTGCTGATGGCGAGATTGTTGTTCTTGTTGATTCTGGTAAATTTGCTGTTGTTGGCCAACATGATAGGATTGGAAAGGAGGTTGCTGATACTGGAAAAAGGGTTGTTGCTGCTGTTGAAAGAATGCCAAAGGTTCCGAAGACAACGATATGGATGGCTGTAGTTGAACAGAGCTACTAAATCTGTGCTGAGGTGGCCTGTAGGTAGTCGGCCTGACGTCAGAGGTTGCCAGATGGCTTCCAGAGGATCTTCGAGGTTCGTCAATGCTCTGAAGGGCCAGCGACCGCTTCTGTAACAGGAAAACCCTACGGCTTAGTTCCCAGTCCGTCATCCAGGTGTCGGGTCTGTCGTTCTCTTCAGATCTCGCCTTTTATTAGTTCTGCTCAAGCAGGGTTCCAACGTGCTCATCAAATGCTGTGTTCTTTGTTTTGTTATAAAAGCTTGTCTTGGGCTGGTTGATTATAGAATTAGTTCGCCGTCAGAGGCATTTTTAGCAGAAGAATGAAAGCATAGGTTTTTAAAATGCATATCAATGTTAGTGGCTTTAAAGTGAAAACAAAAAAAGTGTTAGTATTATCATTTCATAAAAATGTTAAATGCTTGTTCTCAGAAAATGATTTCTATTAAGACATTCAGGTGAGATTAATAAGTGCTACCTTGAATAAAGAAATTAGAATGAATCTCCATCAAATAGATTGTATTTATTAATGAAAACTGGAACATTTCAATTAGTCTGTCCAGATTTATATGTGTTTACAAGGTGATTATAGATAAATCTTTATGGACTGATGGTATATATCTAGCAATCATTGGTATACATTATCAAATCCCTGACGTGATATCCAACCCTTCCTCCCAATTAAGATTTATTGGTCACCTAAAAGTTTCTTTATGTCTTACGGATTACTTTCTCTCTCGGCTGGCATTATGATCTTTAATCTTTTAACTTCAGCCTATAATCAAGTAAAGTTTAAATTATTAGTCAATATCAAGAAGTAAGTTTAAATTTACTTGAGTTTGAAAAAGTTATGATGAACTCCACAGGAAGTATACTGCCTCTTTTTAAAAAAAAAATCCCTCATTCAGTTGTCAAATTTATTGTTGATCTTCTTTAGAAAATGTGATGTAACTGGGAACACTAATATCCTCCCTAATATTTATGAAATTCATTTGTTAAGAACGTTCAATTACAATGAAAAAACGAAGTTGTTGTAAAATATAAAATCTGGTGGTCGTAACCTCTTCAGTAGGTAAGACAGACTGAAAATGCTATAATCGGCCTATGATTACCATAAACGTGAGAAGAAAATAATTAAGTTTGTATTTCATCATATTGAAAGGGTTTGCTTTGGGTTCAAGATGAGCCATGTTCACCCGCTCTCACGGATATCTATATTTCCTTATCAATACAAATTTATTCTGTTGTAACGATTTGTGAATATAAATTATATTGCCTGCCATGAAGGTCAAATAAAACTAACTCTCGGACACAAAAATCTCAAAAGGTGATTTTATTTTTCATAAATCAGGCATATTTGTATATATATATATATATATATATATATATATATATATATATATATATATATATATATATATATATATAAATTCTTTAGCAATGTTTGAATCTGTTTTGGTCGGTTTCTGAAATGGTACCATTCACATTAAACTTGTTCATTGTTACGAAAATTCATGAGGGTAGGATATCCTTTTAGAACTAGTTATTCCTTAATTGTTTTCTTTATTCTAACACGAAAAGCGCCCATGAGTCACAATGTTACTTATACATTACAATTAAAAAATTTACCTCATAGTATATAAGCCTAATTTTATTTTTATTATTCTAAAATATCTCATCTTAAATGAAAGGTGTATTTTTATCGCAAATTCATATAAACTATTTTGCCTAAATGTAGACCTTTAAAGGTTATCATTGACCTTCTGGATAAAATGGGTATCCTAACATAAAAATTCACTGGGTCTTTCTGGAACCCCAATTTTTTTGTCTATTTATGTGAGGTAGACAAGAAACCTGAAAACTAGTAATTTCCTTAAATTTGAAATGGTTTTAAGGAATTTGATCACAAAAGAATTTCTATTTCAATTTAATTTGTATTTTTCTATAGTTTCTAGAAACTGACATTTCTTGGACGAATTATGTTAACAATAATTCAACAGAATAAAATGATCGCAACTGACTGACGAAATTTGTTTGATATTATATATCTCGTTTATAATTACTCTGATACATACTAGTGACATCAGAAAATATAATTATAAGAATACTGAGGTCAGAACTTATTTATTATCAGTTGACGCAGCTAAAGTTTTGCCTTCTATAGGGCTTGTAATGATTACATTTTTCGTAAAATAATTCAAGACTATCATTTCTTGGACGCGTATTTTATCTACAAATAAAACAAAATCCGCTACCCAGTAGCCAAGCCTGAGAATTGTCCAAGAGCTTACGATTTCAATTGTGAATGAGACTAAAAATTATTGGGTATTGTCACTATTGTTTTCCAAGAAAAACAACAATTTTTTCCTTAAAAAGTCCTTCACGCAAGTGCTGAGTAAAGGAAGCAGATCTCCCACGTGGTGAAATGACCTGAAGATGACGTCAACTCTATTTCTTTTTTAACTTAGTAAAAACTCTGCATGAAAAATACTTAATATTTTAACTGATCTCTTGACAGTTAAAGGTATAAAAGCTTAAAGTTATAATAGTATGCGTGGGAAGAATAATACCTTTGAGAATGACAATTTGTAAAGTAACAAAAAATATTAATTATAACATTTTTCGACCTAACGCAGGATAACATATCTATTTTAGCACTACTTTTTGTGGTTAAATTTAATACAATAGATCTATTGTTGAGTTCGTGGCATATCTTTTATTACTTTATTATTAGTTAAAACCTTTTAATGAGTACTAGAAGAATGTTGATTAGGACCCCCATAGCAGGAACAAAAAATCGTTTGATAGTAAATGTGCCCTGTCAAGCTAGGTTAAGTCTATCCAAAAGAAATGACGAGTTTAGAACAACGAAACATATTGTCTTGGACATGATTTTAGTCTCAGGAATGGAACATCTTATTCAGTATGATTCCGTCTGAGCGTTTTCAACAAATATTGAAATGACCATTCAAAGAAGATAAACGGTGCAATCCGATACATTTTTATTTATTTATTATTATTTAATTCTATAATTAAATTTCATCAATAGGACTCCGAACTTAGGTAGATTCTGTACTCGATGCTTGACCCATTTTTAGAATCCATGGTGATTGTCTACAAGTGAGTCGTAGATGGTTGAAGGATGTGGGTCATGGATCTTTTACCAACAGCCCAGCTGGTGTCTTGGAACTTTTCCTTTCAAATCAATCAATGATGGGCTTGCTCTTTGGGAGTTGTGTACCCTTTGTTGCAATACATCGCCCATCAATATCGCTGTCAGAGAGAACTGATCAGTCGCTTTGATTAATTCCGTCCACCCTTTTCGGAAAAGTCAAAGCTGACATTGTTCGTAGGTGTGCGCGATCATTTGAAATATTGCATTGTCACAACGTGTCAGTTTGAAATGGGGCTAGGGTGACCAGGCTTGGCACCTCATCTGTAATCGAAAGTTAGAATAAAAAATAATTCATTAGAATAATTGGTTTGTTCTATTGCGTGTTCCTTATTTAATAAAATATCAATTACCTTGTGAAGACAAGTTTTAATTACCCTTTCTTTAGAATCCTCCCTTAAAACGAAGGAAGTTTCAGCCCATAATACTTTTCATCGATGTATTCTTCAATTACTTTTTTAACAGATTTCCCTTAAGGAAAATCAGCTATTGATGTCATTCTCAAGACGCAATTTTCGAAATTCTTTTTCAAATGTCCATCGACCCTATCTAGGAGATAACGAAAATGAGGACCGTTCAAAACTGTATGTATATATATATTTGTCTGTTACCACTCTAGCGGTCGCAATCTACTTAGTTTACGCAGCCTCTTCGAGACGGACTTTATTTTAAAGTTCATTAAGGTTTATTTCATTAATATTTTAAAAACTTCAAATTAACGCATGTTTCTGTTTACTATTACAACAACTTAAAATAAAGGTTACTTGTTTGCAGTAAACCATGTTATTACTAATCATTCATTTCGGTAATTGGCACATCCTTTACTCCAATCACAATTTACGCACAAATATAGGCTACATTGTTTATCCATGTGATTCAAGGCGATGGTCAATCTCAAATGGTAAACCTAGAGTTGTGAGTTCGATTCTCGCCTGGGCAATAGGCATTTATCTAGCGACGAACTCTTAAAATAAAATCCTTATTCCCACCCTGGCTAGATAAGGGTAGTAACTTTTGGATAACCCGTTCCAATTAGCCATAGTAGAACAATGTGGAAGTTGATAAATAAAAAAAAATAATCATCATTGTTCTTGTTATTCTGGGCTCATTATTCAAATAATCTTCACGTATGTTTCATCTACATTAAATGATAGAATTTCAAAATGGCCATAAATTTCATAAAAGTTTACAACAAAAAAAATTATAAAAAAGTTAGCCAATAGACCAGAAAAAATATATAATATGAACAATTTTTTAAATGATACGATAATCTTAATCACTGTAGGCCATTAAGACTGATCTGGATTGCCTATCTACAGGTGACATCCCTTTATAGGCTGATTCTGAAAAAGAATTTTATTTAGACGTTCCATCTATTGTTCAAACGGAAATCGAACACAGTCTTACCAAGGCAACTAAGATCAAGTTCTTAGGGCGTACGAAAAACTAACATTTGTACTTAATTCATTGAATTTTATAAATTGCATATTTTTATACGATGATAAAATAATGGTAATTGTATTGTTAATTTTCCAAAATCCTGAGAGGCAAATGCTGACAAAGGTTCAACCTATCTATCATATTTGAGTATCTATAAGTAAATCATGCTGAGAAAGTATATGAAATCTTCATACAATATAAATGGATCAAATGAGATATTGGATAGTTGGTAATCACAACAGAGTTGTGAGTAGTTTGGTCGGAGTGCATGTATATTAGTACTCAGTTCACCATAGAAGAACAGAACAAAAAGCATGGCACACAAATGGAACAAAGCATAGACATTCATATAAAAAGGAGGGGAAAAGAAAAACCAATTTACCTGTGGGGATACACCAAGCATCTTGAGCGAGGGAGGTACGTTGAGAGAAGCGGGGATCTTGATGTGACCGAAGTCCACCGTGAAGGCCTCACACCACACTCCGAAGTGTCCAATGTCGAAGACGGTTAGGTCTCCAGGAAGAGTTAGAACTATCGTCTTCCTGTCGTACCTGGTTTCATTTTTTTAAACAGAAAACATATATCAATTAGCATAATATACTATTAATTACTGTAATATATTCAAATACACCACTTTATTTTCATAGTCATACAATACAATAAACCATTCTTTACATAGTAATACATACAATAAAATATTCTTTTGTTTTACACATATGACTGTTAAATAAAATGTATATGCCACAACTCTCCACCTACAAAGAAACTGGGAAAACCACTTCATAGCATCTTTTTTAGTTAGTTTGGTGAACTTGACGGGTAACTAGGGGCAGCTCGTCTAGATTTCTGTTTGACTGTCGGATTCAATTGGGCGCTCATAATCATGAGTGGACGCTTCTTTAGCTGGGGCTAATTCTACAGCACGCTGAAGCGTAAGCGTTTTTGCGTCTTCTTCAAATAACCTTTCCATAATTTTACCTTTTCCTATACCAATGATAAGACGCTCAGGAAGTACCACCTTTAGTTCAGCCCAAAGTCACAATCAGCCGCTAAACCAGTAATGCGGGCTAGCCAGTCATTAACTCTTTCATTCATTTTTTTAAACTATAGAAAAACGTCTATCAGTTAGCAAACTTGGATTTCCTACACATAAAATGTTGATCAAGACAATCAATAATACCTTCTAAAGGTGTATCACAAGGTGAGACTGGTATTAACAAATTCTTCACTAGCATAAAAGCATCTTCTGTGAATGAATTTAAGAGGATATCCTTTTTTACCCTCCTCGTCTACAATAATATTTCAGAAAACATACTGGTGTAATTGCAATTTAAAAATAGTCCAATTAGTTTTTAATGAATATTCTCTTGCATGACCAATACAATTTTGGCTACTCTCATTTCTCCTTTCTTCTGCCCCATCTGTACCATTTGGGGAATTCTTTTTCTCCCATCCTCATGTGTAAGAAAATTATTTTAATTACAATAATAAGATTTTAAGGCAAATTCAGACTAAACATCTCCTCAACCTGGTGTTAGCAAAAAAAAAATAATAAAAGGACCAATGATAACAGTATATTGCAATAATATAAATGTATGGAGATAAATTACCTTCTGAGGGGAGTCTGCTTTCCATTTTCGTCAGGTACTCGTATGCCTTGGGGACTTGGCTTTGGTCCTCGTCCAACCCAAAATTTTGCATCTGAAAAAATGAATAATTTTTTTTTTTTTTTAAATTCGATTTTCCACAGATGATTTTCATATAATTAGAAACATCTATGTCATAATTGTTGACCTTGTGCGGGAAAGACGTTTTTGAAAGCTTAGTTTTGAGACTAGAGATGCTTTTGTAAGGTGAAATTTCACTGGTCATTCACCTTATACATATGTCACTACAAAGCTGGATATTCATATTTTGGGAAATACTTGCCCGATTACACAACTTCTTGGTACTGAGCGCCATTCTGGATTTATATTCCATATTTATTATATTAGAATAAAAAAGAAAGTACTTCTTTCTTCTTTTTTTTTTGTGGCCAAATCAGCAATATTAATGTCGAATAAAACATTTGAATGAGCATCAATCACATATTACTACTTTGGGAAATAATTTATTCTAACGACTAATTTATTACCATTTTCTGTTTCATATCATATTCAGTCAATAGTTGTAGACTTTATGAATATATACCCCTAGAGATATTTAACTGTTTCTCCTTTTTTTTTTGCCTCCTATAGACATGTAAG
This sequence comes from Riptortus pedestris, assembly GCA_019009955.1. Lineage (NCBI taxonomy): Eukaryota > Metazoa > Arthropoda > Insecta > Hemiptera > Alydidae > Riptortus > Riptortus pedestris. The sequence goes on along the minus strand of CM032231.1, from coordinate 46,793,165 downwards.
TGGACTATTAGGGTGAGGTCAGAGAAGCATATCGTAGGTCAGGATTTGACCTCATGTTTGCAGGAAGGCGATGGACCGTTACACAACAGGGAAGTTGACGGCCGGCTCTCTTGTGTAAGTCATCTCTTATGCAACAGTCCAGTAGTTTTGAGTACTCATACTTGATTCTTTTATCAGTTGTAAGCCTTTTTTATAGGAGTTTCTACGTTTACAATCAAATACCAACTTTTATTACTCTCAACTGCTATATGGACCCATATAATCTTCTCACTTGAAATCTACTTACTCTTCCACCACAAGACCATAAAGCATTACCCTAATCTGTATAAATACTTAAGCTAGAAACTTCAACATTTTTTTTTTTCAGACTAACGCCATGAATAATTAAATTCTTGTTTGTCTCAATCTGGTTGCTACTGATTATCAGTCGCTTAAAAATGGTTCGAATGATTTCACCTGAATAACATGTGGCTTTGGAAATACATATGACTGCTGCACGATAATAACATTTTTCAACCAGGGATGGGGTTTAATTCAAAGCCAAAATACAGCCCATATTAGTCAATTTTCATTCTTTTGGAATAATTTAAAAAAAAAAAAAGAGAAATAAATAAATCAGGGGGCTCAGGTTAGTAGCCGAGAGGGCTAAAGCGTTGACTTTAATCTCACATCGTAAATCTAGAGTGGCGAGGTCGATTCCCGCCTGGGCAATAGGAATATATTTAGTGATGGAATTCATTAAATAAAATCCTTAGTCCCACCCGGGCTAGAATAGGGTGGTAACCTGTAGATTACCCGTCCCAATTAGCCTTAGTTGCCAAAAGTGGACGTTAATAAATAATTTAATCTATTTATTTGGGTTTTAATACAGCAATTCAAAATAAATACATATGTAATATATAAAATAAAGAATTTTCCAACTCAAGCAATATCATAAGGTGCTAACAACTCCACACATTAACTCCGACTCCCTAAATCCAACGTCGTCCCAAAAGGACATTTTTAATAAGGTGCAAGCACCCTGAGAAGGAGTTCTTTCTGCCTACTTCCAAAAAAAAAAAAAAAAAGGAAATAATTCAAAATTAATATAGAAGATTCAAAAGTCCGTCACGCAGGAGCTGCGTAAAGTATGCAGATTTCCCATGTGAAGTTTTACAATAGAGAGATCTGCATCTGGTAACACAATATCACCCTGATTAAATACAAACGGTAATGAGAAATCTTTCAGTTAATAAAATAAATTCCTAACTGAAACGGCTTCTGAATTGTAAGAATAATTTATATTTTAATAACTCAAATTTTAGTGGTCCAAGAACTAAAGAAGGGGGGGGTGGATGGACAGAACGTATTTGCATAAATCTCACAAAGTAACGAAGGTAAAGTAAGGTTAGAAACGACAGGTAAGGTTAGAAGAAGCTTCCACCTGATCCGAGTAGTGACGGAAATGGCCGACCTAATCCGAACTATACCCGACCACAGACTTCATAAAAATGCACATATCTCGGTTAATATTCAAGATAGAGAATAAATGTATATAACAATATTTATAGTAAATTTAATTTGCAATACGATTGATTCTATACAATTTTTCGATCCGATGCATAATAACGGAGATAGTTCGAATTTTCGAAAATCCCCCCTCTAAACTCCCCTCCCTCTAGTCCGATTTCAGCCATTAACGAACTTGATCTGTCTTTTTACATAAAACGGTTAAATATCGATTTTTGTAACGATCAAATACAAATTGCGACCGCTAGAGCGTTAACTGGCAAATTTTTATTATTTGTATATAATAAATATATATATATATATATATATATATATATATATATATATATATAATTTTGAACGGACCTCATTTTCGTCATCTCCTGGGTAGGATCGATGGACATTTGAAGATTTTTTTTCGAAAATCGCGTCATGAGTACGACCTCAATAGCTGATTTCCCTTAAGGGAAATCTGCTAAAACACACACTTTTTTCCAATGGCAATGTTCGTCAAATGGATTTGTTCTGATCCCAGCCTCAGCCAATACCTTGTCTTCCAACAGCTGTAAATCCTTTGCTGCAAACACGCCTCAGACTGTGCTGCAAACCACGGAGAACCAGGATGCTGATCCACTGCATTGCTGTACTGCTCACGCCCAAATCCCGCAATCCGTCGGCACTCTTCATACGCCAGACTGCAGGTACGACTCGGACCTATTTCCTGGCTCAACCTTGGTGAGCTGGCCATCCACCCTCATCAACTCAGTTTTGAATTTAGGTGTTAAGGGAGCACAGCTCCTTCAATGCAGTAATATAATTTTTAAAAAAAGAAGTGAATAAACTTTTTTGTGGATGAAGGTAGTATATATAAAAATATTATATATACCTACAGTCTTCGCGAGAGAGGTAAACACTTTTTAGAAGAACATAATATCGTTGAAATATGACCTCATCGAAACTTCGTTGAAGATAAAAGATCAAAAGCGAACTAAATATCATCCACTCTACATGTTTCACGACCTTCATGACACTTCTTCAGGAGTCGTACATGTATTACAAACTGACTCGGCCTTACCACCAAGGCGGTCAAGTTTAGACTAGACTGATGGGAATAAGCTGATTACATTTATGCATTAAAATTTAAAAACGGTATGATAAATCTATTACTAAACCATGGCCGAAGTATGAAAAATCGATTACAGAAGTAGCATAGTTGCACATACATATAATTGGTTTGCTGTGCATTAAAATATTTTATAAATATTTTTATCTCAGTTCTCTGAGTGAGAGTGATAAATAAATAAGTGGAAGAAATGTCGTCCATCTGTTGAACTTCCGCCATTTTACCATCGAATATGATAAGATGTGATAGTTGTCACGCTTCCATTGCTGGAAATATGTCTGAGATAGTTTCTGCCTCAGCCTGTTGGTGGTTGGTGATGGTAAAACGGTATTCGGAGCCACAACCCCAAGCCTCGGCAAAACTGGATAATTAAGGTTGGAAAAAGACACTCTTGTCTAGATAAAAAAAAAATCAATCACCCCAATTTTGCTTATATTGGCAGATTATTTGAGAAAATTAAAGGATGACGAATTTTCAAAATATAGTCACCCATTTGTTTATGAAATGAAATGTTTTTGTTTCCATTAAGTTTTATCAGGATACGTCAAATAGTTTTTTTTTTGTTTTCTATAAATAATTTTCTAATATAGTGTCAATTAATTTTTAAGAAATTATTGAATTACATCCTATACGTATATAATACATTCTTTAAATAATTAAAAGGTAAAATTCTAAGAATACATAGTACAATCATCAATTTAAATAATTATATACAATAAATAAGTTTCATTAACAATATTAATACTACTCTAAATTACTGCTATTTTTTTACTTCTCTAAAACATACATTTTTTTATTTGTTGACATGTGACATCATCCACAAGCTTTATAAATGATGAGAAATTTGTCTCACGTTATAGAGAAAATGTACCTTCATCTTGTTCATGTATTCATCTTGTTTATAAAAATATCCTTCATACATGAAGTTCTATCATTTATTTTTAAACAAATCAATGTTATGGATTACAACCAATTCTAGGCCTCAATAAAAAAGTATACACACAAGTGATAAGGTATGCATATGAAAGTCTTGAGAAAGAACAAGATGCAGGAGTTATACTAAATAATTAGGGTATAATAATTCACTAATAATACTACTATATCGTAATTATGTAATAATATAAAATATTTAGGACATAGTAGTAAGAGGAAAAAAATCCTAACTTATCAAAAAACCTCTTGCACTTCTTTATACCTGTTCCAAGTTTGAACCTCCGTTTGTATTTTATCATCCACAGTCGTTTTATCGGATATAGGTTCATTGAAATTACAAAGGCCAAATCACGAACTTTCATTGTGGTTGGGTGTCAATTATGTTTTTATTTTTTTTAAACGTGGAATAGGAGAACAGAATTAACACCAGAACCAGTAAAAAAGTCCGTCACGCAGGGGCTGCGTAAACTAAGCAGATTTCCCGCGTGAAGTTTTACAATAGAGAAATCTGCCTAGTAATAACCTATTCTCACGAGGACGAATAGTTAGTGAAACGGCCACACTAGCGCTAGTGCGCTCGGCGGAAACTCCCGAACATAGCCGACCACAGTCACAATACAAATATCTCGGTTAATATTAAAGATACAGAATAAATGTATACAACAATATTTATAGTAAATTTAACCCTAGAACTACCAAGGGGGGGGGGGCTCCTTGAGCCCACAACTTTTTGTTTTTGTTCCCTATCACCCAGTTTTAATGGGATATTTTTGATATTTTATGTATTCCTCAGAAAAACATCCTAGAGTGAGGGCATAACAATAAAATTAAATAAAAAAATTTCTATGTTGAGAAAAAAAATTTTTTTTGACGTATGGGCTCGAGGAGCCCCCCCCCCTTGGTAATGCAAGGGGTAGTTATACACTTAAGTACCAAGGGGGGGGCTCCTCGAGCCCACTGATATTTAATACTACTTTTAACTAGTAATTCAAGTGTTATTAATTATATTGCTCAAATAATAATTACTTTGATGTAATTTTAACATACACAAACCTTCTCAAGTTTTTTTTTCTCAAAAAAAAATATATATATTCTCCCCATATAATTTGTTTTCATATAAATATATATTACTGAGATGGTTATAATTATTGCTCCTGATAGGTACTTTTTTAGAAAAGAGAAGATTTTCTAGGTTGTTCCCAACTAGGAGAACAGTTAGTCCATGCTGCATCCTGGATAAACACTCGGAAAAAAAAATTATTGTGCAAAAGCACCAATAATTGCATTACGAATCTGATAATTATATTTTCTTAAATTATTATTCTATTATAATGTTATAATAACTTAGATATAGATAACTTTTTATTCTAACAATGTTTAGATATGTTCCTCCAGTAGAATAAAATTACATTTAATTTAAAGTCATCCTTTTTTCCCCATCCGAACTTTTTTTTTTAAATTTTTTTTATATTTTTGTATTTAATTTTTTTTCTTTTCTTTTTTTCACAGGTGTCATAAGAAACGTTCATTAAACATAATCCAATAGAAATAAAAATTTTAAAAAAATTATAGAACCAAAATAAAAGGTTTTTAAGGTTGTGGGCTCGAGGAGCCCCCCCTTGGTAATCCATGCGACCTGGGAGAGGTCGGTAATACTAGGGTTAATTTGCAATAAGATTGATTCTGTACAACTTTTCGATCCGACGTATAGTAACGGAGATATTTCGAATTTTCAAAAATCCCCCCCTCTAAACCCCCCCCCTCCCACTGGTCCGATTTCAGCCATTAACGAACTTGATCTTCCTTTTTACATAAAACGATTAAATTCCGAGTTTGGTTACGATCAAACAAAAATTGCGACCGCTAGAGCGTTAACAGACAAATATATATATCTATATATATATATATAGATATATATATATATATATATATATATATATATATATATATATATATATATATATATATATATAGATATATATATAGATAATTTTGAACGGACCTCATTTTCGTCATCACTTGGGTAGGATCGATGGTCATTTGAAGAAATTTTTCGAAACTCGCGCCATGAGTACGACCTCAATAGCTGATTTCCCTTAAGGGAAATCTGCTAATAAAATCATGCAAGCACACATTAAACGAACATCTTTGTGTGTGTGTGTGTGTGTATATATATATATATGAAAATGGTTGAAATAACTAGTTTTAAAATAGTATAACACGAGGAGAGCCATTCTGAGACTGGTTGAAATGCCAAGAACGTAAGGATGAGGGTTTCTGATGACCGCTAGCCCAATTGGGCCTAGTATGTGCCTCATCAGGGGCCTTGTACAAGGAATAAGAAAAACTTTCGCTTGAACCCTATCTTTAAAAAGAAAGCACTCGAGGACCGCTAATAGATCGTCAGCGGTCCGGATTTTTTTCTCTACAGTCCTACTGGTTAGCTTTCTCCGACCGATCAACTCCGTACGAGAACCACTGCTCGGATCGGCGTCAGTGGTTTTTGACAGCCCATCAAATGCAATGAAAGTATTATTCTTTTCTATCAGCTGATAATACTGTATGGAAATACGACAATTGTGGCCCTGTACTGTCCCACTCTATCTCATTTGTACCTTAACACTTGGACGTACAAGGAGTAGACTGTTTGTTAAACTTCTCTGTCGTCACCTTTCTAATTAGCAAACAAAAATTGTTTGGCTTCCAATTGCTACTGTTGAAAAAAATAAGAAAATCCAGAACGACGCTCAGGTACATTTAATACTTTTATCAAGGCCTACAAGTGTTGAAGCTTTGAGGCTCACAGGAATTAGAATTTAATCTAATGAGGCCTTTTATCACCTTATCATGAGGATTCTTATCAGTTATTGGCTCTGGCAGAATTACTGCCAAATTAAATTCTGTCTACGTCACTGGGTTGGTTCAATAGTACTTCCACACCTCCCTGTCTTCTTGCCTTTCAATTAGTTTTAGCAGATTTCCCTTAAGGGAAATCAGCTATTGAGGTTGTACTCATGACGGAATTTTCGAAATTTTTCTTCAAATGTCCATCGATCCTACCTAGTAGATGACGAAAATGAGGTCCGTTCAAACTGTATATATATATATATATATATATATATATATATATATATATATATATATATTTGTCTGTTACCGCTCTAGCGGTCGCAATTTTTGTTTGATCGTTGCCAAACTCGATATTTAGTCGTTTTATGTAAAAAGAAAGATCAAGTTCGTTAACAGCTGAAATCGGACCAGTGGGAGGGGGGGGTTTAGAGGGGAGGAATTTTGAAAATTCGAAATATCTCCGTTACTATACATCGGATCGAAAAATTGTAGAGAATTACTCTTATTGCAAATTAAATTTACTTTAAATATTGTTATATACATTTATTCTCTATCTTGAATATTAACGGAGATATTTGCATTTTTCAGTTTTCAGCTATCAGCAAACCGCCACTTCTACTCATGTTTCATACACAATACTCCGATTCATAATAAATCACATTATTCGAAGTTTAAATATCAAAAATTGTATTCAAGAGACCTTTATTAAACGAGGTACATGAAAATATGTCCTGGTGACCCCCCCCCCTTCTTAAGGTTTTGGACTACAAAAATTTGATTGATTGAGATAACAAATATTCTGACTCATTATTAATTACAGTACTAGATATAGTGAATAGTTCTCAATAAAATTAATATGTTATATTCTAAAATATTTCAGTAATTGTTTTTGTTTCCGGTGTGAGGTGGGCCGACCCGTTTCTTTACATTTCTAACCTAACGCTTCCTGTCAGCAGGTTATTGAAATTGGATGAAACATTTCTTATTTTCGTTTTTATTTATTCACGAAGTTGTTGTGTTACCAGTATGTATATTATCTATTGCTAAACTTCACGAGGGAAATCTGCATAGTTTACGCAGCCCCTGCGTGACGGACTTTTTAGAAATTTTTGACGTAAAGCACTATTTATTTTTTGTGTTAAATATTTGAAATGTACAAACATTCTTTACTCTTTATCTTTTTCGACGATAGATAACCAAATTTATATTCAACAATGAAGGGAAATAACGTTTTCCGAAAAGGTAATTGCACGTGCTGTTAAATTAATAATCAAGAAAATATTTTGGTAACACTCAAGTAATTAGAGTTAAATAAGGATTCCGCCATATTATTCTTTGAGTATACTGTCCTTTAAGAATATAACTGCATAACTTGTGGAAAGAGTATTAACTGGCAAAATTGTGTCCGATGTAATGGATTTACAGTGTCATCTAAAATATAAATTGTCCTTTTTGGCCACTATATTGACTATTCTTGACTTCTTCTTATATAAGAATCATTATCAATCAATTTCAATTTCTGTGCCGTCTTCACTACTGATGCCAAACCTCTAATAAAAGTGTCAATGCCTCCTATGACAGAACTCTCTCCAGAACCTTTCAGTTATATCAGATGTCAAGAACCTGTCTCAGGGGAAGGTCACCCTTGTCAGTTCTCACAGCCGGGATTACACACCCTAATGACTCAGTCATTTCACTTACCTCTGGATTTGAAGTACGTGGGAAAGAAAGTATTTATTCTTGACTTCCTTTTGATAACGGAGGAAGTTTACTTCCTTAGGTTTTAAAAAATATATGAAATCGCTTTCCTTCCGCTTTCTAGAGAAATCATTAATGATTGACCCAGAAACGTTATACAGTTTTATTTCCAAATAGAAAACATTATTTAAAGAAGCAATTATTAAAACTATTTTCTACTTCATATTAATATGGCTAGTCGAATAGAATAAACGTTAATAACAACCAGTAATCGCCTATCGCTTTAACTACTATTTTTCTTAACGTAAACTGACCAACATTGTGTGTATGGTTAAAATCTATCACATCCCCAGATCGTTAAGCATCAAATAGGTTTCCCACTGCGGAAAACCATACACAGGTAAAGTATCAATACTCACTCGTGCGTGTGGACTGATTGAATGCAATTGTAGATAACTGAATTCGGATGTGAAAGAATACTACTAAGTCTTAAGTTGAATGGTACAAATAGAGTAAAAAAAAGGCATCTAACCCCCTCCAACCCCCGAATGAATCAAATACAAATAAGAAACGTTTTTGACTAAAATAGTTAAAATATGTGAATGTCCAAAAATGTATGTAGACCTTTTTAATTCATTTGGTCATATACACTTTTTCAATAGCGCCATAAAACTAATTTAATCGTGACTTATATAACATTTTGATTTTGCACAGGATTAATAAAAATAGAGATGAGGATTTTCTTATCTCCGTTTTATTACAGATTAAATGAGTTAAATGAAATCAAGAAATAACCTAATTCAGTAGAATTATTTGACTAAGATATTTTATCCTTCAAACCCGGTAAAAGCCAAGAACAAGTCCTCCATCTTCCATACAGCCTTACGATGGGTATCGAAATCCTTTGGACCATTATTCAATGTTAGAGAACAGACAAGAATTTCAGTTTTCTTGCCACTGCTCTTAGAATGGTTAACTGAAGAGAACTTTTATAAACGACGATAAAAGGAATTTATAACGTCTAGGTGAACAATACAAGCCATACTAGCAACAGGTTCATCATGTGTGCCCCTTTCATGCCACCGTAGTTCCCTCTTTAAAACTCTTTGTTTTAATGTGTCCTGACAGCTATTGGTTTAAGTATGGCATGTTTCTCAATAAAACGACGTTAGAAAGGTTCTAGTAGAAAGTACTTTCAATTATAAGGTGGCCAATAGAAGGAACAGCAGATGAATGCAAGTATTCCCACAGAATTATAACCAAACTTTCATGGTCTGTTTACTGTCATTTAAACTTTCCCAAGTATAATACCCTTCTCATGTCTTTCTGAGTGAAAATTTTCCGGTACAGAAAAAAACGCTGTACAAAATTAATATATATTTATTATAGGTAATTGAATGAGTAACATTAATTATTTTTATTGTTAAATCTTAACTTACTCGACAAACTTTAGCTCTTGGCAACCATAAAAACTCCAAAATGTTCCTTATTGAATTTATTTCATGAAGGATAGATGTAATTCGAAAAAAAAATCGCGTCAAGAATAACTGAATTCCCAGAAGGGAATAAAATTCATCACGATCAATGTAATAGCAAAGAATCACGATGGAATTGCTTTTAGCAGATTTTCTTTAAAAGGAATCCCAAGTCAAAGAGTGAAATAAATATTTCGATACGTAGTTATATCTCGAAACAATTTTTTTTTTATATATTATTTTTGGTAGGAGTGGATAGTTTTTCAAACGGCAGTACTGCATGGGATATCCAATGGTTTTAAATCATTCCTACCAACCATCCTATGTAGAGAACAGAAGCTTACGCCAATCGTGGATATTCTATTACATATTTTGGAAGGCCGTCATAGAGCAAATACTTGTACAGACATTCTTCTCTGGAAATCGGATCTTCAGCAGACTTAATGTAGCTAAAGTCTTGAGTCAGTAAAAACGACAAGAAGGAATTCAAGCTTTCAGCTAATTTACATATCGCGTTCATAATAAAACGCTTTATATTCAATATCATTTTATTAGAGCAGTAAATGGCTTTTAAAAACCATTTCTTCCCCGTAGTGGCAAATTAACGAGACTAGCCCTAATAAATACATATTTAATACCAAATGTTTTAACATGTGGTGGAATTAAAGACTACTCCCAGTTAACTTCCTGGAAATTATTATTAATCATACATACTATCAGAAATTTTAATAATAGTTCAAACCATAAATTTTTATTGTATAAGAACCCGTACGTCAACATCATTAGGTTAGACGTTTTATGAAAATGATCAAACATATGAACTTCCTCTAGTAATTAATTGTTGCAAGAGGGCATTTTAAATAAACATAGAGCCCAATGAAAGTTAATATTCATTAAATATTGAGTAATTAAACCAGAATAGAAAGTGGTAATCTGTTATATGTAAGACTTTTACTGATGTTTAGTTGACCAGCAGAAAAAGCTGTACTTCCACAGTCCAGTTTACTTTCAAATTACTTAGATCAATATCCTAAGGAGTAGCTCTAACAGGTGTCGGGAAAATTGGAAACTTGCCTTTTAAGCAACTCATTTATAGAGGTTATGCAGTTCCTATTGTTACGGAACATTTCAAAGTCTGAGTGATATGAGCGCGTTGCAGAATATTAGATCTTTGCTTCAACGGAAGCTAAATTCTTTTGATAGCGCTTTTTGAAGGCGAATATCCCTAAGTCATACTACAGTTGTCAACTACTGATTTATCATGAAAGCCATAAGTTCCTTAGTGATAAAGATACGTTTTATGACATAATAAGTTCAGAAACTTTTGTTAGTGACATACTAGGATAAATTCATTTAATATTATAAATAAGCAGGAATTCAAGAGAACCATATTATGTTTTACTGCCCCTTATATAAACCTTAAACGCAATTTTGTATTAGTAGCAACAATCTTCAAACTAAGATATATCTGTAAAAATATAGCACAGGGTCAAGCGGGCAAATGAAAAAATTGAAACACAAATGGTCTCTATAATCCACTACTTCACTAATGTCGCTTCTACACATTCTTTCCGCTATTCCTTTCTTAGTTTTTTCTCCTTTGTATTCAAATAAAAGATAAAATTGAGCTTAATTCATAGTTTAAAAAGGACTGAGGGTTTACTGAAGACTTACAAAAAACTAAAAAATATAAATAACTCTGCCGGTATTCAAGTCATAATCCAATTACATCTTTAGTTTTACAATAAACGTATCAATACCGAGTTTGGTAAAGATGAAATTTATATTGGGACGGCTAAAGCGAAATCACACTTGGAATTGATCAACGCAGTCACAATTCAAAATCACGCTTTTTCAAAAACTATTAAAAATGGATCTAAGTCGAACTACCTAAAATTCTTTGCATTTAACTACTTGAAAAATAAATGGTTTTGTATTTAAACCTTCTTTGTCTGGTTTTTAAGTTATAAATTCGTTTTAAAACTATTTGATCGCTTTTCACTGTTGATTATTAGCGGATATTTGGCATTTTTCAATTTTCGGCCTTCACTAGACCCTTATTCTTACTTATGCAATATTAAAAAAAGTCCGTCACGCAGGGGCTGCGTAAACTAAGCAGATTTCCCACGTGAAGTTATACAATAGAGAAATCTCCATATGAGAGCCGAACAGTTACGGAAACGGCCGAACTAGCTTTTGGCGGGAAACTCACTCGCCCGTTATCGGCCCACTTTTAATAAAAATGCAAATATCTCGGTTAATATTCAAGATAGAGAATAAATGCATAGAACACTATTTATAGTACATTTAATTTGCAATAAGATTGGTTCTATACACTTTTTTGATCCGACGTATGGTAACGGAGATATTTCGAATTTTCAAAACTCCCCCCTCTAAACCCTCCTCCCACTGGTCCGATTTCAGCCGTGACCGAACTTGATCGGTCTTTTTGCATAAAACGTTTAAATATCGAGTTTGGTAACGATCAAACAAAAATTGCGACCACTAGAGAGTTAACAGACAAATATATATATATATAATTTTGAAAGGACCTCATTTTCTTCATCTCCTGGGTAGGATCGATGGACATTTGAAGAAATTTTTCGAAAATCGCGTCATGAGTACGACCTCAATAGTTTGATCCCTTAAGGGAAATCTTTTAATAAGCCGTTATATAATGAAACACTTTATTTCAAGCCTAAATACAAAATATTGTTCTCATTGAACATTTCCTCTTGAGATAAATGCAAATACGTGACAAATCTGCTTAGTTAACGCAGCTCCTGCGTGACGGACTTTCCAGTTTTCAATTATCCCATGCACAACTAAAATTTGAAATGGTGGTAACATAGGCTTCTAATTAATAGAAAATAGAAAACATCGGCGTATCATTCAAGGACGAGGGAAATTAGATTAGTTTACACAGCTCGTACGTAAAGGACATTTCTGATTGAAGATTTGATGTCAATGTTTTAGCAGATTTCCCTTGAGGGAAATCAGCTATTGAGGTTGTACTCATGATGCAATTTTCGAAATTTTTCTTCAAATGTCCATCGATCCTACCCAGTAGATGACGAAAATGAGGTCAAAACTGTATATATATATATACTCGTAAATATATCAATCTATTTATCTATATATTTGTCTGTTACCTGGCTCTAGCGGTCGCAATGTTTGCTTGATCGTTACCAAACTCAATATTTAGTCGTTTGATGTAAAAAGAAAGATCAAGTTCGTTAACGGTTGAAATCGAACCAGGGGGAGGGGTGGTTTAGAGGGGGAGAATTTTGAAAATTCGAAATATCTCCGTTACTATAAGTCGGATCGAAAAAGTGAATAGAATAAATATTATTTCAAATTAATAAATATTGTTTATTTACATTATACATTTATTCTCTATCTTGAATATTAAGCGAGATATTTCCATATTTTAGTTTTCAGCCTTGAGTAAACCCCCACTTCTACTAGTGTTACATAAACAATACCCTATTATATAATAAACCATATTATTCGAAGCCTAAATACCAAATATAGTTTTCATTGAACCTTTACTTTGTGAGATATATGCTAATACGTTCTGTTGACCCCCCCCCCCTTCTTTTGTTTTTGGATTACTAAAATTTGAGTGATTGAGATAAAACTGATTCTGATTCATTACAAATTACACCACTAGGTTTAGTAAATTGTTTTCAATATAATTAATATGTTATTTTCAGATATATTTCATTAATTGATTATCTTTCTGGTTTATCTATGCAGCGCTACGATGCTGTTTGTTTACAATTCAGCAGCTTAACGTTGTAGAGATTATATATTAACTTGTATTGTAAATTTACTGAGCATTCACGGTAGTGTTACCTGTATGTATATTTATCTATTGTAAGCCTTCGGGCCGGATTTTTTATAAATGGGTCATAATGAAGTTAATTCTATCTCACTTCTGTGACAGTCATTAATGAAAAACTAAAGGAGAAATCCTTCTAGCGCATCCTTTTTTTTTTTTTTTTTAAATCTGACATGATCATTTCGTCATAGTAAAACTAGAAGTGATTATGTTAAAGAGGAGGCGTCTCCACTGGATCGAGAAATGACTTAGGAACAAGAAGTGGAAATAACTCACTGACCCGAATAATGAAACTTCTTTAATCTGTTTTTAAATACGGTCATGCTGAAAAAGTGGCTTTGGATTATAATAAGAGGGATACTTTGCAAATTAAGAATACGTGTAAAAGTTTTTAAATATAATTAAAAATATTTTGTGAATATTATAATCTATATAAATTGTATTATGTGTATCTTCTATTTCAAGTGCTTTGGATAAAAGTTTCAAAGTTAGCACTTGTAACTTAGAGATTGAGTTTAAACATCAATGGTGGAGTTTTGATAGATCAAGTGACTCCGGTTGGTATTTGTAGCAAACAGGTCCAAAAAATTGAACTTGATTACTTGAAAGTGAGCCTGATTGAAAATGGCATTTTCAAATTTCAAATTTGGTCGTTGGTAACAATAAATATAATGACTCTAATTATTTGGGAAGGGCATATCTATTTTCAAGTCGTGCAGTTTTTTAATGTTAAACAAGGACGAAGCAGGGAATAATTCAAAATTTATTTTTTTACTTAAATATTTACATATTTTTCTGTGTAACTGAGTGTAAAATGACTGGGATCAATTGTTCCAGCTCTGTCCACGACTTGAGCAAAGGTACAACACCTGTTCGCGCGCAGATGTACACACGAAGATAACAAGAACATACCACGAACAGTAAATCAAGGTAAAGAACAGCAGATTCCGTGAAGTGGGCAGCTATTTAAAGAAAGTCACCGAGTCCGTGGAACCATGTGGCAAGAAGAAGGACCGAGGAGCAGCATCTTATTTGGTAGTTCGGAGGGGCGTGTTAGCAAACAACTATCTTTTTCTGTTCTCTGCCATTGATCGCTTCTCTCCGGTTTTGCTCTCCGTTCCTTATTGGTAAACTGAAGGCGTGTCCTCTTAACAAGTCCCCCGTGTTTATTTTTAAACCCTGCTTCTTCAACCTGCATCTTAAAAGTCTTCCTTAATGATTTCCTTGGAACGATTAAGGGATTACTCATTTAAGATAGTATGGCGATTTTAAGCTCTTCGGAGAATTTTGTTTTTGGTCCCCAACATGTCTTTCTAATCGGTAACCACTGTGCTTCTACGGTACTGAACACATAATGTATTTGTTGGTTGAAGGTGCTTCACTCCTTTGGCTATTAGCAACCTTGAATCTTAGACATAAGAGATACATCTGAAACTCAAATCTGTCCCTATACATTAAAGTATTAAGACTTGTAATGACTTCCTTTTCAATCGTCTACGATAAATGTATTCAATATAATGCGAAAATATTGTATCTCATGTCTACTAAAATCCATGTAATACTAGTGACAATAATTATGTGTCATAAGACTAAGACTTGAAACACCCGATTCTATGCAGAAGAAATGAAAATGAAACTAACCTGCAATAGAGAGTAGTGGAGAGAATACACCTGGTTTAGTTTCATGTAGAAGTGAACAGAAAACACCGTTCTCTTCCCTTGTGCAGATAATCAGGGTCTTCTTCAAGTCTTAGTCTTATGATACATGATTATTACTTTATTGTAGAGTTCTCCATTTTAGAAGAAAATTATTTAAGATTGTTAAGTTGGCAAGTGAGCGTAAACGACAACTGAATGTATCTACCGCCTGATCGATATGAATCAGTGATTTACTCGACAAGAGATACTAGCTAAAAAGATGCCAGTCACGCAGTTCCTCTTTAAACCAGCAGATTGATAGCATCAGCTGCTTTCGTCGGAGGGCCGATTTCCACTCCCAGTTTCTATATTAGGAAAGGCTCATTCTAAATAATAATTGGCATTTAAGTTGTAGATGAGAAATGTAGTGATATAACAGCTTGGCGTGAAATTCGGATGAGGAGATGGAAGTGTTTAGAAAAGGCTGAAACTATAAAGTCTATTACTTTGTTAACATTTCAGTTACAATAAAATGTATAAAATAACAAAAGTAGGAGATAACGAGTGAAAAATGTCCGCGGTCATTAGAATGAGATATTTACTATTGTGCCTTTTCCTACTGGCTTTCAGTTTCACATGAAAAGTTTAATTACCGAGCTGAGAAAAGTTAATAAATTACATTATTAATAGCCACTTCATTTAAATTCCAATAATCTGAGTTTTATTCATCTTTGTCTTCCCCGCCATGAAGCCAATCCAGCTATCAATGGGTTTCTTAACTCAAATCCTTCGAGTCACCTACTCATGAGTTACCCAACCAAACTATCAAATATAAATCATTATTCCATCAGGCAACCTCATCCCATTACACATCATCTACAGCTCCAATTCTTCAAGAAACAATTTCTTTCAAACTAGTACTTCTTACGAAAAGGAAGAACTTGGGTGTTAACGAGCAGTGAGTGCTTTCATAAAGATTTGATGCGCATTCATTTAATGTACCGTTATCTTCAAATTTCTGGCCAAATGGCTGGTTTGATTGGAGGTAAATGTATACTTACAATAATGAGAAATACGTTTATCGCGAAACTAAAAGTCAGGCATTTCAGTTAATTAGTTGATACATTAAACCTCAGAACTAAACGTATAACCATTTTATAATTTATAAGCATATAAAACGAAACTCCTGGAAAACATAACATCATTTTCTGAATTCCCGTCATACTCTTATAATATTGCCTTCCCTCCTTTCCTGTCCATTAAAACTTTAATTTTGATGGCCTCTGCTTATGAATCTACACTCGTTAGTATGGTTTAATCAGACATGAACGTAATCTAAAGGCGCATAACAATGGCAAATATTTTGCATTTGTTGGGAATTATTAAAAGATTAAACTTTTTCATTTAAAAATAAATAAAATAATCTAATAGACAAAGTGTACCTGGAGCCTCTCCATCGTAGGAGAATGAAGGTATAAGAAGAGTCTGAGCATCGACAATCACTATGTTTTCAGATGAAACGCCATGAACACCAGACAGCCCTCCTATTTTCTGGGGTTTGGGGAAGTCCAGTCCTCTTGGGATTTGGATATCACCGAAGTTCACCTGTTCATACAAATAAATTCAATTAGGAGTAACTTAAAACAACTATAAATAGCTTAGGATTTATTCTAGAGTAGTTCGCAATAATGCTAAATTTTAAGGTGTACGAGTGTTCTCGTTTGTGTTTGTGGGTCGTTTGGAGGAGGGAAGCAGCGGTTAGGAGATGAATGGTATCCTTCAGATAACCATAGAAGTTGTTAAAAGAAATATGTTAGAAGAAATAGGTAGGCCTAGAGAAAGGTGGCTTATGATGACTTGCATCCAAGAAACCTCGCTAAGAGCTACAAAGAATGATCAACCACATTTTTGTGGCTCATAAATTGACCGTAATACGAAAAAGGCAAGTAGTTTTTAAACACTCTACATTAAGGGATTTAAAACCTATAATGGATATCTCTCAGCATTGGGTTTCTATTCTGAGTTGAGCAATGAGTTGACAATAAATAACGATATCTGAGATTGTATAATTGTATAGACACTACGGGTACAACTTTGAAGTTGAAGTGAATGAATCATTGCTTCTACTAAAATTGTTTGATAGTTTATTCCTATATTTCTAAGCTATTTTGCAAACGTCATTGCAAATTAGATTTAATGCATTTGATATTTTAGGATGTTGGTTATAAGAAGAACTGATTTATATCTCGACAGAGTTGATCCCAACCTCATTGTCAAAAAAAAAATACTTTTACAGGAGTCATAAAAACTGATTAAATCATTACTTTTAATTATTTCAATGTACAGGTGAATAAAATAAAATAATTTTGCCTTGAAAAAGAACATCATGAACAGTAGAATTTATGTAAATATGCAAAAATGAGGGTTCATCATTTTTTTGACTTACGAGGTTGCTGATCAACGCTGTCGATATTGTGACTTTTATTTCTTTTATTATTATTGAGTAAAATTTGTATTTCATTACTGGCATCTAATGTATTGACACCTTTTAACTGTAAAAATCCCCGTACTAGGGTTTGAATAATTCTTTTCCTTCTTTCTGGGAAAATGTATTTCACTGTCATTTTCCCTTTTTCTTTTCCATTTTATTATTCTCGTATACAAACTCCTATTGACATGACAGCTTTAATTTTTACTAGGCAAAGTTTCTTCAAAATTATCTAAAGAGATTCCATTTTTTAAAAATAATTACTTACGTTAACAATTTTTCTTCAAATCTGAATAAATCTGGGCTGAATTGATTATTGAATTCTTTGATTTCTGGTTTTACAATTTTCTCTGGTTTCTTGATTTCTTTGAACAATAATTTTGAAGGGCAATTGTTTGCCTTCATTACTTGTCTATGCCTGTAGAAGATGGACAAGTCCTATTAAAAATTATTTTTTCTTTTAAATTTTATAGTATGACTAGAATACGAATTGATTATTCCTTTGGCATTCCGAGAAGAGAAATTCACAAATGCCACCCCCTGAATTCATGTCCTGTAGTCCTACCTAATTTCCGGTAAATCAATTCTTGACTAGATCGTTCCTGAAAATCCATGGGCCGTGAAATCGTCCCCTCGTCCGTATGCTTTTACCTTAATAAGAAGAGTAACAGTGGAAAGTATGAAATTGAATTAGACAAGGGAATCAGAAATATTTTGCTCCAAAGGATCTCAGCTGGTAAGAGCTAAGGTAAAAATCTTGTGTCAAAGATAGCTTTAAGAAATATACATCTTAACTAAGAAAAAACTTAAAGTGGAGGTTCTGACAGTGATGGTATTTTCAGAAAGTTTCTTTGTATATTCAAATAAGTTTATTTTAAAAAAGTCACATTTTCGTTAACAAGGCTTACCGGGAACGAGGGTGGTAACCTGTAGATAACCCATCCCCGTTAGCCACACTTGCATAAAGTGGACGTTAATAAATAACATTTCACGTTTATCGGCTAGCTACAAACAACCCCCGGGTTGGACTTGCGATTCTATTTTACGAGGTCGCGCCTAAGCTAGAAAAATAAAGGTCTATGCCTAAGCTAGAATCAAATCCACTCTGAATGCCAGTATTCATTTTATTGGCAAAAGAAGAAGCTCACTATAGAAGACTAATACCAGAATTTACTCTCGTACCACTATCAAGCATAAAAAAAGACTTACGCACACACAGTACACACAGTATATTAATGGGACAGGAAATCGACGAAATGTAACAAGTCTTACAATTTAAACTAAAAATAAGTATCAACGACTACAACACAATTAAGACTCAACATCACAAGTTCGTTAACGGAACATGAGCAGGCAGGAGACTATTTGACATAAAGCAAAATTCAAAATAAGAACAAATGGACTTGCGACACAGTCAACGAAAACGTTTTACATATTCTCTGACTATACAACATTTGATCTAAATTAGATCAAATTTAATCATGAATATAATTTTAAAAGAAGGTAACTGGCAGGAATCTCCACATATATTATGTAATAAATATAATACAATAAAAAATATTACAAAATTGTATTATTTTAACATGGTTTTCGCTTGTGTGAATGTCCTTTCGTCCTTGTATATTTTTATCAAATGGACTTAAATTCACAAAAATTGAAACGTATTACAAATTGTAAATCTTTATCATATTTATATTCACTTTGCAAAATTAGTTCTAGCTTGTAATAGGGGGGGGGGCTTACCCAATTTATGTCCACATGCATTATATATCTCATAGGAAATGTCTGGATGATTACTCTGTAGAAATATTTATCATTGAACTTTGAAATATCTAAATGTGAAACACTACACTGAGCTCAAAATATTATAGATACTTTTTAGTTTTAGTCATTGAAGGAAAACCAATTTTAAATTACTTGTAGATCACACCATATTTTTACAAATATAATTTTTCTTTTAAGATCATCTGGCCGTTTATTAAAAACAAAATAAGATATATAATATAACTTTTCAGGAAAGATGAGTGTTATTTTGGAATGATTATGACTCGCTAGTTAATGGGTATTGCGTGAAATTATTATTTTTAATTTTTATTGACTATATAACAACATTATTAATAACACAAGCTTTTCTGAACATTTTTTGATCTCACGTTTTTTTTTATTTGTGATGTCTCAATATTTCTATAATGATGATTATATTATTATTTATCAACGCTCAATTTTTGCTACTATGGCTAAATGGAACGGGTTATCTACAGATTACCACCCTTTTCTAGTAAACACGATTATTACCTTCTTGAAATATTAGAGCAACGATCCCTCCATCCTGTTCCATAACGATCCAATACTCTCAGTAATATTAATGGCAAATATCAATATATAAACTAAAATATTGAATTAAATGTTTTCGAAATGATAATTTGCCTCTCATAAACGCTCTCCGAATTTAGTTTTAATTATTAAAAATAGGCAAATAGGTACTGGTAGCGAAACCTATATGATTAAGAGATAAGTTACTCAAAATGTGAACAATTAATAAATAATCAAAATTTAAGACGGTAGATGAGTTAGGCTCTGGCATGAAATCAATCACTTCAGTTGTTATATTGGTTGTATATGTTCATCCTGATTTATTCTGATGTTACATTCTTTTTATTCTGATTTATTTATGTTACATTTTAATTTTTTAGCATTCATTTTTGGGGGAATCAATACTCTGAATGTTCTAAACAACACCTCTCGATCCCCTAATTATATTTAAGCTTTCCGTGCTCATATGTACTTAATACATATAAATCGCCATAGTCCGGAGATCAGCGCCATGCAGTGGCATCTCCAGAAAGCTTTTTATCTTATTCGAGGACATTCAGACTTCTCGCGCTATCTACCGGCGATTCCAATCGACTACGAATCTGTACTCGGTGTTCGGCAAGAAATACTTTTTCATTAGAAATAGAAAAGATATTTTTTTGAAGTTGAAGTTTATTTGCAACAGAATGCTCTCAAAACTCTATATGAGTGAGCTATCATTAAATTAACAAATAAAACAAAATATGGCCATTCATAATTCTCTATAAAAAAAACAAAATTAACCCTCCCTTTTTCGTTGGCTTGCATAATGCACAGTGTCCTAATCGGTAATTTCAGCACCATATAATTAAATATTTTTAATAAATTTTACACTTAATTTAGTTTGACTTTGCTTCCTTAATTATTTTCGTAATTGATATTAGATGGTTTTGAGTATATTTGTTAACAGCATCAAAACAAATTACATTTTTATATTTAAAAAATAAAATAAGATTATTATAAATAGATAAATAATTTCATTTATTTGCATTATAAATACTAATAATGAAATAAAAAGGATATTTGGAAGAAATTCAGTTCAAGTCAAGCCCTAAGAATACCATGGTTTAGTAGCGGACCAAACTTCCTTCTGAAGAACATGATTTTTATTTTTATTAATGACAACCGTTCCATTTCAAAAAGTCTACAAGAGTTTATTTTGCGATCGAAAGTTTGATCGGTTCCATTATCACACTATTGTTGTCAATCAAACTAAAACGATAAAAAAAAAAAATCTTTTAATTGGTCCATGTGCAGTTAGCACTTGAGTAAGCAATCAATTTATGAACGTCATTTTGTTCAAGGTTCAAAGGTTCAATTCGTCAAATGCGCTCTGTCGCTTGAATAAACCTTTACTGAGGACGTGTGGCTGTTTTTAATCTACCTGCGATGTCATGTTTTTTCTTTCACGTCCAGTTTTAATAAATTCATGTAGATGTCTACGTTTTGTTGTGTTAGTCCATTTGTCTGTCCAAAGGGGAGTCCATACATATATACGATTCTCAAACATTTAAAGGCTATACACATCTATTCAAAGATCTGATATATTTTTAATTTAAGTTTTACATTTTTATTTTTACAAAATTTTTGGATGCAAAAATAAACATTTTATCTAAACCTCAATTTTTTGGTTTCCAAGTTTTCACTCACTAGATTGTGGATTGGGGAGGTACAGAGTTTTATGTAAATAGTCACCTGTAACAACTTATATTTTATCTAAACCTTAATAATTTTAAATTTCTTTTATTCATTTTTTAACCAATTTTATTCTAATTATTGATTTACTTATTTATTTATTGAATTTTTAAATATTTAATTAATGATTTCCCTACTGTCCAATGCCAATAGTTTCGATTTTCAGTTTTGTACCTAGCTTTGAATTTTGTATTTATTTGTTCATTTATTTTGTTCTTTGTTGTGTTCCATTTTTATTTTTTGATTTCCATTCTTGTTTTGTTGAGTTCCATTTCCGTTTTTGAGTTCCAGTTCCGTTTTTGTGCTTCATTCAGTTTTTATTTTTTTTTTTTAATTTCGCCTTTTGTGTTCTATTTGTTTTTTTGTTTTTTTTTATTTCCAGTTTTGTTTTGTGTCGCGTTTCTATTTCTTTCCCATTTCTCTTTTGATTTCATCTCTGTTTCTCGTGTTTTTGCTCTGTTTTGTGATCCTTTTATGTTTTGTGTTTCTTTTTTGTTCTATGTTCCTTTTCTGGTTTGTGTTCCTTTCACGTTTTGGGGTGTGAATAAGTTGAAAGTAATGAATGTCTAGGAGATCATTTAAAGGAGCTTCTTTGATTAGTAAGTCAGCCTATTAGTACCTGTGTGTGCTTTAATATAAGTTAATCCTGCATTTATGTGATTTTTTTTACACTGAAAGCAGTTCAGATATTCAGTTTTGTTTCATTAGTTAAATAGTTATTTATTTTTGGATTTATAAGTCTATCAATCGATGTTTTATTTGCGGGTCCTGTAATAATCTCATTAATGTATTGGGTGGATCTTAATTTTCTCAGTTCCTCAGCTCGGTTGTTTGTGCAATTGGTCCCATGTCTCTATTTGTATGTATTAACTCCTTAATATATGCAACAAATAAACGAACAACCCACATTAAATGATGAGTAATGGCCCTATTAAAATACTCCAAATAATTTTAGCAGTGTTGGAAAGTTCCTGAACTAATCCTAGAATGTAGTTTTGTTTGATAACCTGAGATTATATAAAATCCTCCTTAGCCGGTTGTCTATAGTCAGCCTAAGATACTTGAAAGAGTTAATCTTTTATAAATAGTCCTGAGAAGTTTTATTATTAATGTTGGTATGTGTCTATGTCGTGAAAATATTAAGTATTTCGTTTTTTCTGGATTAAATGTCAGTTTATTGTTGTCTGTCCAGACTAAGATAACATGTAAGGTGTGGTTAGTGATATCTTGCAATTCATAAAAAAAAAAAAATAAAAAATATTTTTAACTAAAAGTATTATGTCTTCAGCAAAGGCGACCAATTCAGACCCCTAAAGCAAGATTTGTTAGTCATCCATAATGGATTGAAGAACAATGGCGATACTGCTAATCATTGGGGAGTGTCTAATGTTCGTTCACAGATAGCTTTTTTGTGACTTGCCCCTTAAGGAGGGGATGCTTTAGGGAATTTATAAGTTTACGTATTTTATTTTCTTAGCATTTTTTTTTAAGATTGGTCACCAACTATTTCAAAAAATTGAAATTCTTGGCTTATTAAGCTAAAACCATACATTATTATTAACACAATTCTATCTAAATACTGAACGTGGTATGCTTTATAAATTATTATTAAAACATTTTATAAATTATTATTTAATGTTTATTTCAAGCTAGTAAAAGTTAATTATTGGTATTATTTCCTTTAAAATACTCAACTGCAGATGATGATTTTCATTTTTTTTTGTCTTTATGTTTTTGGAAAGTTAAAAAACAATTAGCTATATAATTTTTGTGATTAGCTGAGTTAAAACGGGACGAAGCGATCATTGCCACAGAGTGCCATTTAGCAAAGAAAATTTCCATTACTGTTTTCATCTGGTTTTTTTTTTTATTTTAAATATTCAGAAGTTATAATATCAGGTCTGATTTTCAAACTACCATTGTTATTTCAACTTTGCGAAATTACATCTTACTCGCTTCATTAACCATATGAGACTAATAAATTGTTTCCCAGCGCCTTCAATCGAATGTTACACACGATTCAGGGTCAACTAATGTGAATATATTCGTGCATTCGTTGGACCACCTGTAGTCACAGTTTATCCATACATCTAGCATTGAAGTCTGCTTTAACTCGAGAAGGATTCATTTTTGAAATCGCCTTCGTAACTACATTCCGATACAATACGTTCAGTAGAAATGATCTGATGTTCTCATAGTATCGTTCCTTGAACCAAGTACTTTCTGAACACTGATGGGAAACTAGTTCTCTAGTGAATGAATAGTGAAGGGTCCCTCAAGGACACGCCCTCAGCACGACGATAATAATATAAAATATCTATTAACGAAATTATATATTTTATCAAAATAACCAATCGTTCCTTTATTCAGATGACTTAACGATACATTGGAGAACGAATAGTTTAGATTCATAAAATAACAACCTCAAAGAAATATAAATAGAATCCAGAGGTGTTTGGTATTCCATTAGAAAAAATCTATTGAGAAGCACTTTTGTAAAGAATCCGTTAGGCACCCATAAATACCGTGAATGGATACTGCGCAGAAATGAGGTTCAACTCAAGCCTAATATGAGCAAATAATTTTAACAGCTTGAAGAGAAATGAATTAAGGGTTCTGAAATGCTGAGACGAGGCTAGGATGCGATAGGAAGTATCTTCTTCAAGGATATAATAGGTTAAATGGTCCTGATCGGAATTCCAACTGAGTGAATAACACTCTCCAATCAACTCCAGAAGTAGTTCATCGTACAGGATTTTGATTTGCTTCCAAGGCGTTCCTTTCAACTCCTGTATTAATTCTTTCTAATACAACTAATGGAAGATCTTCTACTTTCTATTGAATGTAGGAACTGCACCGTTTAGATTTCGGAGGGATGAATTTGCAATTAGATTCATAACTAAAATATATCAAGTTGAAATGATAAATATGGAATTGCAAGAGAAATATATAAAATCCCAGCGATGAAGAATGTCAATGGACTAGGACTTTTATGAACAGGTTAAGATTTTGGACGAAAAACAATTAGAGCTAGAAATTCTTGGATATTAAAAGAATATTTGACAGAATCAGTGCCATCATGGCCTGTAAAATATACACTGACCCGGAAGGATTTAAGTAAGATATATATATATATATATATATATATATATATATATATATATATATATATATATATATATATATATTAACCACATCAATGAAGGTAATCTCGGAGGATTATATTGCTCATCCGGAGATTGATTATCACATCTTCTGTCATTACTAGGGATGGGAGAACGTTTAGTCTGGGAATCAAATAGGGTTTTACAAAAGGTCGGAGCATTAATTTTGAGAAGGCGTTTTAAGCCATGTATGAAGAAAATATGCAAAAATCACGAGGATGTAAGCCTCCAGGAGGGGGGGGGGATTGTGTAATTCATGAGAAAAAAAGTATCTTTCATGATATTATGGTAGCGACGCAATTATATGCATCACTAGGAGAGAAAGCATCAAAGTTTTTAAAACACTACACTTTATTTAATAGTACCATTACTATTTAACATAAAAAAGTTAGAGAACACTAACTCAATAACATGATACAAAGCGTTAATAGGGAAAATTCATAGAGTCTCCAGGTTCCTGGCAAGTGAAAAGTTTATAAAGGGAGCGGTGATGCAGGCCAAAAGGAGACTTCCAGGACAGGGAGTCTACTGAGGAACAATGCTGTATATGATATAAATGATTATAAAGATTATTGAAAGTGGATACACCAATCATGGAATTATGTAAGAATGCAAGTGAAAAAGAAAGGTAGGAATTGAGATAGGTATGAAAAAAACTAAGAGAGAGAATTGGAGATTAAAAAAGGTGTTACGTCATAAAGAAAGGAAATATATTCTTTTCTTTTTTATTTTACTGAAAATCAGAACGGAGGGCACAAGAAGTATTCCTCCCGTCACTGGGGATGAGTAAGGCTTACCATCGAGGAAATATGCAATCTTTTTCAAGCAGAAATATGTTATAACTGAATCAGCTAGTGCATTAGGAGAGGATAACGATCCGATATGTACAAGTTCGGATCGCCAAGCTGCTTACAGTAAACCACTAATGCCTTACTCAATCTGGAGGAAGGATGCAGAAAGGCATTTGGAAAGAATGGCAGGAATAATGCTGGCAACACTGATCACAGTAATTGCGAAGGAATGAGAAGGTAGACATATTTGCTAAAGAGGGTGAATGAGCGATTTTTTAGATCCTCCTGAACCTGCAGTTGTAGTAAGTAGAAGGGCAAGAAGGACTGAAAATAAGAAATGAAACGAGGAGAGGGATGTAAGAAGACAAAATTTGTTTATAGTTAAAATCTTTAGAAAATGTTACTATGATAAAGAAATATAATGTGAACAGCACATGACTTCCATGAATTGTTAAATTAAACAGTCAAACTGATTTCCGACACTTCATTTAAAAATGTCTTACTTATGTACATACGATATACTGTTCAAATACATCAAAAATATCATAGATCATAATGTGTAGTCCTGTTTATGATAACCAAAAATGTCTTATACAACTCTTTCGTAACTTTAATAGTACTGAGAAATTCAAAGATTTTTCTATTCGCTCTCCTCTAAACCTCCTCCGCCTTAGCCACCTTTAATCAAAAGGGTAGGTGCACAACTGAGTCCTAAACTTGAAGTGTAACCATTCTAAGACCAATCCGTACCGCTACTAATCAAAATGAGATCAGAAAGGGTCAAAACGGATTATTCCGTTGAGATCTGAAAACCAAATGTTTTTGCTTTACTTCGAACAAGAGAGGAAAAAGGAAAGACAGCGGGATGTTAGGTTATAATTATGACAAGACATGGTCACTTCTACAATAAACCCTATAAAGGCAGAAATTAGAGGGAACAAACTAATCTTTAAATTTGTAGACTTAGCATATACTGGGAACATTTATGGTAAGATTTTCCAATTATGGAAGATATGCTAGCAAATATCTTGATAAACTATTAGTGTTTTGGAAGGATGCCCTAGCGTTTTCCAAGGATGCTGATAGTGTTTAATAATTTTTTAAACAATATGTAAGTAAAATTGCAATACTAGATTATATTGAATACAAATACTGTGACAACGCATCTCCATAACACCAGCAAATAATTAGAAGAACTAATGAAATTTATAATTATCGCACCTGAAATTCCTCACACCAAACAGAGAACCACCGGATGTTGTTAAGGGTTTTTCCTTCCGGCAGGGTAATAGTGATGTGCTTCTTGTTGTACCTCTTCAGAACTCCGTTCCTGTAACATTAAAGTCTATTTAATATTACATTGATTATACTTAAGTATTTACATTCTTCTCTGCTTACATTTGACGCAGTCAAATAGAATTTTTCACTGAAATAACAGCTTTGACATATTATAGTGTTGAAAAACACTTTGGTTTCTCTATATGTTGTAACATCTCCTTAGCGTTTCCATTTACAAAAAGTCCTGCACCCAAGTGGTGGTTAAACTAAGAAGATTATTCTAAAATATCACGCTGATGAATTTATTCTACATCATATTCTCTTATTCTATCATAACAAAAAAACTGTATAAACAAAACTTATAATTAAAGCTGAACATGAAATGTTTATTGATGCAATTGCCATAATTGAAAAATCATAAGAGTAGAATAGGGAGTGAAATGAAACTAATAACTAAAATGTACAAAATATCTCAGTTAATATCTGCTTTGTTTTCACAGTCCTACGTGACAGACTTTTTAGTTTGATTTTGTTTCTTCTCTTCGCATTGGATGACAATTTTTGTTGATTAAAGATGTATATTTAACATTTTTCGATCACGATCAGAGGTGGAGATATTTCGATTTATCCCTACTCATCTTCTGGTCCGATATTCTATATATATATGTATGCATATTTTTTTTTTGAAAGGACCTCTTTTTCGTCATTTCCTGGATGGGATCGATGGACATGAAGACATTTTTCGAAATAGTGTTATGAGTATAACCTCCGTAGGTGTTTGCCTAAAGAGTTGTGTGTTTAGAAGTGATAAATTTGCGAAATATGTAAATGTGTATCTATTACATTTAATCTGCCATATGGGGCCTCTAGATCTCACACGTTGCCCGGTACTTCTGGGACTCGTGACTTCCTTGTGAACTATGGTTCTAGCGTATTTCTTTTTAGTGGAATTCTCATGAAACAAGAAGCGTGAGCTAGTAGGAAGGAGGCGATTGAAACTAAATATTGTGATAACGAATCTAATGAGGTAGAATTGACGTTTAAACAAGATGAAGAGAAGACGCCCTGGAATCCCGCAGGGGTTAGCTTTCTCCAGATCTGAAGATATGGGAGCGGAATGCACGACTGCATTGTAATATATTTCATAGGACTTAATCGACAAGGAGGTGACATTGCATCTCAAAAGAGAACTGCATTTTTGTTTAAGTTTCATTAAAACGTTTTGCTAACGATCAAACAAAAATGAAATATAAATTTTCAACGGACCTCATTTTCGTCATCTCCTGAGTAGGATCGATGGACATTTGAAGAAATTTTTCGAACATCACGTCATCAGTACGACCTCAATAGCTGATTTCCCTTAAGGGGACCGCTAAAATGTAGGTAGCAGAAATCATTTTGTGTTCTCGAAGTGCTCACAATGCACCTGGCTGAGGTACCAAATTGGTCCTCTGAATGAGTGAAACATTCGCAGATGAGATCGACAGTTTGTAGATACAGGATGTAGTATGTAAAAATAATACTTAGCTATACGTATATTCATTTTGAAACGCCCAGTACTTCTCACTGTCGACAGAGCCAGAAGTCACGCTCACAATTTCCGGCTATTTAAACACTTTTTTTTTTAATGATACACCAATGACTCCATAACATTAATCTGATATCACCTGTGGGCAAGGGGTAGGATTTATAATAACAGCATTTCTACATCATTCACTTTATATATAAAAGTGAATGAAGGAAAAATAGTGTTTCTAAATATTTGAATCCTCTACCTTCAAGTGATATCAATTTTTGTATACTATAAAAAAAACAATATCATATAAGGAACTGGCACAATAATCTGAATAAACCCAATCCAATAATTACAGAGAAAAATAATAATTTGGTGAGTACCTGATATTATATCCACAAGATTAGAAATATTGGATTCAATGAAATTAGGAATTATTTGAATCCTATTGTTATACATCTTTGTCTGTATAAATGAACACGAGAATTATTAAAAATTTATTCATCCATTATCTTATTACTTACTATTAGACCACAAAAATGAGATTTTTTATAAATATATATATATATATATATATATATATATATATATATATATATATATATACGTGTATTTATAAATGTTAATGCTTAGTTAAATCAAATATGTACCTATTACCCCATTAAATATTCAACCGTTTATTGTAAATCTAAAGTCAGCGACCAAAAGCTAACGAGCGGAGTTGGTCTTTTGTGGAAGGGGTGGCATTGCAAGTACTATATTTCCAGTTGCATCAAAAATGTTCTGTAACACCAATCTTGTTAACAAGGTGTTTCTATTTACAATTCGCTACATGTTATATTAACTGATCTATTTATATTTTATCATTTTGCTATTCGTAAACCCACATTCATGCTGACCATTTTTCCATTTTTTTCATCTGACGCTACCTTCAACGTTGCAGTGGAGTAATGCTCTGGTGGATTTAATTATTAGTAAATCAATATTTCAATATTTTACATCAAGTTGAATGCTTCAATATGATAATATGAGTGTACCCGTATGAGGGATGAGTTTATTGGGAGAAAATGAAAACTCAAATTTCGGTATCCGTTATCTTTGTTATTATAACCAATAATGGAAATTTAAGAATCTAAAATTGTTGTTATACATGTTTTCGCTAACTCCAACATTAACCAAGATATTATTTTTTTCAACCTACAGTTTTCATGGGAAAGGTAGAAGGTTGGGGGGGGGGAGAAAAAGGGTAAAATAAAAAATTAAATTCCAAATATCTACCACTTGAGTCATATTGAAATTGTTTTACAAAAATATTTGTTTTCAGCTTAAAGTTCCAGTCCTGCCTACATACGCTTCTTATCGAAGGGAAAATGGAGAATAGATGATGTTAGATCCGTAGCGTGTTCCAGCTCTTGGGAATCTGCTTAGTTTACCCCACACCTGCGTGAGGACCTTTTTTTCTAGAAGATGTTTGTTAAAACTCACAAGCAACTGATTTTACGTGCGTATCTCGTAACCGTTGGTGGTCCACACAACATTTTCATAGGACAACTTGGTATAAATTAATCCACTCAATTAAGTGTTATATATTTTTTGCGTTCCACGCATAGTGAGCGACATATTTTGAATTTAGCTTTTCGGTTTCGCGAAATATAATATTCTTTCTTGCTTAAAAAAAATAAATATGAAACTTGTTTCCAATATCACAGAAGTGTTAAAGGAAAGAGTCAATTAAATGAGATAGACTGAAAAAAAAAATATATATAATAAAAATATCAAGTAAAATCGCTAATAAAATATTTTCCCCTGTGGTAGCCATTGAACTATAAAATTAAGTTTGTTTCGTTTAATTTCAAGTGCTGCTGTTCAAGGAATAGAAAAACTTATTAATCGGAAGACTAAAGTAAAACGGAATATGAAAGATATGGAACCGGATGCAAGATAACAAACTGTTTATTTACTAGAATATTTATTAGGCCCTGAATCTCAGGGAGAGCTACAGGAAGCGGGTTCAGAGAAATCTTGGTAACTAATATGATAACACAATCAGTAACCTGAGACCTCAACAGTAGAAATGACAACAACCGTGGACGGCTAAGGAAATTATATACATTTCTTCACAGGTATGACAAAACTACATTCCTACTAGAACAATTATACTTATTACCAATAGCATTTTTACCTTTCTATAAGTACTCTCAACTGCAGAGTTATTTACAATAATTATAAATTTCTACAGTATGATGGAACACCTTATTAAATGGACACAAAGTGAAAAGATTGCAAAAGCTTCTTCTACTCCACCGTGTCCTTCGGCTTTTCAAACCTTCACACTGTTTACAATGGGGGGAAAAAGTTAAACTAAATCCAAAAAAAAATTTCATGATACGATTATGTAGGGTAATGTCCTTAAATCATAGTATGACGGTATATGTACACAAAATTACTAGTAACTCTTCGTTTTAGATATTACCAAAAACATCTTAGATCTCAAATCTATTAAAAACTCTGAATTTTAGCAGTTCATAAAGCAATTTTTGAGATAGGCCCAATTTAACTTTTTCCCATTTTTAAAAAAAGTAGAGTCTAACATTAAGCGTTCTCTGAAGTAACCAATGTTTTCTTTTTATAATTATGATTTGTTTTTCATCGTGATTGAAAGGTGGCCATTTTTCGATTCGATAGATAAAGAGATTTTTCTACATTTCTTTTCCTTTTCTAAACCTCCCCTCCTCATAGTTTTATTTCAACCGTTAACGATTTTGATCTTTTAACGGGGAACACTTAAACATCGAGTTTGGCAATGATCACAGGGGCACAGATTATATAGCAGGGCTGTGATAGGCATTATTTTCGTCATCTTCTAGTAGGATTGATAGACATTGGACATTTTTGGAAATCTCGTCACGAGTGCTAATTAATAAGGGAATTCTGCTAAATAAATAAATACATTTAAAAATAAATAAATAAAATGTACAACTGCATACAAAATGACGTATGAAAAATCATGTCACATCCTACTTACACATCATGTCTTTTAGATAAGATTCTTATATCGGGGGGAATAGGGAACTAAATGAGATATCATCATCGTATCGTTCCGAGACGTGGGTAGTCTGCTTAGTTTACGCTCACCAGCATCTTTTAAATTTCTCTTATTGTTTTCTTTGGGTTCTTATTAAGGGAGAATCAAGGAATTGTTGTTTTGGAATTAAGGCTGATTAGATCTGTATGTTTATTGAACGTCCACTGATGTGAAAAGTATCATGTCTACGATGTGTAAATGCATATATTATCTATAAATAAAATCAAATGCATATAATTTACGCAAAAGAACATGTAACGTTAATAGTTCAATGAATTTGTCTGCCTGTTTACAATTCCTTTGCGATCGTTAGCTATAAGATTGAGTTGAAATTTGGAACCTATACATGTTTATTGGTCATTGCGTTATTTTTATTTTTTTTGTACTGTGAAGCAATTTTCCAAAAAGCCTTTAAGCAGTCTAGGCTTTGAGATCTATACTGGTACCATGGCGTTCGGGAAGGTAGCCTTCGCCAACGGCTAGAGAGCTCAGGAACTGGCTGGTGGTGTCTGGATTCGCTTTGGGGTTGTCGGCGACAGACGTGGTGGTCGTGGTTGCATTCTCGGAATGGAAGTATCAGAAATGGTCAAAGAACGGGCTTCTTAGCCCCTTTGACAATAATCATCTCATTTTTAATGGGGCGATTATCTGAAGTTCAGAGGATCTGAGTTTCAGATAATCGGCCGTGTGTAAGATTCCTCCACCTCGCCTTCAATAGGCCTTGAGGTTTGGAAAGGGTGAGGGGTCGGTTAAGGCCTAACGGCTAGGAACAACTTCATACGTTTCCTTCCTATCATTGGCGTACAAAAAAAAAAAAAAAATGTGTAGCGATAGCCTGAATTCAATATAATTAACTTAGTTAATAGACCAATAATTGTCATGCTTTTAACCATCAATAATTGACAGAATTTATAAACAGCATGCATCTCAGGAACGCAAAATCATATATCACATAATATATTAAGCTTAATGAAGAAGAGATGGCCAAATCACCCCATAAATACTAAATTAAAAAAAAAAAAAAAAAAAAAAAAAAAAAAGTTATTAAGGTATTGAACAACAAATACGTTTCAGAGTTTTTCACGTATAATGCAAATATTTATTATCGGAATCGTAATAAGTTTTACTATTTATTTAAAGAATTGAAAATGAAAAGTTTTTGAAATTCTTACTGCCATTAAAGTTAGACAAATTGAACCATTGTGCCAAATTCCCCAGTAAGGAAAAAACAAATCCGCGAATACAGCCAAAGTGACTCAGGGAGTGGCGTAAAATAAAATAGGAGATTAATGACTTCCAATCTGGTTCGACAGACATGACGCAATTGACAATTAGGGTAAAGGATTCTTGGAATTTGTAGACGACGTTAACTGTCTACCGAAGCCTGAAAAAGGGGTATTAAACCTTTCACCGGTGTTGATCATAAGTGGCATAAAAGATGGGCTTGCTAGTAAACCAAAAATAGACCAAGAGCGCAGTTACTTGCATCGGGAAAACATCTGTGAAGTAAAGGGGACCAAAATTAGATGGCTTGAAATTACTCAGGGCAAGTCTATCTCCTATCAGCGACCTGTTGGATTTAACCTGAGAATAACGAGATCTATAACCTCGATTTCTCCGGTTTTAAGATCAATGGAAATCTTGCAGACCTTGAAACACAATTTTTATGACAGTAACGACGAAGCACTAATGTGCACCTTTGAAGGAAATGTTGAAATGTGGGTGTACTATGAGCTCAGACCCCTGGAGAATCGAAAGAGATAACATTAGAGTGAGTTGATTCCACTCCCTATGGAAGCCAAGAGGTTCCAAAGATTCCGCCCTATCAGCTGCAGTATAGGACAATGAATGCAACGGAGAATGAAAGCCGAACTTAGAGAAGACCTAAAATGAGATGGGCTGAATAACATGTTCGACGAACTTCGAAGTATGTGTTTTCAGTTTGTAAATAACCAGCTAAATAAAATTGTTTACAAGTATTTATTAAACATTATAGCCTACACACTAACCACCAATTCACCTCACAGCCAAACAGGTATTTGACATTACTCTTAATTATATGCAATGTATTAGTATTATTGATTAACCTCCACTTTGTAGGACTACAGCAAATCTACAAGTCAACTCCCTTTTCTAGTGAGGGTGGGACTAAGTATTTGATTTAATGAATTTGTCATTAAATATATTCCTATTGCTCGACTCTCGAAACCAGATTTACCAATAATTGATATACACTTATTAGGCCAGTAGCTTAACACACTTGACTAACCTAAGCCCTGGTTGTACTCAATAATCATTATAAGTGACTAAAGTTTCGAGTTAATGCCTTTTATTCGAAGGTCAAATTTTGACATTTCCGAATAGTTTCATTTTTACTTAGCCCGGTGAGTGGGTTAGATACACAAAAATTAATCTGCCACAGAAACGTTTTCTAGCGTGTACGAGGACATTACATTTGTTTGTACAAGAGAAAAAAGAAATTGGTATGAAGCTCATTTAGAAATGTCTCTCGCATAAAATGTTTTAACATGTTTCTACGCGTGAACGAGATCGCATAGTTACTCTCACTTTCCTTGCCACATGTAACACTGTAAAAGGGAAGGAAGTAACGACCCCTTACGGGAAGAATACAAATTAACTAGAGTAGAATGCGCACAGTCAGGGCGAATGGAGTTCGTCTCATTTGTTTACGATTGTTCTCAATTCTGTGGGCTTTCTCAGCTACAATATTCATCTCAAGTCAGGCGTTACTCTCCTTGAGAAAAACATTTTTGCAGTTAATGAGATGTTAAAAATACATTCCGAAAATTGGTAGTCTTTCTTCTTCAAGGACACATGGAATTCTCTCTCCCTCCTTTCTAGTATTTAATAATGACGGCATGTCTCCACCATAGAAACTAGAGGTTATAGATTTCAACAAAATAGAAGTGATGATATGTTTCCCCAGAACAAATAATTTTTAGGATGAGGTAATATTGTAGGGCTATTAGTAAATAAATGATTCATTTATTATGAGTGATAAAATTAATACTGGCAAAGAGAAAAAAACAAAACATCGCTTCTGAACAAAAAAAAAAGGCCTAGTTGTTGATATTCTTCTGTTAGTAGATTTCCTAATGATGTAGATAAAAATTCAAATACTCATTTAATAATTACTAATTTATATTTTATAAGCGTCTCAAATTTTATGATTTATTTTTTTTAATTCGACCAGAAGGAGTGGGGGTTTTCACAAAGAATGAAACACAAAATCATAACTATTTCAATCATGCTAATTGATGATCAAGAGTCCTATAATTTATGAGCTATACTTATTATTGTAATTTAAAATCTATGGATTTTTTTTTTTGTAATTTCTACCCATAAGTAAATATTCTACATATGTTACGTTTCAATATTTATTTGATTGACACCATCCTTTATTTTTAATCGTTTCTTGAAAAATTAAAGAATTATGGTTTTTAAAAGCTAAAATCGAGCCAGGAAAAACTGGAGTTTTGAAAAAGAGTATTGGTCCTGTTTATCCTCCATGTTTGCGTTATTATAGACAAAGATAAAAAAAATGTTACGTAAAGTTTTATACTAAATATTTCAATTCTCATCTGTGTTCATTGCAATTTTGTTTTTGCTTTCATTTACCCATTTTGCCTACACTTGTGATATTCACTTAAAGTGACTGTATGAAAAATCATGTCACATCCTACTTAAATATCATGTCTTTTATATAGGATTCTTATATCGGGGGGAATAGGGAACTAAATGAGATATCATCATCCTATCATTCCGAGACGTGGGTAATCTGCTTAGTTTACGCCTCCCCAGCATCTTTTAAATTTCTCTTATAGTTTACTTCGGGTTCTTATTAAGGGAGAATCAAGGAATTTTTATTTAGAAATTAATGCTGAAGTCTGTATGTTTGACATTTGAACGTCCACTAATTGTGAAAAGTATCATGTTTACGATAAAATTGCACATCAATAATATCTTAGCCTATGCATCCATTTCCTGGTGAAGAAATTGTAACATTATAAATTATGGGGTTGTTTTCTGGGAATTCCTAAAATCATACGGATATTTATTTGTACGCATATGCGCCAAGTGGGAGATAAATGTATTTGTGAAGTTTTAAAAATTCCTTTAAATTCAAATATTTTGTAACTGCGTTGTGTTAACTGTTGACTCATAAACATTCCAAAGCGAGTCCATCAATCAGTGTTTGAGATAATATCCATCTAGCTACAATAGGCCTCTTCCACGAACAGCCATTGCCAGCTTTGTCTTCTTCAGACGTTACCGCTTCTCCTTTGTGCTTTAGTTAATGAATCTAAGCACGGAAACACTTTCATTCGGCTCTTCACTTTTTTTTTTCATTTTACTTCCTTTTTTTTAGTGCGTTTTATAATAAATAGTGAACTGTACAATGTATCTCTAACCATTGTAAGTATTATCTCTATAACTATCAAGCTATCAGAAAGAAAGAAGGCAGATGCCAAAAGTAGAGGGCGTTGAACATGAAACCACTGGAACAAGGAAAATAATTTTTAAATTATTGTCACTGATTTTCCGACCATTGACTCAGGAATCGCGTATATAGACTAGAAAACTGCAACTGAAATAAGTAAACACTTAATCCATGTGGCTATCAGTCACAAAAAAAAATATGAAAGTAATTCCTCAGTTTTGAGCCCAAGGTTTCTTTATTGAAGTCCTCATCACTTTAGAATTTGAAATAAATCAATTAGTGAACAAATCAAAATTATTGTTATTATTTTTTTTATAATTATTTATTTTTCATTTACTAAGTTACCCAAGTTTTGGTGGTTCGCACTGGGTGAAAAGAAAATCTAATTACAAAAGTCATGAATTTTTTAAAAAAAGAGTAGAAATATTAAAGTAAGAAATAATAAACATCAAAAATTTGTTAAAGGACAATAGATAAATAGTACTATTAATATGTTATGCGCACATTAAAACTAAATAAATAAAATATAGTGAATAATTCTTTTTCTCATATTACATCAAAGATAAAAAATAAAGAAAAAGAAATAAAATTTAAGGTAAAAATCTTAATCTGCTGCAACCCCGCTTAGTGTTCTATAGATATCATCAAAGAAAGTGTTAACTATCCCATTTACTAATGAATGAATGCTTTT
The DNA here is from genome assembly GCA_019009955.1 of Riptortus pedestris. NCBI lineage: Eukaryota > Metazoa > Arthropoda > Insecta > Hemiptera > Alydidae > Riptortus > Riptortus pedestris. The sequence continues at coordinate 46,756,597 of CM032231.1, read as the reverse complement.
TATATCCAAGGAGAGTACAAATCTTATCGAATCAGTATAAAGGGTTCATTATTGATGGGAGATGTTTTGAATTATAATATAATGTGGTTAAGTGCAACGGAACCAAGTGATTTTGAAATGCAATATAGTTCTTTATTTGAGACATGATGCTCACCAATTGCGAGAACCATGACAAATCCCAGAGAGACACAACTTTCCAAATTTATCTCTGAAACATTGAACTGTAGATTTAAAGAACTGGATTGGCGCCTGTCACTGTTTGTGCCTCACATAAGTATATTATAAATGAGTTTGCTCGTGTATGTAATTTTATATCAATTTACAGACTGATACATTGAGGTCGTACACTTTAATGGCGTTTGACCGACTCCAACAAAAAGGCAATCCGTAGTGCTCGTTTCGTTCAACTAGTTGTTAAACGATGGCTGTGAGCAGAATTATGGCTAACCTTTTGAAAGGAATGAGGAAGAGCAACGGGGTGATAAAGGGAATGTACTTCCATAACCCAGTGAAGATCTACTTGTGACAAAGAAAAAGGTTAATACATCTGCCAATACCCCATTTCGTATCAATAAGTATCATCCACAAATTAAGAGATTTTGTTTTTTTAATTGGCCATGCTTTGTTAGTCATCTTTCTTGGCTTCAAATCTCAATCAAAAAAATTACGTTATCGGAATGACAGCAAGCTTGCAACTATAACGTACCTTACATAAATAAAATCATGGGGAAAACACGAATAAAAACAGAGAGTAACGCATGAAGTAGGAGAGATCTATCTATTCAAGGATTAGACGGTTAATTGACTTATGAGCACAAATCTAACAAATTTGGAATAAATTCCAATATATTTTTAATCGCCTTTTTGAACTTCCTGCAACATTTCAAAACAGTTTAAATGGAAGACTACAATTTCATAGATGATAAATAAATTATTACTTATAGACTGCAGAATAAAAACTGACAAGAACTTATCTACCAACCTTTCAGAACTACTAAACGACAATTACCAATTGCGAGAATTATGACAAATCCCAGAGAGAGGCAACTTTTTAACCAAATTTAACTCTGAAACATTGAACTGTAGATTTAAAGAACTGGATTTCTGCTCCTATTAATACCCATTGAAGACAAATTGACCGTGCTTTTGCCTACGACAGTAGATACGTAGTACGTTCGGAAAGTAAGTTCCGTTTCCATTATTCTTCGCGGTAGCGCTCGCTGTGACCGCAGTTCTGAGCATGCTCGGCAGTTACTCTGCGTCAACCGGAAGGAAATGACGCTATTTTGAACTCGCTATTGTTGTCGTGCACTTCGTAGCGCTTTTTTTAATGGCTGCGTTAATTGAGAATCCCGCCGATGGTTCAAATTCGATCGATGATTCGTTTTCTTATTGCAAACACCGTTAAAACAATTGACATTCACCGTCAAATCCGTGTGGTTTATGGAGAAAATGTGATTAACCCTAGAATGGTAGTGATATTATTTCCCTCTTAATGGTATTGGTGAAATTATTCAAAATTTGTCAATGTTTGTGACTATTTTTTTATTTTATTAAAACATACACTTATCTTTAACTTATATCAGCGTTAATATCTAATAATGTGCACGACATTCCTTTCAGGCGCTTTGTTCGAAACACGTTCCGGAGGTTGTGTGCTCCATTCATATCCATTCTTACGAAGCGCAACCCCACCTTCTACATTTATTGTGACTGATCTGTCAATATTGTGTGGTTGAGAGGTTTTAGGTTTTTTTTTTGCCTCTGTGTTTCTACTCTTTCTTCGATTGCCTTGATGTTTTCTAAATTTTTCTCACTCTCATCGCTATCTAGCCCACTCTGTGTTGCAATCATTTCCGAATCAACCTCATCATCACTTGGAGAATACTCCGGATAATCATCGCTGTCGTATCCATATCCATCTATTTCATAATTGTCATTTTCCCCATCTGACTCATCGGAGAGTTCTTTCAACAAATTTCTGATTTCTTCATCCAATGAATATTTTTTCTCCATTTTTCCGAAACTATAAACAGATTATTTATATTCTTTCTATACATCTTTGTCTTTCTTATATTCAAAAATAAAAGTTAAAAACATTAAGAGAAAATAAATTATAATATAAAAAATAAATTGGAAGAAAATACATTAACTAAGTTGTGGCATAAAAACCGGTTATTAGTAGCGATACGTAAATTTTACGTGCCAAAAAGTTGCGGTTAATAGTATTGATACGTAAATATTACGTGTCGTTTTTATTTCAAAAAATAGTATTGGATGAGTGGGAAGGTTCACTTAGCTGCACTTGGCGGATATCAAGGCCGAACTGTCTGGAGGGCTCATAGCTGAGGGGTGAGGGTGGTGGGGTTGTTAACAGCCCTTTGATAACAGTTCAAACCAGATCAACGTAATTTTTACGTTCACTACCATTCTAGGGTTAATGGTTCAATGGTGAGAAGATGGGTTCGACAGTTCAAAGAAGAGCGATATACAGTCCATGATGAGGAACGAAGTGGACGTCCGTGGTGAACGGTGAACTGATTCATGCAGTTGTTGAGAAGATTAAAGAAAAAAGTAAGTTTACGATTAGTGCTGTTGCACGTAAATTCCCCCAAGTTTCACCAACAGTAGTTTACGAGATCGTAATCATTTGTTTCTGCATCTGAAGACTTTTCTTGGCGGTCAGCGGTTAAAGAGCGACGAAGAGCTGAAAGAACATGTTACCTCATGGTTGACACACCGGTGCCAACATTCCACGAGGAGGGTATACTCAAACTTGTACCACGGTATGACAAATGCCTGGAAAATCACGGGAGTTACGTCGAAATCTAGTGTATGAGTTTAGATTTTTTTGAAATAAATTTCTTTGCTGTACCTGTACTCGTTATTTTTTTTATTTCAAAACGGAACTTACTTTCCGAACGTACCTCGTATTTTAACGTGTTTTTTATAATAAGGTGGCTTCACCAACTATTTTATTCTTACAAGAAGAAAGAGCGTGAATCCCTTAAATTGCGGGATACCTAAATGTTTAAATAATTAAAATTTGAAGAAAAATGATCTATTATAACTTCTAAGTTTTGAAAAGAAAAATACAAATATAACTAATTTAAACTAACATATTTGTAATAGTACTTTAAAAACAATATCATTACTTACGATCCGCTCTCATCCCTCACGAAGAATCCGCCAGGACCAACAGCTTTTGTGTTGCCAGCGTAGAAATACGCGGCTGAAACAGACAAATGCCAAATAAATAACATACATTAATAAGTGTTTAAGTATTAAAAGTGAGAATATAACATTGGTTTACTACTAACCCTCGTCAGGGAAGATCGGCTTTGGGAGTTTTATTTTTTTCAAAATGCTAAGAGAACAGAGGGATTTTTAAATTGGCTTATTTTCCTGCAAGATATTTTTTCTAGGGCTCCTTATATACCCATTGAAGAACTCTCAATCTACAATGTACAGGGACTATATAGTATAATATAATAAAAAACAGGTCCCTGGACTATGACCAAACCCCAGTTTGAGGCAGTAGTGAATATGTGTAACCTGAAGAAGGCAGCCGAAGAGCTACCGAAAATTTGGTGACTCTATACCGAGCTGGTATAGAGAAGAGGAACATTTCGCCCAGCGAGGAAGTCGACGGAACAACAAGATTGGTTTTATACAATTTATCAATCCTCTTCATAATAACAGAGATATTTCGAATTTAATTTTTAGTAATCCACCTATAACTCCCCCCCCCCCGGCCAATTTAAGTCGTTACCTAATATAATCATCAGTTTCCCGTAAACGGTTACATATCAATTGTGGAGTTGATGTAATAAAAATAAAGAAGTAAACTTTAAAATTAGAACTTAAAAACTTAAATGATGGCGGGTTATCGGTCGCATATTTACATACATCTCGCATAGTAAAAGCTCAAATAGAAAAAAAACATATTTGGTATCTATGCTTCACATAAAGCGTTTGATGGTATAAATGTTTATTGTTAATATGGCATAAGTATGAGAGGGTATTTCTAAAGGCTGAAAACGAAAAAAATAAAATTATTTGAGTTAATATTCAAAATAGAGAAAAAGAAAATTTTACAGAACAACTTTTAAAGACTGGTCCAAGGCAATTTTTTGATTCGTCGTATATTAATCCATAGTTAAAATCTCCCCTCTAAACTCCTCCGACAGATTTTAGTCATTAACAAACTTGTTCTTGAGTTTCACGAAAGAACAATTATCAATCTCCTAATTAGGATCGATGGAGATTTGAAGAAATTGGAAAATCTCGTTTTGAATAGCTGGTCGTACTCATGACGCGATTTTCGAAAAATTTCTTCAAATGTCCATGGATCCTACCCAGGAGATGACGCGTATGAGGCCCTTTGAAAATTATATATATATATATATATATATATATATATATATATATATATATATTTGTCTGTTAACGCTCTAACGGTTGCAATGTTTGTTTGATCGTTACCAAACTCGATATTTAAACGTTTTAATGCAAAAAGACAGATCAAATTCGTTAATGGCTGAAATCGGACCAGCGGGAGGGGGGGGGGGATTTTCGAAAATTCGAAACTTCTCAGTTACCCTACGTCGGATCAGAAAATTGTATAGATCCAATCTTACTGCAAATTAAATTTACTATAAATATTGTTCTATACATGTATTCTCTATCTTGAATATTAACCGAGAAATTTGCATTTTTATTAAATGTGGGCCGATAACGGACGAGTGAGTTTCGCGCCAAAAGCTAGTTCGGCCGTAACTGTTCGGATCTCGTATGGAGATTTCTCTATTGTATAACTCCACTTGGGAAATCTACTTAGTTTACGCAGCTCCTGCGTGACGGACTTTTTTCTTAATTATCCTTTTTTTTTAACCAGCGAGATGTTACAGTTGCATCAACTTGAGTTTTTCTCTAATTTAAATGTGTGCCAAACACCCTATTTATTCCTGGTCCCATTTTAGCCATTGAGGAATATGGTCTGTAATGTTGAATGAAACTTTTAAATATCGAGTATGGTATGGAACAAATAAACATTTTCGAAACAAGAAATAATCTCTTAATTATTATTATTATTTATTAAAGTCCACGTTTTGCTACTGAGGCTAATAGAAAGTGGTTATCTATAGCTTGCCGCTCTTTTCTGGCCAGGGTGGAACTAAAGATTTTATTTAATGTGTTCGTAACGAAATAAATTTCTATTCCCTGCCGGGAATCGAACTCGCCATTCTAAGTTTACCATGTGAGATTCAGACCAACGCCTTAACTCTCACTGTTGATCTAGTAAAGATTTGTTGACAACAATATTTGGTATTTAAAATTAGATTAAGACGTTTTATGTATATTCGTACACTGCAAGGGAAAATATATTCAATTAAGAAGAGAGAAAACATTGAACTTCCCGTCTCCCCTCCTCCGGGTCCGATTCCAGCTGTTATGGAACTTGATCTTTAGTTTTACATGATGGCCTTCTATCAACCTAAAATTGCGACCAAAGAGCGGTAACTATATATATAAAACCTTGAGCAGAACTCATTTTCGTCATTTCCAGAGTAGGATCGATGGACATATGGGTAAACTTTTGAAACCCGCGTCTTGAGCACAATGTTAGAAGCTGATTTTCCTTGACAGGAATGTGCTGAAAGCAGACCAAAAGCGAGTAACGCAGTGAGGTCAGGCACTCATTCCGACTATTGGTACTCTTTGGAGGCCTGATATCCACTAGCATTTGCGGAACAACAGTTATGGGCAGAGCAGGCAGAAGACTGAAACACAAGAAACTATGGAACAAAATAGCAATTTGGAGGCTCCATAATTGATCCAAATTGTTCAGGACAATTATGTTTTAATATAAATCCTGAATCCTCTTAAATTTCAATATGAATGAAAACCACATAGGATCATTCCTTCTGCCGCCCGTAGCTATTCAACAGAACAAGTATTTCAATTCTAAAATAACAGCATATTTACTTAAACCTAATAATAACCAATACTCATTCAGCTATATGAATTTAAGCTCTACATTGAATTTGTTCAACATGTTTGTTAAAACCTAATAGATTTTACTACTTTCTTGCTACGAAATAAAGAAAACTCATCACCCGTAGACATATTCAATTGTGACGAAATTCAACCTCTGCCCATACCGAGTTTACTAAAGTGGGACCATTTACATGTCCATCCCCTTCTGAATAGTAATATGAAATATACTATATTGCTACTTAGTATGCATGATAACACCTAATTATAGGCGACTAAAGAATCAACAAAAATTTGCACATTTAACAAAATAATTTCAAACCGAAGAGTTAATATACATAATAGCATCAATGCATCTATTACTCATTCATACGAATTGAGCCCATTCATAACACTTCATTCTAATTAAAAGTCCAGCACATAACAGTTATGGACATGTTTTAAAATGGAAACTTGATATCATCATAAGCAAACTTAATCTCCATGTAATCGTTCAATAACTCTATATTACATAAATGCAAATTTATGCAAATAAACAAATATAAATATCCCATTTATGAGTGACTTTATTCAGTAAGCGAGCTGTTATCATATATAAACTTTTATCAAAAATTAGTCAAGCCATCCTGTGAAAGAAAATAAACTTCTTTTCTTATAATACAAAAAAATAAAAAATGAGTTGTTTTCGATAACAAAACGGATACTATGTAATAGGGTTCCAGAATATCACACAGTTTAAGTGCATATGAGCTTACACGCACACACACGCACCACTCACAAACTCAAAGCAAAATATGTTTAAAGATATCTTTATATTCAGGTATTACAAGTATTACAGACGTTTCTTAAATTTTAACTGTAATAAAAAAAAATTAGTACATCGTTTAGCCTGAACAGTAGTTTTGGTTAAAAGGCACTGGAAAACATCAAGTTTTGAAATATTTGGAAATTATTCAATTTCAACAAACTAAATGATAATTCAAAACTGATGGCGGCCAACTTGTAGAATAGGGAAGGAATACATATATTTAACTTTATAGTTACACAAAGTAAATTTCAGTCCACAAGCCAAAGATTCTATATTATTTATATGATCCATCAGAATTCTAAGCTAAAACTATACTGTGCCTTTTCATTCATTAAACTTAAAAATCTTGGTTCTAGTAGTAGATATTATTAACTAAAGTGTTATGAAAATTAAATATTTCCATACAGTTATTAAAAAGACTCATATGTTCGGATAATTCGTTATTAGTAGGAAAAATATATCATGTTTATACTATTAATTTGCAACCCGATCGGCATGTAGTTGGTACCGCTTTTATCCAAGATCATTTAAATTCTTTGATTTGCTGTACTTTATTTCTTCGCCTGCATCAAATACCAAAATAATTTCCGTTCCTTATATATTGAAAAAAATCCTTGTATAACATGCTGAGGGGCATGTTTCATCTGTACAACCAGCAAGAATGTAAACAAGAGGTGGGGTATAGAGGGCAGTGTCTAACGGACATCGGCATATCATTACTTGCTCTATTTCTGACCGGTTTAGAGATAACAGCTTTCACTAGATCCACAAGATCTCTGCAGGTGAACCGGCACATGCTGCTCCGTTGCCTCTGAACTCTATAATACAGGCAGTATTCATAAAATATAGTCCAGGTGAACCGGCACATGCTGCTCCGTTGCCTCTGAACTTCGTAATACAGGTAGCATTCATAGAGCATAGTACCGGTAAACGAGCACATGCTGCACCTTTGCCTCTGCACTTTGCAGCACTGGCAGCATTCTCCGTTGCCTATTCTTAGAATATAGTACAGGTGAACCTGCTCCGTTGCCTCTGCACTTTGCAGCTCTGGCAGCATTCTTAGAATATAGTACAGGTGAACCTGCTCCGTTGCCTCTGCACTTTGCAGCTCTGGCAGCATTCTTAGAATATAGTACAGGTGAACTGGCACTTGCTGCTCCGTTTACCCCAACTTATGTGCACTGCATGCACTAAGTAGTCAATATATAATTTTTTACTGGTTGCCAGCATACACGTATTCAGCAGGTGTATATTCACGCGCTACTTGTAAATACTAGATTTGATTAATAAAACACTCAATAGGCAAATCGTCACAGGCTAAAGGGTGGTCTTTTACCTTAAATTGACGCAGTCTTATACTGAAAAAAGAGTTGAACTGTCCCATGCCACTCTTTACTTTCTCATATTTTAAAATAAACAATGGATTCATAATACTCTATAAATGAGCGTGAACTACGGTGCGTTGTATTCCAATATTGCTGATACGTCTGGTACTCTGAATAATCTGAAATGCTAGGTTATTTAAGAATAATTTTAGCGAAGAGTAAAGTAAGTTTAAAAACGCTAGTTAGTGGTGTGCTAGTAAAACAAAAACTAATAAAGAAGTTAGAAATATTTGATCAATGCAGCAGCCAAGAACTTTTCTGTTAACTTTTGATGGTTGCTTCAGCAATGGTGGTGTTGTTCAAATTCCCAACCCTGGCTCCAAGTTAGGGGATAATTACTGGCTTTAGTTAGGGGATAATCCTTGCTAAAGACATCAAAAGATTATCTTTGCTCACTGTTCCTAAAGTAACTTCCACCAATCGCCGAACTCAGCTAAGTTTATTCAGTAACTATTACAACATCTGCAAGCCCTTCCTGGTCGCTAAATCACCTGTACTAGTCATATTCTTGTCATGGCACTCGCCGACCGTTATTTTTTCGGATGTTTTGTGATATTTCTGAACGGATGGGCCAATTCACTGTCATCATTCATCTTTTACCATTATCAATTTAAATTGCATTACTTTCTGATTCAACGCCTCGTAGTTATTTGAACGATGAGTAAGTGGGCAGCATCGACTTACTAAAAATGTCATGTATGTTGTCTATTCTATAATCGTTCATTTATATCCATGTACAAACTATGACGATTTTGTATGTTATTATTATATCTACTGACGACATGGGCTCTTTGTGAGCAGGGACTAGATAAACCCAATTTAATGTACTCCATGTTGTGAAACCTAATTTATTTCCTTGGAGCGTGGTTGCTGCTAGGCTTGATATTTTTGCATTGACAGATGAATTGTTGACACAGAATAAGAAAGAACTAATTAGCTTGAAAATGAATGTTAGAAGTCGATTAAGAACAACAAAGCCTGTCTTCACTAGTTTCAACTGACCATTAAGAAAAATTTATGGAATCTAAACATCAATGAAATATAAAGTTAAAGGCACTATAAGCATGGATACTCTCTCCTCTAAAAAAGTAAAAAGTCCGTTACGCAGGAGGTGCGTAAACTAAGCAGATTTCTCTCGTGCTGGTATGACACACTAGTGAACAAGAAAATACAACAACTCGCTTAATAATTGAGTTAAAAGAAAATTTATGGTACAGCAAATTGTAGAACTCCAATAATTTAACAAGACATGTCCAATACATTTTTCAAAGTCTCAAAACTAAAAAATCATATATATATATATATATATATATATATATATATATATATATATATATATATCATTTTTAACTGAACTCATTTTCGTCATCTACTAAGCAGGATTGATAGACTTGATAAACATTTGACGAAGTTTTCGAAAATCGTGTGAGTACAACCTCAGTATCTAATAACCCTTAAAAGTTAGCACCAAGTGGTTTAATGAGTGCACGTTATAAGGTACCATGTCAGCATAGCTTTACCAGAAAAGTTGACGAGGTCCAGGAAGCAATTCTTCTCTCAGTTGAGTGCAGCCTCAAACAGCAATACGTTGAGAACATAAAGATCATGGGAAATCTGAATATTCTGGAAGAGGCTCTTGGGTGCTTGAACCCAAAGCATGACAGCGAAAGTAATGGGTTTTTACACTCCTAGGAGAACTTTCATTGCAGTGGGCATGCAAGAGAAGTCATGTTAACCCAGGTCCCTTCAAGTTAGTTTGGAGAGATGGGAATGGTTTGAGTGGGTGCCCGGTTAGACATGGCCTCATAGTTACAAGTGTTGGTCTAATACAAAAAATTCGGAATCCTGCGATATTTATACCAAACATAAATGTTGATTCAAATCAAGCAATATTTGGCATACTTGCTCTTTTAGCAGATTTTGTCGAGAGTTTCGAATAATTTCAACAAATATCGATCCTACCCAGGAAATGACGGAGGGTTCCGTTCAAAATTATATATACATATACATACATATATATATATATATATACATACATATATATATATATATATATATATATATGTCTATTACCGGGGGTAATTTTGAAAATCTGAAATATCTCCGCTATTATAATTCGGATTGCAAAATGTTATAGATCCAATCTTATTGTAAATTTAATTATTTACCTACAAATATTATTATATATATTCTCTCTATCTTGAATATATATATGCGCAATTATTGTCTTATCGTTACCAAACTCGATATATAAGAGCATTTTGTGAAACAAATGACCAAGTTCGTTGGTCAGCTGAAATCGGATTGGGGGAGGGAGACGGAGATTTAGAGGGGGCGAAACCCCCCAGAAATATCTCCGGAATTATTGAGTCCCATCGAAACATTGTATATGTCCATCTTGTTGAAAATTTTGATTTTCTATAAACATTGTCATATATCAATTTTTTCCCTCAACCATGAATATTAACTGAAATATGTGCATTTCTTTCATTTTCATCCTTCAATAAACTCCCACTCCTACAAGTCTCATAGTGTAACGATAATTTGGTGTATCACAAAAGAAGTCTTTTCCAAGCTTAAATATCAAATATGGTTTTCATCGAATGTTTACTACGTGAGATACATGCAAATATATTCGATGATAAGTCATCAATAAAGATTGTATTTTCTATTGACCTTGATATTTATTTGATATTTTTAAACGATTCATTTAAAGCTAAAGCTAAAATTTGATAATGATCATGAGGAGGAGGGACCATTCCAGAACGTCAGAAATCTGCTAGGTTACCCAGCCCCTGCGTGACGGGCTTTCACTTGATGGGTATCAACACCTTTGCCTTTTACTTATATTAATTAAATTAAGATATAGAGTTAATTGGCAAACATTTTAAAAATTAGTTATTTGGTGAATATGTTTAGTTATCGCCTTGTATTCTTCTTTTTTTATTTTATTAATATTTCGGAAGTGATAGAAATGATATGATGAGGAAATATAATTCCAAATTTTGAATAGTACAAACTGTGAGCTCACCTGGTCCTTCCCCATCATATGTGAAGTCCCTGATGTGAAGTGTCCTGGCGTCCACAGCGTAAACTTCACCACTGACGCTGTGCAGAAGTCGAGATAGAGGGCCTATGTATCTACCGTAATACCCGGCCGCTGATTCTCCATCTGTCAACACAAAATTAAAAAGTGATCAGTAAAATGCTATATAAAGCTGTAAAAATGTACACATTTTATAATAAAAATTAGTCTTTTTTTAAAAAAAACGAGTCATTAAAAAGGTTATCACTAAGATAAATGCCTATTGTAGCATAGCGAATTATCCAGAGAGTCTGAATTATGGAATAAAAGCCCACCACGCAGGGTCTGTGTTTACTAAGATTTCTCACGGACGTCACGTATATCCATTTATCTCAAGACGTCAAAGTTCAATGAGAAGAATATTTGGTATTTAGGCTTAAAATAAGGTGCTTAATAAATTAACAGCTTATTGTAATATAACATGAGTAAGAGTTGAGTGTTAGATACCGAAAACGAAAAAAAATGCAAATATCTCAGTTAATAATCAAGATAGTTTAAAAACGTACGTAACAATTTTGAGAACTTTGCAACATTTATAGAGCATTGCATTTGCAATAAGATTAGTTCTATACAATGTTTCGATCCGACGCATAATAACGGAGATATTAAGAATTTTCGAAATCCCCCTGTAAACCCCCCACCCTTCCCCTTTAGCCGTTAACGAACTTGATCTTCATTTTTACGTAGGACGTTTAAATATCGAGTTTGGTAACGAGCAAACTAAAATTGCGATCGCTAGAGCTTTAACAGACATATATACACACATGCAGTTTTAAAAGGACTTCATTTATGTTCTCTCCTGGGTAAGATCGATTGACATTTGGAGGAAATTTTTCGATAATCGTGTTATGAGTACGACCTCATAATTCAGGGGAAATATGCTGAAATGAGTAGAAGCCACTTTTAAAGATGGCTGGATCATCTGATGGGGACTTGAGGAGGCAGAAGACCACAGAGAATAATTTATAATTGTAGGAGTGGCCCATGCCCACCAAGGACTATAGTTTATTCAAAGCAGCAAAGAAAAAATAATTTTTCCTCGTTATAGAATGCTTAAACAGCCAACAGTAAAGTCAGTTCAGACACTAGTTGGTTTTATGAATCATTCGTCCTTGCATTCAAGCACCATGTTCTAGACGTACTTGTAGTCCAATGAACAGGAACAAGAGTCAGGCTAAATATATTAGAAACCATTATACGACCATTAAACGCTTTTTTCGTGGTCTAAAAAGACAAACACTATCTGAATATGAGATATTTTATTTGTGGACTACATTTGTAATGAATTCATTATATTTTTTAATATAAGCTGTGATTTCATATACTTACATAGATTCATAAACACACACTCAAAGATATGTGTACTACATATATATGTACACATATCTACATATATAGGTATACATACACACACACACATACACACAAGCACGCGCACACGCACGCACGCCCATACGTACGCACGCACGCACACAAATATATAAGGAGAGCGAGCATAAAGTTATCATCCCTCAAATTTAAATATTATAACCGAATTGTAAAGTTGTGTGATCTGAAGGAAGACTATATCATTTTTTCGTTTTTTTTTTTTTCATTAATATATATATATATATATATATATATATATATATATATATATATATATAAAATAATGTTTGTGTAGTTTGTTTAGTAGCAAGAGACGAAATTAATTGATTATGATGAGGATATTCATTTGAAGTTTTAAATACATTTTAAATCCATATAAATGTCTGCTAATACTCTGCTGGTCGGAATTTTTAATCAAGTGCGTCTATGGTTGGTACCTGACAAGTAGAAGTGGTGGCTTAGAGAGGGTAATAACATTCATGTCGTAAATATCTCTTTTTGTTAGTCGCTGGAATGAAATGTGTTACATAACCATTCATGTGAATTAAGAAGGCAGTATCCAACCTATAAGTGTAGTTCTAACATTTCTTTAGTCGAATATTAGTAGATTTCTTTTTAATATGCCCTCTTCAAGCGTCAGTAAATTTCAGTAACTTTATTATTTTATAGAATTTTACTAGCGATGTCATCTTTTTAAGTGAGTAGCAATGGACTTAATTATTATCTGGTTGTTCTCTTCAAGTTCATTTTAATGAAACCCACTTTTGAAGTAATGTATGAATGGGTGAAATGAATCTCAAAACGGAACTAAGAACTCTTTTCAGAAACAGAGCAGTGAAATGATGGTGTGGCACGTAATGATAAATATATGGGGATGTGGGGATCGCAATAATATACTGAAATTGTCCAAATATTCTTAGATAAGTGCATCAGGCTTGCCCCACTATTCGCAATTACTTGCCCCACTATTCGCAATTACACAAGTGCGATCTTATTTGTTAAGAAAATAGTTCGTGAACGCCTTCTTAAGTATTTGGGGGAAACATAATTAAAATTAAAATAAAACTTCTTTTCTTGTCCATTTTGCCTTTCGATGAATAAAATTTGGCTTGGACATATATAAAATCAGAGTAATTAATCACAAAAACTTAATTTTCCTTTTTAAATATAAAGAAAAGTCATTCAAATTTTACAGGTTTCTGGGTGTCCTTCAAAGTAGACGAAATTGGGCTATTTCATATATTATGGATGAAATGGACTAAACCTCACTTGAGAGATAAAGAAAGAGAGAGAGCACCCGAGAGGGAGAGAGAGAGAGAGCAAGAGAGGCCCAGCCAGAGGACATGAAGCCCGCTAACAGCTCCAGTTTCCGTGGCGCCACTACATTGCAAAAATCCGGTCATAGCAGCGGTCAGGCGCCACCAACGTTTTATTCATTTTAATCTTTTTATCTAATTTTAGCAGATTTCCCCTAAGGGAAACGATCTATTGAGGTCGTACTCATGACGCGATTTTCGAAACATCCACATTTCTGTTTTGTGACATATCAGGCATTAAACGACTTTTGTTTATTCATGACAGGATTCAGCTTACATTGATTTGCTGACCCAAGACTCATTTGAAACAGCGATATCAATAATTGCACCTCCCCTCCCCCCTCCCTTTGGCCAATAACAAAAATATCAAGCTACTAAGATGAACAGTAAGTTATCGATTTATCCGTTTTTACATTATCTTTCTCCATCAATTTTCTAATGATGTAATTATAATATGGAACATCATTACTCTGCAAGCCAGGTTTACTAGCTTTGACTGTGTTGGTATATTTTAACCACATTACTCTATCTCTGCAAATATCAAATACATCACAAAGATTTATAACACAACCTACACTTATTGGAGGCATATTGTCTTCTAGCACGTAGAATATACTCTTATAAGCTGTAGAAGAATTGATTTGGTCTTGAATAGCTACAAAAACCCTTCCCTCTTAAGTGCTATGATTTACGTCATGAGATAAATGCAAATGCGCGACGCACGTGGGAAATCTACTTAGTTAACGCAGCCCCTGCGCGACTGGCTTTTTATTTATTAGCTGGGAAAATTCATCGGCTTTATAAATAAATTAGTTTCAATAATTTGTCTTCATTATAAGCTCTTTAATTGTTCTTTAGAAGAGTACAATTTTCCATAATAGTATTACAGTGGGTTCCTATTATTATTTTATTATTATTGTATTATAGTGGGTTCCCATTAACAAATAATGATAATAAGAGAATGAAGATTATTAATTTGTGCTAGTCTACTCCTTCAGTGTTGGAACCACTTACATAAACCAAGTCCTTGAACTTTACACGAGGCGAAAGTATGCTGAGGAAGCCATTTCTGCCTCTTATTATTACGCTTATTTATATTCAGAATAACAGCACTTAATAGTCTAACTTGTAGCCTTTTCCTTATTGTTGGACAGTGAAAAGTTATTCTCTATCAATAAGAAGAATAACTGAATCCTTCATCAGGAATACTCTTGACCGTTTATTATTTTGTGGCAATATTAAAACGAAGAATGTACCAGATCATCATTTTTAAATAGAATACCCCAAATTGCAGATGAATAGAATCTATTTAACTCTCGAAATAACACTGTTCAACCCCAATTGAATCTAATATATATTTTTTTCTAAACTAGCCATCCGGATTTTTATTGAAAAGTTTCCAATAGTTATAGATCACAGCTCAATACAAGGAATTCGACTACTACTTTCGACACGTTTTTATATTTATTGAATATTATTTCGATCCTACAGACGCCATCTGTTTAAAAATTATATTTCCGTCATAAGTAGAGTTTGTAACGACAGGTCTATTGAAAATATTACGGCAGGGTGTGAGATGCTCGAAAATACCCTGCAGAACTGAAAGATCTCTTCGAATTCTGATCAGTCAGAGTTGCTAGTAGTATTTCAACAAATAGACTAGTACACAAAATATTTAAATTTGCCTGGCGACACAATTTAAATGCACACATGCATACGCGAAGACCTCCACTATTAGATTCTGTAGGACACTCGTACGTAGTGAAGTAACCCCCCTCCCCACCACCTCCGGTTGTTATTATTCTCGACTTATAGTTTGGAATATAAAAATAACTCATAAATGCAAGACGAGACAAGTCAGAAACGGAAGGGTTTGTAGTAGCTATTCAAAACCAAATCATTTCTTCTCGAGCTTTTAAGAGCTTATGCTACGTGCTAGAAGACAGTATGCCTCCAATAAGTGTAGCTTGTGCTATAAACTTGTGTGATGTATTTGATATTTACAGAGATATATGGCTAAAATATACCAACAGTCAAAGCTACTAAACCTGGCATGCAGAGTCATGATGCTCGATATTATAATTACGTCACTAGAAAATTGACCGAGAATGATAATGTAAAAACTGCTAAATCGATGGCGTGCTGTTCGTCACGGTAGCTTGATATTCTTGTTATCGGCCAAAGGGGGGGGGATGAAATTATTGATATCGCTGTTTCAAATGAGTCTTATGGCGATAAATACCCAGTATTAAGAGCTATAGGAGTGTTATTTCTTTCCGAACTAGATTCTGTCTCTCTCACAGCAAACCATACTATCCACAAAGGACTCAACTCCACGAAATATCTATATATGTGTTGACGCACTAGCGGTCGCAGGTTTTGCTTGATCATTATCGAATTAGATCTTTAGGTGTTTCATGTAAACGTAAAGACGTTCTTTAATTGCTGAAATCGGGCCATTGTAAGGTGACATGATGCCTTCAGTTTCGTCACTTAAAGCATCAAAGTACTCCAGCTCCAGGAACCTGAGTCAGCAGCTACTTATCTAGTATATATACTCCTGCCTCTTCCCTTCCCAGTCACTTGTCTCCCGACTCCCGTCTGATGCACTTGTATTAACTATTATTGTATTTGTAATCGTTTGTGTTTTACCAAATAAAGTTTTTTTTTGAAGTTATCCGTGAGTGAAACTTTAATTGGCGCCCGAACTTAGGGACTTCCGCACTGCCGAAAGTAAAAAGTTAAGTTCAGTGAAGTACACCGGAACCGCTTTTGAAAAGAAGGAAGTCAAGAGGATCCGAAGAAATAGCAACAGGCTCCAGACTCCCTCAGCGGCAGGATCACTCCAGTGCTCAACCCAGCGGATCAACCCAAAAATCAACACCACGACTTCAAGAAATTACTTTTGAGGTAGACACTAGACAATTACAATTTTATGTTTTAGAATAAGCATTTTTCTTTTATTATACTTATTACTAATATTTTAATTATAAGATTTATAATTAATGCCAGCATCCTTACAAGACAGACTAAACCAATTAAGACTTACTAACACTAACGAAACACAAGAACACTTATCTACCAACACAATGGCATACTCTATGACCAAAGATGACTATGAACATATCCCCCAGTTTGATGGTAACCAAGACGATTTAATATTTTTTACAAAAGCTGTTCAAGAAGTTTACGATTCTGTGTGTAAAACTGATAACCCATGCCCCACCCAAAATCATGCACGCTTATTAACCAAAATCAAAGCAAGACTTACAGGAAATGCCCGCCACTGTCTATTAACTAATAACTTTAAAGACATACCCACTTTACTAAAATACTTAAAATCTTCCTTCAAAGACTCGCGAACAGTAGAACAATTAACAATGGACTTAATAAAAATTAGGCCATATGCTAGGGAACACCCAATGGACTTTATTAACAGAGTAGCGAAAGTAAGAGCCCTAATCTATTCCAGAGTTCATATGGAAGACACTATTACAGACAAAGACTCATACATAAAAACCAAAGATTTAGAAATTCTTTATTATATAAAATCAAACCTACACCCAAATCTTTGCGACTTCCTTAGCCACATAAAAACAGACACATTAGATGACATACGGCACGCAATACAAAACGAAGCATCGCATATTGTAGAAAGACTCTACGGAACACAGAATTTTGGTGAACAAAGGCATAAACCACCTAGGTTCCAAAATTTCAGACAACAACCACAACATTACACTCACCCTAGACGCTACCAAAATCACTTTTACGAGCCACAATGGGACCGCCAAAACAAGCAACCCCAATACAACCCACAGAGAGACAGAACATACCAAAATTCCCAAAATTGGGAAAGACACGACATACCTAATTACCAGTTTTCCAGACCACAATGGGACAGACAAGACCCTCCCCAATACGTAGCCCAACATGACATTCCACATCGAGAATATCACCCCACGTACGTCCCCTTACACAATCAACAATGGGAAACACAAAAACAGGACAATTTTTTTAATAACAAAAAAGAATCCCAAAACACCGTGTCAATGAGGACTGTCCGATCTAATAGCCAACCCCTTCACCATGTTGAAGACGACAGAATACAAAAACTAGAGACACAAATGACAACGCTTCTAGACAAATTCAATACTTTTTTAGACATCGGCAACCACCCACCTGCCCCGAATATTCCCTAATGCTAACTGAAAACCTACCTCACTTTAATGATAAAATAGGACAGACATGGCTCTTGGACACAGGCTCATCAAAAAATTTTATTACCCCTAATTCCTTACCCGAGGGAATCAAAACGAAGTCGGAAGATTTTTTTGTAAAAACTCCAGCTGGACGCGAAAAAGTCACTTCTGCTGTAGAGCTAGACATTGCTCCTTTGCTTGGGTTGCACGAAAAATTGACAGAAACATTTTATATATTACCATTTAGCGATAAGTATCAATTATTACTAGGTTATGATAGTATGAAGAAATTAAATTGCCAAATAAACTGTGCAAATAATGAAATAAAAATTCTTAATACATTAATTATAAAAAATGGTCACATAACAGAAGAATTGAATTATATAGAAACGGAAAAATTAAAAAATCTTGTGCGAACAGATCATTTAGAAAAGGACATTCGTAACAAACTTTTTCACCTAATCCTAAAATATAAAAATATAATTAACAACGACGGACAACCACTTCCAGCAACCGACTTACTAAAACACAAAATTACCTTAAAAACAGATAGACCTATATATACACGAAATTATAGATATCCTCATAACTTTAGAGACTCTATCAAACAAGAGGTCGACAAACTGTTAGCTCTAGGAGTAATCAGAGAAAGTAATTCACCTTACAATTCACCTGTTTGGATTGTACCAAAAAAACCTGATGCAAGTGGAAAAACAAAAATCAGGATGGTAGTAGACTATAGGAAAATTAACGAACAAACTATACCCGACAAATTCCCCTTACCCAACATTGAAGACCTATTATGTAAATTAAAAGGTGCAAAATACTTCACAACAATTGACTTAGCATCAGGATTCCATCAAATAGAAATGGATAAAGATTCGATACCCATGACAGCATTCAGTACTGACCAAGGACATTTTGAATTTTTGCGCTTAAGTTTCGGTTTATGTAACGGACCGGCAACATTCCAAAGAGCTATGAAAATGTTACTCGAAAATCTCCCCAACACACTCGTTTATATTGATGACATTATTGTTTTTTCGGAAGACCTCGACTCACACTTCTTACACTTGGAAAATGTATTCCGGAAACTAAGTCAACATTCACTGACTCTTCAACTGGACAAAACTGAATTTCTTAAAACAGAACTCCCTTTCTTAGGCCACATAGTATCCACGGATGGACTCAAACCATTACCAGACAAAATACAAGCAGTACTCGACTTCCCTCTACCGTCTACTGAGAAAGAAATTCGACAATTTCTAGGCTTAAGTGGTTATTATAGAAGGTTTATACGAAATTATGCTCACATTGCCAAACCTCTTACACAAGCATTACGAAACAAAACTGTCACTCACTCGCCAGAATTCATACATAGTGTTAACCAACTCAAAGACATCATTACCAACTCCCCAATTTTACAATTTCCAGACTGGAACTTACCCTTTACTCTAACTACTGACGCTAGTAACGTATCCTTAGGAGCTGTATTATCTCAATTAACTAACAATACGGAACATCCCATTGCATTCGCTTCCAGGACATTGACTAACACTGAACAAAAATACTCTACGATTGAAAAAGAACTGTTAGCCGTTGTATGGGCTTGTACACATTTTAAACCTTATCTTTTTGGCAAACGATTTACTTTACAAACAGACCACAAACCGCTCACTTGGCTCTTCACAATGAAAAACTCAAACAATAGACTCATGAAATGGATATTTCAACTCGCGGACTTTGAATTTGACATTAAACATATAGAAGGTAAGACGAACTTTGTTGCTGACGCTCTATCAAGAAACCCTATCCATACAGACACAGATGTACATACCCTTGAAAATGATAATGAGGACATTGACCCCAACATGGAACTTGAGAAGGTACTTGCTGAAACAGCACAACAGTCGACATCAACCGCTATCGCGGATGAGTTCATTCACGAGCTTCTAGCTCCTGATAGGGACGATTGTTCTCTCGCGACCGCGCACAGTCAGGATTCTAGCAATCAACAAGTCTGGATAGTAACTAACGACAAACCAATAAACATAGAGAAACACCAAATATTTATACAACGTGGACAAAAAAATATTTCACTTACTCGACCATTTAATAAATTCCGATACACAGTTGATACAGCTTACCCTTGGACACAAGACTTAGATGACATACTTCTGGAAATAGTTAAACCTAACACAGTATATGGTGTTTACTGTGAACCTACTGTAGAAACTGTCCGTCCAGAGTTCGAAGGGATATTTAACGCATTAACTCGCATCATACAGGACAAACACCCAACTGTTAAAATCAAAAGATACGCACACAAATGTTTAGACGTGACAGATACAAACGAACAAAAGGAAATTATTGACAATTACCACGTTGGTAAAACATGCCATCGTGGAGGTCTCGAAACATACAATAAACTCAGACGCCACTACTATTTTCCACGAATGAAAGATCATATAATGACTTATGTAAATAATTGTGATACGTGTAGGAAAACCAAATATGACAGACGACCAATAAAAACTAAGTACTGCCTCACCCCAACTCCAGAAAAACCATTTGAAGAAATTATGATTGACACACTACATTACGAACAACAATACATTATCACAATTGTTGACACTTTCTCAAAAAAGTTGTTTGGGAAAGTGATTCGCACACTCAACAGCACAAACATTTCTAGTATCATCATGAAATACCTCGAAACCTTTCCAGCTCCCGACAGAATTAAAATGGACAACGGACGTGAATTCAAAAACGGCCTGATTCAAAATCTCTTGGAATCACAGGGCATCGAACCCTATTACGTTACTCCAAATCATCCCAACTCCCTAGGATTACTCAACCGAACACACTCAACACTCATTGAACTTCTCCGGGTTATAAAAGAAAAATTCCCTAAAGACTCGCTTAAACAACGCCTCCGCTCCAGTGTAATTGCTTATAATAATTCATTAAACCAAAAGCTGAAACTAACACCAAACGAAATAACCTTTGGCACAACAAAAAAATCTATTCCCGAAACTGACGTACAAATCACAGAACGTTTAGTTGAACAATACCACAACAAACTCAAACTTTTACAATCCTGTATTCGAAATGAAATTATAACCGAAAAACAAACAAGAACTGACAAATTAAACGCCACCAGGGAAGATCCCGACATTCCTACTCAAACATATGCTAAAGTACAAACACGAACAAAAGCACAGAACCCATACAAACCAGTTATCAAACTGACGGACGGTAAACGAGACGTCACCTTACACAAAGATAACATACAGCGACAGAGAAAAGACTATTTCAAACGAAAATCTCGTACTTCTGTTGCAGATGCTGACTTATATAAGGACCATATGTCTCTACACGCTACTGACAGTGACGATACAATATGAAATCACCGACATCTCCCAGACACCGGGAATAGTTCCCATTAAAGCACCTGACGCTTATCTCATAGACCAATACTTTACTATCACGTACTTCATAAACTATAAAACCTTATACAAAGAACTCCTCGAAACAGAATCACTCCTAGCGAAATTCACAGATTTGGATTCGTACAATACTACTCAACACTTACTCCAATTCACATTAAACAAACTCCAAGCCTTATTCAAAACCGACAAAAATCCCCGATTACGGCGTGGACTTATAAATGGCCTCGGGTCCGCTATCAACTGGCTTACAGGAAACATGGATGCCAATGACAAACAAAAATATGACAAAATTCTAGAAGAACTCGAACGAAATGAGTACCATATTGAACACAACATCGAGCTTCAGACACACTCCAGCCAAGATTTGATCAAAACTATGAGACATGACATTGACCTGATAAACACAAACAATCACAAAACAGCCAAACTCATAAACTCCATCAACACAGATGAACGGCGAATACACCTTACTGAAGTCTACTCTGCTATTAATTACATTTACATTCGACTCACTGACCTCGAAAATACTATAGAATTTTGTGAACTAGGCGTAACACACTCCTCCATTCTTAGCCAAATTAATTTTTCTAATCTTCCTAACATCTCCCTCATAACATTAAACAAGGAAAAACTATGGTTACTCAGCAAACTGAGATGTGTTCTGAAAAACGGACTGCTACACATTTTCATTTCTCTACCTTTAAAATCAGACCCACTGACTACATATTACTTTCTCCAGGCCCCTGTAATGAGACAATCCCAGACATTTACAACTGTATCACCTTACACCCTAGTCTTAAGAAATATATCTCACTTGTACATAGGTAATTGTAGCTTAGTTATAGATAATTATTTCTGTAAATCTATTAAACCTCTAGCAGATAAGTGTATAGAAAATATTTTTCTTGGTAATTCTAAGTATTGTATAAGTACAACCATTTTTTCATCACCATTTATCAAATATGTAGAAGAATTAGACTTGTATATTAGCTTTAAGACCCCAGTTGTACACCTAAAACATACAGGTACACCTCTCTTCCTACCTTCCACTGCTCTCGTTAAACTCAACAATACAGAAACACTATTAGAATGCCCTAAACCTTTTACATACACTATTGACACTCAAATACTACTATTCAACCACACACCAACTGATATTAAGCCTTACAATATCACTTTTAGCACATTAGATAAACCTCAATTAGATAATATTCTACTAGAACAATTAGAAGACATTAATTATATAACCTCTAATACAACTCACATTGTAATTTATATTATTGTAATTTATCTATTCTTTTTCCATATTATATTAATTACTAATCATTGTAAGTCAAAGTGTCTACCCAAAACTCAGAATACATCATCTCCAACAACTCGAACTCCAGTTTCATCACATCACCAGCCCATCCACTATGGCTCCTTCTTGGTACAACCCCTGGCAACTACCTACTTCTACTTGATTCTCAGGGGACTTCGAATCTTCGGGTGGGAGGACTTAAAGCATCAAAGTACTCCAGCTCCAGGAACCTGAGTCAGCAGCTACTTATCTAGTATATATACTCCTGCCTCTTCCCTTCCCAGTCACTTGTCTCCCGACTCCCGTCTGATGTACTTGTATTAACTATTATTGTATTTGTAATCGTTTGTGTTTTACCAAATAAAGTTTTTTTTTGAAGTTATCCGTGAGTGAAACTTTAATTGTCGTTTTTAATTTTATCATTTTAGGCTCCATTTGGTGACATTTCAGAGTAAATCACATTTTCTTCCTGCCTTCTAAATAAATAAATGAACATTGATTAATCATCTATACATGTTTCACTTTCTCGGCAGTATCTTCAGGAGATTACACCTCTTTCCTACTCTACCTTTCTCTCAGAGAACAACGACAGTACTAATCCAAAAACAATATAGAAAACAGCTGATTCCATCCAAGTCAGCTGATGTAATATCAGCCAATGTTTGTTACTCACCCAATCGATTTCTAAACATAGTACAGTCAAACTAATATAACAAAACTATCTTAATTCCTTTCCAATATACATCTATTATTTAATTAAATAATTTAGTAACGTAATAAAATCATACAATACTATTAATTGTGTTACTTAAAACAAATGCTTCTCAACATATTGCTTGTCCATCAAATTACCAAAAAAAATGAGTGTCAGAAATTTGTGTCAATAACTTAGAATTTAAATTACTTGATATCTTGGGAAGGCGATAATTTTCTAAAATTCTAAACCTGCAGACAATAAATGGATGGGCTGGGATGTCCAAGAATGTGCAAACCCATGTTAGGGGGGGGGGGCAGGCAGTGGGTATCTGCTCTCTCCAGCGCCCATCAAGATGATAATGGAGAACAACGCTGGAAGTAGATCAGCCGGTCAGAGCTACAGTCAAGGCCATTGAAGGCATCTCGTGGAGAGCGAGAGTATAACAAAACAGCCCTTTCTCTTGAATAACCTAAAGAACACATTATATTCTATTAACAGCTGATATGACAGCGTTGCTGTTTACTAACTTTTTTGTCAGAAATTCTTGTAGTTGCCTAAGTCGTGTACGAATTTTCGTGTCCAATGAACAATGGAAATATTTAGGAAACCAATGAGACTCTCTTGGTATGTGACTTTTACATAAAATATTGGTAAGTAATACCAAGTCTAGCCAAAACTAGAAGGAATTACTAAACAAAACAAATGGAAATCACTGCACGATAAAAATATTGCTAACACAGGAAAAATATTGCTGTACAGGAAAAATATTGCTAAAAAATCGAAATAAAGGTATTTATAATAAAATCATTCACTAACGTAAGGCACGAAGGAAATGATTGTTAACACATAATCTAATCGCTTTTTGGTTTAACTAAATAAATATCTAATACTAAGATCACGGTAATTTTCTGCGTTTATTAGTTCGTTGTTCACTACTTTTTTTTTAATTTGTGGGATTTAATCTGATAAATAGCTGTTTTCTTTTTCTTTCTAATTCTATTTATTTTCTAATTTAGTCAATCGCAATTGAGTTGAGTTAGTACAATATACAATAAGTATTGTTTCTTCTTCTATATTGATTACTATTCTCTTAGTATTAGATATAAACCTCATTCAATCAACTAAAGATCTTTTAGATCATTTCAGCTCAAAGACTGGTAAACCCAAATATACCTTTACAACTACACAACTACGATATTCCTGAAATAAGAATACTAGTAAAATGTGATTGTTACAATTATGTTTTTATTAGTCGGTCGGAAAATAAACCTTAATGTTTTTTTACTTGGAGGGGTGAGAGTTTGAGTTTCATATCTGTGCAAGATAAGAGAAAATTCGTAAACGGTTCTCAGATAATTATGATTAATTGTAAAATGTGAAATAGGAACTTATGTAAATACTAGTGGACCCGGCAGACGTCCTGCATGATATTTCAAGCGATTAGGATATTATGTTTAAAACAAAAGCTACTTTATTTATTTCGTTTATACTTTGTTATGCGAAAAAAGTGAATATAACAAAAGTTACTCTAAATTACAAAATAAACAACTTTTATGTGTGCATATTTGCCGAAAAACCAATAGGAAACGACATATCGCTATTTTTAATTGTAGGCCTCCCTTACGACCTCCCCTCCTGGGCTGATTTGTGACGCTAAACCATCCAGGGCGTCACCCAAACGCTTACAATAAAATTCATTCAAATCGGTCCAGCCGTACAGGAGGAGTTCAGTAACATACACACTTACAGTAGAATTATATATATCAAGATAAGAAAGGAAGCTATCTAAAATAATTGGGTACTGGCTGCACTGTACATTGATCATCCCTAGGATAATAAATAACTATAATAAAATTTTTAGGATTTGTTAAACATTTGTGATAAGAATCAATAATTTAGCTACTGACGTTCAAAAGATTTTTGAATTTGATTAAAATTACTTTGAAGCTAGTTTGTATCCGACCATAATGATCACCACAACCAACAAATACCAAAGATATTTCCAAGATAAAACAGACCGCGGATAATCCAAAGACTCCTCGTTGAAGGATAAACGACACCGGATTGATTATAGGAAGCGATCTCTCGTGGCTATAGAATAACGGGGTATTATGTAAGCCTCCATTCGTGAAAGTGCAGCGTGAACTTTAGAGTCATGATGCTTCTTCCTCTTGAGTCGGCCCGGTGATGCCATTCCTTAGCCCATCTTTTGAGGAACCTAGATATGAACCTCTCTAGGGGTAATTGATCTACCGCCGATATAAGGGAAAATTGAGAAATCAATATTGCAAGTGCCATACGCACACTTGTTGCTAACAGGCCGAATTCAGTCAATTATTAAATATGAAATATTTCGTTTGTTCCTACCAAAGTAATCCGCATGTTTTGATTGATTATAAGGTATATGAAAATACAAATAGTTTCCGGAGGTAACAAGTTTAACACTGCCCAAATTTCGACTGGCTGGCATCACCTTCTTTAGATCTCCTTTAAGATTCGAGTTCTAATAGACAAATGATTATTATATTATTACGAATACTTGAAGATATTCTACTTATTATTATTTATTAACGTCCCCCTTTTTGCAACTATGGCTAATTGGGACGGGTTATCTACAGGTCACCACCCTTTTCTAACCAGGGTTGGACTAAGGATTTTATTTAATGAGTTCGTCAGCAAATAAATTCCCCCAAATTGCCCAGGCGGAAACTGACACACCACTCTAAGATTACTATGTGAAATTAAGGCTAACGCTTTAACTTACATGGCTAGATATAGTTGTCGAAGAATTGAGTGAGAAGACAAGAATTCCAAAAAAATAAATATACAAATTTTCAGAATTATGTGTTGAAAATATGACATGACAATTACAAAAAATAAATCCGTCACGCAGGGGTTAACTGAGCATTATTGATTGAATTCCCAGGTGCGTCACGTATTTGCATTTATCTCAAAACTTAAAAGTTCAATGACATCAATATTTGGTATTAAGACTTCAAATAAAGGAATAGGAGGTTACTGGATACCAAAAACGAAAAACAATGGAAATATCTAGGTTAATAATCAAGATAGTTAGAAAACGTCCATAACAACATTTATAGAACGTTAGAATTACAATAAGATTGTTTCTATACAATTTTTTGATGCGATGCATAGTAACGGAGATATTAAGAATTTTCGAAATCCCCCCTAAACCCTCACTCCCACTGGTCCGATTTCAGCCATTAACCAATAGTCCCCCAGTAGGACCATCAAACAAAACTAGTCTCACTCTGGCTAGGAAAAGAGGTGTAATTTATAGAAGCCCGTACCGACCAGAATTAGCAACATAACGTGGTGGTTAATCAAAAAACAATTCCGTCACACGGGAGCTCCGTAAACTAAGCAGATTTCCCCGTGCTGGTATAGCATACTTGTGATCTCATCTCACCACATATTCTCCATTCATATATAAAAAACTGATTAGTAGAAGGGGGGGGGGGAGGTAACTAATAACTCGCTTAATATTTGAGTTACGTGAAAACGTATACAACAATTGTAGAACGTCAATAGTTTAACAAGATTGGTCCTATAACTTTTTCCGACCCGACTCTTAATAACGAAGGTATTTGAATTGTCGTATTTAACCTACCCCCACCCCCCTAAAACCCCATACTCGTTAACAGCTGAGACTGTACCAGGGGAACAGACAGAGAAGAAATCAAAAAGTCTTAATATTTCCGTTGTTATGAGGCGGATCGAAGACTGGCTTCATTTTTTTTTATTTATTGACGTCCACTTTATGCTATTATGGCTAATTGGGACGGGTTATCTAAAGGTTACCACCTTTCTCTAGCCAGGATAGGAGTAAGGATTTCATTTAATGAGTTCGTCAATAAATAAATTCCTATTTGCCTAGGCGAGAATCGAACTCGCCACTCTAGGTTTACCATGTGAGATTAAATTAAATTATTTATAAACGTCAACTTTTTGCAACTAAAGCTAATTGCAAATCTCACACGGTAAACCTAGAGTGGCGAGTTCGATTCCCGCCTGGGCAATAGGAATTTATTTAGTGACGAATTCATTAAATAAAATCCATAGTCCCACTTTGGATAGAAAAGGGTTATAACCTGTAGATAACCCGTCCCAATTAGCCTTAGTTGCAAAAAGTGGACGTTATAAATAATAATAATTGCAAAAATACTAATGCCTAACCTTCTTACCCTAAACATTCTAATGTGAGATTAAAGCCAACGCTTTAGCTCACATGGCTAACCCGAGCCCAATACTGGCTTTAAAATGTTTTACTAAAATAAATACAAACTCCCCAACGTCATATTAATTGAATGGGAGTATAAACGCAAAGTCTACACTCTATATTTTTTATCCGTCAGCTCTAAAGCCATTGCTTTACTAATAAAGTCTATGAGTTATAGCCATTGAGATCCTGCAATCAAGCTGGACTTGTTGATCAGTATACACCTCTGAGCTATCACTCTTTCTCCGGAGCCCGATATCTGCAGATGTGAGGGCTTGGCCACTGTTCCACATTCTACAGCTGCTTTCACTACAAGGATACGCCTTCTTTAAAGAATGCAACTTCCCTCAGGACAGGAATTTCATGGCATAACGTTATCAAAAATCCTATTCGTGTATGACGGATCTAATCTAATTTCAAGAGGTGCCAAGGAAAGCATGAAAAATGTTGGACAGAGAAGAACTTTAAAACAAGTAAAAAGTTTTTTAAATGGATAGTTATTAATAATTTACACCCAACTTGATTTCGATTGAAAGGAATTGGATTTGTTCCAGTGTTTCACATATACTTATAGGAAGGGTTATGTACTATTTATGGCACATTATTAGCAACGAGGTGCTTCAAATAGAGTTTTGGGGCTCAGGTTGACCGTGTGAGTTAAAGCGTTTGTCTTAATCTCATATGGTAAATTGGCGGGTTCGATTCCCGTCCTGGGCAGTAGACATTTATTTAGTGACAAACTCATTCCTTAGTTCAACCCTGGCTAGAAAAGGGTGGTTCCCTGTAGATAACCCGTCCCGATTAGCCAATGTAGCATAAAGTGGACGTTAAAAAAAAGAAATAGAGTTAGTCAAATGATTAATCCTCAAATCACCAATGGATGTACCAAAAACAAATTAGCTAAAAAATTGAAAATTAACAATTAATATTGCTTCTCTACTTATTCATTTCTTTCTTAGGAGATAAGAATGAACACACACACAAATATGTATAATTTCTAAAATGAGACCTAACATAGATCACTAATAGCGCACTTGACAAATAACTGGTCCAGATATATAAGTATCCTAGTTAATTAATTTAGCTGACCGACTAACAGGCTTCAAGGTTGAAAATGATTTTCTCCTCGAGGGGTGACTCAGATTCGTGAGGCGATTGAGGAGCTATTAGAATACAGATGTAGCTCAATTTGGTTTAGAATGTTATAAACAAACGTCATAAACATGATAAATAACATGGCCTATAAAAAGCCTTGTTACGGACTTCTTAAAGAGCTTTTGGCTTAAGTATTATTATTATTTATAATAAATATGTAAACTCATAATGTACTTATAATATCTACAACCAATTGAATTGTTAAACTTGTTTGTTTAACTTTCTTTAAAATATTTTAATATGTTGGAAATCGGGATCTGAAACCTATTGAGTCGAATAGTTAACTAATATGTTGATAACAGGAGGCGTAATTATTTCGAAATTCCATGTGGTATTATTACAGTATTCTTAAGACATAATTTTGAGACATGAGTTTTATTTCTGTGAGGCAAAAGTTGAGTCATTCTGCACTGAAAAGTATATAATAACCTATAAATGTCCCGTTTCGTTTAGAATTATTCAAAATGCGGTTTAATAAAAAAAGTGTGTTTAAATTTGTTATGTCTTATGACAATGACGAAGTGTCAATAGAGTGAGTGACCTTTAATCAACCTGTGTAAGTATTCCGATATTCAGAATTATATCATCCCAAAGTCAACTAAATTTATAGAGCCGATTTAGTTAATCAAATTTTCGTTGTGCAATATTGTTATCACTTACATATTACTTCTGTCCCCAAAAAACACACCGAATGAATGAAGTGGTTCAAAGGACAGGATTTTATTTCCTCGGTAGAAACAGAAGTAAAAAACCTATAGCAAGCTTACCAGGGCATAATCTATTTATGGAAATTCCTGTGTAAGTTCATTTAGAAGTCCAATTACCGCTAAGAAATGATTATATGCCTCGACTAATGCCTCATTTCTATTCATAAAGGCCTCTAATATAAATGATAAAAAAAAAAATAAAGAAAAAAAAGAGAGATATCTATATTAGAGTTTATACCATGGAAATACAACTATTCATCCATAAATTTATATATTGCTATCAGAAGAAGCCACGATGTACTTGATCTAAGAAGCATAACAATTAAAAAAATCTTTTATTATTAATTATTTTTTATTCCACTGTTTCGGCGAAAACAGAAAAAAGTATATATCCACCCAATGTTTAATATCAAATGTTTTTAAAACTTGTTTCTATTTTAACAGCCTTTTTGAAAGTTCAAAAAAATGGTCACTTGTCTTGTCAAACAAGATCACAAATGTTTCCCTATGTAAGTATTAGGTTTCCATAGGTTTGGATTACTTTATCAAATTACAATAATAAGATGTAATACTGTAATATTTAGCCAATGAATAGTATATCTTCGTATAGCTAACACCAAGATAAACTGTACTCCGATTTGAATTTGATTTATAAATTTAAATAAAAATTCCAAAGTTAATTTACGGTAGGGCGACTTCAAGTTCCTAGTAATAAAAGGTTCTTTGGACTTATGCCGTGTTTCATTACTAAGACTATTGTTTATAATTTGAATCGAAATTAAGTTAATTACTGAAATAATACATAGCCCTCAGTCTAAGTGTAAACACTAGTAGACCAAGTTTTTATCCGTTGAGGTAGATAGTATTGGATACCTATCTCTTTTCTACCTATTTTATCTTATCCATTTGGTAGACTCCACCCTTAACGACTCATACTTCATCTGATAAATGTAGGCCCTTTTGGGAAATAACTGTAAAATTAGCAAAGACAAATAATGTGAAGCTATAATACTATATATATGGAATGTTCATCGATAACAAGGTAAATTAATAAACACTGTATGATCATTAAAATTTCCCTTTCATGAAGTGATTAGGAGACCTTTCATTGTACATATTTTGTCTCGGTGGGAAAAACAACTCCAAATATAATTAATTCGATCACTACTAAGCTGCTAGTTGCATTAAATAATTTTGACTCATCATTTGTTGATTTTGAAAATATTTATTATTCATTTTTGTTTTACAATCAAAAGGCGATTCAACGACATTTAAAGTATTATAATCGCAATTGAATGAACGTTTCCATTGACGATGAAATCTTGGAAAACTGTTAATATCCCGATTTTTGATGACATTAGATGATCTTTAAAAAAATATATGACCAACTTATGTAGGCATCCCAATCAAATGGTCAAATTTAACGTCACAATATGTGGTTTCCAAATTAAAAGAAACAGTTTAAGAATGTTGCGATGTTCATTTAAAAGTTAATATCATTTCTATGAGGAATATGAAGAATGTTTTTTATTGAAACCATTCGTAATAATTTCACAATATATTCTATAAATATCAATTTATATTTTAAAAAAACCGTTAGATTTACGTAATTTGTTGAATTAGTGTCAAAAAGCAATCATAGAAATATGAATTCACGTAGAACACATAATTAAAATATTCTCTGACACAATATAAAAATATCCCTTCAACAAAACCATATAGAATGAACAATGCAGGCAGAGCCTCCACGTATCGTCGGTTCCGGTAAACCTTAAAAAAAAATTGAATATTAGAAAGTAAAATAAAAAAAGAAAGGTAAGTCTCAGTGCTGAAAAATATTAAACAATCAACCCGGATGGAGGCTATCAAATCATACCAAACACTTTTCAAGGAAAATTTTGTTAATAAACAATTGAAAAGTAATTATATTTTTTAATGATCATTATCCAAATTAAAGTATAATTTTAATATGATAAATCTATTAATTATTCTTTTAAAGAGCGTGACGAAATTATTACAATTTTATAAAATAATTAATTGGAAAGAAAGAAAGGTTTGAAATGTGGTGAAACTTATCATCAACGAAAACGTATGCATAATTCTTGAAACACTTTCTTCATTAAGTGAGACGATTTTTTGAAATAAATAAAAATAAAATGCTGGGGAAAGGTCCTGGAAAGCTCTAAAGGCAGTTGAGCAGTTCAAAGGGGTCAATCTGTTCTTACCAAGAAATGAATTTAAAAGAAAGTTGATATCTGTATAAATGAATTAAGGTTATTAAGGGATTGACCAAATAATTACATTAAATAACTTACGATATTAAGTTAAGTTCTAATTAATTTCTATGTTTGTAGGTAATAATACTAACAATTATTATTTTTATGTGAATGCCAGTTCATAGACTTATATCAAGTAGCACATGCACAGTTATGTAAACACAAGAATCAATAATAAGAACGTCTAACCATATAGGTTATAATTGATTCAACAACATGCTTACAGATATATAAAAAATTATATTTACTTTTATTAAGAATTTTTGTGTAATGTTTTCATTTGAACAACCTCAATACCTCTTTTTTCTAAAAGATTCCGATTAAAACATCTTACTTCTTTGGCCGTCAATAATATTTCTCTATAATCGTACAATCATTGCACACTTCAGACGATTAACACACTAGAATTATTTACAGTCGTTGCAATACTAAATATGCACTACTCATTATAAGAGTTAAACTTTTCATTTAAAATCATACCCTATGTTGTAAAAGCATAATAATAATGCCTTCTCATGAGCTATCAAAGGAATTATTATTATATAAAGCTAACGTGAAAAGTATATCACGAATACAGAAAAAAAAATTAAGAAAAAGTCCTTTTTGTAGATCCTGTATATTTCTCGCCAAGCAAGTCCTTCATGTTTATTACTCGCCATCTCGCCAGAATGCCCTCATTCCTTCGGAGCTCATTTCTAACATTCCGTGTCACGAAATCGGTATTGTGTCGGTTCTCTTTCACGAGATAAACCAGCTCGAGTGTCACTCCTCGTTCACAATATTTCAAAACCACATGCGATAAACATTTCTGTGGTCGGCTTTGGGAACCCTTAAACGAATAAAAAGCAACGAAGTTGAGGAGGAGCGAAATCTATTTTACATCTAACCTCGGCGTCTCAAGACTAAATTGTTCTGTAACCACGATGCATTATTTTAGAATTAATCCTTTCTTCATAATCCTAAAGCTCCGGTTTCTCCAAGGGCAGCGATGCAGTGAAAGTAGTGGTTATGTAAATATATGATTTACTTTATTGTTCTTTTTTTTTAGAATTTGTTTTAATTCTAAACCTCATAATTCGGGGAAACCATACCTCGCCCGTTACACTTAATAAAAATGCCAATATCTCGGTTAATATTCAAGATAGAGAATAAATGTTATTAACAATATTTATAGTAAATTTAATTTGCAATAAGATTGGCTCTATACAATTTTTCGATCCGACGTATAGTAACGGAGATATTTCGAATTTTCGAAAATCCCCTCCTCCCACTGGTCCGACTTCAGCCGTTAAGGAACTTGATTTTCCTTTTTCCATAAAACGATTAAATACCGAGTTTGGTGACGATTAAACAAAAATTGCGACCGCTAGAGTGTTAAGAGACAAATATATATGTCTTCTATATATATATATATATATATATATATATATATATATATATATATATATATATATATATATATAGTTTTGAACGGACCTCATTTTCGTTATCTCCTGGGTAGGATCGATGGACATTTGAAGAAATTTTTCAAAAATCGCGTCATGAGTATAGCCTCAATAGCTGATTTCCCTTAAGGGGAAGCTGCTAAAAAAAGCATCGATGAGAAGTGGAAGATTCTGAAAGCTGAAAACAGGCTTAATATTTGAGATACCAAAAAAGTATATAGAGTAGCAATTGTAAAGCATCACTAGTTTGACAAGAGTAGTTCTATAATATTTTAGCAGGTTTCCTCTTAGAATGCAAATATCTTGGTTAATTATAATTTGCATTTTTTACTTTTCGGCTGTCAGTAAACCCACTCCTGCTCATGCCAAGTAACAGTAAGCTTGATTCTTCATTTGAACTTTAAGTTCCAAGTACTGTTCTCATTGAATATTTGCTTTTTGAGGTAAAAGTAAAACGTGGCGCACGTGGGAAATCTGCTTAGTTAACACAGCCCCTGCGTGGCGGACTTTTGTTTACGCAGCGCTGCGCTTTTTGATTTTGGATATCCAACTTTGAGGAGTTCTCAAAGAGCCGTTAGGTCTTTTTCTATCCGACTCATAATATCGGAATTCCAACGAATTTATTAATAAATGTGATCATTAGTGATCACTGGAACGGTTAAATGTCGACTATGATATAAGCCAAATAAGCATTTTCAAGTCATGAAATAAAATATTTGGTGACCTCTACACACAACGCATTTGCATGTATCTTACCAATTAAAAATGTTTGGTACTTAAGCTTAGAAAAGACATTCATCATATTGTATATTCGCTTGTTGTTAAAATGCAATTACTAAACGTGTGGGTTTACAGTAGGCTGAAAACTTAAAAATACAAAAATCACTTGAGTCAATATTCAAGATAGCATTGTTTCGCTATCTATTGCGTCCTGAGCTCAATTGCTGATTTCCCTTGCGGGAAATGTGCTAATAGGAGGGTAGACGCCTAAAATTATCATTATTCTATCCCGTTTCTATTTGTGACGGAAAGGGATGCCATTTTATTTGATAACATCATTCTTCAGTCGCTGAAAATCTAATAAATGCTAGGGGCTCAGGTTAGCCGTGCAAAATAAGGCGTTGGTGCCAATCTCTCATTGTAACTAAAAATCACATAGAGTGGTGAGTACGATTTACGCCAGGGTCGTAGGGATTTATCTATTTACAAACTCATTAAATAAAATCCTTATTCCCAACCAGGCTAGAAAAGGGTGATAACCTGTACATAACCCGTCCTAATTAACATTAGTAGAACAAAGCGAACTTTAATAAATAACAACGATAAAGAACGTTATTAAAACGATTTATTATTTATATTAACTGCCACTAAATATTGTTATAATGCATGCTGTTTTACTCTATGACGAGAGAATATCATAGGAAAGTTACTATAACTATACAAGAATAAAAATAAATAAACCTTAATCTCCAAAGTGGTTCCCACAGTAGGAGCAGAAAGCTGGATCTGTATAAAAAACGTCTATCCGCCATCTCTACTAAGTTTCCCAGACATCTAACTTCCTCAATTTCTCCACGGATAAACATTTTTTAAAATACATCTTTTGAAAACCTAGCATCCTGTGGGAAAGTAAGAATCTCAAGTCCTTTATTCGCCATGTTTAAGATTCAATCAGCCTTTGAGTTCTCAAGAAAACCGAGCATTTTAGAAATTACAGTGTACTAATAATCAGGAATGTATCTCCTCTCTCGTAACGATCGAAAAGATTTTAGATAATTTCATGGAATAAATAACATTTCATTCTTACCAAAGAGGTAGGAAGTCAATTTAATAAAGCATATAATGTTGCAGCTTTTAAAAATAACAAAAAAATATCCAAAAAAGAGGATTGATTTATTAAAATTGTTATACGAGTATATCACTGCAATTTTATAGCCAAGAATATTTATTGTTCGTCTAAATTAACTATATAAATATTTGTTATCAGGAGTAAGTAAATGAGAATGGTAACAATTATTCTTCAGGCCCTTCTAACATACTTATGCTTAATTTATTTTTATTTTTCATTAATTTTCTAAATCCCAAAACTGTTTTTATTAAAATGAGAGATTGATATTAGCCCAAAGGAAAATAGAGGTGTTTCATGATCAATGAAATAGGGTAGTCCATAAATAATAATAAAGCATTGCTATAATTATTACAATTAAAAAGACGTTTCGGATTTGTTCCTATTTTATTAAATCTCGGTCGTGGTCTATGAAATTAGGAAAATCTTGCAGAGGATCATTACTCTTGACGTGAGAATATAATGGCGAATAAAGCAATTACGTATTGTGTAAGAGATTGTTCAATCTAATTCTTAACTCTCGATTTCTAACTTTCAAGTTTTGATTTTATGTATTAATAAGCTACTTATGTAGACCTTCTCTTAAGCAAATCTGTCTTTTTCATCAGTAAAACACACACATGACACTTGAGCCCCTATGCAAGTGTACGCACTCGAGTATGATTGTTTGATCATAGTTTTCATTTGTTATAATAACATGACTATGTCCCATTTTAAAACGGGGCCCAATATATTTAAAACAGGTAGAACTATAATTACAATTACCTTGATAAGGACGATAGACATGTGTGTTAAAATGGTATAAACATTATCGCCGTTTATACAGAACACTATTAAAATTTTTAGATTACTCATGGATAAGGGAACTTACAAATCTTCAATCCTGAGTAGACACTCGGAAAAATTCTAGCAAGTAAAAATCTCAAATTTTATGGGCATTACAAAACAATAAATTAATTTCACTTCGATGAAAATTTAATTATTAAATAACGCTCGGTCTTTTAAATTAATTTTCATTTTGGGAGTAGTAAATTCAATTCCATATTCCCTCGTCTTCGTATGTAACTAACTGATTCCTCAGGGTGGACTACGTTTCCCCTGAATTTATTAATTTTAGCAGATTTCAATTGTGGAGGAAATTATCTACTGAAGTATTCATCACAACACAAACGAGAGCGCAATGAAGTTAGACAAAGAAAGAGTGAACAGTGAAATACACTTCCGTCATTGCAAAGCAGTAAATCCGTAAGTGGTATCTAAAAATTTGTGAATCATAAAAGTATTTTTAAGTTAAATATTTTAATAATTTTGTATTTCTTTTCTATTCATTTTTGAAGCATTTTCATTTTAAAAATATTTTAAAGTTTGAGATCTACAATATCCCCCTATCTCAAGGCTCAGTTTATATTTTTAAATCTCTAGTTCGTTTTTATTATTACTTAAAGATAGACAGTTAATATGAAGTTAGTGTACATCGATCATTAAAATTTCGAAAAATGGCTGCTATGACATCCGAACTAAAAAGGCAAATTATCAATTCCGTTAAAATATTTATAAATACAATTCATACACAGTTAAAATTATTCCAAATTTATATTAATTTAAGTCATTAGTTGACTTAATGTTTTATGACTTTCAAGAGGCATTGTATTTTATACATATAATTGAAGAAGTATAGCACAATCATATTGAAATGTTATTTCAATTCGATACTATAAAGTTAAAATACAATAATTAAATATTAGTATTCCCGCCTCATTCTGGAGTAACAAGCTGAAATAAATAAAATTTCGTAGCGAACAGGACACAGGGTCTGAAGGGAAAGTGAAATGGGCAAACAAATTAAGACAAAACTTTCACCAGAATGATAATGAGGATAACGTTGGTCTCATCTGTTAAATTTTATCAAGATAAATAATATTAAGTCAGGGGAAATTAATAGCCTTATTTACGCAATAATTTACTCAATATTGTTCACGGGTGTAAGAAGGGGAAAAATAAACAATGGAGATAAAATAGAAAC
The DNA here is from genome assembly GCA_019009955.1 of Riptortus pedestris. Classification (NCBI taxonomy): domain Eukaryota; kingdom Metazoa; phylum Arthropoda; class Insecta; order Hemiptera; family Alydidae; genus Riptortus; species Riptortus pedestris. The sequence goes on along the minus strand of CM032231.1, from coordinate 46,719,295 downwards.
TTTAATTTTTATTATTTTTTACTTATTTTCATTTTGATAGTTTTCTGCTATTCAAGGGCCTTCAATGGGTCGATTTTGCAAGAAAAGCCAACTTAAGTTGGCTTGTGGATATTAATGTGTACTACAACTGAAGTTTAAATTATTTTGATAAATTATTTCAAGACCCTGGTTCTGAGAATGAATCGCTCAGATTTTCAAAACTTGAATGGTTCCTGAGTGGTTTTCTGCTATGTGAATAATCAACCTCAATTTATGAATAAGTAAGGCTTCTTCACACCTCATAGGAGGAACACTATATACGCTATGTGCTTATGAGGGTAATAAGAAAATTCTACGTGATAATAAAAAACAAAATCAATAGCGGTCGCAATTTTTGTTTAATTGTTACCAAACTGGGTATTTAGTCGTTTTGTGTAAAAAGAAAGATCAAGTCCGTTAACGGCTGAAATCGGAACAGGGGGGGGGGGGTCAAAGGGGAAGAATTTTGAAAATTCGAAATATCTTCGTTATTATAAGTCGGGTCTAAAAAGTGTATAGAGTCATTCTTATTGAAAACTAAATGTACTATAAATATTGTTATATACTTACATTTATTCTCTATCTTGAATATTAACCTAGATACTTGGATTTTTCAGTTTTCAGAATTTAGTAAACCCCACTTCTACTAGTGTTACATAAACAATCCTCTGTTATATAGTAAACCATATTAATTGAAGCCTAAATACCAAATATTGTTTTCGTTAAACGTTTACTTTGTGAGATACATGCAAATACGTTCTGATGACCCCCCCCCTTCTTTTGTTTTTGGATTACTATAATTTGAGTGATTGAGATAAAACTGATTACAGCACTAGCTTTAGTAAATTGTTTTCAATAAAATTAATATGTTATATTCAGATATATTTCATTAATTGTTTGTCTTTCCGGTCTATCTATACAGCACTACGAGGCTGGCTTGCCTGTTTGTTTATAATTCAGCCGCTTTCCGTTGTAGAGATTATTAAGTTGTATTTTACATTTACTGAGGATTCGTGGTAGTGTTACCTGTATTTATCTATTGTAAACCTTCGCGTGGGAAATCTGCTTAGTTTACGCAGCACCTGCGTGGTGGACTTTTTTTATTCACCATCGTGAGGCTTTGAGTAGCTACTTGAGTATGGAAATTGTAACTACCTTTGCTCTTTAATGCCACTGCATTAAGGTAGGCAACTTGGGGTTCCATAGGTTGTTGCACGGAAGATTCCTTTTTTCGCCTCTTAATTTGTAATAAATTAAGTGTACGAGTCAGAAACTACAACCTTCGGAGGTTTTAACACCTCAAGTACATTATCTTGCTAACAAAACAACACTATGCCATCAGACCTAGAAGACGGCTGTGATATGTATTAATTCCACAGCGAAATGCACAAAAAGGGAGTGACAGCTGCCCACGATCAACAGCGCGGAAACGTAGAATCAGGTTCGCAGACGAGGAGAAAGCAAGCCAATGCACAGAGATTTAATGCGGTGAGTAATTCAAGACGCCAATCTTAAAAGTCATTCGGAGAAAGGGTGTGTGCCCTTGGGGGAAAAGTGTCGAGTGGAAAACGAAAACTGTCGAGCAGCTGGGAGTTGTTATTAGATTAGTGTGCGGCAAGCCAGCTTATCAGAGCGAGTGTATGTGCTGCGCTGTAATTATGAATTGCTCGTGCGAGCCTGCGTCGTTCGCGTAGGTAGAGCGTGTCAAAGCTAGGCTCTCCGAAAAGAACGTTTCAGAATGGATGTCCGAAAATGGCCAGCAGACAGTTTTAAAGAGACGTTAAACTTCAGAAGAACGTAATTTCCTACTAATACTAAGCGTATTGGATTATTTAAGACTTAGGGTAACAGGAGTCCTTGAGCCTCCAGAAAATTGTTTTCAATATCTAAGTAGAAAGAAGCATATAACAGGAGTTTTTATTTATACCACCAGTCTATCCTAACACATTTAAATATATATTTGCACTATTGTCATACACTTTTGCCTATAGTTTTTCTTCGTCTTCTAATTATTTGAAGAGGAAGGGTGAGGAGAGATTTCAAAATGAAGAAATATTTCATCAACGAGCCCTTTCTGGAATTATCTTTTGACAAGTTCTAGTTGAGTACTGAACTGTATGAGTCCTTGATGAATGTCAATTAGCTGCCTCGTGCCTGTCTTTCTTTCTTAGCTCTATAAGCTCTAACAATGAATGCATTAATAACGGAAAAATTGTTATCACGTTTTCCGTTGTCCACAGGCTGTGGACCACTAATACATACGCTGTCTTCACGACCATGTTTGCGCCTAATGGAATCAGGCTATTCTGGAATCTTTGTCGCTACATCATCAAACCCTGTCTAAAAGAGTTATTCGTTCATTCCAATTTAATGTAGCCAAACTATTGATGATGTATAGGAATCAAAAAGACAACAGAGGTGCCTAGCCTTTGAGTTACTTTGTTGATATCTTATTTTTAATGTAGCCAAACTATTGATGATGAATAAGAATCAAAAAGACGACAGAGGTGCCTAGCCTTTGAGTTACATTGTTGATATCTTATTTTTAATGTATCCAAACTATTGATGATGTATCGGAATCAAAAAGACGACAGAGGTGCCTAGCCATTGAGTTACTTTGTTGATATCTTATTTTTAATGTAGCCAAACTATTGATGATGTATAGGAATCAAAAAGACAACAGAGGTGCATAGCCTTTGAGTTACTTTGTTGATATCTTATTTTTTGTAAACAATATTTACCAACAAAAGGTTGAAGAGAATGGGAAGACATCGAATAAAATTGTTGATGGTATTTTGCCAGGAAACAAGAGACTATTGCTCTTCTGATAACATCGATTGTTCTCCCCTAATTAAAAGAACAATCGATCCTCTTGCAACAAAAGCTAATTAGAATCTGCTGCAATATTGCTCGTTGTTGGGCAAATCGGCAACTAACAATAGACCATTCTAGAGGCTTTCTAGTGGTTTTCGGTGAAATCACATGACAGAATGTGAATTAGGCTGCATTTGATGATGTAGCTATGTGAGAAGAATAAAGATATAAATATTGTTATAAATTAAGTTATGTTTCATTCCCATTTGGCCCTGAGCAAGCGCTGGCAATATTATTATAAGTGACTAATTAAAGGTATCCATTGCGATATCCACGATGCCCAATCAGCATATTAGTTACAATTTTAACTCAAAAACACCTAAATTGAATCTTTAGTTGAATTCTTGGTAAAAAAGAGGAAAAATATTCTTACAAAAGAAATATCCTATTTTACCATGCGTAAATTGAATAAAAGACTTCTTATTAAAACTTTTTGGCTCGATGTTCTGATTACAAAACATTTAATTTGGTAAAAATCAATCAAATAGGTAGTTTATGTTCTTTTATTCCTCGATAAGACTCGTGTTAGCCATGTGAGTTAAAACGCTATTCTTAATGAACAGGGATAGCCAAGAGTCGTGGGTTCGATTCCCAAGTAGGCAACGGGAAAAATGACTAGAAAAAGATAGTAACCTTAAGATCTGACACAATAAGCCGCAGTTATATTATAAGTTTAAAATCATTAAGCCACAGATAAGAGACTGCCACTCGTTGCTCCTTCCTTTGCAAATACCATACACGAACTCATAATTTGAAACTTATTTATTTTAGTAGATATATTTTAATGGAATTTATATATATATATATATATATATATATATATATATATATATATATATATATATATGCTTATATATAATGTATAAAATGAGTAGACCACAGATGAGCGAAGTGAGGGGACCATGTATAAGTAACCGATACTTTAGGTCAGGGTAGCGGTTGACTGAAGCCTATAGCCCCAGTTCGGATGTTGGGCCAGCACGCTGGTGTCCCACTTATCAGCTTCCTCTTCCAGTACCATCTGTACTATCATCATTACTACCAAGTACTTGCTAATTTAGAGAATTTACGTCTGCCTGAGTTTGTTTGTACATATGTGTGTGAGTGTGTGTAAGAGAGAGGGAGAGAGAGAGAGAGAGAGAGAGAGAGAGAGAGAGAGAGAGAGAGAGAGAGAGAGAGAGAGAGAGAGAGAGAGGGAGTGCATGCGTGGGTGCGTGTTCCTCGTGTCTGACAGGTATGGGCCAGTGAGCAACCTCATAAACAGTGGATATTAAAATGTATATGTGTATATTATATTATTTATGTATTAAAGTCCACTTTTTTTACTATGGCTTATTGGGATATATATATATATATAGATGTGTGTGTGTCAAATGTCCATCGATCCTACCCAGGAGATGACGAAAATGAGGTCCGTTCAAAATTATATCTAATATATATATATATATATATATATATATATATATATATATATATATATATATATATTTGTCTGTTAACGCTCTAGCGGTCGCAATTTTTGTTTGATCGTTACCAAACTCGGAATTTAATCGTTATATGTAAAAAGAATATCAAGTTCGTTAATGGCTGAAATCCGACCAGTGGGAGGGGGGTTTAGAGGGGGGATTTTTGAAAATTCCATATATCTCCGTTATTATGCGTCGGATCGAAAATTGATCTTATTGCAAATTAAATTTACTATAAATATTGTTCTATACATTTATTCTGTATCTTGAATATTAACCGAGATATTTGCATTTGTATTCTGCGTGTGGTCGGCAGGAGTCGGCTATGTTCGGACTTTCCGCCGAGAGCTCTGGTGGCCGTTTCCGTAACTATTCGTCCCTTGTGAATAGGTTTAGAGGTTTCTCACTACTACAGTTGTTATTAGGCAGATTTCTCTATTGTAAAACTTCACGTGGGAAATCTGCTTAGTTTACACAGCCCCTGCGTGACAGACTTTTTCTAGCTAGCCACACCAAGTGACTACTGTGACAGATGTTATCTTCTGATTAACTGGTAAAGAGGTTGGCCATCATCGTTATTCAAGTCTTATTGGAAAGTTATCGTCAGGATCTAATTGAATGTTAGCGTCTAAATAGTTTGGAGCGCGAAAGGCCTGTACATCCCAAAAATGTATTTATTGCTGTGTTATAACTCACGCCTTACAATGTAGTAATTATAAGCAGACTGCCGCATTTCGACTAAACAATTTAATTCTACGAGAGCGAGACATATTTCTTTAATATAACATTTTCAACACATGGATCTCTTCTCACATAATTATACACAAAAAACACAAGCTTTCAACGTTTACTAAGAAATGTAGTCAAATATAGAAACAGAAAAAATATCTATGTATAGAGATCATCACAATACACTAAAGGAGATATACTAAATATAGAGAAGGTTCATGAGGGAGTCGGAGATCTTTAGCATGATTAATGCCAATCATAATCCACGATACTAAGCGTTTAATTTTTTTTTTTTTTTTAATTTCTCATTTTTCAGCTATAAAATACTTTGTCAAGCACAGTGAGAAAATCAGCCAAGCTATAATGTATGGTATTTTGTTTATGAGCTTCTTGCTAATTGTTCATAATGTTACATTACCATTATACACGACGGGCTATATCATCAGCCTGAAGCCGAACGTCATAAAAAACCTACCCATTTTGCATAACAAGAGTTACCAGTTCTGTCTCTCGGCAGCCCGCATACCGTTCACAGATATTCACCTCCCCCTGGAGCTGCGCGAGGTATAGAATGTCCTCCAAAAATGCTACCTATTGTGAATGCCGTTCTCTTGACACGCTTTTAAAAAAAATATACATCGATCCAAACTGACCTGCGAGAAAAATTGGTCAGTTAAACCGCTCTGGTGATCGTAATATTGTTTGTTCGTCACTAACTTAGATATTTAAGCTTTTCACGCAAAACAAAACTTCAAGTTTGTTAATACCTGAAAAGGGAAGTAGGACGGAGGTTAATGGTGGACAAAATCGAATATTCGAAGTACCTCCAGTCTAAACAATCGCCCAGAATCAATCCTGTTTCCATTAACTATAATTGGATGTTCTTTTATACAATTTTTATCTAACGTGAAAACTAAGAGAGATCCAGTAAACCCTAACTTTTAGTAATTGTACGTTACGCCAAAATATAATGAAACATCTTATTTCAAGCCAAATTACCAAATATTCTTTTATTGGACCTTTATTATCTAAGATACATGCAAATTATGTTTTGTGATAATGTCATCGTGCCTGACACGAAAATGAGTATTTAATCTGTACCATACTCAATATGTAGCCGTTCCATTCAACATTAATATTTGTTAATGGCGGTAATCGGACGAGGAATAGAGGGGGGGGGGAATTGGATATATGGTATAGGAGTGCACCATTTAGTCAAACTGAAGGTGAGTGATGAATGTAGTCAAATGACGGCAAGGTTTAGCAAATTTCCCTTAGTTCATGATCGATATATATTTAAATGTCTAAATGTGAGATGCCTGTATAAAAGTGCGATGTGATCTCATCATCAAAGTAGATTCTATGCTCTAGAAGCTCTTAATGTTCATTTGATTGATAGCATAAACATATTTAACCGTCTCAACAATGTAATATATTAAATCATTTGTATGCCTTTTTATATGCATGGATTCCAACCAAATATCTAATCTTTATTTATAAATTGTGTCCTATGATTTGTTTTTAGGAATGGAGATATCGTATATGATTTTCAAAAGAAATAATTTTAAATGAAGTGCAACAAAATATTTTGCAAATATTTTGTTGGTTAATATAATATGAGAACAAGAATGTCATTTGATATTCACACCAGATTGTTTTCTCTTCGTTTCCAGTTAACCCCTCTTCGACGCATGCGATTTTTACTTAAAACTTCTCTAAACATCTCACGCCCGCTTAAATTTTGAGGCCTATAAATGCAGTTTCTTGGATAAATAAACAATAAAATACGAGAAGAGAAAATCAGTGCTTCATCCCAACAATTGGGAAATCTGCTAAAGAAGCATCTGCGTGACCGGACTCCAAAGTTTATAATTGTGATTTTGAAGTATATTATTTTATAATTCTTACATTTTTAATTAATGAGGTCTGCTAAACTAATGTGTGTCGAATTACCAATATTTCATAATTCCAGAAATATTGGAGGATATAACCACATTTCAGTGTGGTTTTGAACAGGGTAAAAATGCCAAATGCTATGCTCCTAAAACAATGCTCCTTTATTATGGGCTAACATAATTTGTGTAGAACCACTGTCTTAAGGGCCGTGGAATAAATAATAAAAGGACTAGAGGTCCGTTCCCTTCTCACGGAATTGCCAAGTCAGGTAAAAGATATGATATTCATCCACAATAGAAAAAAATCTCTATAAGTATTGTAAAAATGTACGTAAATAATAACTTCATCATTCATCAAAGGTGAATATCGAAGAGTTGTATAGAATCTATTTTCGTGGACTCAAATAAAAACCACCTTAATTGTTGTTCCTAATTGCAATAGAAGTGCGGGGGAAATTAACGAAAGAAGGATAAATGCAGACTTTAAATCTGAAGGTCAACCAGATTATAGCGGACAAGACTCATTTCAACCTGAGTTCATTGCACTCAGAAATAAATTTAATATAAGCTCTTTATTTCACAAATTATCGAAATAAAATGTGAAGAATAAATACTAGAAAATATATTTATATATTTTTTTAACAATACCCGTTAACAATAGCACTACTGGACATATATTTTAGCTGGGAGATCGCTGGTGGATTAACTTGTAACCTGGGCCAAATTAAAATTATTCATGTTTTAATGATAATCCTCTTCTATCGCCTTAAATTATTATCTTGATGGGGGACAACGTAGAGCAGCGGGAGACCTGAAGTCAGAGGTCTGGTTGATGTGCTCGACGTGGCAGATTCAAACCCGGTGGACACGAGGATAACGTTTTATGGCATGGTTACCGAGCTTTACGATTGGGCTTCTATCTCCTTGTGGCTCCTCAGCATCGTGGGAGCAATGGAACACCTACTTGAACAAAAAAGTACCTATTCTTGGATTATTAATGCTACCCAAATCCTGCACTTAATAATAGACCTCCCATCACAGCCTTGTGGCAGGCCTTGGCTCTTCCCGAGTTGCTTAGCCAAATGTCTTCATTTCAATGTAAAAACACGTCACGATAATTGTGTATACATATAATCATTCGACAACCTTCCCGTCTCTGTCTATCCTCACTGAGTTCTTTACTCTATGTCCAACTCTTCTTATGTCCAAATCTTCGATGTCTCTCTACGTCTGCCAGCCGCCAATGTAAGAGCTTTTATATCATGTGAAGTCATTTCTGATATTACCTCTTTCCATGATTTCCTTTCCCAGTCAGAAGTGTTAACCCATTTTGGTTCTACTGTGCCTCGGTTAGCGTTTAAACTTTTCAATTTGCGTCTCAAGAGGACAAACCAGTGCCCGAGTTTCGGTACATTTGTCTTTAATAAAGTGACCGTAGCTCCTTGATTTGCAAATCATGCATGACTTCGCCTTTTCCTACTTCCCTACCTCTTTTATAGCTGATATCAGCAAATTAAAGAGTAAGTTTATGTGGGAGCTATTGCTTCCAAGGGAAGTTACGTAATTTACATGAGGGAGGAATTTACGCTTCTTATTCACTGATATCCCTCTTTTGCTCCTCCTGCTTTCTTCTCCATTCTTATGCAGTACGCATTAACGTCCTCTTAGACCTGACTTAAATGTCCAAGTCGTCTTTCATCTCCTCTTGAGCCAAGACTCGCTGATTGAGTCATTGATAAAATCCCATATCAATCAGGCAAGTTTCCCGGAAACTCATGCTTTCTTTATCACGGCCTTTAAAGCGTCTTTATCTGTCAAATAATAATATTCTGCTTTGATACGTCTTGCTCTACCTCCCAACTAGTCTGGAGTGTCTGTTTAAGGATGAATATCTGTGGGGAAATACTTTTTCCCTTCTGAGCCCCCAAGAGGCGCCTACTGCTCTTTTGGATTGTGGATTTATTCTATTTATATCAGAATCTTGTACTCATGATAAACCATTGTATTTGACTCATCAATACTGTTCCCCAGGTATTATTTTTTTTCCATCCCACCCCATTGATTTTGTAAAATTTAATTTTTACATTCAGGAGATCTGGCGAGTCACGTAAATTTTCTTTTTTAGGTCCTCAATGTGATTTGTGTCACAATTTATGCGTGGTTTACATCATTAAGTAGCTTCGAGAACAGTTAATTTCACATTTCAAGCATCTCCCCTTAATTGCAGTGTTTTCCCCCCTGTATTTTATGATATTCCTCCCTCCTACAGATTGTTTCTCTTTTCTAAAATTCTTAAAAAATTCTTTCCAGAGATTATCCAGCATGAGAAGAAATCGGAAGTAGCTGGCTGTTACTCGTCGTAGTGGGTAGAAAAAAAAAACTGGTTTCCCGTGGAAATTTATTAATGTTATTCCAAGTAAACCCTCATTCCTCATTCTTAAAAAAAATAGAGCCATAATACAGCGCATGGTAAAAAAGTTCATTCTCTTGGAACTCTTATAAATTCCATTTTGGGGCTGGAAGTTGGAAATCAGAATTTAGAAATTCATACATTTAAGAAACGTATCCTAATACGTCCCCTAACTGAAAAAAAAAAAGAAACATTTTATACGCAGTGTGATCTTTCGCTTCTTTCTGATAAAACCAATGTCAAGAAAGAAATTTAAGTCAAAGTAAACCCCCACTTATGAGGGTGGAAGCAAAGTTTAAAATAACGCATATTAACAATATCCAGTTACATAATAATGTGAAAAACATTTTTCACTTCTATTTAGGCATTTTCGTAGAATACAATAATATCTTTGACGCCCGTAAGTCGGAAGTCTAAATCTTTGAAATTTATAAAAGTAAAACATTTTAGGACCGAAATCGTTATTCTAAACACAAAATGTTCCTCTACATATATCGATAAAACGAATATTTACGAAACTATTAACGAAAATGTGTTTTCACCTCAATGTAAGTCCCCCGCAATCTTCGTTGAAAAAACGACGTCTCTTATTCCCAATGTAGTACCATTTGATAGTTGACTCACAAATATATAAATCCTCTGAGATTTTTTTGAGTTACTGATTTTCAATATATAAATTCATTAAGCTTTATTATGGTGTAACAAACGATAACGAAGCTTGACAATTATCTGATTAATAAATTTTAATCTGTTTCGAATAGTCCCCATTTTTTTTTTGCGTGTGTTTAATTTTAATATTAACTTTTTACCATTAGTTATGCTTTACCAGCAGAAACTAGCAACGAGACAATAACAATGGTTTTTTTTTAATTATGAATTTCATTTACGCTATATATATATCATTAGCAATGTATAATTTTAAAAATTTATTTCCCCCCCCCCAAATTTCATTCAAACAATTTCAAACCCAAATTTAATGCTGAATTGTTATAATTTTGAAATTACTATTGAGCTAACTAAAAAATCTTAAATAATTAATAGAATAAAATCCCTAAAATTAATAAATAAACAGTTACAGGTATCTAAAATATATTTCATTAAAAGGAAATCGATTCTTCCTGTTTGCAAGGCCACACTCCCTGGGCGTTAAAGTCTCTCATCTATCAAAGAGAAGAATTGAAATTACTAATATCTAATAAAAACATGAATAACATACATTAATATTTATTACAGTTGAAAAGCAATTTTTATTCAATTATCCGTACAGAAGTGAGATTCTATTATTTCCCAAGAAAATATAGTTATCTGTCTATTTGCATAGATCTGAACATTATCTAAATTTCGTCTTAGTGTTATGGGAACATTTTAAACATTACAGAAATTTTAATTTTATCTAATAATATATGGCTGTCTTTAATAATTAACTATAACATTGTGAGGGGGGCGGGGTGAAATGTGTGTTATGTACAGGCCCAGCAAGATTCAAGCGAAACTGTGTAATTTTCCAAAGTTTTTCATATTTCATTACAATAACAATAAAATTAAAAACACATATTCATGATAGAAATATATGTCCTACCCTTAGGTGATGACCTCCTGGCACAAAGGGTATTTTTTTTTATTCTACAATACATTGGTAAATGAATATATTAGGGTCCTAAATCTTTTCATTTTTGTGTTGTTTTGTTCTGATTCCAAACTAATTTCCAATGTACTCATACATTTTGTCCAAAACGACCATTATTATAAGGGCCAAAAGCCTATCAAGAATGAAGGCCTGCCAAATGGCTTTGGCGGAAGGTTCATGTGGTCAGTTCCATGTGTCCCCTGTCGCATTGTGCTGACAATACTGACCAAAAATGCTACTTCTGCATGCAAGTTACTGCTCAAGTTCCTCAGCTAGCCCTACCACAATGTGCTGTAAACCCACAGCTGAATAATATTCACAGGCAATCCCCAGATTTTGAGCCTGGAGCTCCGATGGCAGAAATGTTCAATGATTTCCGTATATTTTCAACCTTTTACCATATATTTCCACGTCCCATCAAAGAGGTTTCAATAGTATTATATTTAAGGATTAATGTGAATAGATTGTGTGTTCATTTTAAGCTTCCCAACTAAGGCCATGTTCCGTTTCCAATAGCAAGGACCTATCTATCGATCTGATGAGCTATGGTCAAAGAAGAACCTAGGTGACTTCATAAATCCGAAAACAGCACATGAAAACCCTTGCTTTACAGGATAGTCCTTCATTTAATGTGTTAATTATGGATCCTTGGAGAGGTGGAAGAGAAGTAGAATTCATTTTAGATGCAACCTGAAAGACCCATAAAGCCAGAAAAAAATCGATAGTTTAATATAACCGAATTAAGTAGGCTCAGACCCTGCACTTCCGAAAGGACAGTGGGAAAGAGAAAAAACTGTAGGAACTATATGGTTCATGAGGAACTATAACCCCAACCATTAATAAGCAAACACCTTATACACGTACAGAGAGTCTCATAATATGAGATAAAGGTGACTTACGTGTGCCGCATATGAGGGCTAGAGCCAAGAAGAGCAGGTTGTAGGAGCGCGGCATGATACCTACTGGCAAGATGTGAGAGGCCGGCAGGATACCAACAACTCCCCTCCACCTCAAGCCAGATCATCCCCTCTTGTCAAGGACTTCGTCTTTCGAAACCGTCCCAGTTCCTCAGCCTTGTTCCGAGCAACTCATCTCAAAAGCTTTCCTTCGAGAAGAGTAAAGATTTTCTCTCTATAAATAATTTTCACACACAAAAATCTCATTAGTTTATCATTAAGGGCTGGACCATCCTAAAACGTCCGTCCCTCAGGGGCTGGGTTAACTAAGCAGATTTCAAGTTATGTGCTGGTAAAACACTTGATCTCATATTACCACGTATTCGAGAACATTATTTGGTATTTGGAATTCAAATAAAGTGCTTCATAATACAACAGATTATTGTTAAATATTACATGAATAGGAGGGAGGGGGGGTTTCCTGAATGACAAAACTAAAAAATGCAAATATCTCCGTTATTATAAAAGATAGAGAATATGTGTATATAACAATATGTATAGTACATTATATTTGCAATAAAATTGGTTCTATATAAGTTTTCGATCCGACATATAATTATCGTATCGATAAAACTATTTTGAATTTTCGAAATTCTACCCCTCTGAACCCCCCCCCCTCCTGCTGGTTCGATTTCAGCCAGCCATTAACTTTGTATTAAACGCATATATATCGAGTTTGGTTACGATCAAATAAGAATTGTGACCGCTAGCACGGTAACAGACAAGTATATACATATATATATCATATACTCCTACCTACCAAGATGACGAAAATGAGGTCCGTTCAAAATTATTTATATAAATATAATTTTTAGGGAAATCTTTCGAAAATCACATCATGAATACGACCTCAATATCTGATTTCCCTTAAGGGAAATCTGATCAAAAAAAGAAAGTAAATTCATTTTTTTTATTTATTATACCTCCACATACTACTATAAGGCTAATTGAGACGGGTTATCTACTGGTTACTGGCTTTTCTAAGGGCTTTAACTAATGAGTTCGTCAATAAAGAAATACCTGTTTCCCAGGTGAGACTCGAATTTACGAATCAAGGTTTAGCAAGCGATTTAAAGACTAACGCCTAAACTCACATGACTAACCTAGACTCTAAAAAGTAAATTATTGAAGAGGGAATAAAGATTGTATCCGTTTTTATTTTTCCCTCGTCCTTTTATTAGATTTCCCTCAAAGGAAATCAGCTATTGACGTCGTACTCATGACGCGATTTCCGAAAAATGTCTTCAAATTTACATCAATCGTACCCAGGAGATGACGAAAATGAGGTCCTTCAAATTATATATAAAGACAAATCGTAATAATTGTCACCCCCATCTCCCTATCTCCGGCATTATTTTAGCTTCGAACGAACTTTATGTTTAGTTTATCATGAAACGCTTCAATGTCGAGTATGGCCAAGATCAAACAGAAAGTGTTGTGACCAATAGATCGTTAGCGTATAGATATAGCTATATATAACTACTTACTTATTTATATATATATATATATATATATATATATATATATATATTTAAAAATTTGTCTTTTTCGCTGTTTCATCGGTAGACTCGATGGAAATTTGAAGGACTTTTTCCGAAATCGCGTCATGAGCAAACCTAAGGAACTTGTTATTTTTTAAGGGCGGAAGTAATCATATATAAAGGAATACGCTGTTCCTTCTACATAAATTTTCATAATGGCCCAATGTGTTTGTTTGTGTGTGTGTGTGTGTGTGTGTGTGTGTGTGTGTGTGAGAGAGAGAGAGAGAGAGAGAGAGAGAGAGAGAGAGAGAGATCTATATCTACCTATCAATAAATATCTATAAATTAGAACGGAGCTCATTTTTGTTATCTCCTAGGTAAGACATTTGAAGAAATTTTGCAAAATTGCGTCATTAGTTTATATTTGCCTCAATATCTGATTTCCTTTAAGGGTAATATGCTAATGAGTGTAGGTTGTATTTCCTTCTTGCCTTTAGAACTACAGGAAGGTAGAACGCAAATAGCTCGCACAACCCGAAACCTTGAGCAATAGTCAAATCATACACCAACATTACTCAGCATTGTTTGTTATAGCCCAGGCGTGAGTTATAATCTTGGCTCTATGCATTCAAAAATTAAACAATAGTTTTATATTTGATGTCCCGAGATAATGAAGTGTAGACATAGATCCTGTATTTGTAAAGAGCACCACCATTAATTAAACATCATTCAAAACAAGTAGCAATATTGTAATAAATTTCAAAGGATGCTATTGTGAATGCTTATGATTAATGAAACTCTAGAGATACATCACAGAAAAGGAAAAAAAATACCCCGAAACACAGAAATAAGTGACGTCTTTTCTGTCTATCCAAAGTTCACTCACACTAGAATAAAATTACTCCTTGAAGATTGATGGTAGTGGAGTAGAAACATTAAACAATATCGTAATTATTTTTTCGGTTGGCATTATAGAGGCCTTTAAGATCTTTAGTCACCCCCGAGCGAGACCCGAGGGTTTCGTGATCAGAGGTTTTATGTAGTGATTGATCAACTCGACGTACAACCCTCGTTATCCAAGGAGAACCAGGAATGAGTTTTCTCCAGCAGACCTCCAGGCTCCATAGTATCCGGAGGGCCAGTTCACGCTGTCAGCCTGCCAATGGACGGGAGCTAACAGAGTCATAGTCGATAGTTATCCCGAGGGGCTGTCAGACTTATTACTTGTTATACCACCGCTGATCCATAAGTACAGCGACACTAGCACGCTCTGGTAGCGACTTCGTGAACCAATACTCTCCCTTGGCGGGAATCGAACTTGCACCTATCTAGAAGGTAGTCTTCAGCTTGCGGACGGTAGTGGTAGATGTACCTACTCCTTAATCTGCACAGCCACCGCCCCCACCCCAATATAGTAGCATAAAACATACTAACTATAGTTTCAGGTAACTGTAATTTCTTAGTATGACAGATATTGATCATTGCAATAATCACACAAAATGCGGAGTATTCCAACGATTTTACAAACCCTGGTAGTTTAGCCATTATATTTTTAAATTAAGATGCAAGATGAGAATTGTATATTCCTGTTAGATATAAGATTACTTCCGCCTTTTAAAATAACCTGACCCTTAGTTTGACCTGGTGTTTGTTATATAATCCTCAAATATGTCAAGGATATCTGGTGGATAGAATGATGGTCAGTGCTTTGGTCAGTAAATTAAACGTCATTATAATTTGATGCTGGAGATTCTGTAAATACTTCCGTAAACAGAAGAGACATTTGCAGCAGATTATCGTGAGACCTTGAGGGAGTATCTATGGGAAATTACTGTTTTCAATTCCAGCGGAGATATTCATGTTTGTGAATACTCATTTATAAAGTGCATAATCGTGAGGAATACAAGACAATCAGGAGTCTTACTGCATGCGTGAAACTACCGCCTTTTCGGGCTGTTAATACTCATTGGACAATGACCGAGAATTCATGGTAAACTGATTTCAATTTGGAAGTTCCAATCTACTAATAATCGTAGCATTCGCCTAGAATTATTATTGAACAGTGAATATTAATTTTTTCATTGTAGATGGCTCTGAAGATCCAAAAGGACCTTCTGAAATAAAGTTGGGACATTAATCAGCTTCTAGATGTGCCACAGTTGCTACCGTGCCGTACAAGCGGTCAAAATAGAGAACCGATTTTCTAAAATGTAGACCCCATTGGATTCGAATCCCATAGGAGATAAGACGAAACTGGATGAATGACAGCTGGATGAAAATTTAATTCTTAGTCGGTGTTCATTAGGGAATTAATTATTCGCTTTCGTTAAACATTAAGGCTTAGTTATCATGGTTCCTTGAACCGACACCAAACCGGATATGGTATTTTCTGTGAGGCGAGGTTCAATTCTAATCAGAATCGTTCAAAACCATATATTGTGTCTTCATATTTAACGTAGTTAACGCTCTAGCGGTCGTATTTTTTGTTTAATCGTTACCAAAGTTGAGATTTAAACGTTTTATGTAAAACTAAAGAAATAGTTCATTAATGGCTGAAATCCGGTAAGAGGAGGGGGAATTACGAAAATGCAAAACTATATCCGTTATTGTGCGTAGGGTGAAAACATTGTATAGAATCAATCTTATTGCAAATGTCAAGTTCTATAAATTTTGTTATAAACATGTTTCCGCTATATTGAATATTAGCCGAGATATTTCCATATTTTAGTTTTTGTACATAAGTAAATCCCTACACCTACTCATATTATATTGACAGTAAGGTGTTATGTCATGAGATAATTCATTCAAGGTTAAATACCAAATATAGCTCTCATTGAACTTTTACATGCAAATACCTTATGTAATGACGCCATCAATTCAGATTTTTTTATTAATATCTATACTGTACTCGATATAAACCGTTTCAGACAATACTGAAGATCATATTTGTTATTAGAAATCGATCCTGGAATAGTGCAAGTGTAGAGGTGTAGAGGTGATCGAGAATTCAAAATATGTCTGTTATTATGAGTCGGATCGAAAAATGTTATAGGACCAAAATTGTTAAACTATTGATATTCTACAATTGTTGTCGGATTCATTTTTTCGCAACTCAAGTATTAAGCGAGTAATTCGTACTTTCTTGTGTTCTGCCAGCAGTACCCCTTCCCCCCCCCCCTTATACTCCTTTGTCTTTTAAGTATATACAGAAAACATGTGGTGATATGAGATCAAACTGTATATATATATATATATATATATATATATATATATATATATATATATATATATATACACACAGTTTTGAACGGACCTCATTTTCGTCATCTACTAGGTAGGATTGATGGACATTTGAAGAAAAATTTTAAAGGGTTTAAAGGGGAGGATTTTCGAAAATTCGAAATATCTCCATTACTATACGTCGGATCGACAAAGTGTACAGAATCAATCTTATTGCAAATTAAATGTACTATAAATATTGTTATATACATTTATTCTCTATCTTGAATATTAACCGAGATATTTGCATTTTTATTAAATCTGGGCGGCTGACGGACGAGTGACTTTCCCCCCAAAAGCTAGTTCGGCCGTTTCCTTAACTGCTCGGCTCTCGTGAAATTTCTCTATTGTAAAACTTCACGTGGGAAATCTGCTTAGTTTACGCAGCCCCTGCGTGACGGACTATTGGCGTGAAACATAATCTTTACCTTTGGTCTCCTACCATACGTGTGTTTCAAGGACACCAATAATATAAAGTAAATTCTCTTTTTTTTTTTTTATTTTGGCCTATTTATTTCAAATCACTAATTCCTGGTAGTTATAGTGTTATGGCAAGCTTTTCTATTTAAAACGCAGTCGTTTTAAGAATACACACATCTGATTTAGCAATAATTACCAATATTGGGACACTAATCACTTCAATATGACTAAAACATTTATCAAAGAAGTGAGCAAAGATTTCGGTAATCTTTGTTGGACAAGACGTAACTACTTAGGTATTTCCGGCACCCTTTCATCATCTAATAGCGGATGTGGAGAAATAGGCATGGAATAAAGCTGCAAAGAACCTTTAATACTTATGACTTACTTACAAAAGGGCCATTCCTGGTGAAAATAATAAAACTCAGAACTTCATCAACTCCAAAAAACTCCGATAATAGACATACTGGTAACACAACACAACCCGTAATATTAAGTGAATAAATACAAATGGTAATAAGAAATCTTTCAGTAAATTTTAATAATTTCCCGACGGGAAACTTCTGAAATGTAAACAAATAGGCCCGCCAACCTCTCACCGGATTGAAAAACAATTACTGAAATATATCAGAATATAAGACATAAATTTCATTGAAAAATGTTTACTGAATCTAGTACTGTAATTCATAATAAATCAGAATAATTTTTATCTCAATTAATCAAATTTTCGTAGTCCAAGAACTTAAGACGGGAGGGGGGGCACCAGAACATATTTGCATGTATCTCATTTAATAAAGGTCTCTTAAAAACAGTATTTGGTATTTAATTTAATTTAATCAAATAAAGTGGTTTATTATATAACTGTATTGTTTATGTAGCATAAGTAGAAGTGGGGGTTTGCTGAAGGCTGAAAACTGAAAAAGCAGATTTCCCACGTGAAGTTTTACAGTAGAGAAATCTGCCCAATAACAACTGTAGTAGTAAGGTATTTCTAAACCTATTCACGAGGGACGAATAGTTACGGAAACGGCCGCCAGAGCTCTCGGCGGAGTCCTGAACATAGCCGACTGCTGCCGACCACACACAGAATACAAATGCAAACATCTCGGTTAATATTCAAGATAGAGAATAAGTATATATAACAATATTTATAGTACGGGTACATTTAATTTGCAATAAGATTGTTTCTATACAATTTTTCGATCCGACGCATAATAACGGAGATATTAAGAATTTTCGAAATTCTTCCCCTCTAAACCCCCTCCCCCTTAACCGATATCAGCCATTAACGAACTTGATTTTTCTTTTTGTATAAAACGGTTATATATCAAGTTTGGTAACGATAAAACAAAAATTGCGACCGCTGGAGCGGTAACAGACAAATATATATATATATATATATATATATATATATATATATATATATATATATATACATATACAGTTTTGAACGGACCTCATTTTCGTCATCTCCTGGGTAGGATCGATGGACATTTGAAGAAAAATGTCGAAAATCGCGCCATGAGTACAACCTCAATAGCTGATTTCCCTTAAGGGAAATCTGCTAAAACGCAAACATCTTGGTTAATATTCAAGATAGAAAATAAATGTACATAACGATATTTATAGTACATTTAATATACAATAAGACTGGTCTATAAAATTGTTTGATCGAAGTAAGGGAGATATTTTGAATTTGTGAAAATCTCCCCTCCCGTCATATGGCGTCATGAGCACGACATCAATAGCTGATTTCCTTTAAGGGAAAGGTACTAAAAAGAAAAAAAAATTACAAAATAGACGATACCCTGAAAAGTATTTAAAAAAATTGTAGGGGGGAATTGCCCATTATCTTAATCAAAAGATGTAAAAATTCGTCAAAAATCAATCTCACTTGACTTCAAAAAAGTCAGGATTCTCGGTCCTTAGTAAATAAGAGAACACTTAATTGATCACATTTAATGCTATTTAAATAACTAACAATATTGTGATAAACCAAATAACAGATTTTTTTTTTTTTTTTTTTTATTCAAACTAAGCAGGGCTGTGTAAACGGACATCATTTTAGAATCGACTGCCATTGGAAGAAAAATGTCGAAAATCGCGTGATGAGTACGACTTCAATAGCTGATTTCCGTTAATGGAAATCTGCTAAAATACAATATACTCTAAAATTTGAACAATAAAATTCTCAAAATCATTTGGTGTTCTAGCAAAACGATTTTCATGGAAAGTTTTACCTAGTTTATTTCACATGGCGTGACCCCTAAAAGAACACATATTTATAAGAAGGAAAGAATATAACTAAATTGGAAAATAAATGTTTTAAAAAGTTGTCTTGTGTATTTTGAATATTCACTACATGCTTAGGAAAATTTTTATCAGGACATATAGAATCCCCCCATTGTTAAAAATACTTTAAACAAATATCAATTGCAAAGAATAGTTTTTTATTATGTCAGTGTATTATTACATAAGTTAATTTGTCGTATTTTAATAATTATCATTTAAAAAAAAATAAACGAATTTTATACAAGTGTATTGTACTATTTGTCAAAATAAATTTTTATTAAGCAATGAACTTCAAGTTACGCAAAGTTTTGTTAATATTATATTACCCTGTTTCCCTAAATGTATTTCTAGCTCTGCAAATAGTATTTCAATTAAATTTAAGTGATGAGAACAGACATTTTACCTGACATTCATCATAACGAAGAGTTTTGTAACTCTTGTAATTTTGTACTTGTGTATCCTCAAGACCAATCATTACATAATCATATTCAGATTTGAATAGAAAAAAAAGTTATTTTCTGAAAATAACGACACGTTTAACCACAAAATGAAGTCAATGATCCTAACCTATCATACCCGCAGCATTGTGTCAGCAATTCCTGAATAGTAATAATACACACCTTGAACAGACTATTGGAAATAACAGTGAAAATTGAGTAGTGCCTTCTTAGCAATATTTGCTACAGTAATGTATCACAAATGACCCCGAAATTAAAATTAATGTATCAATATTCCATAACATCAACTTCTTGACATAAACTATCACTATATGTGGTCTTTCTAAATGAAATCTGACATTATCATCCTTGTTTATTGTTCAAGCGTCTTGGCCTCAATTTTGCAAACAGCTCAGATGATGTTTTTGGAATTAGAATAGTGGAAAGACATAGTATTAACTTCTATTCGATAATCATTCCAGAGAGGTGGTAATTCATTTTTATAAGATAACTAGCTAAGGTACCCGGCTTCGCCCGGAAAATAATTTCAGGCTGAATGATGATGGTATTCTTTTTGGGCTTTAATCTGTACAGTATTATATATGACGATTTTTCATTTCATGCTTCCCCTCCTGTTCGTTCCTAAAAATGTTAATATAGCTTATAGTCAAAAATACAGAGTTTCGATTTAGTCTTTCGTGTCCTACAACAATGTTGGCCCCTTCTATAGTTTTTCGTGTATACCTCATTTATACTTCGTTATACGGCAAAAGTGCATATAACAAAAGTTACTGTCATATGCACGTTTGCCGAAAAATGAATAGATTACGAAATATCGCGATTTTATATTTAACACCTCTTTTATAACCCCAGGTGTTAATACCAAATCATAAATCGAGTTTCGTTTAGTTCGGTTGAGTCTTTTGTGCCATATATAATTCTTGACTCCCACTATACTATAAATAATAAAATAAACAACTTTTGTTATGTGCACATTTGCTGAAAGCACAATAAGAAATAATATCGCTATTTTTAATTTCAGGCCTGCCTTATAACCCCCACTCCTGTTCGTCTCAGAGAATATTAATATAGCCTAAAACCTAAGTTGGGTTAGTAGTAATATACATTCCATGTTTCATAAAATTCAGATCAGCCGTTTACGATTCTAGAAAGGACATAAAGACAAACATTCATTTTATATATATATATATATATATATATATATATATATATATATATATATATATATACATGATCCTATGGACAAAAAATCAAGTGAATCATTTCTACTGCATACATTTTTTTGAAATCACTCTATCTCTATCTAATTCAGTTCCCACAGACCCTGTATTTAATTTTTGGAATATACAACTTTTCCTTTATGCTGGTGATATTTGAAATAAAATTTCAAGATTTACCCCCCCCCCCCCTCTAAGAATATATAATTAATATAGTATTAAATTCGTTTGGTGTGTTTCGTCCAGAATTAGGGAAAACGTATTAACACTTAGTAGGATTAATCTATTTTAAACTACATTAAATTAAGAACATAGGTTCACTTCTCTATAAGCAACTTGTACGCTCATAGGTTGTTCAGATGGTGGCATATAGTAAAAACAGTTAAATTTGTTTTAAAAACAAGTAGAGCAAACGGTTAACACAAATAATTTTAATTTCCCTCATTTTCAGCGTTACGCATTTTTTTTCGACTTGCAAATAATCTCTTCATGATCCATAATCTTGGCAGTATTTATCATAATACCTGTAAAGAAAAATAAAATAATCACTTTTTTTCAATTTGTATAATTAGCAGGGCAAAACTGATACCATTCGGTATAATTTAGATGAGTTGGCACCCTGTATAAACGTTCGACTAGTTGCAGAAGGCTTTTCCTCAGCAAGACCGTCACCGAAAAAAAAATAACCCCATCTGTCAGATTCAAACCAAAACCTCTTGACTAGAACCATTAAATGTGACCCTAAGCTATAGAAAAGCCCTGATAGTGTTTGCTTGTCATTACTTCTTAAGCTCGTTTTATATGCATGAGCATTGCATTTTAGAATTCTGAAGATATTATTATTTATTAACGTGGACTTTTTGCTACTATGTCTAATTAGGACAGGTTACCACTTTTTTCTAGACAGGGTGGGACTAAGGATATTTAATGAGTTCATCATTAAATAAATTCCTATTGTTCAGCCGGCAATCGAACTCGCCACTCTAGATTTACCATCTGAGATTAAAGCAACGCTTTAACCCACATGGCCCCAATTCTTAAGGTAAAAATACCTAATTTAACCCATTTGTTACAGGTTGGAAATCAATTTCACGATTACTTATTTAATTATTTATTAACACTTCCACTTTTTGCAACTGAGACTAATTGGGACGGGTTATCTACAGGTTACCACCCTTTTCTAGTCAGGGTGGGACTAAGAATTTTATTTAATGAATTTTGTCACTAAATAAATTCCTATTGCCCAGGCGAGAATCGAACTCGCCACTCTAGGCTCACCATGATGAGATTAAGGCTAACGCTTTAACTCACATGGCCAACCTGAGCCCCCATACTTATTTAAACCATTTAGAAAAGCGAATCATAGTTTAAGCCAACGGGTAAACTAAAATGAAGGTTGTTTATGTGGAAAAATGATAAGCTGGTGATACTGGCTGGATGTGGATATTTGTAGTCTCCAGACAATCAATTAAAATAGATTCTGGTGGGAGGGGGCGATGTAATGCTTACCAAAATTGAAGGCGGAAATAATGCTGGTAATTAATTATAAACGTTGGTAAACCAAAAGCCCAGAGACGCAAAGGTGGTACGTCCGGTGTGCCCAGGGAAGGGATTGCAGCGAAAAGAAACAACAACTAGAAGAATATTTGGAACAAAGCCTTCTAAGAACCTGAAATCTAACGCCCCCATGATTCGTGCCCTCTCTCGTTTTACTTGACACTGAAGGTACATAACTCCAAAAATGGTATTAACGTCCTAGCAAAGGGATCCCTCAAGCATGTGAATCTCCATTTTTGATGGTCTTAACGGCTAGCCGTACAATTCCATCAAGAGTTCTTATCTCCTAGTCCATAAAGTTCTTTGTGCTTTCCTTGGTAAGAGCCTACCCTTCAATCTCATACATGGGTCTGGTTAAAGTCTTTCTGCCAGCTACATACCAGTGGTAGGAGATCCAGCTTTATACCTTTGTTTTTCTAGAGAGATTTCATCAGAAGAGTATCTTGTTCTCGAAACCATTGGCGATTTTGGCATTATATCTTCTTCCATGCATTGGCCCCCACTAGTCTATCTCTGATCTGATCGGAAGCACCTCAACTGATCCACACGCTCCCTGTTATATTTAGCCCTGTTATCTCACTGATCTAAGGTTTAAACATACTTAATGTCCATTCTTATTCTAAGGTTCAGTTCTTGCATTGGAAACTCTTCTACACACCAGCCAATGTTGCAATACTTCAACCTTTGATCAATGCATCTTCAGTATACAAAAAAATTGGCATGGAATTGTATCTTATTGTAAATGCACAAAGCCCATAGTCTCTAAGTAATCCCACTTACTCTCTTTTAACATTTCTCCCCCAAGACTTCGGAACGATTTTGACGATACCCTCAGAACTGCAATACATCATTGCAATGCTCTTGATTCAGTAATTTGTTTGGAACATTAAGAGTTTTGGAAAATTTAAATTAAAAATATAATTATTCCAGAAATGCATAATAATTGAGCAAATTAATAACAGATTTTATGATGCTTAAAATGTTGTTAAAGTATGTGAACTTAGGAACCTGTGAATCATTGAGTGGTGAACTTCCCCTCTTGGTTTCCCATCAGTTCCATAAACTGGTTTCTGGTCTAGTGGGAATCTGTTCCATTCAGATTGATCTGGCTGCTTTAATTTGAAAGGTTTAATTGGCATCATCATAGTCAGGACACTCTTCTCAGTTGTTCTGTTTGGAGAAGACATAACTCTAAGGTCATTTTCAAAGGTCCGATCTGTTAACCTAAAAAAATTTTTAAAGGAAAAATTATTTCATATACCTTAAATTAATATAATATTGCCTTGTTAGATTTGTAGATAGTAAAAGTAGATTTTTTAAATTTAAAAATGTTATGCTAAGGGTCAGGAAATTAAGTGAAATCTGATTTTTCTTAAGCCCGGTTTTTTTTTGCCAATGATAGTGTTACGTGTATGCGAAAAATCACAAAAAAATGCAGGCAATGTGTCTTCCAGCCTGTATAACCTGTAATTATAATTTACCGTAAGCCTATATGAAATAAGATTTACTATATTAATTTTTACAATGCGAAGATTAGGTAATGAATAAAAACACTATCTTGCATTTATACCATTTTATAAACAAACTGCCTATTTACCTAAACACTACAGCCTCTTCAGGAGTACTTCACACTTCTTGACTCTCATCCATTGATGGGAACTTAAAAATTAAACACTGCGAACTACTGACAGTAACGATTGACCAAACCAACCAATGTGTAATATACATCGAATTTGTGCTAATGCTGGAACTCATGACCGCCTGTCTAGTTAGTCCTCAGATTTCAATTGAAAACCGCATCATTGCATGTATAGATCTAGATAATACTTCTTTTGTTTCTAAGTGGGTTCTGAATGTTCATACTAACTTCTATTGCATCAGGCTTGAGCCTGGATTCTAGCATGTCTAATTTGTGACTCTGCACACTTTGAGGTAATGTAATATTTAAGACTATCAATTTCAAGTTATTCCTAATACAAAATTAAATAAAACTGGAGGTCTCTAAGGCATCATATAACTAAAATGTTGATTGAAGACTGTATCTCATACATATTTAATGACCATCAATTTGAAGTTATTCCTAATGCAATCAAATAAAACTTGAGGTCTCTAGAGCATCATGCAACTAGAATATTGATTTAAGAGTCTATCTCATACAGTAAAGGTCCCATGAAAACAATATATGGCACTTGGAACAAGATGTTTAGAGGTGCATTTGCATATTATTAATGTGAGATGACAAGAACTGTGTTAACTTGAGGGTGAAAACTTAAAAAAAAATAAATAATAAAATAAAATAACTAATGATTTTAAATTTAGAAAGAAATGTCCAATATTATTACAGGTTGAATGTAATTGAATATTATCAAAAAGACTGGCTACGCTTTTAAATTTTACTATTTCTGTAAAGTCCAATCCTTATAGTCCAAGTTTGGCCAATAACATACTTGATCTTTAGTTTTATGGGAACATAAATGTATTATTCCCCACCCCATAATGTTCAAGTTATTTTACACTCTGTATCATGAATTTGCTTGAAATATTGTAAATTTTGGTAAAAACAAATACTGTACCTGGGTATAAAAACAGAAAAGAAAGTTTTACATGAAACACTTAAGTACTGAGGACACAGATTTATCAAAAATCAAACCCTATTGGGCTATATTTGTTGTACATATATACTTCAATATTAAACTCTTATGAATGATACTTTGTATTTAAAATATTAGCTAAATATATGGAGTTTTTCAGCTATATAGAACCAACCCAAGGGAGGGGAGGGGGCGGTTAGAAAAAGGCAGTCAAAAAATAAGATATAGCCCGCCATGCAGATGCTGTGTAAATTTAGCAGATTTCCCTCCGAAATGTTACATCAAATCAGATTTTCAATTTTTTTTCTTTTTTTAATAATTAGCCTATGAAGCTATAACATCAAATTTAAGTTGGACTTGAGGTGATTAGTAATATAATTGCTGATAAGTGAAAATCCCATGAGTAGGAGTGGGGATTAACTGAAGCCTGAAATCAAAAAACACACATATATTCAAATTAGAGAAATAGTAAATAGAACCAAAATTGTAAGCCACCAAGTTATTCAAAAGATTGATTATATAACTCATGATTATTTAAATTGCTTCTATATAATTTTCAATTCGACTCATGAGGAGATATTTTGAACTTTCAATCCCCCCCCCCTTGTCTCCTTCTGGACCAAATTCAGTCATTAACAGACTTTATCTTTACTTTTATAAAAAACAAAAATTGCGACTGCTAAAATGGCAAGTGTGTGTATACAATTGTGAACAGAGCTCATTTTTGTCATCTTCTAGGTAGTATTAATGGATATTTGATGAAATTATTCAAAACTTGTACCAAAACAACCTCCATAACTGATTTCCCTCAAGGGAAGTCTGCTAATTATATAAATATTGATTAACTATTTAATGGACCAAGAAATGATCAAATTTATAATCTTTTGCATTTTTAATTACTTGATTGTCATATTTCTGCAATCATTAATGGAAGGTAAAAAGAAAAAGTGGTGCCAAAGTGAGATTTACCAAGCATAATTGTCTGTAACAATACAATCATCTTCTTAAACCCCCTTGATGGTGTCAACTTAGCAGTTATGAAGTAATTATGGAGCTTCATAAATAAGTAGAAAACTCTACAGAAGTTTGTCTTAAGTAAATCATTTTAAATTCTATATCTTTAAAAAGAGGAAAATTCTTAATTCTTTTCCATTCTAATATCAATTAAGGCTGAGGCAGAAGTCAAAATATGAATTTTATACTTAGAAATGCTTAGAACTGATGATAAATTTTAAACAGTAAGTATTAACAAAATGGCGTTTCCCTAAAGGTTGTTCTCATTATGTGAAAGGCATTGAAAAAAATCTTGACAAACACCAAGAATGAGCGAACTTGATTAAAGAAAAGACACAGATAACATTCAATGTATTTCATTTCCTTAGTAACAGGCCAACAGATGCACTAAAAGGCATATGAATATGAGGATTATCTTCATTGCCTCTGCGTTCACTTCCTTCTGCAATTGTATGACTGTTTAGGCAGTCCACAGTTGCCACATATAGCAGGAATACCTAACAATGTATGTTTGGCAAGAGTGACAAAGAGACTTTTAATGAGACCAAATCTAAAGCAAAATTAAAGTTACATTTTTGACAGTTTTGTGGCAACCCCTGGCTTAAGACAAAGACAATGTACAGACCAAACAGAGAGACCAGTAGTCCTGTAAATGGTAGTAGATATTTTTCAGTTGTAATAAGCTGAGGACAGATTTGTTAGCCCTGTTAAAAGTATGGGATTCGCAAACAAAATGGAGTGGAGGAGGTGTATGCTACATAAGGTGTAGTGATCATGAGAAGCAAACCAAAACAAAAAACACTAGATCATCTTCGGTAGGACTATTAGATACTGAGGGTTCACAATTGGATGATGTTGGCTGCTACATGCAGTGAGTGGTCAAATATCAGAGCACCGAGAACTGATAGTTCTCTTGTCTATATAAACATTATAGGACTTTTGAAAATCACAAATTATCATTACACCTTAATTATAAAAAGAATTCCAGGCCTTTTATTTGTCACTGTTGAAAATTCAATAACCTTTTTATTAAATTACAAATGAATCTCAACTTCAAAAGGGTAATTTCAGTTTAACACAATTATCCTTTAATAACAACAAACAAATCCTTCAATTCAATTACCCTTAATAACCCCAATTCCTCAGGGGTGTGAAAAATATGTTTGCAATCACATACGTTACTCCTTCAGCAAAATCTGTCGGCAGGTAGAGAATTTTCTAAATGCTTTTGAGCACGGGCTTTATGAAGACTTGAAATATTTCAACCAGTAACTCTGGATGCCATCACATCTATATCTGGTATCCATAAGGCTTTACAATTATGGGAACCAGGCTGTCCTCATATTTGCCCAGTAGTTTAATGCCTTCTTCGTTCAAGCTGTCACAAGGTTTCACAATTTCATTTCAAGACATTCTCCAGTAAAAATTCCTTTCATTGGTTATAAACATTTTATTTTGATTCCTAAGGAGGAATGCCTCAGTGTAATTACGAATTCTATTGACGTAAACAGCTAATCTCTGTTTTTTTCTTTATCAAGAAACAAGAGTAGAGTATCCAGAGGTTTTTCTTCTCCACAAGTCTTATATAGACCACAATAATTTCATAAATTTTCTTTTTAACTTTAAACTTGCCTTTTGAGTATTGTAAATATGTTAACAATAATAATATGTTAGCCAACCAATTCTCATACAGAATTCGGTGATCTTTTTTTCAAGCCCTTGCTTCCTTGGAGAGATACACATAATTTTATTACTAATAGGCTCTGAATGTTTGATTTTTTCTTGAACAATTTCCAAATAGAGAGTTACCGCTCTAGCTGCTGAGTATGCAAATGACATTCATCATCAATTTCTTCAAGTGACTCAGTGAGGGATCCTAGAATTGTGTTCATTGTTGTGACAACTTCATACAATGTCTATTATATGGAACTTGTGTAATGGATGGTCTGCTTTGCAATGGAATACAATTATAATTTATATCCTCATTCCTGAACAAATCATAGATTATGGAGTACATTTCATAGTCTAGATTCGACTCTTCTTTCTTTGGCTTGGTTTTATGTTATTTGCTGTCTTATTAATTACTGCCATTGTTTCACTATTACCTTATTGATTATTAATATTCAGATTTTCCTGAATTTCATTTTTTATCCTCTCGAATGCAAAATGTCCTAAGACCTCAGAGAATCAGTCTCAATTAGTCTGAGATATTTTGAGATGTTAATTTTATGAGAGGATATTGATTCTACCAGAAGTGCTCAATTTGTCGAGTATAAACTGTTTTTTCAAGTTCCCATTTAGTGGCCAGATAATACTGCAGCATTCATATCCTTTGCCCATTTTATGCTGCTTATTTCTTGGCCTACCTTTTCAGACTGAAGTGGGGTTATTAAACAATTCTCCTCCAAGCTAGAATGTATCTTCATCCAACAATTGTGAGGTCATTGGGATAATCGACATTATGGAGTCTTACGGGCACTGCTTGCACTATCCATTGATGTCGAGAGCTGACAATCAAAGTCCTCTGGAGCAGTTCTCACTCGATTCCCCCAGTCGATTATTTTCTTTCATTTGACTATATTGCTCTGGACTGTATTTTATACCTAAGTATGTCTCTCAGGGAAGGTTTTCATTCATGGATGATTAAATTGAATAAAATGTGAAAATAAAGTCACGTAGCTGACATTCCTATGCATGGAAAATCTGCTTGGTTTATCTAACCCCTCTTGTCATGACCCACTTTTTACATATTAAATAATAGTTTAAATAGTAAGTTAATTTTAACTATTAATTCGTGCAAAGAAGGCTTCTTATCTTAACTATTGGTTGAAGATGTGGGAGTTGGATGAAAACATTTAGAACAAAATATTACAAGGAAACATCTTAGATCATACAGCTTGTTCCCCTTAATTCTTTTTACTTACGTCATATCAACTGTGCTACTTTCAATAGGAATCCATTTAGTCCAATGTTCATCAATAATTTCCTTGCGTGAAATAGGGTAACCAGTATCCAGTATAGCTTTTACTTTTATATCCAGTAGTGGCTCATTATATCTGCATTTACCTCTTTGTTTAACTATTGTTACTGGAGCTACTGAAAAAAGTAGTTCTGTATTGTTTCTTTAATTCTAAATACATTATTTAAAATAAACAGGACAAAAGTGATTCTTACAATACTAAAATATCATTTGAAGTTGTAATCTATTATTGTTTATATTGTTTTTTTAATCATTTAAATGAACAATGTTCCAGGAAAGAAAAAATGTTAGTTATTAGGCAAATATTAAAATATTTGAAATATATAAAATATAAAAATATTATCCAAAGTAATGTTCAACAAAGTAAAAGGAAATTTCTTCAATGTTTCTAAGCAGGACCTCCATTTTCTTGCCACTATTACATTGCATTGTAACATCTGTATCATAATTCAGTGTGTATTTACAATTAAAAGCTTTCAGCATTTATTTGCACCTTGTTGCCTATAACCCCATTGTGCGGGTATTAATAGATCGGGGTGTAATTTTTCTTAAACACAACTATGTTATATTCGCTAAATATTTTCCCCTTCTTAATCAGCTAGTTTAGACCAATTTTATCAAAAAGTGTTTTAGTTGCTGTCTTGATATTTCCTGTCATCAATAACATTTTCATTTCATTTCATATTCGAGAGTTCACTATGAGCCTTTTTTTGTAGATTAGCTTCTATTTAGCATTAAAGTTACTTTATGCCCTTTATTTGAATCGACCTTTGTCAATTATTGCATAACTTGATGTGGAGTAAAAGAGTGTTAATCGATTCCTCGCATCCTCCGAAGAGGTGTCATTAAGACTCACCTCACTCGTCTCTAAAAGACGACAAATAATTGTTTTTCTTTGAAGAGATAAATATTAATGATTTATTTATTCATTAGTTGAAAATATTTGATTTTTTTCTAAAAATGGTATCCTATACTAAACTAGAATTTATAATTTATATAACTAGAAACAAATTGTTTTGTTGTTTATATGATTTGTGAATGGCTAGGTACTATAAAAATAAGTCTGCATTATGAGACTTTTTTCTTAATTCCTAAATAATTATCATTTTGTTAGTTTGTGTTGAACTATATTAAATTAAGTATTAGGGAACATCCTTAGAAGTATTCTTAATAAATGATTATCCATTTTTATTTTTAGTTATTCTTTTTAATAGCCAGAAATTCAACCTATATCTTTTTTTCACGTGTGTGTGTATATATGAGTATTCTTGATCTCTATGGATTATAAAAAAGATGCTTTAGAACACTATATATATAAGTAAAAACAAAATTTTAGCTTCTACTCTCCTAAAAGGTGCCCCTTCTGGACAGCTTTTTCATCCAGGTAAATATATATATATACTTCTCTGGCTGCTTCATTAAATGGACTGGTTTAAAAAGTGTAATACAGTTCCCAATATGTTGGTTTGGTTTCATTAAACCTAAAGACTTACATTTTACGTATGGTTTCTTTTTATATGCTTCATATTTAAATGATTTTTCTGTCAAATAATCATATGGTTTATATTCATTAATTATTTGTTTGAAATAAAATAGTTGACTTGATAATGCCTTGCCACATCCTGGGCAATACTCAAGTCCTTCGTGCTTTCTGGTACAGACAGGTTTATTCATTATTCTGGATAAAGCTTACTAAAGATTTATCTAGCACATAGCGCCTTTTGACTAAAGTATTGAACATATGTAAAATTTACTCAACACACATTACATATGAATTAAGGTATTGTGAATTTAATGAGAAGGTACATAATTTTCAAATGGACTTGTTGCTTCATTTTCTGTAAATTAATAAGCACCAAATTAAATTCCAGCAGATGTCAAGAAATAAACTAGAATGAAGTATATTTAACACCATTAGAGAATATTTTTCTATTGAAATAAATATTAATTATCAAGATTACATTCTAAGAAGGATGTTCCATGTATTCAACATTTATTCCCTACATCCCTTAGGGAAAATTTAGTTCTAGTCATCTTGATGAGCACATGACAATGCCTCTAGTAAAATTCTCATGTTAGAACAGAACAGAAATTTGTAAAAATGTTTTTAATTGTGAAAAGTTAAGCCTACCTTTTTAAGCTAAGGATTTGGTACCGGTAAACCTTGAACCTTTCAGAAAATTTAAAAAACGAAGGGGTCCTACCATGTCATGTCAATTCAACACACCCATTTTACCTCACTATTTTAGAATTTTCTGAGAATAAGAGAAATGTCAAATTTTAGTTTTTTATCTTAAATGCTTTTCGAAGTAGGGCTTCATAAAGTTTAGGAAAAAGCTCCAGAAACGGTGGGTAGGCTTTTAACAGATTTCCCTTAAGGGTCATCATCTCATCATATAGATGCATTCAGTTATGAAAGCATAGAATTTTTGAGTTTCCATGTAGCGGCCATTCTGCCTCAACATCAAAATTCTCCTTGTGATAGCATAAGTTTAAGGAGTTCTTTTTGTATTTGAACGGGGAAGCACATCCTCCGAGTTATAACAAATCTTCCTTTGTACTTTTTGGAAACGTTTTGTTAAAATCTCAATACGGTTCTTTTGAAATCTGTTAAGAGACAAAGTATTGTGCTAAAATCATTCGGATATCACAACAAAACTCTTCTAGATAGGATCGATGGACATTTCAAGAAATATTTCGAAAATCGTGTAATGATTATGACCTCAAAAGCTGATTTCCCTTAAGGGAAAACTGCTAAAAGGCCGTCACGCAGGAGCAACCTAACATAAACAGATCTTCCATGTGTTGGGACGAAACACTAGTGATCTCATCTCACCATATATTCCCCACTTCTGAGTAAAACTCAGATGAGTTAGAAGTGGGGGTTTAGTGAAGACTGGAAGAAAAAAAAAAAAACGAATAACTCCCTCGATGACTGAATTGGAAATGTATTGAACATTAATTATATAACAACAATACTCTATATCGTATTGTACCAATACAAGATTAATATAACAAATATTTCAATTCGACTCATATAAACAGAGATATTTTGAATTTTTGAAATCCCTCTCTAAACTCCCCATATTCCAGGCCAGATTAACTAGTATGATCATTATTGTTTAATAAAAGGGATAAATTTCGATTATGGTAAAGATTATATAAGCATTTTCGAGTAAAGAACATATAATGTTTCTGATGGCTGGTAGAGGGTCAAAGAGATCGTTTCCTAGCCCAGTCGTTCTCACCATAGACTGGTTTAGAGAAAATTTTAATATATATAAAAAGATACCGGGTTGTTGATAAAAATTAAATTATATTGTACTTCATTTGAATATAATATTAGGTATAAATATGAATACGTATGCTTATAAATAAACTAAATAATAAACTAAACTCAACTGAATATATATATATATATATATATATATATATATATATATATATATATATATATATATATATATATATATATATATATACAGGTCAGTTATAAATTAGCTGTTAATTGCAAATACAAAAAAATTTGTAAATTTCTTATACGATCTTAGACCTTGAATAATTTTACTTTTTTTAAATTAGCTAAAATTACTTAGTATTAACAGTAATAAAAAAAAAATAAAAAGAAATAATGATCGTGTTTAGCGAGAATCGATCCACGTCAATGAAAGAAGACACTCACAGACAGGGTGAAGACGGATGGATGAATCAGGTACCTGATACTTGATTTCAATGGAATTCAACCATTTTTCTTCCGGGCCGTCCTGGAATTGCTGGATCTCCAATAAGCGTATTTGGTACAATTATGGAAATGCCTTAGGCTTGAAGAAGTTCTTGGAACTGGGAGAAGCTGGAGACTGCAGTCACTTGCCCGGAAGAACAATACACTCCTTAACGTACGTCGATTGTCATCAGCTGGGTGCCAAAAGGTGCCGAGCAATCCCGACTAGCACCGATTCACGATATGCACTACTTAATAAACTAAACGCCTATGTTATTTATAAATATAACTTTTTGCATAAATGGGTTGGCCACAACAATTGATAATTGATGACGTCATCACTAAACGTATTTGCACGTAACTCGCTCTTGGCTTATTGTTAACGTGATATTATTAAAAGGGTCCAGGGTTCACC
The DNA here is from genome assembly GCA_019009955.1 of Riptortus pedestris. Classification (NCBI taxonomy): domain Eukaryota; kingdom Metazoa; phylum Arthropoda; class Insecta; order Hemiptera; family Alydidae; genus Riptortus; species Riptortus pedestris. The sequence continues at coordinate 46,685,895 of CM032231.1, read as the reverse complement.
GAAGGCTGGAAATTAAAAACAAAAGCCCATCATGCAGGGGCTGCTTAACCCTGCAGGGTACACATGGTTTTTTAGACATATTTGGTAAACTATACGCCCCGGAGGCGTATGGACACAAAAATGCTGGTTTATTACCTATTATCATGCTATTTTGCAGCATTTTTATATTGTTTTCATTGATTTATTTACTTCTCTTTCAAAAACATATTAACCCTAGAAGCACCAAGCTATATTTTGTCTCGTGGAGCACCAGGAGGACGGGGCTCGTCGAGCTCTCCCTTTTCCAAGGTTGAGAATTACAAAATATTATTATCTAATCCATTAAAACAATCAGATAATAACCACAGATAGCATACAACTTATTTAGAAGAAAAAAAAATTAAAAAAAAAACATTTGTCGGGACACGTAGAGACAGATAATTGAGGAGGTAACATTCAAACCGTGCTTTGTCCGGATGAATGTACTTTTTAGGAAAACATGAAATTTAATATAAAACATATATATATTTGTTTTTTGTAATGAAAAATACTCCTATATGGTTTAAATAAATGTTTTGTCAATGAGATACATTGTTAAAATAGTTTAGCGTAATAAGTATAATAAACATTAGATAATAAATTGGACCAAGCACACTTTGCATGAAACAAATGGACAAAGCACGGTTTGAATGTTACCTCCTCAATTCTGGCAACAATAAAGGGAATTACATTTACCATATTTCTAGTTGCTTGGTCACAGAATCAAAATTTTAATGCCATATTTATTAGTTTTATTGGGGGTAAAAAATTTAAATATGCATTTTCCTCGAAAGCCAACAAGCTGTTCGTCGATTGTAAGGTATGGGCTTGGCTCGTAGATTTGATTTGGTGTTTCAACTTGAAAAAAGTCGGTTCACGTTGTGTTGGCTTATCCCTAACTTGCGATGACAAAGAAGGAGTGTTTATTGAGGGTTGTTAATTTAAAAAATGCAATTATCTTGGCTAATATTTGAGATAGAGAAAGAATGTAAATAACAACATTTATAGGTAATTTAATTTGCAATAAGATTGGTTACGTACAATATTTTGATCGGACTCTCATAAGAGCATTCTTCTAAAATGCCAACATCGGTTAATAGAAGAGATAGAGAAAAATTATACACAACAAAATTTATAGAAAAATAAATTTGCAGCAAAATTGGTTATGCATCTTTGACAATTATTAGTAATCAAATATGGTGGAAACTTGGTAGTCCAACGTTAAGGGAAATTACCAAACTTTGTTGCTTACACAAGCTTGCCCATCGAGACCCTTAGTAAAACGTCGGTCCAGGCGGAGGCCTTTGGGAAAAAGAAAGTTCTACCCGTAACAGTTATTTCGAAAAATTATACTCCCTTGTTGGGGTTGGATTGGATACTAGCTTTTTAGCTTCCAATACCGCCCAGCACACGAATAAGTCAAGCCAAAATAATGACACAAGATTTTGAACGTTCCATAATCAATAGGTTTCCAGAGGTATTTAGCCCCAGGCCATAAGGTAAAGGTATACATGAAAGAAGGATCCAATCCAAAGGTTTTCAAGGCCAGGCCAGTGCCGATAGCACTTTGGTCTGTTTTAGAGCAGGAACTGAATCGTCTTACTACTGAGAATGTTTTGGAACAAGTATATCCTACAGATACTCCCTTTGATTGGGGCTTAAACGGAATAAGTGGATTCGAATTGGTGCTGATTCCAAGTAAACTATCAACAAATGTATTCAAGCTGAGACGCATACACTTCCACGATTTGAGGGAATAACTTCAAGGAGGGAACTCTTCTTGGTGATACATTTAATAGACGCATATTTACAGATGATGGTGGATGAGAATTCCAGAAAATATTTCGTCATAGCCACACACATCGGATATTTCCGTTTTAAGAGAAAGCCATAAGGAGTAAATGTAGCTCCAGCTAAATTCAGGCAATGGTGGACAAAACACCACCATTGGAATTGATGGAGTAGTCTGTCTACTGATGATATTATAGTAAGAGGCAGCACAGGCGAAGAACAGGCTACTAGTTTCTCCTTACCTACCGCACAACACCTCAGAAGAGCACGCACGCCAGCAGAAATGATTTTCTACCAGGCTATCCGAACGCGTTTCACACTACTTCAACCTTCCTCGAGTACCGATGTGTTGGAAGAAATTGCCAATCAGAAGCGTAGACACGATATGGGAACCAAATGGAAGTGCTGTGAAGAAGACTAACCTCTATGCCACCTGAGAAGAATCTGGTTGAGGAGAGGATCGTGTAGAGGACTGGAGTGAGTAGTGACCTATGTGGTCCAAGTTGACGGTAAGGAACAACTTCGTCGCAGGACTGTATCTGACTAGTGGTAGAGAATCGTTGGATATGTTATTAAAACATGTTGTGATATATATATATATATATATATATATACTAGCTCAGATACCCGGCTTCGCACGGGAATTCATTTGTGGCTGAATGGTAATGGTATTTTTTTGGCAAGGCTTTACTTTGCACAATATTTTGACATTTACCCGTCCCAGTGTTTAGTTTAAATACCCGTCGTTTCTGTGGATTTGTTAATAATAAAATTATTTTTTTATGTAAGACTTCACTGTTCGCCATATTGTCATATTTCCCGTTTCCTGTGCATTATGCATAGATTTGAATTATTAAGCACAAAATATTAACATACATTTGAATTAATTTTTCCCGGTGAGTTACCTGGTAGTTCCAAAGATTTGTTGAGCAAATTTCTCTAAATAATAAAATAAACAACTTTCTTATGTGCATATTTGCCGAAACCCCAATAGGAAACGAAATATCTCTATTTTTAATTTCAGGCCTTCCTTATAACCCCCACTCCTGCCCGTCCCTAGAAATGTTAGTATGGCTTATTATAAGGAAGACGTTAGTGCTAATTCACATACCGAGTTTGGTTTAGTTCGGTTGAGTCTTTTGTGCCAAATAAAATTGTTGACTTCCGCTATCATTTTAAGCGTATAACGCATTTATACTTAGGTATACGACAAAAGTGTATATAACAAAAGTTACTCTAAATAACAAATTAAACAATTTTTGTTATGTGCACAATTGCCGAAAATGCAATAGGAAACGAAATATCGCTATTTTTAATATCAGGCTTCCCTAATAACCCCCACTCCTGTTCGTCTCAGAGAATATTAACATAGTCTAAAGTCTAAGTTGGGTTAGTAGTAATATGCATACCAAGTTTCATAGAATTCGGTTCAGCCGTTTATGCGTGAAAAGGTAACAAACAAACAAACAAACATACACGAAAGAAACAAAATGCATGACATGTGAAACGAAAAGTTATCGCGAAATTTCGCGAAAAAAAATCAATGTACAGACAGAGGTTACAATTTTATATATATATACACACTAACAGAGTGCGCTAATGTCGCAGCGCCTGTAGAGTGGCGAAAGTTTACGAGGTGCGTTTTGTTATAGATAACAATGTTTTCTGAGTTAGAATAAATGTAGTTGATGTATTGTTTACATTGTAGTTCCTAATATATTACATTGAGGCTGCGGAATGCTAAAATTTAGTATACTAATACTAGGAATTCTAGTATACTAGGACACTTCCCCATTAAAGGAATTTAGTTTTACATGTTTCCATCAATCACAAAATAATAATATTTGTGAACACCGGAGAGTAATAATACATAACAACTCATGTCAACATTTATTTTTCATGTAAAAAATATTTCATTAATAAAAATGAAATTGATCCAACGCTATCAGGGTTTAAACATTTCTTAAATCAATTCTTGCGTCAAACTGTATGATCACGAATTCATTTAAGATGAGAAATATCATTGATGATTTTAGAAGGGATTTAGTGCGGCGAGCGTAGGGGCTTTTTTTATTACCTAACTAGTTAACCTTGCCATTTTAGTTGAGGACGTGATTTAGTTGAATGTTCTCTTTGGTACGTTCACTACAGAGAGGGATATTACAATAAATTATTCGAGCCTCTCTTGAGGGTAATTAAATTATTACTTTTAAGTTATAAATTATACTTACATTGACGAACGTAACTATTTGATTATTAGAGCCATTTATGGATAAATGCTGGAAGGAAATGAGTTGTTGTGAAAGAATGACTCAAGGTGCAATATAGATATTAACTAAGAGACATAGGACTAAGACAATTTTTCTGACTTTTATGAGTTGGTTATCATAGCACCAGAATCCGACTGATACCCAATTTTAACAAAACCGAATCATACATTTTTTAAATCGCAAATTAAATTTATTTTAAAATATTACCTAGGTTAGCAAATTTACATTAAACATATTAGACCCATTTCAGGCTTTGATATGTACCTTTTATCTTCGGGTTTTGTATATTAACACTGTAGTGAGCACAATTATGATATAATCGTTACCAATCTCGATATTTAAACTTTCTGTGACAAACTAAAGATCAAGACAGTTAATGGCTGAAATCGGACCAGGGCGAGATTGGTATTTCAATAATTCTAAATATTTCCGTTATTATGAAACGGATTGAACTATCATTTATTACTAATATTTAAATTTCTGTACATTGTTTTCTGTATTTCGAATATTGACTGTCGGACTGGTCGATGAAACATGACAACAAACTGTGACAAATTAAACAAATGACTGCATGATGGAATACTGCAAGTCGAAAAATCCGAAAAGCGGAGTTTGTTCTTGCCCGTACCCGAATTGGACCTACAAAACTAACACATAGTTATTTATTGAAAGACTTATTCCCACCTTTCCTTGCGATTTTTGTAATGTCCATCTTACTGTCTCACATATTCTCCTTAAATGTAAAAAATACAATCTTCCAAGAAGAGCTTTGAACCGAAATTAAGAGAACCCTTTAGAGACGATGAAGAAAATATCAAAAGATTTTTTGACAGAAACTCATTTGTTCTAAGATCTATAGATCCATCCACCGCTAATGACAATAGTAGATGCCGTACATTGTAATAAATATGTAAACAGAAATTTTGCATTTTTACCCAACTACTTGTCTCATATTAATAATAAGCTGGTGTATCATGAAGTGTGCTATTTCAAGCTTAAATGTTAAATATTGGTGTCCCTGTAATTTAACTATCTGAGATTCGCTCGGAGTGACGTCATTAGTTAAGATTTTACTTCATAGACCACACGTTTTTCAATCAATGCCATACCCGATATTTAACCATTTCATGCAAAAATAAAGATTTTATCTGCTAATGGCTGAACAGGATATTGAGGGGTTTTTAGAAGAAGGAACCCCAAACGTTGTAATTCTCAGTTATTATTAATCGGATCTAATAATTGACCAGAACCATCTTATTACAAGTATGAAATTATAAAACTTTTTTTTTGGGGGGGGGGGGGTTATTTGTATCTCGATCATCAACCGAGATATTTGCTACGTTTTCAGTATTGTTTCCAGAAACCCTTGCGTCTGCATGCGGGAAATCTGCTTAGTTTATTCAGCCACTACGTGACGGACTTTTAAAAAGTAAGATCGGCAGTCAAGGAAGAAGAAACTGAGTTAGATTCAGTTAAGGCCGATGAAAAGGGTGAATGAAGAAATGGTGGGAAAATGGGCAATTGTTCAGAGTGGAACGGGTCTCCTGTGCTTGACTAGGCGATGACTGACAAGTGGCAGAGTAAAAACAGCTGGTGAGCACTTTGCGCGTGTCCTACGAGGGCTATTTCAGAGAAAGCAGCCACTGTTTCAAGGCTACGTGACTTAAAATTATAGACAACGGTAGGATCTAATAGCCGACTTGGAAAGTGAGGCAGGCCATCTAGTGAACGATGCATTCCTGAATAGTAAATATACATGTTATTTTCAAAATATTTTCAATTGCTCTCTTGTACTACACCATGTAGGCAATAACATTAGCGATAAGAAGTGTATTAAGATGGAAAAACATTCCGTCATGTAGGGGCTGCGTAATATAAGCAGGTTTGTTAAGTACACTAAACTATTTATCTCATCCCACCATATATTCTTTATTTTCAAATAAAAATCCTATGAGAAGAAGTGAGCGGTCAATAAAGTCTTAAATGGTTGCACAATGTACATGCATGTATCTCATCAGGTAAAGATCTGTTGAAAACAATTTGAGGTATTTACACTTTGAATAAGACAAAAAGCTAAAGTGCAATGACAAAAAGTGCGGAATGATGAAAATTTAAAAATGCATAAATCTCAGTTAATATCCAAGATAGAGAATCTGTATATAAAACAACATTTATAGAAAATTAAATTTACAACAATTGTGGGTATATATGAGTTTTGCAATAGTAACGGAGATATCTTGTATTTTCGTTTTTATCCGCTCTAAACCGCTCTAGCCGCTACTTGTTTCACAAAATGTTTAAATTTCGAGATTGGAAAAGAGCATTAACAAATACGGAAGAAGGGGGGGAGCTTCTTCCTCTGCCGTTTACAAACCTCACCATTAGTTTTACATGAAACGCTTATATGTCTAGTTTGGAACCGATCAAACTAAAAATGGGACCTCCATAGCTGATTTCCCTTAAGGGAATTCATTGAATCGTCAATAACAGCTGTATGCATGTCAAACAACCGATAACGTTTAATTCATTCTTTAAAATCTAAAATGCATAATGAGTCTTTCGCGCAGAGGTATCTAATTGCTTAAGCTGACATCGGAGATTCCGTTAGAATAATACCCTTCCTGGATAACAGTTATTAAGTCTGCATTCACGACGTGATTTTCGAAAACTTCCTTCAAATGTCCACCTATGGAACCAAGGAGATGACGAAAATGATATCCGCATGCATATATTTGCTAATAATGCTCTTTTCCAAACTCGAAATTTAAACACTTTGTAAAACTACGGGGCAGCGACTAGCTAGTTCACAAGATCAACGGTTGCACTAAGAACCGGGCTCAAACCCCGTATTGCACATTAAACATTATTTATTTCAGACATTACCGCCGCTGGTGGTGCCCACTCAACGTGATTAAGAATTTTTTATCTTTCGTGTGTAATCTCACTGAAACAGTGCAGGGAGTGCCTCAAGCTGAACAATTTGGGCTTAAATCAAAATCTTGTCGTAGACACTTGAGCTAATGAACTTTTTTTTTATGTAAAGCAAAAGATTAAATTCGTTATTGACCAAAATCGAACTAGATTGAGCTAGGCTTAAAACAAATCTGGCAAAAATATAAAATCGTTAATATCTACGTTAAAATTCGGATGGTACAAAAAATATTATGCAACCAATAGTGTTGACAGTTTTATGTCCTGCAATTGTCGTGCTATACATTTTTTACTAACTAAAGTGCTAAAGGAGTTTTGGTATTTTTGTGTTTTCAGCCTTTAGTGAAAACTGTTCAGGATATTTTCACTTTACTACATCACTAAACAGCTCCACTTGCAGTTGTATTGGACCTGAACAATATTAGTAACTTCTCATAGAGTGAAAATCAAGTTAAATTCCAACTTTCGCTTGGGATTATCCGTCGCAGTAAAATTAAGGAGTGAAGGTGAACAGTGTACACTCTCTACTCATAGCTGAAGCTAATTGAAACAATTCAGCGAAACCAGGAAAAAGCACAAGCTTTAACCTGTTAAATGGTTGTGCTTTTTTTTTTTCTTTTCAAGAAAATGTTTCTTGAATTTGAATTATGTGGTTGTGACGTTATTTCATTATTTTTCGGTTTATCTTGATTTTGGTTTTTGTTTTTTTTGGGGGTGAAAAACTACTAATCAAACAAAAGTAAGTATTGATTTATCAAATGTTAGATGAGAAGGAGGAACTTAGGTTAGCTATGTGAATTAATGTGTTAATCTTAATACACAATGTAAACTTAATGTTGTGGGTTCAATTCCTCTGAATACAATATTTGATTAGTGATAAGCCCCCTATAGCCGATCCAGAAAAATGCTTATTGCCTAGAGATACCAGTGTCTGATTAGCTTCAGTAGGACAATTTAGACACCCAATTCTTTTACATAGTTTTCAGAAAATGGAAAAAATAGAGAATGGATAGTGAGCTGACGTTGTCAGTAGATTCCAGCTTGTAGGAAATCTACTTAATTGGTACAGTCCCTGCATGTAGGGCAGTTATGAATTAGCAGCACAGTGTTACTGCCAATGTCCTTAAAATCGGAGTACTTTCTGAATCATCTTATCATTCTTGCTTAAATTTCTTCATTATTAGACCAGGAAATCTCGTGTGTTTCCTACTTCAAAATTTTGTTTCATAATCATATATTTATTTTCATTGAAAGCAAACTTTTAAGTTAGTATGGAGAGTTTCTGTTCATGAACGTGCATAATGAATTTCTTCTCCTTTAGTGGTAGCTGACCTGATTAAGGTAGGAAAAAGGTGAAAATGGAAAAAGTCTCCTAAACGAGGTTGAGCTAGCATTCCAAGCCCGCGAATTCGGCAGGAGTAAAGAAACCGTGGGTTCTAAGAGTCTTTTGACGATTGTAATTGAACAGAGAAATGGAACGGGCTGTCAGTCAGTTAGCCTCCTCCAGTTTCAGAATCCAAAAGAACCCTAATACAATGGTGAAACTTAAGATAGACTTCAGTTTACTGATATCATGGGAAATTTATATAAAAAAAATAGAAGAGGTTTATATTGGAGCCAAGGCTTAATCTGGGAAAACCAGTTGTTTCTGTTTTAGAATAGCTAAGTTTCCTGAAACTCTGACGTTTAATTTTACAAAACACGTAACCAGAAGCTTAATATTTCTATTTAACGTTGATGATAAATGCTCTGTGAGTAAGACGACAAAAATACCATGCTCAGCAGAATTCCATTTTGGTACTCATAGTGATTTTGAAAAACAACAGTCCGGCATGCAGGGGTAAACTAAGCAGATTTCCCGTGTAAACTAAGATGGTTACAACCTACAGATGCCATCTCACTACGTATTCTCCATTTTAAATCGAAATTGGATGAGTAGAAGCGGTGGTTTACTAAAGAAACAAAACTCCGTCACGCAGGGGCTACGTAAACTAGATCTCCCTGTGCTGGTTTGACATAATCTCATCTCACTATATATTCTCTATTCCTAATTAACTAAATGAATACGTTGAAGATCAAATAAAAATGTTTGATGTCAAAAGAAAGAATCTCAATTGAGTTGTCTTTTCATAACGCATTTGGATGCACCTCAAACAGTAAAGTTTAATCAAAACAATATTTGGTATTTAAGCTTCGAATAAAGTGGTTCATAATATAACTGCAGATATTGTTAACATGGCATGGGTAGGAGTGGGTAACTGAATGCAGAAAACGATATATATATATATATGTGTGTGTGTGTGTGAGAGAGAGTGTGTGTGTGTGTGTGTGTGTGTGTGTGTGTGTGTGTGTGTAGATAGATATCGAGATATAGAGATATATATTTTTTAACCGACCTCATTTTCGTCATCTACTAGGGAGGTTCGATAGACATTTAAAGACATTTTTCGGAAATCGAGTCATGGGTGAAAACTCAATAGCTGATTTCCCTTATGGGAATTCTGCTTAAATATCAATCCTATCTAGGAGCAGACGAAAATGAGTGTCATGAATAGCATGTAAATTCATATAATGGACGTTCAAAGAAACATTCCTACAATCACGTCATGATTACAACCTCAATAGCAAATTTCCCTTTTGAGAAATCTGCTAATAAAATTAGAACAAATTCAACCTTTGTGTCACTGTTGAGAAAGTGATATGAATGGCAGGGTTCACTGAAATTACAGGCGAATAGGTCAATTATTTTTAAAAGGAGGACAGCGTGGCGTGGATGCACCAGTGTCGCGGCAGATGACGGAAAAATTGCTGCAAGAAGTTCTATGTTTTCGAAACGCTTTTTTTAACTTGTCTGCAAGTTTCGCATCCATGACTAAACTCCTCGTGACCACGAGCAAAAAACTGATCAAACAGCCGCAATGGCTAAGGCATGCATTTCCACCTAATTTCTAAAACAGTTAATCTCACCTGGGCTTCACGTATGTATGCAATATATTACCATAATTTATAGACATAGATATGCAGCGTGCGTTGGACGTGTTTAAATATTCATGATAATTCACGTAAGAGAGCGACCCCTGTCTTCTGAAAGAAAGAAGGTCAGAATTAAAAATACTCTTACTTGAAGTCTTTATGTTTCACCTGTGACCTCGTGTCATTCGACCCTCCAAAAAAAAGTGGAAAACCTCTCAACAATTTGTACAGGCGAGAATCAGTTTTATTTAATATTGAATACATCTTAAGCAATTCAATTGTAATCAATTTCAAGCTCCATGAAATTTATATGCTCTCAGCCCAAAAGATTTCTTGTATATCTGAGAGCAATGGAATATAAGAAAACATAAATAAGTAAAAGTTATTTGAATGCAGATCTTGATATGGAAAATATGATAATTGGCAAACAGAATAAACTGAAGAAAGTTTTTCCCGTACCAGGCAGAATGCATATAAGTAGTCGATGGAAAAATCATGTACTGCGTACCTTAGGCGGGAACCCATACATCCAAGCCACCCATACCCAGCAGTAGTAAGTATACCCATACTTAGGGGGCAGTATTTGGCTGTAAGAAATTAAATTTCAAAATTTATATATATATAAATTGTATTCTCTGTTCGTACTATGATTTTAACAGCTTTCGGAGAAAGGAATATTATTTTTACCTTGTTCCAGATGCCTATTTTACGAGTATATTATACTATCCATGATTATGAATTGTATTACTATCTCTTATTATGGGTAGGATCGAAAAATTGTATAGAACCAATCATATGGTTGATGCCATCTTCTATAAATGTTCTCATATTATTTTTATTCCTTTCTTGAATATTAACTGAGATCTTTGGATATTTCGTTTTCAGCTTTCAGTAAACTCCACAACACCTCATATCATATTTACTATTGGCAGTTATACTATGAACCTATTTCGAATATTAAATATTTTCTTCATTGACCTTTTACTGCTTAAGGACGTCATCAATTAAGCTTTTGATACCTTGACCCAAAAATATTTATTTGATCTATACAATACTCGATATTTACTTGTAAAGTTCCATTAATGTCTGAAGTTAGACATAACTCTTATTGAAGAGAAATAATTGGGAGAGACATGCCATTCTTGAACGTCCGACGTGGAATTGGTTTACTATACCATTTTAATGTTTCTATTTCTACTTTTTTTCTAATCAATTTTCCCTTAAGCAGTGTCCAGTGCCTGATGCTTCAGTTATTTGGGAAAGGCAAGCGGTCATAAGAAGGCATTCCCTGAGGTGGGGTTACTACCAAGATAGCTATTTTATTAATCATGTAACTGTACAATTATTTGACACTAGTGTTGATAGGAATTTTATCTGAATCCCCGGAGCCCACAGAAATAAATCAAATTAAGATTCAATTTCATGTTTTAAAAGCTGACAGATACAGTACGGCAATCTAGTGCCTAACCTACTCGACCACTGGTACATCCCATGTCCATAATAGTACTTATTAAGAGAGAAATAGAGAATTAAATCTGCAACATGAGTAGAAGGCAGTAGGGAAGTTGAGGAGGAGGGGGTCTGAAAACCAAAAAAATAGTCCGTCACACAGGAGCTGGATAAACTAAGCAGATTTCCCACGTAAAGTTATACAATAGAGAAATCTCCATACGAGTGCCGAACAGTTACGGAAACGGCCGAACCAGATTTCGGCGGGAACGAGTAGACGCGGCCATAGCTCGTCCGTTACACTTAATAAAAATACAAATATCTCGGTTAATATTCAAGATAGAGAATACATGTATATAACAATATTTATAGTAAATTTAATTTTCAATAAGATTGGTTCTATACAATTTTTCGATCTGAGGTATAGTAACGGAGATATTCCCCCCTCTAACCCCCCCCCTCCGACTGGTCCAATTTCAGCCGTTAACGAACTTGATCTTTCTTTTTACATAAAACGATTAAATACCAAGTTTGGTGACGATTAAACAAAAATTGCGACCGCTAGAGCGGAAACAGACAAATATATATATATATATATATATATATATATATATATATATATATATATACACAGTTTTGAATGGACCTCATGTTCGTCCTCTCCTAGGTAGGATCAATGGACATTTGAAGAAAAAATTCGAAAATTGCGTCATGAATACGACCTTAAGGGAAATCTGCTAAAAGGAAAAATAACTCGCTTTATATTTGAGTTACAAAAAATGGATAGAACGACAAATGTAGCTCATTAATAGTTTAACAAGATTGGTTCAATAAAAGTTTACGATTCCACTAATAAAAACGAAACTATTTTGAAATTTCGAATTCCCCTCTACACCCCTAAATGATCCTAAATTATTCATTGGGCTTATTACCGGCGATGGCCTAGGATACGATGGGAAGTTTGTGCCGTTCCCGGCGCACTAAATATACATGGCATTAGCAACTAGAAGGCTACAGCACAAAATAGGAAGCAGATTTTCCACATGCTGGTATAATACACTTGTAATCTCATATTCCTTTTTCTATGTAAAAAAGATTTGTCACGCAGGTGCTGCGTAAACTAAGCAGATTTCCCACGTGCAGGCATGACACACTATTGATCTCATCTTACCGCATACTCGGGCTGAAAACCAGAAAGTTGAATTACTCGCTAATGTATGAAAAAAAAAACATTGAGCCAGAATTGTAGAACACCAATATTTTAAACACATATTAACGCAGATATTATGAATTTTCGAATTCCACGCGGCTCTAAACCACCACAATTCCTGTCCCGATTTCTGCCAATAACAAATACGATCTTTAGGGCTAACTCAAACAGTTAAATATCGACTATGGTACAGAACGAATAAAAATGTTCGATACAGAAACGAAAGAACATAATTAATGACGTCATCGCACAACGAATTTGCATGATTCTTGCATAATAAAGGTATTATAAAAACAATATGTGGTATTGAAGTTTAGTATAAATGAACTCATGTTAAGTATAACAGCTTAACGTTAATATAACATGAGTAGCTATAGCGGTAACAGACAAGTATATATATATATATATATATATATATATATATATATATATATATATTTGAAAATCGCGCCATGAGTACAGTCAATAGCTGATTTCCCTTAAAGGACATCGGCTAACAAAGATCATTGGCGACCAATGAGTAGTCGCATCGAAGTGGGTCGTAGCGACAACAGAAAAAATACATTGTGCATTCAATAGATCATTTAATTTTTAAAACGTTTATTTTAATGAAAATCATGTTTTGAAATTGTACTCATGAGGCAACTTTGAAAAGTTTCTTCAAACATTCAATCAATGCTACACAGTATAATTTTCTCCTAAATAAATAAAACTCTAAGGTTTATATTATTTTTAATTCAAATTCTGTTGGATAATTTTCCTTCGCATGTCAGACAATTCTATGAACAATGGTTTGGGCCAGTAAACATCTCCTGACTAACTGCAGAGTGGGTGAACATCTCAACTTACAGAACGATCCGTACGAATTATTAACAGAGGGTAGCCCAAATATAATTGCACTTTTAACTTACTTGAAGACAATTGACATTTACAACAAACTTTAAACCACACCTACTCCACTCATTTCCCTAAGTTTTATATCTCCAATTATGCTACTAATTCGTGTGTGTGTTTTTGTGAACAATAGTTTATAATACATTTTTAAACTTGTGCCTTAGACTTCCATCATCCTCATTCCAGGATTTATCGCAAAGTTTATAGTTTCACATAGGTTTATTGTAACGCCGCCTTAGTTTCGTTTTGCTATATTTTATATGTTTTAATAATTTTGAATACATTTTTCTTTATTTCGTTATTTTAAAATTTTAATTTAGAGAATTGAAAATAAATGTGAGTGACATCGCCTAGTTGCGGAGCTCACCAAATAAAGAAATAAGAGCAATGGCATCAAAATTGAAATTCTTGTCTTACAAGTGTTGCAATTTCAAGTAGGGGTGAGCAGATACTCAGGCAAGAATTCGAATGAAAGTCAGTAAATCACCTCAATGAAGTTTAAAGAATATTTTCTAAAGGCAGAGGAAATATGGTCTCTGACAAAGCTTCGCCGAGCTATTGTATCGGCTCAGAATAATTTTCAGTAATTTCTTATGCGCTTTCACCATTTTCTCTCCAATTTTTGATCTTTTGGAATATTGCTCCTCCGATACACATATAAAATGAACGTATGGCATTGTGCTAAAGGCTTTGACACTTTCAATTCATTCGTGGCAAAACTGATAAGACTCCTTGGAAGTAATTCAGCCGAAAGTGAAAACATCCCTAAATAAATGAAGGTTAAGGCCGGCTTGGAATAAGAAACAAAAAGGCCGAACGAAAGCGTTTCCGTGACTAATCCCGAGCGTTTTTCCTGCGAGACTTCGCTCCATTTGCCACTTGCCACTTGGGGGGAGGTATATAATAGGAGGGAGCGGTCGGGGGTGGCTAGTCTTCCATCATGCCTGCTCCACAGCTCGTCCTCTCTATCGCCGCCTCTCTTCTGGCCACTACGGTTCTTGGAGACCTGGACCCCTCCCAACAACACTCCTCTCAGGACAGAGTTGCCGCCTTCAGGGCGGTAAGTAATGCTCAGTTTTAGCAGGAAAATGTACAAATGTATGTGTGTATGAGTGTTAGCAGATTTCCCTTAAGGAGGTTGTACTCATGACACGATATTCAAAATATTTCTTCAAATATCCATCGATCCTACCTAGTAAATGACAAAAATTAGGTCCGTTCAAAATTTTATATATATATATATATATATATATATATATATATATATATATGTGTGTGTGTGTGTGTGTGTGTGTGTGTGTATGTGTGTGTGTGTGTGAGTGTGTGTGTGTGTGTGTGTGTGTGTGTGTGTGTCTGTTACCGCTGTTGCGGTCACAATTTTTGTGTTATCATTACCAAACACGATATATAATTGTTTTATGTAAAAAGAAAGATCAAGTTCGTTCTTGGCTGAAATCGACTAGAAGGTAGTAGTTTAGAAGGGGAGAATTTCGAAATATCTCCGTTATTAAACATCAGATCGAAATATTGCATAGAACCGATATTATTGTAAATTTAATTGCCTTTAAATGTTGTTATGTACATATTTTCCCTAATATGAATATTAACTGAGATATTTGGATTTTTTTTTTAGTTTTCAGCCTTCAGTAAACCCCCACTCCTATTCACGTCATATTAAGAATAAACTGTTATATGATGAACCACTTTATTCTAAGCTTAAATGCCAAATGTTGTTTTCAATAGATCTTTATTATGGGAGATAAATGCGAATTCGTTATGATGACGTCATGAATTAAGATTTTAATTCTTGGTCCGAAAATACTTTTATTATCTACATCATACTCGACATTTAACAGTTTCAGTCAACAACAAAGGTCACTTTTGTTATTAGCTGAAATTGGACCTGGAATAGGGGATTTAGAGAAGGGGGATTCGATAATTCTAAATATCTCCGTTATAATGCGTCGTATCATAAAATTTAAGAGAATAAAATTCTTGATATCAAACAATTGATATTCTACAAATGTTGATTTATGGGTTTTTTTGTACTTCACGTATTCACGAGTCTTTGCATGTCGTGGTGTGACGTCATCAATTGAGATTTTACTGTCTTATCTCGAAAATGTTTATTTGATCTGTACCATACTCGACATTTAACTGTTTTAGTCAACACTATAGATCTATATCTGTTATTGGCAAAAATCACTCCAGGAATATGAGGCAGGGGATAAATAAAAGAAATAATAGAGGCAGGGCGATTCGAAAATTCCTACTATCTTCTTTATTATGAGTCGAATGTTGTAGAACTAATCTTGTTAAAATATTGATGAACAACAATTGTAGTTCTATGCATTTTTTTCGTAACTCTATTAATATTAAGCGAGTAGTTCTTACGAGTGCGAGAGCACAGTTTATTGACGGCTGGAATCAAGGGAAGTAGGGGTTTAGGGAAGGAGAAAAAAAGAAAAAAAAATCGTAATGTCTTTATCATTAATTTTTTATACATTTTAAATAGCAAATCTTATTGAAGAAGTTATTTCCTAGAATATTTTCTCTATTCCTCTTTCGTAAGTCAAATATTCCTTATTTTAGTGCTATTTAGTTTTCTTTCCGTAGTAAACCCCCATTGCTACTCTTATTACTTTATAATAATCTGCTGTCATGAATCGTCGCACAGTACCTGGACTACATTTTGGGTCTCGCTTTTAATTAGCCAGTTTCAAGGTTGTAGTATAGCTCTAGGGAAATCTGCCTACTTTACACTGTACCTGTGTGACAAACATTGTAACAACAAGTAGGAAAATGTACATTTTGAAGTACTGGATGGTGAAGGAAGCAGATTCTTTTAAGATGCCTGTTCATTTTGGTAGTCTTGTGAGGAGATTCCTTGGTGGAAACCAGTTGTATGTCGATGTGGCGAGTAATCTGAAAGAGCTCTGCCACTTGAATTAAACACTTGTGAAGGATGCATTTTCTCTTGATTCTGATCTGACAGAAAAATATTACTGTTCTTCTTCGTCACTGCATTTATTAATATACTTTTGAACGGTTTAACTTCATCTCAAGTTTTTTATCCGTAAGTAGCGAAACGATAGCTGCCTAAAACAAGCTCTGGCCTTCAGTTATTACTTCATCACTCCTCAAGCTGATAAAACTATTGTACAGTTTCCTGGATGGCACAGTTTCTGAACAGTTTAACGCCAGCATTAATATTGAAGGCTTTCATTGATAGTCAAAGCATGATGAAATGCATTACATATCGGAGATGTTCCTGATAACATAATTGCGAGTAGCTATGAGCAGGCTCTGAGTCAGCACCTCCCGCGAGTAGGTCAATAACTAACGTTCAACCCGAGCGATAGGCATAAAATCATAAAAGTCCTTAAAAGATGGCAAGTATAATTTTATACTTTTCAGTCTATGATACTCATCCTTAATTATCCCTAGTGAACCTACCGCTTGTATTGAATCTAATACTGAAGGCCAACATTAATTCGTGAAACGTTCTTGGTTTTATCCATCCTATTATTCATGACCAAATCAGTATTTAGGCATCTTTGAATACTAAAATATATGTTTATACATGATGTCTTTCACAGTAGAACCAGTCAGAGCCCTGGTCTAGCGACCAATTTGGCGCGCAGCATATTATTGCCCGACATTCGCATTATTTTCAACATTACATTTATATATTTATTTAACCTTTTATCATATACATAGTGTCTTCAAAATTCTGTCAAGTCGAGGTTTATTAATACTCAAAGGTGCAACTTTTAAACTTGAAGAAGGGGTTCAGATTCGCCATTTGAGTTAAGGCGTTGGTCTTAATCTCACTTGGTAAATCGAGAGTTGAAAAAAAAAAAAAATAATGCTTTTGTGGTACCTGTTGTACCTTCTACGCAGAGGCGCTAAACTAAGCAGCTTTCCTACGTGCTGGTATAGCTCACTTGTGATCACATCTCACCACATATTTTCTATTTCTGTGTAAAAAAACGGATTGTAGGAGGGGGGAGGGGTGTTACTGAAGGCTGAGAAACAGAAAGTACGAAAGACTCGTGAATAGTTGAGGTATGAAAAAATCCATAAAACAACATTTGTAGAATATTAATAGTTTAATGGGTTTTGTTCTATTAAAATTAACGATAAGACGCATTATAACGGAGATATTTAGAATTTTCGAATTCCCCTCCTCTAATTATTCATATGTATCTCGCATAATAAAGGTCTATTGTAAACAATATTTGGCATTTGAGCTTAGAATAAAGTGCTTCATATATGACAGCTTATTGATAATGTGACATTACTGGGAGTGGAGGTTAACTGAGGGCTAAAACTAAAAAATCCAAATATCCCCGTTAATTTTCAAAATAGAGAACATATTATAAAACATCATTTATAGGTAATTAAATTTGAAACAAGATTCTGTAAAATTTGTCGATGGAACTTATAATAGGGGAGATATTTCGAATTTTCGAAATTCTTCCCCTCTAAACCCACTAAATTCTCTACTCATGCCACGGGTGTGAATGGAATCTTCCTCATGATGTCTTTATTGCTGGATGATATGATGCAGAAGCAATGGAAAACCCATGCATGTCCTTGAGACCCTCTTAGCCCTTGTTTGGTTGGCCCCATGAAAATCAGGTTTACTTGTTCACAAGACCGATTATAAGGTGAAGCCTGTAATATATGTAGTAACATATATTTGGTTGGCATTATAGTCCTTCAGCCGCTCCTAGGCTGGACTCCAGGCTGGATTCGCGATCAGAGCTTCACGTAGTGAGTGATCATCTCAACGTACAACCACAGATAACCAAGGAGGTCCTAGAATGAAATGTGTCCAGTAGACAGTCGGGGCATGTTACACCCGGGGGAGGGGGGCAGTGGCCATATCGGCGACCCCCCAATTGCAAGTAGACAGGATCTAGAAGAGTCTTACCGATCTACTTCTGGCTGTCAGACAGATTTACTCACTAGACTCCCGACATTTCGACCTCAACGCGAATTGTTAGCCAACCGGTAAACTAAGTCCTCGATTACCAATTGAAGAACTGACCATACTCCTTGTTGATTGGGTCAGGTGATCTAAAGTTGGACGCTCTACCACTAGCTAGGATGTAACAGTAAAGCCCATTAGTGAGTTTTATAATAACTTATGTTCAGTATTTATACTGAATAATAATATAATTAATATGTGTGATTCTCTTGTTCTGATATTAATAACATTTCATTATGTCCTAATCCCCCCCCCCCAAAAAAAAATAAGAAGAAACACAATCAGACACTGACTGGTCTATTTTGCCTTAATACGTCTTGTGCATAGCTTAAACACTATCCTAATAGACTAAGAGTTGTATTTATTACTATAATGATCTGTGGCCACCCTCTTATTTATATATATATATAAGAGTATATATATATATATATATATATATATATATATATATATATATATAATAAAGTATTCTAAGCAGGCTCAATTGCTGATGTATTGTAAGAGCGATCAGCTGAAAACCATGAAGTAGCTTACAATGTTTTAACAATCCTCTAAAACTCCAGCCGCTACACGCGTAGGCACGCGGCAACCACAAAAAAAAAAGCTACTGGACAGTTTTCATGAAACTTGATGAAAGAGAAATTCTAGGTAATCGGGAAAAAAATCATGCGAGGGTAAGTAATTTGGTCTATATTATAATTAGAAAAAACGTGTAAATTGCTGGAACTTCCTCGCAATTTGACTATCATGACGTACAAAAAAGATATAATAAGCCACATTTTTTACCACCTAAAGAATGTTTTAATATTTAATTCCTTCTTTGTGTCGGCTAAAGTAAGGCTAAGGTTTAGTGTTATATTCCCAACAAAATGTAGTGGGAGGCCGCGGCTCTTCCTGGACTGTCGGCAAATACAAATTCTAGAAATTCTGCGAAAAGCAAACCTTGCTCAGTAATAGTTTCTTACCTGGAAGTCATAAATTAAAAAAAATTAGGAATTTGTTGATGTCAAGGTTTAATTTAACTTTCAACTTGCCCTGTTGTTAACATAACCACGTTGTTATTTAAGTTAAAACAATATCTTTGCATGAGAGTTCGTTCAAATGAGTATCCTAATAAAATGAACTGTTGTAGTTATCTCGACAACACAACTCAGGAATGGTTGGAGATATAGTTTCAAACACTCGTTGTCTTTCAGGAGTATGTTACTGTTTTCCCAAGTGATTAGGTATTATGCCCTAAACCGACACTGTTAGAGAGCCATTCCCACATCAGAATTCTGAGTTTCACGAAAGACTAGTTACATTGAAAAGACAAACTTCAACTTAATATAACAAGTCCTATGTTCCATTTTTGCCTGGGAATGGGGGTTCAGAGAATTATATATATATGAAAAAGAAAGAGGGAGAATACAATTTTTTTAGAAAACTGCAAAATATAGCCAGGCAGGTATTTTATTCTTCAGATAGCTATTAAAGATTCGACGTAGCACGGTCGGGCAGTTTGAAGTAATTAACCTATAGAAGCTTATAGCCATTCAGGTCAGGTATTTTCAAGTTTTAACTCCCATGCACTTCAGTGAATTAAGAAGCAGTTCCCAATAACTGAAATAGTCCATGACTAATTTGTAGGATTGACCATCTGTTAATGTGTTTTAACTTTTGACAACAATATTGTTAATGAAAGGATGACTTAAAAAAAACCATAACAAGGCTTTATTGCACTAAGAATGGCACACAAAGACTCGCAATCACAATACATCATATGAGGTTGCAGATTGGTAGTAATAAGTTTCCGCTAACGAACAGGTATAAATACATCACAACAAACATACAACATGTTAAACTTATTGTTTTATATCGAATGATAAATCCCAAAAGTTTAATTGTGGTCAAGGAGAACACACTCTTTTCTAGATTTATTGTTGAATTGTACCCGTTTTTAGGAAAAGCTTTAAAACATTTCTCTAGGTTTCAATCATGATCATGCTGATCCCGACCACAAACTATAACATCATCTAAATAGACCACAATTCCTTTCAGACTTCAGCAACATTTCTAACACGAAAAAGGGATACGAGTAAATTGATATAGCTTTCCATGAGGTTCAAAGGCTGTGTAAGGTCTGTCCTTTGGTCTTATCGGAATTTGATTGTGAGCACTACAAAGATCAACCGAACTGAACACTTTATATGTAGCAACTCTATTTATAATATATCCTATATTCCTGGCATGGGAAAGCATCTCATTCGATGAACCTGATTGGGGGATTCCCCAATCAATACTTGAGCCCGCCATGGTCAAATACTCTCCTCAATGACGCCATCTTTTAACAATTTCTTTATTTCAGTATCAATACATTTTGTATCGGAGGCAGGAATTCTCCGGGATTTAATTGTTGTAGGTTTGCAATCAGAGGGTAGATTAATTTCATACTTCAGAGAAGTTGTTGCCATAATAATATCCTCTACTTTACAAAGAATAACTGGAATTTTTAGTAAGGAAGCAGTGTACTGGTTAATGAAAGTACCAGTACTGACGGTGTCTACAAAACGATATGCATTAGAGCCATTAATTTTGACTGTAACAACAGCTTTACTTATAATTGCGGGTAGACATGCTACAAAATTACTGGAATGAACGGAAGATCGATATGAGTCTGAAGATTTTTGCTTATTTCTACATACCTTCTGGAGTCCCTTGATACCACAACTTCTACAAATTGTTTCCGTAGGTGGACAGGCTGACTCCCCTATTGTGTTACTGAAAACCACAAAAATAGCATTTTGGGCTAACTGAAGATACTGATTGAGGCGTTGGTTTTCACTAGAGATAGAATCTGACTCGTTATTTATTGAAGCAGCGTTGATGGCCAATGGGGTCAAATATTGTTGGGGAAGACGTTCAGCAAGTTCTAGAGATCTTGTTCGAGGTAGCGTTCCTTCAAGTGATAAATTGTGATTTTATAATGACCACACATTTATGTGAGATGACAGTAACCCATCTATGTACGGCCGCACCTCTATCAGATTCATCCCTGTTTATTTCAGCACTGACAGCTTTAAACTTTAGCGTACTTATCGATGGTTATGTCTAGGGAATATTTCAATAATGGGTTTGATATAGATTCTTTTTAAAACAGCAACCACGGTATTATACGAACCACATTTATTAACGTATTCAAAGACAGAAAGAGGAATAAAGTGAATTAATACTTTACGTCTATCGCATTTACGAACATCGAAAGAAGTAGTAAAATTTTGAAATGTACGAAACCAATGATTACATTATTTTAGAGCTCCTTCTTCATTCGGATTTATATTGAATCTTTCCGGGTGTTGAATGCTGTCCATCACAAAAACTTAGTTCTTAGAGTAATAAAATTTTATAGAAAAAATGAAATTACCTGTAATAAGGTTTATTTGACTAAGAATGGCAGACATTCCCCCCATCTATACCCCCCACTATTCCAGGCCCGAGTTCAGGCAATAACAAATACGATCTTTAGTTTCGACTGAAACAGTTAAATATCAAGTATAGTATAGATAAATTTAATAATTAGGAGTAAAGAACGAAAATTCTTACTTGATGACGTCATCACAACATATTTGCATATATCTCACAAAGTAAAAGTTCAATGAAAACCATATTTGGTATTTAACCTTGGATGGCATGACAAGTAGTGGAGATTTACTGAAAGTCTAAAACTAAAAAAATCAAAATATTGGTTAATATTCGTTTTTTTTTCTCTCGAAATTTCACTATACTTTTTCGTTTCACATGTCATAGACACCATAACTGCATTTTGTTTCTTTCGTGTTTGTTTGTTTGTTACGTTTTCACGCATAAACGGCAGAACCGAATTTTATAAAACTTAGTATGTATATTACTACTAACCCAACTTAGACTTTAGGCTATATTAATATTCTCTGAGATGAACAGGAGTGGGGGTTATAAGGGAGTCCTGAAATTAAAAACAGCGATATTTCGTTTCCTATTGGTTTTTAGGCAAATATGAACATTACAAAAGTTGTTTATTTAGTTATTTAGAGTAACTTTTGATATATACACCTTTTTCGTATACCGAATTATAAACGAGATATACGCTCATACCTAAAGCGGAAGTAAACAATTTTATTTGGCACTAAAGACTCAACCAAACTAAATAAAACTCGGTATGTGTATTAGCACTGACGCCTTAATTTCATAAGCCATACCAACATTTATAGGGACGGGCAGGAGTGGGAGTTGTAGGAGAGGCCTGAAATTAAAAAGTCCGTCACGCAGGGGCTGCGTAAACTAAGCAGATTTCCCACGTGAAGTTTTACAATAGAGAAATCTGCCTAATAACAACTGTAGTAGTAAGAAACCTCTAAACTTAAAACATTATTTAGGACGTAATAACCCAGTAGTTTCTAGCCCCAAAAAACAGTTAACCTAACCTCTAAACCTATTCACGAGGGACGAATAGTTATGGAAACGGCCACCAGAGCTCTCGGCGGAAAGTCCGAACATAGCCTACTGGTGACCACTCGCAGAATACAAATGCAAATATCTTGGTTAATATTCAAGATAGAGAAAAAATGTATATAACAATATTTATAGTAAATTTAATTTGCAATAAGATTGATTTTGTCCATTTTTTCGGTCCGACGTATAGTAACGGAGATATTTCGAATTTTCGAAAATCCTCCCCTCCCACTGGTCCGATTTCAGCCGTTAACGAACTTGATCTTTCTTTTTACATACAACGACTAAATATCGAGTTTGGTAACGATCAAACAAAAATTGCGACCGCTAGAGCGGTAACAGACAAATATATATATATATATATATATATATATATATATATATATATATATATATATATACAGTTTTGAACGGACCTCATTTTCGTCATCTCCTGGGTAGGATCGATGGACATTTGAAGAAAAATTTCGAAAATTCCGTGATGAGTACAACCTCAATAGCTGATTTCCCTTAAGGGAAATCTGCTAAAATGTGGTATTTCGTTTTCTATTGGGTTTTCTGCAAATATGCACATGACAAAAGTTATTTACTTTGTTATTTAAAGTAACTTTTGTTATACTCACTTTTGCCGTGTAAGAAAGTATAAACGAGATGTACACTAAATACTAAAGCGCGAGCCAACAATTTTGTTGGGCGCTAACGATTGAACCGAAATTAACAAAAGTCGGTAAGTAGAATTAGCATTAATTCTTCCATGATTATAAGCTATATTAAAATTTTTAGGTCCAAACAGGAGGGGGGTTATGAGGGAGGCCTGAAATAAAAACTCGCAATATTTGATTGTCTATTTGTTTTTCGATAAACTTGCACATAACAAATGTTGTTTACTTTGTTATTTAGAGTAACTTTTGTTTTATACATTTTTTCGGGAACAATGTATGAAGCAAGTAATTTGCGTAGAAATATTGCTCAACAATTCTTTCCAATATCAACGACCATGTACCTCACCTGGAAAAATTAATTCAAATCTATGTTAATATTTTTACCTTAATAATTCAAAACTATGCATAATGCACAGGAGACGGGATATATGAAAATATGGAGGACAGTGAAGTCTTACATAAAAAATTAATTTTATTTTTAACAAATCCATAGCACGGACGGGTATAAACCCTAAACACTGTGACGGGTAAATGCCAAAATATTGTGCAAAGTAAAGCCTTGCCAAAATATACCATCCAGCCTCAAATGAAGCCGGGTACCTTAGCTAGTATATATATATATATATATATATATATATATATATATATATATATAAACCAACATTTGTATTATTATTGTTATTTATTAATATCCACTTTTTTCTACTATGGCTAACTGGGACGGGTTATCTACAGGTTACCACATTTTCTAGCCATAAGGCATTACTTTGCAATAAAATTGGTTATGTACAATTTTAGCAGATTTCCCTGAAGGGAAATCAGCTATTGAGGTTGTACTCATGACGGAATTTTCGAAATTTTTCTTCAAATGTCCATCGATCCTACATAGTAGATGACGAAAATTAAGTCCGTTCAAAACTGTATATATATATATATATATATATATATATATATATATATATATATATATTTGTCTGTTACCGCTCTAGCGGTCGCAGTTTTTGTTTGATCGGTACCAAACTCGATATTTAGTCGTTTTATGTAAAAAGAAAGATCAAGTTCGTTAACGGCTGAAATCGGACCAGTGGAAGGGGGGTTTAGAGTGGAGGATTTTCGAAAATTCGAAATATCTCCATTACTATACGTCGGATCGAAAAATTGTACAGAATCAATCTTATTGCAATTTAATTTTACTATAAATATTGTTATATATATATATATATATATATATATATATATATATATATATTCTCTATTTTGAATATTAACCGAGATATTTGCATTTCTATGAAATCTGTGGTCGGGTATTTTTTGGATTAGGTCGGCCATTTCCGTCAGTACTCTGCTAAGGTGGAAGCTTCTTCTAACCTTACCTGTCGTTTCTAACCTTACCTTACCTTCGTTACTTTGTGAGATTTATGCAAATACGTTCTTTTCATCCTTACAATACAGCTTACAATACAGAAGCCGTTTCAGTTGGAAATTTATTTTTAATAACTGAAAGATTTCTCATTACCGTTTGTATTTAATCACGGTGGTATTGTGTTACCAGTATGCAGATTTCTCAATTGTAAAACTTCACATGGAATATCTGCTTAGTTTACGCAGCCCCTGCGTGACGGACTTTTTCGATACGACATAGAATAACAGATATTTCAATTTTTCAAAATACCCTCCCCCATGGTCCGATTTCAGCCAACAACGAATTTGATCTTTATTTTTACATAGAATGTGTAAATATGCAGTTTCAAAACGATCAGACCAAAATTGCGACCCCTCTAGAGCGTTAGTAGACACATGCACACGCACGCGCACACACACACACACACACACACACACACATGCACACGCACGCGCGCACACACACACACACACACACACACACACAAACATATATTTTTTTATTTTATTTATTTTTTAACGGAGCTCATTTTCGTCATCTTCTGGGTAGGATCAATGGACATTGAAGAAAATTTTGAAATCACTGCATGAGTACAAACTTAAGGGAAATCTGCTAAAAAATCAGTCACCAAAATCCAATTTTGGGGAATCTTAAATTCTGTTCTCTGTTTCTCCCCCATCAAGAAGCCTATTACCAAACAGTTCGTCACCTAGGGGCTACGTAAATTAAGCATATTTCCTAATTGTTGGCATGACAGAGTAGTCTTCTCATATTAAGAGATATTCTGTATTTCTAAATAAAAATCCATAGAAGTGTGGATATACTAAATGTTCAAAAGACGGAATTACGAAGAACTTAATATTTGAGTTAGTGTTTTGTAGCTTTTGTAAATAATTGCAATTTAAGGGAGAGAGAAAATAGACAACACAACATACAAGACTCCATTTTGTTTGTTCGTTTTGTATCAATTGATTGTGACTATTCCCTTGTATTTAACTATCGATATGTAACAATTCCTTTTTTTTTCCAGTGAGAGTGGAACGCCGAGAGGGCTTAATCGGTCTGACAAACGATGAGACATTCGGTTTAGGTGATGGTCTAGTCTTTGGAGATGAAGCCCCAGCATTTGTCTTTGTCTCTTCTGACTGTTTTCCACGGAGTGAGGGTGCTTGTGACACTACTCTATCCTGCTTTTCAGTAGTTAGAGGTTCGGAGTCCCTATATCATGGGTTTCCAATTCAGATTTACCTTCTGGGCGATCTTCATCTTTTTGTTGACCGTCTCATTGAGATGCGTTGAGTTGGAGGTGGTGATATAAGCCTGTGCACTGGTTTCAGACAAAGGCGATCTCTCCGATGTAGCTTGAAGTTGACTGAGACGTTGTAGGACGACCCTTCTTGGCTAACGATGTATCCAAGTTGCCAACTCTAGTTAGGACTTTGCGCTTTTACACAGACCCATTCGAAGTCCTGGATGTTCTTTGGCTCTTTGGTCGTAGTGAAACTTCGACTTTTTACTCTTCGATTCGATCCTTCCATGCACATTATTTACAACCTCTTAGATGAGAAGTCGATGAGCAGGTGGTACACTTCGTGTTCTTCTTGACAAAAGACGCTGGACGGAGCTAGAGTCCATTCCCTCTTAGGGCGTGTTTCTCCATTCAAGAAGCGCTGCCTGGAAATCAATATTGTAGCGCTTGTACTTCTTGAGTACGTTTTTGGTGCTCATGTTTTAGGCAATTGTATTGCTACAAGCGACTTCGAATCCGTCGGCATAATGAAGTAGTTCGCTTTGTAAGGCAGGGCTTTATAATGCGAGGATGGAGTACCTGGTACGAGAATTTATTCGTAACCTCTATTGGGTCCTTTCGTCCAGACGTATTTGTAAAGGGGGGGGGGGGGAGTGTGGCAGTTATTGATTTTCATATCGTTACTGCAATTGGAGGATTATCTTTCAGAGGAAGAAAGAGAAATACGGCAGGTTGGAGCTGAAGAGGGTGGTTACCCAGCTCGCTGAGGTTGAGCCAGGCATGGTCCGGGTACTCCCAATGACCCTGTCTTACAAAGGTGTCTGGTCTAAAAAGAGTGCCGACGGATTGCGGAATTTGAGCATGAGCAGTACTGCAATGCAATCGATCAGCATCCTGGTTCTTAGACAGTCTGGAGACGAGGAATGGACAACTGGGTGGAAGACAAGGCATTGGCTGAGGCAGGAAGAGGGAATCCATTTGGCGAACGTTTTCCACAGCCAGGAAGTATGGTGGAATTTGTGATCCTTTATATTTTAGGCTTTGTGATCCTTTATATTTTGATTTGTTTTTGGCATGTAGACGGGCAGAACGCCTACTCAGGGTGCTTGCATCTTTATTAATGATGTCCCATTGGTACAATATTGGGGTTAGGGAGCCCCAGTTCATGTATGGAGTTGTTTGCACCTCAAAATATTAATTGAGTAGGAGAATTGTTTATTGTGTATATTACGTATTTATTTGTATATTTGTATCAAAACTCATATAAATAGTTAAGTAGGTTTTTGGCAATCTTAACGCTAGTCTCGGATTTACCGTCCTCTACTGTTGTATGGCACTGATGTTGAGTGGTTGAATTCCCATGACTTGGCGAAAGCTGAGAATACTTTTCTGATGAGAGGTGTTGCATTGTCAGAAACCAAAAATAATAGAATTCCACAACGAGCAAAGTTGTACTTGCAAAAAACAATGATAGTTTCTGCCTTGGTGTTAGGGATTCGCTCAACCTCGAAATAATTTGATTTGAAGTCAACCATCACAACAAATTGCTGAGAGTCAAACTCGAATGTGTCCAGGTTGACTCTCCCATGGCAGAAATGGAATCTGACTTCACGGGTTGTTTCGGTTGTACATACAACGGCCAGTTCATGGTATGTCGGTCAGCTCATGATGATATCTTTTATTTCGCTACTCATGAACGGCCCAAAACAAAGTGTCACGAGCTCTTATGAGAGTCACATTCTGCCCCAAAAGACATAGATGAATTTTCGAGATAAATTCGGCTCGTAGTGACTTTGGCACAACGACCAGGTTTCCTTTGTAGATGATACCATCTTGATCCATAAGTTCAAGTTAATAATTCCAAAATACGAAGAGAAATGGTGGTAGCATGTCCTGGTTTTCTGGCCATCCAGACATGGTCGAAGACAAAAGAATGCACAAAGTATGGTTTCCTGTCGAATATGGTGTAGGTTTTCAGGCATCATGTTGAGATTGTATGCCATTCTTATAGACTCTCATTCTGTAAAGATTGGGTCACAGTGGTACACTTCTTCAAGCTGTTGTTTGGTGTCTTCGGAGACAGTGCGTAGGCCATCAACATTTTTTTTACCTTTCAGAAACTGAACCCTCAGATTGTAGCAGCATCCGTTGAAGTCGAGTAGGTGCTTTGATAATCGAACGTTTGAATACTACTGCGAGTGGGTGATGATCTGTTTGAACAGTAACTTCCTTACATATGACAATGTACTGCACAAAACGTGGGCAAGTAAATAAAATTCTTAGGCATTCAGGTTCTATTTAGGCCCAGGTTCTCTACTTTTGACGATAGGCTCCTCCACAAAAGTGAAAAGCTAACATATTTTGTAGGTGTTTTTATTATAATTGCAATTCAAGGGAGAGAGAAAATAAAAGACACAACATCCCAGGCTCCATTTTGTTAACAGGTATAGTTCTCTTGTATTTAACTTTTGATGTGTAACAGTTATAAAACATTGTGTATCACAATTGCAATGCATCAATAGTTTAACAATAATGGTTCGATAACATTTTTCGATAGGATTCAGGGATATTATGAGTTTTATGATTGTTATTTAGCAAATGTTCTTTGATTTCTAAGGGAACTGAGTGTATATTTTCATTTTATTTAACTGCCTTGTCAAACTTTTCCTGTACACATATTGGTTGAAAGAATTTTTCCAAAAGAAAAAGTCTTTTACGTTCAACATTTTTCCATTTCTATTTCATTTTCAAAAGCAACATTGCTTGATATCAGTATTGCAGGACTGCTGGAGAAGATCAGACATCCTTCTCTAATCATTGTGGTGATATTTCCCACAGTACTGACTAGCATTATTTACAAATGATTTAATCTATCAGAAGAGTGCATTTTTATTAGAATGCATTAGCTAGATTTTGAGATTTATGCACCTCTAGTAGAGGGCAAGAGATATTTTGCAGTGACTATTAATCATTCATAAGAGCATATTGATGTCAAATTTTGCAAATGGATAGACATTAAACTGAGAGAAAATCAGGGCTTTTTCAAAAACTGTGCGCTGAAAGTGGCACAGAAATTTGCACTTGACTATCCTTTTTGTCAGTTGCAAAACCATTAGGATCAACAACATTATTCGTGACATTTTATTAGCTTGGGTGAATATAAAATCACAAATTACAAAATATTCCATCATTAAATGGAAAATCCCTTTCTTCTCACAGGAAGGAAACATTTATTTAATTTAGAAAACTGCCATCCAAGACATCACAATAGCAGGCAACCATTGTCAACAACTATATTTTACTTATGAATCTCTTTTTATGAATGTGAGTTAAATAGAAATCTGATTAATAAATGATCTTTATTCTAGGCAATATGCTCTCGGGGTTACTCCTTGGACTGCTTGAAGCTAGATCTTTTAGGACTTGTTGCTCGAACTGGAGGGGGTGGTAAGTACCAACTGCTTCCTGGAGTTCTCTTCACACATAACTTAACTGCTGTCCCGCCTTCAGAAGATTTGCTACAGGCCCTCAAAGAAGGAAACAACACTCATCAGGTTTTGTATATTTAGTAAACATACATTCACTACTATTAAACTAATTTGAAATAAAAAATGTAAATTGGACTTTTTTATTAATACAAATCATTAATTAATAATTACTAACTGCAACAATAATCATTCCTAGAGAACTTCTGAGTTCCTCCTGGCATGTAAGTTTTCAGAGAGTAAAACATTCAAGATAAAACTAATTTTCCAAAAAAAAAGTACTTTATATATCAGCTCTATGAGCTCACTGGCATGCAGGAGCTTATAGCCATGGAGAGTTGTTAGGAGTGAAATATCTTCATGATCACTCCTTCCTTTTAAAAACAAGGTACTTTGAAAACCTTTCAATTTATGCATTCACTACAGATTTTAAAAATGGGTTCCAAAACATGTAGCTCTAATTTTCCCAATCTGTAAAAAGGAAATAATGAGATAATTTTGTGACATGGTTGATGGACATGAGAGTTGTTGTGAGTAGGAACTTGTCTGTGTTGGTGCATGGGGCTTGGATAATTAAACAGAGAACAAACTGATCTTCGTCATATCAATTTTAATGACACGTGGGACCATTCACGAGGGATGCACATAAAAGACTGAGAGAATGGGGGGGCCTTCTTGATCAATCCACGGCTAACCAAAAATACAATAATTATCTCTCCTAACAGACTGTATTTCAATCAATAATGATGGTTGTTATGACAGGTTTAGGCTGAAATTTAATATAAAAATATGTACCCTGAGACATTTCTGAAAAATATAATGAAAGATAAATAATTAAGAATGTCAGAGGTACACTGATAGGTTTTCATTAATAACTTCAGAACTAGTGTTGATAGAAAATTGATATTTTGCCATAATGTATCTCAATGACCTAAAACTGACTATAACATTATATATTATTTTAAGTGTCACTATGGTGACTAATCCCCCCCCCATAAAGAAAAGAAAGTAAATATAGTGCTTTATATTAGACTGTTAATCCCTCTAGCTCTACCACCCCTCTTTTCTTTATCATTGCCAGCTTTATATTTAAACATTTCAAGTAAAACTAAAGTTCAAGTTTTTTAATAACTAAACATAAATTGTAAATATCTGTATTATTATGTATCATCAAAAAAACGTTTAAGACCTATCTTATTTGCAAATTAATGTCCTACACTTGGTCTATATGTCTTTCTATAACCCGAATATTAACAAAGTTATTTATATTTTTTTTAATCTCAGCTTTCAGTAAAATGCCTCTTTTACTCTTATAATTTTTCCTCAGCTATTATGCCACTAAACATCTCATATCTGATTTAAATTGGAAATCTTGTCTGCACAAGATTCTTAACAAGGGAGAAAAAGACAAAATGTTAGATGATATCATCTGTACATCATTTCAGCATGTAGGAAATTTTCACAGCCTCAGTGTGGTTTTAAATTAGAGATCTCGGGGTGGCATGGTAATTGGTTCTATATTATGATAATATCAACACTGACGCATTTCCCTTCTTGGTATGCATCAAGGAGAGATTTAAACGATTATTGTTACCAATTATGCGTACATTTTAAAAATAAATTTGAATTGTTTACAATAAGTAAATGAAGCACTATTCATACTTCTGTGTTTCATTTTATTATGAATCAGCAGGTGGAGGGATATATTTCTTCAACAATCAATGATTACCTGTCATCACTAACTCTCAGTGTCAAAGTACTTGATTCAAACACAGTGAGTCATGCCCGCCGCATCAGTGAGCAGATATTAACCAGCTTGATTCCTATGGAAACAGGTAAGCATATGAAATTTAAAAAAAATAAATAAAAAACAACTTTCTTAGTTTAATATCATGTGTATTGTTATTAAATAGGTGTCTTTATTACTCTGGATAAATATTTTTCCCTACAAGTAAGTAATTCTAAGAGATGTTTATCAATTTGTGCAAACATATTCTCAACTGTAAAAAGTACATTGCAATCAGAAGTAAAATAGAAATAAATAATTATATTACATATGTTATAAATAATTTAACATTATAGAAGAAGATATAATTATATTTATATATTTTTAATTATTGTATATTTATAGTCTAGTAGCACAATGACTTTGTATCTGTTGATGTAGCTTTGCATTAGTTATCTTTTGAATCCTATGAAGATCACAGTAATTCAAACATACAATTTTGTAATAAGTAGCAACAATCATCACATCATAAAATTTCTTAAAATTGAGAATGCATTGAAATTGTAATTTAAACACTTATACTAGTTAATGTCTTTCAAGCAGGCTATATAAGGATAGATAGCTCTCTAACAATTCTAGATTTGAGTGGGATTCTATCCACTCTTCCAGACTATAGAATATTCTCATGCAAAAGACAACAGGAAACCACCACATGCTCTTGTGACCCGCTTCATACCCATGTTTTTTCTGTAGGAAACTGGACTTTCTCCTTATCACTAGATGTAGCCTGTCGACACAATACAATCACAGCCACTATAAAAATGGTTTAATATTTAATGGAAGTGATACAGGAATATTGTTAAGATACACTTTTTATTAAAATTAAACCAAGCCAATCAGTCATCTTCTTCAATCAAATCGTCACAACCACAAAATTAGCAGTAGTTGAAAACCATATTGAAGAAACTTAGCCTGTCTCCCAGTGCTGCCTCATATATATTCTGGTTGGTCTTCCATTCTAAATTTATTTATTATATTGATTGACAACTTAAATTCATAAGCTGGCTGATAGATCTGGTTAGTGCTGCTTTCATTGCTTGAAAGAAGGAACAACTTAAACATAGTACCACATGCATAAGGTATGCTCCTGATGGAAGCACTGTTTCTTAACCACCAATTGCTTTCAAATTTTTAACATTGTTTTGCCAGAAGAAAATGGCTGGCAAACGTTTAGAAATGAAACATAAACTTTGTAGCCCAGCATTACAGGGGTTATCGTTAGTCACAAAAGGTTTTTTTGGTGGTAGAATATGTAGACAATGTATTCGTCCCTTACTGTATTTCATGCGATTTTTTTTTCTAATTGCATTCTCAAAAAGCTAATAGCTTTATGGAAACCATATAAGCAAGAATAAAGGTTTTAGAATGAATTGCATTGCTAATTTAATTGTCTGTTATTTGAACTTTATTCCCTTCTAGTAGTAGTAACTTCTCGTTATATAGATTATATCATGAAATATTTGATAGTTCATTCAATTATATAACTTTAAGCCTAATTGGGAACAATCAGAAATGGTCTATGAAAGCGCTGGCCATGGCTCATAAAAATGTGAGATCTCCACAGTCTATCCACTCGAGAACATTTATTTTCTAGGAAATAATAATATGAACTCCTTGACCTTTGAAAGAACACGTTAAGAGGTCCATAAAAACTGTCACAGTTATAATTTACAGCTTATCAAAGAAATACATAGTTATATAATAATATTGAATATATGCAACTAGAAATATTAATAGATTTTGAAAACTACAAAGTGATTTTCAATGATCTGTAGGAATTAAATTCTAATTACAGAATTTTGTGATTCTATTATAATAATTTCTTGTTAGCGATTAGAATTAGCTATTACAAATAGTAATCATATATCAGACCTTTATGGAAAAAAATACTATAGATAATTGTGACAAAGAATTTCAAGCAAGTTATATGCATTGATTTACCCGATTTAAAAAATTTAGATAGATTACTACCATTTCCAAATTTAAAATTATCAAAATTAGTACATCAAAAGTTCTGCTTTTGAAGGCCAGCTTCTTTAAATAAGAAGTTGGTATTTAGATATTAAATGAAATCCTTTTTTTTTTTTTTCTTTCAGCCACTAGTTTTCTTAAGTATAGTTTTTAATTGGCTTTGCCAAGCCCATAGTACCATGGAGTTGCTTTATGTTCAAATATCAATATTTTGTGTTTAAATTGGTATAAAGGTAAACAAATATGAACAGGAACTTGTTTTCACATCATTTACAGGTATCTCAACATATTAAAACTAATTTAATATCTGTTTAACTCAGGAAGGAGGAAGGGATACGGACTTGGGGGAGCACTGTGGGCGGTTGGAACACTGGCAGCCATTGGGCTTGCAGCACTTGCAGCCATTTCAGGGAAAGCAATGATGGCATCTCTTTTAGCACTCATGATGGCAGGGACCACAGCCCTTAGGGGGGGAAATGGAAACGGAGGTGGTAGCGGAGTAGGTTGCAGGAGTGCACAATTCATTGATGCTAATGCAAGAGCAATGGAAATTGAGAGGCTTGCTACGGTCGACCAACCAGCAGGCTTTTATAGCAATGTACGGCCTATTTAAGTGGCAGTAAAAGAAAAAGCAGAAAGATGTGGACTTGCATATCAAAATTAGATCAAGTACAACCTGATTTAATTTATCTACACATTCGAATCCACCTTGAAATTGAAAATTTGTGATTCCTGTTGGTCAAACACGTAATGCATTAATCATTCTTATAAATCATATGTGAATGGTTTCAACACTTTATTTTTTGATAAAAATGTGAGCTAATATTACTCTTCTCAATTGCATTTATAGTCCATTTGTATTTAAAGTACAGAAAAAAGTCTATAACAATAATACAATAAAATTACTTAATTGTATTATATTATCAAAATCTTAATTAAAGTATTAATTGATAAATGCAACACAATTTGAAACCACAAAATAGTTGACGTTAACTAACATTTTCAGCATCATATTTCAGTCGCTTAAATTTACTAAGAAGAAAATTTCAGAGAAACAAAAAATAAAACAATAGAAAAATATATGTTTATTTATTTTAGAATCACACACATATTTCCAAAGTGCAATAGGATTCTGTAATTTTCAAATCAGAATCAATTTAAAGCATAATACTCTGTAGTCATCGATTTTTATTTACCCTGCCAAGTGTTTAGTTATTATTAGGGACTGTGGTGTTTAAAAGCTGCTAGGATGCTAACCCCCAATACAATAACCATTAAACATTATCATGCCTTTCTTTTTAACTCTATGATGCACTTAAATAATGTCAACCATCATAGGTCTATGATTTAAAAGCTTTCTTTTTAACCACTGCAAGAGTAATAATTCATACTTACTTATTACCTTGTCCAGAATACCAACCATAACACATACTGCTTCAAGATACAATTGACCATTGTTGAAAATGTGTTACATACCACAAACTTAAGGTATGGTAGTGTTTGTGACACAGTTTTTTGTCTAACCAAGATTCTAAATTATATTTTGTTGGTTTTAACTAAAATTACAGTATCTCTGTTACTCAATTCTAGTGACATAAGAGAGATTTCAGGTTTTTGTATTGATCCAATTCAGTTATCTTGACTCTTTTAAATAAATTAGTGCCTATGCCATCATGTACCATGGAATGTCATATTCACCTTCCTGTGAAATAGTACCTCCATACTGAAATACTGTTATCAAGTGTGTCAATATTTCTAAGCATTTTTCTGATTTTATAAATTTATTTTTAAGTTCATTGTTGGGATGTTTAAAAATGCAAAAGGAACAAGCGAAATTTTTTGCTTCGATTTCATTTGAGAAATTTACTTATTCTTAGAAGAACTGTTATTACTTAAATGTAGGGTTGCTTACATAACTTAGCAGATATGTTTAATGAAATATTAACTAACATTTGATCTACATTAATAATTTATTTAAATATTTATTGTACATTTTAAAATTATTTCTAGTTAAGACAAAATTAAAAATGTATTTATTTAATTATATATTGTAGTTGAATTATTGCAATGCATATAGAATTAGTTAGTCCCTCAGTGTGATAATTCAAAATAAGAAATGTAAAATAAGAGTTATTTCTTCTTTGTACTGATCGCTAGAAACAAAAGAAGTTATACTCCATAGGTTCTGAGTTATTCAGAAATATCCAAAGAAATTTAGAAATACAAAAGAACAAATTTCAGCTTTGTTCAAAGTATTTTCTCAATTGCTAAATAAAGAACATTTTATTTAAAGGAAGATTTTTATTCACCTACCTTCTGTGGAGTTTTCAGAAAAGGTAAGGGTGTGTGGGGAGGTGTCGTTTGTGTGAATGCATATAACCACTCTTGGAGCCATAATTTTTGTTTGATTTTTACTGTACACAATATTTAAACATTCCATTTAATTAAAACAAAAGATCATATTTTTTAATAGCTAAAATTAGTTCAGGGATGAAAAGGGTGTAATGAAAAATTCCAAATATCACTGTTATTATTAATTCGGTTGAAAAATTGTATATAACCAAACTTATTACAAAATTTAATTTTCTACAATAATGATCTAGGGAATTTTCATTACTTCTAATATTTATTTATTTTTGTTTCCAGACTTCAGTAAACTCCCACATTTAGTCATCTCATATTAGCAATAAGCCAATATATCACCAATCATCTTATTTTTAAGCTTCATTGATGAATTTTAGTTATCAGTCAGGTAGTGATGGTTTAAAGGGAAAATAAAGTCTAAATTCCAAAATATCCCTACATTAAGACAGGTTGAAAAATGTTAAATAATCAATCTTGTTGGAAATGTAATATTCTATGCTTGTTCTTTGTAGTTTTCTCTGTCTACCTTGAATATTAACTGAGTTATTTATATTTTTAGCAGGTTTCCAAGGGAAATCAGCTATTGAGATTGTTCTAATGATACGATTTTCAAAAAATGTCTTCAAATGTCCAAGGAGATGACGAAAATGAGGTCCTTTCAAAATTATATAAAATTGTAACCTCTGTCTACATTGATTTTTTTCTCGAAATTTCACAATGCTTTTTCGTTTCACACGCCATAGACATGATATCTGCAATTTGTAGATTTTCACGCATAAATGGCTGAACCGAATTTTATGAAACTTGGTATGTATATTACTACTAACCTAACTTAGACTTTGGGCTATATTAATATGTTCTGACATGAACAGGAGTGGGGGTTATAAGGGAAGCCTGAAATTAAAAATAGCGATATTTCATTGTCTGTTTGTTTTTCGTCAAACGTGAACATAACAAAAGTTGTTTACTTTGTTATTTAGAGTAACTTTTGTTTTATACATTTTTTCGGGAACAATGTATGAGGCAATTAATTTGCGTAGAAATATTGGGATACGCTCAACAATTCTTTCCAATATGAACTACCAGGTACCTCACCTGGAAAAATGATTTCAAATCAATGTTAATATTTTGTCCTTAATAATTCAAATGTATAATGTATTACAGGATTGATATCCTAAATCAATAGCAGGTTGGCACCACTGAGCCTAGGGAGGTGTGACTACTTCCTTTGTCATACCAGTTCTGCCGCTTCCCAGGCTACATCATATTGGCCTATGTTTACATGTTACTTGATGCTTATACTTTTAGCAATGTTGTTTTATTATAAGGAATGTGAATTTTTTTAATTATCATAAATAAATAATTTAAAAGGTTCAAAGCAGGGGAGGTACACCTAGTTATTTCTGGTATTTATTAATTCTGCTCCGTTAATATATGATATACTTTACTGAACACACTATGTACCAATATGAATATACAGTTTACAATCAAGATTTACAAAAGAGCATTTTTAACAGCGGTTATCACGTACCTTGAACAGCTGTCACCGATGGACTTCGTACAATATTTCTGCAAATATCTCAGTGTTTTACTGCACTTATAGAATAAAATTCTATCCTCAACAGGCTATCGGTTTGTTATTTTCATTACCCTTTCTTTTAAAAGTTACTGTTATAAAGCAGTGTACAGTCATGTATGAGATGGGTGTATTTCTGTTCAGTAGTAAAACCTCATGGGCATAATGGGTTTTTAGTTAGTTTAAACTGTTTAGGTACAAATCTTGCCACATCCTGGCAAATCACCTTCGATGTGGTGTCCATTAATAAATAAATTGAATTGTTTAGGTACATTTTAATTTAGGCATGTTATAATTGTGTTATGTAAAAGTCAGTAGGTGTATCTTTAATTCTCAAATATTCTGTAATGTTGGGAATGAAAGCATTTAAATGTTGTCCTTTATTTGTTACTGTCCAATGCTGTTGCCATTTGTTCATGCAGTCTGTGTATAGTAAATGTTTAATGTGTCTTCGGTATTTTTGTGTAACATTCTGCAATTTCAGAAGATGTTAAGCTCACTGTGCTAATAAAATAAAAAAAATAAATATATATATTTGTCTGTTAACACTCTAGCGATCGCAATTTTTGTTTGATCATTACCAAACTTGATATTTAATCGTTTTATGTAAAAAGAAAGATTAAGTTCGTTATTGGCTGAAATCGGACAAGTGGGAGAGGGGGGGGGGGGTTAGAGGGGAGGATTTTCAAAAATTTGAAATATCTCTGTTACTACCTGTATATGTCGGATCGAAAAATTGTATAGAACCAATCTTATTCCAAATTAAATATACTATAAATATTGCTATATACACTAATTCTCTGTTTTGAATATTAACCGAGATATTTTTCTGTTTTTACTCCTACTCATGTCATAATATAACAACTTAATTAACAGTAAGGTGTTATATTATGAAGCATATTATTTGAAGCTTAAATACCAAATATTGTTCTCATTGAATGCTTCCGTTTTGAGGTAAATGCATATACGTGACGGACGAAGGAAATCTGCTTAGTAAACACTGCCCCTGCATGACGGACTTTTATTTAGTTTTCAGTCTTGAGCTACTTCCACTTCTACTCCTAAATTTTCATTTAAAGCAACTGTATTAGTGAACATCTTCTGTACAGCTTAGATTTCATGTCTACATACGATTCTTATCACAGAAGTAATTGTGATTAAAATGTGTAATGTCAACTGGGTGGTGTTGCATCAGGTGAGAAATAGTTAGTTTATACTATATGTAATATTTAGATAATAATTATAAATAATGCTTAGTTCACGCAACATTTCTATAAATGGGTGTTGCTGTGCTTTGAAACCAACAAATACATATAACATAGTTAATATTTGAGTTAGATGAAACATCTATAGAACAATAATTTAAATACATTATTAAATAGGGATTCAAAACATATTTTCACAAGAGATATACTTAATTATGCATTTGACATCTCCTTTAAAAATATAGATTCATCCAGGAACAGATACAATCCATAGTTTAGCCAGAATGGGTTAAATATCAAGTATGTTATTGATCAAATAAAAATTGTGAGGTAAAGAACTTAAAATGCTGGTTGATTAAGAAGTTTTGTTTCACTCTGCCGCCAAAAATGATGTAAAACATTAAATTATTTGGGATATAGACAAGGTAGAAAAATTCAACAGAGCTTATTCTTGTAATAATTTTACATATTTCATAAAGGTAAAATTACATAACAATAAACATAAATTACAAATTGGTGATTCAAAATCACAAAGTGAGCTTAGCAGAACACACACATTTAGACATGGTATAGTAATTACATGCTATTTATGAAGAATTTAGTATAAAAATATCATTACCAATAACAGACTATAATATGAAATTATTAAATTAGAACAAGCTCTCAAGATTGGAACTCCAACTTTCAAGAACCCACTTACCAGCAACAACACCTAAAAATAAATGTCATTATTATTCTCATATCAAATCATGACTAAGCATATATAATAAAATTAAGTTAAAGGAATATGATTCATCTGTACATTCATAAAATTAATATTATATCTATTCTAGATGAAATTATATAAATTGACAAAGAATTTCCAAAGTTAATCATTGGGACATCATAAAGTAAGGTATTTCCTACTCACAGGCATGGCACACTATGAAGTTGTTGAGAGGATAAAAGAATACAAAGAAAAATGTTCAGGTTATAAAAGAAATAAAATATCTTGACTCTCTAAATAATAATACAACAAATTATCCACTGCTTTAATAAATATATTTTCATAATATTATTTACCAAATAATAAAATACAAAAATAAAAAGTAATTTCAGAATACTAATATATTCCACACACACTTGAATATTGAGGATTATAACACATGTACAACCTCATCAGCTGAAAAGAAATTTGATAAAATGTTAAAACTAACCCTTACAATTACTACATCATCGTTCCTGTATTATAAATAAATTCAATGCAATTCCTTTTCCACGCCTATTTAGCAGATGATTCAAGTTAATAAAAAGTCAGTCATGCAGGGGCTGCGTAAACTAAGCAGATTTCCCTCGTGAAGTTTAATAATAGATAAATATATATACTGGTAACATAACATCACCTTGAATATTAAGTAAATAAATACAAATGGTAATAAGAAACCTTTCCCTTCGAGGAGGGAAGTGTACGAAATGTAAACAAACAGGTCTGCCAACCCGACTCTCACCGGAAAGAAAAACAATTACTGAAATATATCAGAATATAACATATTAATTAGATTGAAAACTATTTACTGTATCTAGTACTGTAATTTATAATGAATCAAAATATTTTTTATCTCAATCAATCAAATTTAAGTAGTCCAAAAACTTAAGAGGTGGGGGGGGGGTCACCAGAGCATATTTGCATGTATGTCGTATAATAAAGGTCTCTTGAAAACAATATTTGCTATTTAAGGTTCGAATAATGTGGTATATGACATAACCGAGTATTGCTAGTTTAACATGAGTAGAAATGGGAGTTTGTTGAAGGCTAAAAACTATAAAATTTAAATATCTCGGTTAACCCTCCAACCGCGGGCGACGTGGAAATAGCCTTCTGCTTATTTGGTTTATTTTTGCGGGCCACGCTATATCCGCGTCGCACGTAATTTGTTTGAATGTAGTCAGCGGGAAACGTTTATTAACCGTCAAGACGTTTACTATGGGAATTTGAAAAAAGGTTTACCATGAAATATGACAGAAAAAATGAAAATCGGCCTGCGGCTGGAGGGTTAATATTCATGATACAGAAAATATGTATAGAACAATATTTATAATCATTAAATTTGCAATAAGATTGGTTCTATACAATTTTTCAATCCGACTTATAATAACGTAGATATTTCAAATTTTCTAAATTCCCCCCTCTAAACCCCCCTCCCACTTGTCCGATTTCAGCCAATAACTAACTTGTTCTTTATTTTTACATAAAACATTTAAATGTCGAGTTTGGTAACGATCAAGCAAAAATTTTCGTCATCTCCTGGGTAGGATCGATGGACGTTTGAAGAAATTTTTTGAAAAAGCGTGTCATGAGTACGACCTCAATAGCTGATTTCCCTTAAGGGAAATCTGCTAAAATGTGGTATGGCAGATGGGTGCCACTTTTTCCAATCAAGTTTGAACATCGAAAGAGACTAATAATTCTTTAGATTGCAATATTTAGTATTTAAACTACTCATTTGTATAATAGACCTGTTTTTGAACAGATATTA
This sequence comes from Riptortus pedestris, assembly GCA_019009955.1. NCBI lineage: Eukaryota > Metazoa > Arthropoda > Insecta > Hemiptera > Alydidae > Riptortus > Riptortus pedestris. Next base: position 46,644,680 of record CM032231.1, on the reverse strand, counting down.
ACTTCTAGAGCTATTTAACACAGCTTATGGCAGTTATATTAAACAATTTGATTAATGCAAATTTATTTAAGGGGAAATAAAAGTTCCATTGAGCATTATTTTCATTTTTTGAAGACCCTCCTTCCTTCCTCCACTTACCCATATTAATAATAAATAATCCTGGGAGATATCCAAATTAATTGAATAAAATAAATACTCAATACCCCAACTTATAAATAATTGAAAAAGAAAAATCTAATGAAGAAATGGAGAGCGGAAAGGAAATTGGAAACACAAAGTAAGAAAGAAACGTGTGTAAACAAAAAAAAATAGAAATAAATTTAAAAAACACACTATTTATTTATATTTTTTTTAAATTTACTTTTATATGTCAATTCCTTAGATTACATAGTAATACATTTTATGAACGTTAGTAACAGTAATTGTTTAAATGTAATTACTTCCCAAATTATAAAAACCTGTAATATTAAACTGTAAGTATTTTAAAATAAATAATAAGAAATAGGTAGCACACCATATATACACACACCCAGAAAATACACACATACAGATAATTTTCTATATATAAAATACAGAAGTGCTGCAAAGTAAAAGTATTTGTGAAATGGAATTAATAACAAATTTAAAAAAAAGTTAAAAACATTTTGCATAAACCAACTTAATTAAGCACAACCTAATAATTCAATGATTTTAACTTCCAAAACATATTATTTAAAATTTTTCTTGACAAAGCATAATAAAAAATTTTATGAACGAGAATGAAAAATTTCAATTTTTTTTTTTCCAGTAGTAAAGATTAGGTAAAAATAAATAATAACATTCATAAAATAAAAACAAAAATACAAAAAGTTTCTATTTTACATCTTCGCCTTTCATATCTAGGAATATTTCCCTCTCTAATAGAAACTATTTTTATTATTTATTTATTGCCATACAAAATAATCAATTTACGAGCAATTCTTTTGTAAAGAGGAATTGCCTAGGCTTGTAGTTGCCTGAGCTTAGTAGGTTGTAGTCGTGTTCATCTCACATTCTACTCTTTATTTCTCTCAGTACAAGCAGCGTATATAAAGAGGGCTTGATATTCAACAATGAGTTCAGTGATACAGTTGCTTTAAGTAAAAATCGCATAACTAGGTGAATGGATGAGGCAACAGTGGAAAAAAAAAACAACAATTAACATGGTTGGTATTGAGTTAGACGGAAATGTGTATGGTAACAATTGTAGTATTATTCTTTATAAATAAGATAGATTATTTAACATTTTTCAGTCGGACGCATAATAGACAATTTTTATTTTACTCCTTCTCTAAACCTCCCACTCCTACTGCTTCAAGTACACCAATTAACTAACTTGCTTTTTAGTTTTACATTAAACAGTTAAATATGAAGAATCAAATAAAAATTTAGGCCTCTAAACCAACGAACATTCATTGATGATAGAACATCGATTATTATCTCACAAATAAAAGCCTTAATACAATGTATTTAAAACTAAGAAAACATTCATGATGTACTTGCTTATTTTTAATGTGAGATGAGTAGAAGGGAAGTTTTACTTATAGCTAAAGATTGAAGTACACTAACAATTCAGTTAATTTTTTAGTCGTATTGTCGGATATTATGTTTTCCAAAAATTGGTTTTATAACATTTTTTATTATTGTCATAAAAACAGAGATATTCAGAATTTTCTAATTTCAGTCATTAATAAACTTCATGCAGCACACCCTCTCAACAATTTGTTCACCATTTATGAAATGCAAAATGCATTAAAATTATGTACTTCCTCATCCCCGGTAAACGATGGTATATGCTACTCTATGATAAGGAATGTTCCAATCTCAAGTTTACTGATCCTCTTGAAAATATTTAACGAATTATATGATAGTAAAGATATACCTGAATATTAGAAAGAATCAATCATTATACTGATCTTGAAGCCTAATAATGATAAATCCCAACCAACAAGTTATTGAAAGATAGCCTTTACCAGCTGCCTTTTCGAAAGAATGCTTAACAAATGGCTTGTATGGTTTCTTGAATCTAATAAACTACTCTCTAAAAACCAATGTGGATTCAGGCCTAAACAGTCCACCATGGATCTTATTGTAAAATTAGAGTGACATCCTAGAAGCATTCCCAAACAAGAAATCAATATTAGCTGTCTCTTTTGACATAGAAAAAGCCTTTGAAACGGTCTGGAAAAGGGTTATTATCTTAAAACTGATAGAATGGAATATTCATGGAAAGATTCTTGTCTTCATCAAAAAACTTTCTTTCGGCTAGAACATTCAAAGTAAAACAGGGTACTGCTTATTCCAACGCTGCAGTTCTTCTCTGTGGTGATTCTAATTTGAGAAGGGCTTCTGCATGTTTCGGGTCTATCCTCATTCCATTTTCGCTGAACAAATGATCGACATATCGAACGAACTTCTCTTTGACATAAGATGTGATATCCTGGATTCGGGGCCAAGAGTTACCTTGTTGTAATTGACCACTTCTCCCACTGGATAGACCTACGACCCATTCCCAACAAATCATCTGCAAGTATAATTGATCAGTGGCAAGAGGTTTTTACTTGTTTCGGATATCCCAAAATAATTATAGCAGATAATAACCCTTTTTTTTCATTCCAATGCAAATCATTCTGCCAATGTAAAAACTCAAGCAATGGAATATCAGAGAAAGCTGTTGGGATTTTCAAGAACATCCTAAAGAAACGTTTAGAGGATAGAAATGATCCTAGGGAGTATTTATTTGAATACAATAACTCACCGCTTCCTGGTCTACACTGTTTCACCTCTCAGATCCTGAACAGTCGTGTTCTAAGATCGGAGTTGCCAGTGTCCGTTGAAATTCTTGAGCCCATAGTTCAAACTAACATAAGGGCTCTTCTTGAAATTAATCAAGGCATCACTAAGGATTATCATGACAGGCATCGCCTTAGAAAAGAAACAACATTCAAAGAAGGAGATGAAATTGTGTTTAGAACAAGGAACGACCGGCATTGGCAAAAGGGACGAGTTGAAAGGAAGTGAGAAGAGCCAAGGAGCTGCTGGATCTGCCGACAGGAAGCTGCTGAGGCGGAACAGCTCCCAGATGAAGAGCTCCAGAACAAAGGCGAATGCCAAGGACTTGAGGAGCTTCAGAGATCTGTTGATCTTCGCCAGCACCTCTGAGGACAACGCACCGGATCTGCCTCGCCTCCAGGTTCGGTCGTCCTATCAAGCCTCCAGACCGTCTTAACCTGTGATCCGGTCTTCGGGGGAAGATGTTATAGGATCTCTTTGTTAATAAAATTTATATCCTCTTTGGTGAGGTTATGTAATCAGCCACTAATAAAGAGCAGTTATGATCTTGTCATCATTGAGTTAACATCTATTTTGTTGCGTTAGTGTTTAAACCTTAAAACACTGGGAATAGTTTTTGACAAAATGCTTGGGTATCCCACAATATATCAGTAGCTAATGAAGCAAAACACAAATGTAAACTCCTAAAAGTTCTGGCTAACAGACATTTGGGTGCAGATAGAAAATCAATGCTTATGATTTATCGAAGTGTCATACTGTCACAAATAGACTATGGAAACATTGTATTCTCCTCTGCTAACCCTAATATTTTGAAAATGCTAGAAACTTAGAACACCAAAGCCTACGAATTTCAACTACATTTAAGTCCACACCAATTGCAGCCCTATATGCCGAAACGGGAGAAATACCACCATCACACAGACACTCTATCAACATTATAAAACATAGACTCAAAATACAATTTCCCAATACTTCATCACCTTGCTTCCATTTAATGTCTAACAAACATAAACAGATATTACATCAACGAGAAGTTGAAGAGGCCTTTTTTTGTCAGACACTATGATGTATTACAGGGGTATAAATTAACCCAATGCAATATCTTTCCAATTAACTTTAGTAAAATTCCTCCATGGAGAACAAGAAATTTCCAAAAGAATTTAACTCTTAAAAAATTGAATAGAAAGGACCCTGAAAAGGAAGGAGGCGATTCATTTGGGACTCAAAGAAATTAACAACACATCAGACAGCAACGTCACATTATTCAAGGACTCCTTGATTTGTTTGCAAAAACTCTTAACGGTTTACACCTATAATCCCATCATTACACTTTAGTTTCGTTTCTTTGTTTTTTGCCGTTTTTTAATTATTCGTGTTCTGTTTCTATTTCCTTTTCATGACTTTTCCCGTTCAATAATTCTCTCTGTTTTAATAATTTTTATTCAATTAGTACTTATTTTATTTACCACTAATGATAGCTATAGTTGGGAAATGGGATTATTTTTGTTTTTTTTTATTTTTTTTATGGAAATACAGATCTAAACCATTTGACAAATAATTCAATTCTCTGAAAGGTAAACGGCTAAGTAACTAATAAATCAGGGAACTTTGCCAACACCATTAAAAACGTATTTCATTAATGTTTTCACTCTACTTATGCTTCCAGAAAAAGAAGCTGCATGCAGTGGAGTATAACCATCATTATCTGTAGCATAAATGTCTGCTCCATGCTCTACAAGCCACTCGATGAAATCATCTTTTTCTATTGTAAGCGCTGCCTGTATATGCAGAGGAGTAAGGCCGAGATTATTTTTTGCATTTATATTAGCATTATTGTCAACTAACAACACAGTACTGTCCCAATCATTTTTTTGTGCAGCTATGTGTAGAGCTGTGCAACCATTTTCATCTGTGGCATCAATATTTGCACCATGCATCTTCAAAAAAACAATATGCTCATAAGGAGCCCAAACAAAAATGGAAGAACCACAAAATTTACCACTTGTTGCTAAAGCATTAATATCCACTTTGCAGACAGTGATAAGCCACTTAGCAAAATCCCATTGTCCTCTCATTGCTGACAAGTGCAAAGGCATTAAACCACTATATAAACCTTCATTTACAACTGCAGTTGTATCAGCTCCATTTTCTACTAACAAATGAGCAACCATTAAGTCTCCAATATAAGCAGCTAAATGGAGCATAGTCATACCGGAATACAGAGGATGTCCCTTTTGATGTAAATTAACATCACCACTATTCTCAACAAGCCATTTTACAATATTTGAATGCCCACCTTCAGCTGCTATATACAATACAGTTTTGCCAAATTTTTTTTTGGTACTTTCTGCTGCTGTGTTAACATCAGCTCCATATCGAACTAAGAGTTTAATAATTTCTATGTTTCCGTTTTCAGCAGCATAATGGAGAGGTGTATACCCAATTTTGTTCTGAAAATTTAAAAATTCAGCCCGACATTGAGTACACTCTTTATCTTCTAAACTATTCAAAATGAAATCTGCAATATAAAAACATACTTCACTTGTAGCTAAATGCAAAGGAGTATCTTCCAGACAGTTAAATAACTGCTTTCTAGACCATAAATAACAAATTTTAGATCCATAACTTTGTAGTAACTTTGTATTAATAGGACTTATTTTCATTAAATACTCATTAAAAAAAGTTCGAATCAATACATATTCTGGCTTTGTCAAAATTTTAGTCAATAAAAATTGTTGAATTTTGGTACACTTTTTTAGTTCACCATCTATCAGATGTCGAACTAAAAATTTAGCAATAAAATATTCTGCAAATATTTTATGTACAAAGACAATGTTGCCAGCAATGACTTGATCAACAAAGCCTCTTCTTTCCTCCCCCTCAATGATATCATTAATTAGAAATTCTATTTTCATTTTATGACCTAGATTCTTGAGCAATGTCTTTGTAAACACACATTGTAATGAAAGTTCAATATGTTCATCTATAAATGCAGGATAAGACTTTTTTATACTTTTCTTTGTCCCTAGATTACTGAGCACTGCTAAGTTCTTCTCTGCTTCATAAATGTCACAATATTTTTTAAAAATGAATAAATTAAACAAATCAAGAATGTCAAGTTTTTTCTCAAGAAGTGGTTGGTCCTGGGAAGATACATAAAAATCATGAAGACTCTGCCCTACATTAATATCAAATTTGTCATAATCCTGTAAATTACAAAAAAAATCAGGTACTTCAATTTCTTTCTCAAAAATTTCAGCTATCATTCTACATTGCAAAGGAATGCCAGTGAACTCTTTAAATTGGTCTTTAATAGAATCATTGAATAACTGAATTAATTTTGAACTGTAAACTTCTAACCTTTTTGTGTCAGTAAAGATTGGGTTATAAGTATTCCAGTACTGTACCAGAAAATTAGTTTGTTCTGTATAAGATAATGGATTTAAAGTAAACGCAAAAACACCCAATTCTGATTCTAAGGACATGCTCATATGTGACCGTGTTGTAACTACTAACCTTTCGACTTTAGACTGAAGTGCAACAATAAGGCTCATAACTATTTTTGTATAGTCAGGGCAAATTTCATCAAATCCATCAAGTAGTAATATAACATTTGATTTTACTTTCAAGTGATAATCTAATAATTTTCTTTCAAAATTATTTTCAGGGCTAAAATGGAGATTTAATCCTAAAAGTTTCTCAAGTAAAAAATCAATAGCTTCATCACTGCTATCAAAATGCAGCTTCTTACTAATTTTCCATTTCTTCAATTCCTTTTCAAAACTGTTGGTAAAGTGATTAAGATTAATTCGATAAACCCATGACATTGGTTTTAATTTTTTTAAATTAATAGATATATTAGAAAGAAGTGTTGTTTTTCCCATACCTGCTGCATCAGAAATTATAATAATTTTTCCTTCATCAGCAGATTTCAGCAAATCATTTTCAGAAATTAAATAATTTTCCGTTGAAGCATTACCAAGTTTATATGACTTTCTCTTAATTTTATACTTCAACAGAGCTGAAATAGGGCCTTTAGATTTTTTCCAAATAAAATTGTCTTTGTATTTATCAAACCAATGAACATTTTCTTTTTCATTACAAAGATTTATAAAATCCTCTTCTGAAAAGACTATATCTTCGTTAAACTCTTCCTCTCTTTTATCGTGCATGATTTCTTTATCGATTTCTATTTTTAAGTCAATCATACGATTGATGTAACATTTATAATAGTCACTGCTTATAAAGTCTTCAGAGGGTCTTTTCCCTACATCAAATTCTTCATTTAAAATAAGCTTTGTTAAGATTTCTCCATCAACTCGTACTTGTGAAATTTCATGTTGTTCGAGTATATTTATCAAAGACATTTTTTCACCTTGAAATATGATTGTTTTATTCAGAAGATAATTCTGACTCTTAGTAGATATATCATTCAATGTGTAGTTGTTAAGCTTTCTGTATGAGCAGAATTCATTTTCATATAAATGTTTCTGAAACAAATCTACTTTTTGTTCATGTATGACAAGAATAATATATTTGTTAGGTTTCTCTTTAACCAAATTTATCCATTTAAGCAGGTGCTTGATTGGAAATTGACTGTCAGAATTAATATTATATTCTAATATTAGCAAAGTACAAACATTAGAATAAAATGCTTTATCAATTTCAACATAATGATTCAGATAATTTGAAAAATTTAAAATAAGGTAGGCTGAATCAGGAATGGAGTTATTTTGTAATGACTGATAAATATTTAAAATGCCTAGCCATGTGCTTTGAGTATAATAAATAATGAACTTTAACCCATAGAGATTATTTATCAAATCTTTTAAATTAACAGCCTCTTTAAAAAACACATTGGATAGCTTAATTCTGTTGACTAATCCAACACTTTCATTCAATGATTTAACAGTATTTCTAGGTTTTATAAAGAAACTTTGAGCAATAAATGTATCACAACTAACCATAACCTCATTAGTGTAATACTCAAAAAGTGGGCACAAATATTTGTGCTCGGAACAGAACCATTCCTTACCCAAATTTTCAAATTGAGATAATAAATGAGGTACCCTAACAATTAACTCAGACTGTATCTCATTTTGTTTATATCTGAAAGCTGCTGCAAGAATTCCTATAGGACTATCAGTAACTGACAAGTCTATATCTCCTCTAAGAACTTTGTTAATACTTTCATTATTTTGAATGGATTCTGTTATTTTCTTGAATTTTTCAGTTAATGATTTATCATCAGATTTATATGGATTACAATCATTTGAGAAAACCATTTCCATAGCTAAATGAGTCAACTCGTGAGCTAAAGTTCCTAATACACTGGCTTCATCAACTTTACCAGCAATATATAGCCTTCCTTCTTTGTAGTCAGTCGTTCCTTTAGTAAAATCTGATGCTGTTGGATTAATAACTTTTATATTTTCATTACCAAAATCAAATACAATATCCAAATAATCTGCATATTGAACAACTTGTAGAATTTTGGAAACTTCTGGAATATTATTCAATTTTTCGAAGAAAGTTTTAATCCTGTCATTACTTAAATCAAAACTCTTATGTGACCTTGACTTTGCAATTAAGGAATAAATGTGAGAATTTTCCAGAGATGGAAAATAAGGAATCATGGCTTCTTTAAAGCTGTCTTTTTCAAATTCAGAAAGTTTTTCAAGTAAACTCCTTTCAATATCATCCTTAAAATCAACTCCTATTGACCTCAGGCGTGAAAGGATTACAAAATTTTTTCTTTGAGCAGCAGTAAAAGCAGCTGACTGTCCTTTAGTATTTAGATACAATTTCAACTTCACTTTGTTTAAAATGCTTTCTATCTGGCCCCAATCATCTTTCTCAATAAGTACATGCAATTCAGTCATTTGTTGTGCAAAATGACTCAGTTCTAATTGAGAACTATCACCTTCAGAAAGATACCTAACACAAAACCCTTCAGGAAATTCTGAATCAGCTTTCAGTAATGTTAACACTATGTTAAAATGTTTATTAGACCATGCCAGATCTACAGCCTTTCTGCCAAACTTAACTGAATTTTCATTTTCATTTTTATGATTTACATTAACCTTACAAGAAATTAAAAAACGTACACAAGCTTCATTTCCATTTTCTGCAGCTATTGCCAATAACGTATCCCCATTATTGTTGATTGTGTTGTTTAGTAAATTAGAAAATTTGTTAGTAAGATTAACATAAACTTCTTCTGGATGTTTTATTTCAAGGCCTAACAAAATTGAAAGTACACTCACAGTACCACATCTCGCAGCTACTTCAAGAGCAAGACAGTTTTTAGTATTTAAAAGCTTAGAACAAGGATATTTCGAAACAACATTAATTATTTTTTTCAAGTCATTATTTTTTATCCAATCACTTATGGATTCTCTTTCTTTAATAAATAATTTAAATTCCTCTGGGATTAGTTCATTTTCCAAATGAGACAATTCAAAACCATTTGGGTATTCCGAATCTGCTTTCAACAGCAATAGCATTATATCATAGCAACCATTATCCCAAGCTACATCAATAGCTTTCTGTTTTGTCTTTGGATTTTCACAGTTAACATCTATGCCACAACAAATTAAAAGTTTAATGACTTCCAAATCCCCAGAAGATGCAGCATTCAACAAACAATTATTGCCCACTTTATCATTTCGTCTAAGGATCTGCATCTGATTATCATTTAGGAATATGGCTCCCATTGGTAAAGGAGGGTGCAAATTTATCATATTTAACACTTCCATTACTGAAGAAGTGAGTTCTATTTCATCTTTTTGTACAATACTTGATGAAATTGTCATGATTAACGAATAATGTTAAACTTTTCAACTGTATAAGAGAAAGATAAAGCGTATAGTAAAGTTAGAGAGTCACACAAAGAACTTTCATGAAATTACAATATTAGTAGAAGAAGGAGATAACTTCTAGTTTCTAATTACCTCCCTTAACGACTGAAAGCCATAAATGTCATAATATTAGATATATAGATCAAAGATTGTGGATTTATTTCTAAATCTATATTCTTAGAATTCTGTGAATAAGAATATTTTGGAAAATTTCATGTCAAGTAAAAAAATAGTAGTATTACATTGTTTAACTATGATCTATTAATTTTGTGATACGATCAGAAACATATTTATTTAAGTATGAATAAATTAACTAAAAAAACATAAAAAAATAAATACTATGAGTAAGCTATTTGAATAGCATTTTAAAACTCAAAATTTAAAATCAGAAATGATGTGAAGCCAAAATAAAACATATTCCCACACAATGGAAGAGTAAAATTCTTTCAGAAGTAGCTTTGAGTTTGACTAGGACCAGAATGAATAATCCTCAGTTTTGGCAATGACACATAACATTCTTGAGGGAATAAGTATCTGTATTTCCTAAAAACATGCAAACAAGTGTAAATAAACACTGTAAAAAAAAATTATATGCATTAAGGGGTGAAATGAAAACAATTATGTAATCATCAATAAATGAAGTTCACGTTTATTAATGGGAGTTGCCGACTTGATTTTATGGATGGAGTAGTGGATCTAGAGCAGGGGTGCTCAAACTTGAACTGCTGGTGATCTACCTCAATATTTTTAGACTACTTATGATCGACTCTGAGAGACTGCAAGTGTGTGTGATGCAGGGTTGTCGTACATACACGATACACCCTACCTACCTAGGTAGGGCGTACCGTAGCATATATAGATATTAGCTTTCTGCACAATATAGCTACATTATTTTAGTCAAGGTTTAGTTAGGTTCTTCTCTACAATATCAATGAAAAAACTCATAGTTATTCAAAATTGTGAGTTTATTAGTTGTTACAAAACAAAAGAGTTACATATGGTGTTAAACTTAACTAAGGAGAGGCTTTGGATGTTGAAGCGTGGCACAGCATGTCCTCAGCATACTTTTCATAAGATGGTACGTAACCACTGAGTGCCAATCGCAAGCATGATGACATATGATCGCCAGTTAGTCGATTGTGATATTTTGACTTAATTATCTTCATTTCAGAAAATGCAGACTCGCACAAGTAAGTTTCCCAAAAAATGCCGTCAGTTGAAGGGCGATTTGCCTTACATTCGGATATTTATCTTCAGATATAAAACACCAGAAATTTGTATCAGATGCTGTAGCTTTGAGATGTATATCTGATATAATCTGCACCAACTCATTTTCAACAGAACATGAGTTCATATTAAACTGACTTGCTATTTCAGTAGCTAATTCCTCAATGTTTTTACATGAAAAAGGATAACTCATTAATGATGCTATATTTTCCAATTTACTGCAATCATAAAAAGATCTAAAGATAAAAAGATTTCGAATTGTCCCAAAATATTTGATAATTCAGCCTCATACGTATCATAATTCAACTGAGGAATCCTTGCTTTCAAAGAAGGAAAATGTTTCAGATCCTTTCTTTTCAGTTGATCTACCATAAGTTGCAATTTACTTTTGAATGCGTTTACTGCGCTAATCATCTCAATAATAGTTTTTCCTTTACCTTGAAGCTCCAAGTTAACGGTGTTTTTAGTGCATTGTGATGTCAGTCAAAAATGCCAAATCATTTAGCCATTTTTCGTTATTCAAAATCTGAGTGTCATCACCTCCTTCGTCTAGAAAAGCTGTTATTTCGGGATATAATTCTTGAAACCTTTCTAGGAATTTTCCGCGACTCAACCACCTGACGTCCGTGTGAAGAACTAAATCAGTGTGTTCAGCTGACTCCCTATCTTCCAACTGCAACTGAAAGAGCCGCCGTTGCAAGCTATGTCCACGGATGGAATTCACAATTTTTGTTGCAATGCCCATAATTTCCTCCGTGTTTAAAACTTTTGAACACAAAACTTGTTGATGTATAATGCATTGGAATGAAAAAAATGAAGGGAATTCTTCATTAGCTCGACACAATGCCACAAAACCGTTTTTGTTTCCAGTCATTGCTGGTGCTCCATCGGTTGTAATGCACACTAATTTATATATTGGTAGCTCATAGTTTTTTAAAAAAATTGAAGAAAACGTCATATATATCTTCGCCACGGGTTTTCCCCTTCAGAGGAATGATTGTCAAAAATTCTTCCTTAGCCAACATGTCATTGAATACCATCCGAATAAAAATACACAGCTGGGTAGTGTCTGTCATATCGGTGGATTTGTCGAACTGTAAAGAAAAGTATGTACATTCCATGATATCATGTTTTAGTTTATCTGCGATGTCCTGACTCATGACTTCAATACGCCTTGTGACAGTCGGACTAGATAACTGAAGTTCTCTAATAGCAGACATGATTTCTGTTTTATTTTTAAAATCTCCAAATAAAGTCTCACCCGCTTCAATAAATGCTTCCTTCACCACCGATCCATCTTCGAATGGTTTCTTATGTTTCGCCAATATATGAGATATTTTAAATGACGCGATCGTAGCAGCTTTTGATTGTTTGGCTGGTCTTGTGAACATGGATTGTTCTTTTTTCAAACAAGATATCAAATCACTTACTTTTCGTTTTCTTAATTCACTCTGTGGCGGAAAATCCTTTTCATAGTTTTTATGAACCGTTTTATGATGCCTCCACGCTTAGGTATTGCAACTGACGCACGACAAATAACACAAATGCACTTATCCTTCGCCATAAAAAAGAAAAATTCTTCCTCCCAATCCTTACTAAAATGATACGTTTTAGATTTCTTCACTGCACTCATTTTCCACTATTTAATAATAAACTTTGTATCGACGTAGGATCGCCATCAAGTTACAATTCAGAATCACTCCAATTCCTGCAGGCACAACATTTATATCGGCGTGAACGAAAGTCTCGAATGTTCCCGTCAAACACGCCACCCGAAACTAGACTGTACTGTCTAGTCTAGAAACAACACGGCTTTTCTTTGACAAGTGCCGCGCGTTCCTTTGATAAAGCCACCTTTTGCCGCAAGCAGTGTTATTTTATTACATAATACATTTTTGTAGTTTAGTTACCTACCTACTTATTAAAATTTTTTTTCTTCTCGAGATCTACCCAAAAAGCACTCGCGATCGACCGTTTGAGCACCCCTGATCTAGAGCACCCTACCATCCAGAATCTTCACTTACCCGGTAATTTTAGTCAGACACTATATAATGAATCTAGATCATATTTTCTTTGAAGTGAAATCAGCTATTGAAGTGATATTTGATATTGATATTGATATTACACGGCTTTCAAAATACTTCCTCGAATTTCCATCGATCATAGATGATAGATGGTGAAAATGATATCTGCTCAAATTTATGATATGGATCTCTATCAGTTAATGAGCTATACGTGTACAGCTACAATTCAGCACGAATAAAATTCCAAATTCAAACAATTGATGCAATCTAAAAGATCAATTTCATTGATGACACACACGCATGCGCGCACACACACACACACCACACATCTGTCACAGGTCCAGAGGTAGCAATTTTAGTTTGATCATTACTAAACTGAATTTATAAGCTTTTCATGTAAAACTAGAGAAATTTAAATAAAATTTGCCTAGGGGGAAGGGGGTAAAGAGAGTGGGAAAACCAACAAATCAAAATATCCAGTTTTGAGGTGCTGGATGGTGAAGGAATTATTATTTCAGGTAAGAAAAAACGCCTCGTACTGTTGTTTATTCGTTGCAACAAAGCGTTTTCAGAGCATACGTTCCATCTTCAGTGCCGTTGTGTGAACGTTGAACTCCAGACATAGCTTGGCAAGCTTCTATATCCATTTTTGAGGATGGTGAAGGAATTATTATATCAGGTACAAAAAAACGAAAAAATAAACAACAGTGAAGGAACGAGGCGTTTTTTCCCTACTACCTTTATTTGAATTGAATTAAATAATGAACTGTGAACTAATAAAAATAAACTTACTTAATAAACACTTACTTTTCATTTGTGTCAGAGAAATACCAAATCCAATTAAAACACTGGTAATTAATAATTATAAAGTTGGGTCATATTTTTTTAAATTATGTGATAGATCTCTGAACACTCTTCTTACATTTCTACCACAATATCTTTCAGCATCTAAAAAATATACCAATTATAGGGAACAATAAACTTATAACCTACTTGCTGTAAAGTAAGACAAATTTGAAAACAATCGGGCTAGAAATAAATTCTTCTTCAGAATAAACAAATTAAATACATTGTTTCAGCAATTTTTTGGATCACAAAAAACAAAAGACTATTATATAGAATAAAATATTTATATATGCAAAGCAATATGTTCATTAAAGTTATGCTATTTGAAAAATTTCATATATTCGATTAATCCTTCATTGCATTGCAGGTCCCCACCTCAGTTAGCACAACTTGCAGTTTCCACAATAAGTATCAGGCAAACCTATCTTCTCTGTCTGGGCCCCCCACCTCTCCTAGCACAGATGATGGTTTTAGTCAAATGCCCAAATGCTTTTACATATGAGAAAAGCCCTCCACTTTTAAGAATTTCAGAAAGACAAAAGTAAAAATATGAAAAGTTGTCACTAGAACAAGAGTTATGCATGGCAATGATTATTGTGTACAATATTCCAAAAGAATACGACAAGGGAAAACTGAAAAATGATTTCTGAGGTCAAAATGCCTTCACGCTCAAGGTGTGTAGTATCCATATATTTGGATTATTTTTCACACCGATTTAAAGACTGGACAGCACTCACTAGGTGTCACAAATGTGAAGGTTTCGGTCACGTCAAAGCTTATTGCAGATGCGAATACCAATATTGTTCTCACTGCTCTGAGAGGGGCCACGATTTTCTGAACTGCCCATACCAAAAAGCGGTTGCAAAGTGCATTAACTGTGTCCAAACCAAACAAGATGCAACCCACTTAGCGGCTGATATGTCAATGTGTGTGGCATACGAAAAGGCTGTTGAGCGAATAATGACCCGGACAGACTTAGAAAGAAGGTGACGACTGCAGAACTGATTTTCATGGCAACGAAAGAAGTAGCAGACCTTATTTGTGTCCAAGAATCAACCTCTGCTGGAGGGAGAATTGCAGGATTTACAGGTTGTCGCTGCATATTATAAGGCAATCCTCTGGGAGAGTTCCCAGAATCAGGAATTATCATACTCAACCCCAATATTAAGGCAATAATCCAATAGTAGTGGCATTCATTGACTGCAGGCTTGTCATTCAACATGGTAAGTGTCAACACTGAGTTTTCCGTTCCTATGGTAGAGCTATTGTTGGAGCTTGAGAAAGTATTAGACAACATCCCACGAAACATCATAATTTTAGGCAATTTTAATGCGCACTCCACAGCCTAGGGTTCCTACTTCACTGACAGAAAGGTTTTGCTCATAGAGGGCTTTATAGCATGGCAAAACCTTGTGCTTATCAATGACTCAGCATTTTAACGAACCTTTCAAGGATGCCAGAGTTCCTCGCACATCGACCTAACTCTAGTAAGCACAGATCTTGAAGGGGTAGTAAAAAGCTAGGACATATTGAAAGATTGGACCAGCAGTGATCACTGTTTCTTAAGGACCGTTATTGATGCCAACAGAGTAGAAGAGCAGCACCTGAGAAGGTGGAATGCTAGGCTGCAAGGCTAATTATCCTGAATTGAAAGAAAATGTGGCTAGGCACCTAAGCTTTCTCCGCCAGTACAGGGATGTTGACAAACAAACTAACAGCTTAATGTCATCTATCATATACGCCTATGACCAGGTATTTCTCCATAGTAGGTATTTTGTGTGCAGAGCAAAAGCTGAAACTAAATCCAAGTAAGACCAAAATGTTGCTTCCAAAGGGACACATTAAGCCTAGAAGAGCATTCAGTGTTACGGTCAATGGTGTGTCCATTCACCTCTCAGAAAGTGTGAAGTACCCAGGTATTACCTTTGGAGAGAGAGGCTGAACCTTAAGCAGAACATGAAAGACCTGACAGGCAAAATATGCAGACGGTATGGCAATTTGGCATCAATTGCAAGGAACACATGGGGAATTACCACCAGGAACAGAGTTATTCTGTACAAGGCTCTTTATTTGCCAATAGTTGCATATGCAGCTCCTGCTTGGTTCTCGAACCCAACCAAGACCCAAGTGAAGATGGTAGTAAAGAGCCAGAGGAAGGCATTGCTAATGGTGACCAGGGCATACAAAATCTACGGATGCTCTTCATGTGATTGCAAGGCAACTACCTGTTAAAAGTCAAGTTGCAGCTAAGAATAGCCAAGTACAATCTGCAGCATGGCATGGTGGCTAGAATTGGTGGGCAAGGTTTTATTTCTGGCCCAAGTACATACAAAGAGCTGAAGGATATCTTATATAATTCAGCAATGATTCAGTGCCAAGAGTGGAGGGATAATTCTTCAAAAGGAAAAATTACGTATGAATTCATCCCAGACATACGTGAGCACATCAATAGGTCTGAGGTCCCTCTCGAGCACGAAGTAGTCCAGCTCTTTACACGGCATGGACATCTCAACTATAAAATCCACTATTTCAAATTGAGGGCTGACCCGAAGTGTAGGTGTGGATCTGTATTTTTTGATGGCAAAGCACATTATTTTTGAGTGTCCGTTCTACTCCAGCGCAAGACTTCAGCTAGTTGGGAATACTCGTTGCTCGATTGGTCTCTGGATTCACTTAAACAGCTGATCCAGACCGACGATATGAAGACGTTTGTACAATTTGCAAAAAAAGTACTGAATGTAAAGAAGAACTAATAATATATAGGTAAGATAGGTTATATGTACAATAAATAGGTAAGATAAGTTTATATGTATAATATATAGATAAGATAGATTAATTAAGGTATTAGGCAAATATTGGAGTTTCACTGACAGAGGCAGTGAGGCTCCAATTACAGGCGCCCATTTGAAACTTTCAGCCCGCAGTATAAATATCCAGCAAATGGCAGCGAGGAGGTCAAAGGTGCTCACAAGGACTCACTATGTGGCTGTCTGTGGGCCACAGACTACCTGGTAGATCGAATTCAAAATTTAAAGATTAGAAATTGGATGAACCACTGTTAGGGGCTGCCCTAAGGTACAGCTGGAGGGGGGGAGGAAGAGAAGAATAAAAAAAATAAAAGAGAGAGAGAGAGAGAGAGAGAGAGAGAGAGAGAAATATTTGTTGTGCTAATGTAGCAAGATGGAGGATCAGATAAACATCAAACTGATGTACTCGTACAGAGAGCCTAGCATCCATAATCTTTAGTATAAAGAAGGAGCTTGTTAAAATTGAACTGGTGGGAGAATATTGAATGATAGTCAACAGGCTGCCCAGGGAAATATTATCTCATCTAAAGTGTTGACAGAGTCAGTAAATACAAAACTTCCTTGACCTTCAAATCACTTTTTACCCTATATGTTTTGTGTTGAATATGATATTTTTTCAGGGTCTTAAATCATCTCTAAAAAATACAAAATATAAATTTAATTAATGAAACTTTTTACTTTCAGATATCTTCTGGGAATGTGACATTCCTAAGTGGGGGGGGGGGCATTCAGAATTACTGAAATAAGGGACAGCCACTTTGTAAAATTTAATATTATGCCCAAATAGTTGGGCTATACGTGTGATCCTTATTCACCCAGTTTTAACTACTCGTTTCATCAATTGTCAGATATGATAGGTTGAAATATTAACCTTTTAAAAGGTAGCCAGAATCTTTTATTGTCTTTTTTTGAGAAATCCAGGTATTTAACACATAAACTAATATAGCAGCATAAAACAAATTTAAAGTGTTAATGATGGATTTTTGAGCATTACATTCCCTGCAACATAAAAAAAAAATTATATATGAGATTGAAGTGAAAGAATTAATCAATGTATTTCAATAAATAATTCTAAGCTCACAAAACATTGTGCATTATTCTACAATAAAAATATTAATAAAGCGGAATAGGACTTAGTTAACAAAAATAAAAATGAATACTAAGTACAGTTACCTGTTGAGTTTTCCAGAATTAAACACATTTAATACTATATTTGTTACATTTAGGCTCAAAACAGCTAGAGGAAATGGCTGCTCTACAGAGTTGGCAACAGTATATAGCTTACGCCCAAGAGGAAGAACAGTATCAGAAGTAAGATAAAGCAATTGAAGAAGACCAAAAAGACCAACAGCCCTTAAATCAGTAGCAGGATCATTTCCCTAATTTAAAAATTCATTTTTAAGATAATGCGAAATATACATAGTTCTAAAAATTAAAATAAAAATTCTATTCCCAGAGACGTTGAGATTGTTTCTTTAAATTGATGTAAATGTTATTTATTAACATTTTCTTTATGCTGCTATGGATTATCAGGATTAATTATTTTCAGGTTACTACCACTTTAAAGTCAGGAGGAATTTATTTAGTGAATTACTATCTAAATTAATTCCTATTGCCCAGAAAAAATCGAATATCCAACCCTATGTTTAGGTTTACAACATATATTAAAACCAATACCGTAACTCATAAGAACAACTATATAATAACCATAAACTACAACACCATATCTTATTTTAAATATGTAAATATATTTACCACCACCTCTGGAACACTTCAATGATTAGTTGAAATCAAAACAGTTTTCTTTTTTAGCAGATTTCCCTTAAGGGAAATCAGCTATTGAGGTCGTACTCATGACGCGATTTTCGAAAATTTTCTTCAAATGTCCATCGATCCTACCCAGGAGATGACGAAAATGAGGCCCGTTCAAAATTATATATATATATATTATGCATCGGATCGAAAAATTGTATAGAACGAATCTTATTCCAAATTAAATTTACTATAAATATTGTTATATACATTTATTCTCTATCTTGAATATTAACCAAGATATTTGCATTTTTATGAAGTCTGTGGTCGGGTATTGTTCGGATTAGGTCGGCCACTTCTGTCATTGCTCAGCTCAGGTGGAAGCTTCTTCTAACCTTACCTTACCTTTGTTACTTTGTGAGATTTATGCAAGATGAATTTATTCTGTTCATCCACCCCCCCCCACTTCTTTAGTTCTTGGACAATTAAAATTTAAGTTATTAAAATATAAATTATTCTTATAATTCAGAAGCCGTTTGAGTTGGGACTTTATATTTTAATTAACTAAAAGATTTCTCATTACCGTTTGCATTTAATCACAGAGGTGTTGTGTTACCAGTATGCAGATTTCTCTATTATAAAACTTCACGTGGGAAATCTGCTTAGTTTACGCAGCCCCTGCGTGACGGACTTTTTCCTCTAATATGAAGTCTGAGTAAACAGGACTTAAAATTCACTCTGGACATGAAAATGTTTAGTGGGCCAATGCTTGAAATGAAAATCTCATTAGGAGAGGGAGTTTACAGAAGACTGAAAACTAAAAAAAATTACATCTCGGTTAATTTCAGAGTGGAGAAAAAAAAATCTATAGAACAATATTTGTAGAAAATTAAATTTGCAACAAGATTAAAAGTTGTTTCAGTCCGACTCATAATACCAGATATTTTGAATATTTGATTGTAGGCTTTCTCTAAGCCCCCTCCCACACCTTGTCTGATTAAAACTATACAATATATTTAAGCTGTAGGTAGGAGAAGGGCTCTGTTAATCAAAGAACGTTCGTCATTAAGAATAACTCACTTAAAACTTAAGTTACGAAAAAAATCCATAGAACAACAATTGCTTAACAAGATTGGTTCTATAGCATTATACGATCCGACTCATAATAACGGGGATATTAAGAATTTCCGAGCGGTAACAGACGAGTATGTATACATATATACAGGGTGCTTGCTAAGTAGATAGACAAACTTCTACAAGTGTTTTAGCAGATTTCCCTTAAAGGATGTCTGAATTCGTCTACTGCAGCTGAATTTATGTAATAAAATATAGATATATTGAAAAATAACATAAATTGATTTTTCTCCAACACTATTAGGAATAGGAACATGTATTATGTGGACAATTTTGTTTCTCTTGAAGAGTAAA
The DNA here is from genome assembly GCA_019009955.1 of Riptortus pedestris. NCBI lineage: Eukaryota > Metazoa > Arthropoda > Insecta > Hemiptera > Alydidae > Riptortus > Riptortus pedestris. The sequence goes on along the minus strand of CM032231.1, from coordinate 46,624,925 downwards.
AACATCTGTAGAAGTTCATCTATCTACTTACAAACACCCTGTGTATGTATGAATGTGTGTGTGTGTGTGTGTGTGTGTGTGTGTGTATATATATATATATATATATATATATATATATATATGCAATGAAAAATTTAATTATGGCACCCAATGAGATTCTTAATTATTAATATTTATATGTGTGAATTGGTCTTACAGACCAATACTCAATAAGAATCTATGTTCACATAGATAGATATACCCAATTTAAATTATTCTTCAAACTTTATTTTTGTTGATTTTAATTTTGCAATCCCACTTCTGACACCAGTTGTTACGTTTTATCACAAAACCAGTAATAAACGTTGTATATTAGAGTTCGTTTGGATTATAAAATTAAACACACACAAGCTTTAGTTATCATAGCACAATTTATTTAACAATGCACTACACACTTGGTTAATTATTCTTAACTACTACTCACAGTATGCACTGATAGCTTCACTGTACTTCTTGATGCACAGTCCAATAACTCACTCACGATCACAAAAACACGGCACTGCATTGTCCTTAACTGAAACATGGCACTACACTGTTCTGCACATAAACACAGCACTACCGCACTGCAACTAAAAACGCACTGTTCAATGAAGCTACACAGAACGCACTGTTATTCACTTGAAGAGAGCTGAGAACAAACTAACTCTCGGGACGAGCTTGGCTGCTTTAATAGCCGGGCGGTTAACATCAAACACAATGCCGACGTGAAGTCTAGAACAGTCTCAGCCCCAGTAGACACTTCGGGTGACAATAGTCCTCCCATCAGTCGGCTCCTTTCATATCCTTTGTACTTCTTAAATATGTGATTAACTCTGTTTAATTGTTCATGTACTTAATTTTCGCAACACTATAAACAAATATTATATTATATCAATTTTACAGATTTTGTGGATTCTATACTTTAAATATACTGGAAACAGAGAGAGAAGTTAATTTTACATTTCCTAGTTCCATAGACGACTTAGAAGTGTGTAACACACCATAGAGTAATGTATTTAAAATTCATGTAGAAAATTGGCACCAGCTCTAATGCCCACTGTCTTCACCCAGTGGCATATCTACTATGCTTTTCACCTTCAAAAGGACTTTCTTCATATAGAATACTGAACTGGATATAACTAAAAACGAGAGGATTGTTATCTTAGCCAACAGATGAAACAAGGCAACTGACCAGAATCATCTAGGTTATCTTCTGGTTACCAAGTCCATATTTCTACTTTTTATACACTTGAAGTTATTTATTTCCAGTACTGGACTAAAAATGTACTTGTGTGGAGTACAATAGGTCTTTAATATTATTTCTATCCATCACACATTAATAATTGTAATATTTATCTGCTGATAACACACGCATCCAGTTGATATGATTGATCTTCAGAGCGGGAATTTCAAATCAATGTTCCTCTCTCTCTCTTTACATATTAAAACTTCCATGTCATCTTTCAATATACACAATTGTTTTATTAATAAATTTTATATATATATATATATATATAAAATTGTAAACGGACCTTGTTTTCACCATCTCTTAAGTAGGACCAATGGACATTTGTGGAAATTTCTCAAAAATCATGTCATGAGTGCAGCGTCAATAGCTGATTTCCCTCAAGGGAAATTTGGTAATTATAGATCTAAGGCAACTATTTAGTAGCAAAACAATTAATAATAATCAAAAATATGTTCAAAAATAGAACAATAAAAAAAGCACAGAATTTTGAATTTTAATTTACAAAATTCCTGTTTGGCAAAATTGTGTTTTTTTTTATCCAGAACATTACGATTCTTTTTAATTTTTAATATATTTTGAGAAATGAGGCTATTAGTTGATAAAATGATTATACAACTATAAACTAGACCTCTTCATTTTAGAGGACTCTCAAGAGACAGCCCCCGATTTTGTGAGCCACTGAGTATTATGCTCATTGTTTTGATATCATAATTTGGGTCACAAAAACTAATGTTTTCTTAATTAAAGCTTGAAAATGTGCCTATAAAAAGTGGTGGATTTCCAGATGAAGGAACACACCTTGGAAGCCAGTTTCCATATGTTAAGTACAACCTTTTAAGCGGGACGGGTTGGTAATTAATTATAAGTTTCAAGTTTGCCCTAATCCTGAAGCTAAATTAACTAAAATTATTCGATCATAAAGTCATTAGATATTTCATTACAACTAATGAAACTTGAAATTAGATACAATTTGTTTCTATATAATGGCACTAATGAAGATGAGGGCAGACAGGTTCAGCAGCAACATGACGGAACTTGTAACTAAAGAGGTCTAGGTTCATTTACTAAAAGCAAAATCAATTTTCTCTTAGCTGGGAGTTTCAAGTTTAAATTCTTTCTGTCTCCAGTGATTGGGCCACTCCAAAACAATTGAGTTATAAGTGATGAACTTAAATAAAGAAATGACTAAATTTGCAAGACTCAATATCAAAAGCAAGCAATGTGTATCTCATGATTATACGTCTTTTTATTAAATTCAGCTGGCAGCCTCTAGTAATTCAAGGGGTTTTGAAACAAAGATTTTCATTTTAACTCAAAGAGAAATAAATAAAAGGCCAAAATGTCAAAAAGAGAGAAATATGACCAAAACCACTCATAATGAGATTCACGACAACTCATTCCAGTTGAGTCTGAAAATTATGTGCAAAACAGAGCAATTAATGAATAGTTTGTATGTTACCTGGAAACCAACTGCTTGCCAATGGTATCCTTTCTGAGGTTGTTCAGTTATATTCCCAGTCAGCCTTCTGTAAACTGTTTGTAGCATTCTTTCCTGTATGGCATCATTCCAGTCTAGCCTACCTGTTAAGAAATGAATATATGTTAATATATTTAAACTAGAAATTCTTTTCTTTTTTTCACCTAACCAATTGAATGCTATATTCTACCTAAGAACTCACATAAAACTATTCTTGAGAATGGCTGCCTTTACATAAAGGGCTATCCTCTATAGTGACAAAACTCCTAGGGATTAGAAGTGTGAACTTCAATGTTTTATTGTTCCATAAAGGGTTTAATAAATTATCAAATACAGCTTTCAAATGGTTAAAAATGAATCAGTAATACAACTCACTTGATTAAATTAATGATTAATGAATAATTGATACACACTTATGCTATGTATATTTATACTTTTTTATTATCACGATAAAAACTTCCCAGAACAGGTTGGTCCCCGAAGGAAGTTAGACCATTACCCCTTCATGTAGGAGTGGTTTGCAGTTTGAAACACACCTGTACAAAAGGGCTTACAAAAACAAAAAATTATCATGATATAACACACTGTTCCTAAAGAGAATGTCAATCGTCCAAAAATGTAAGAGTTGGATTATCGAAAAAATTGACACTGTCCAGAGAATCCTTCACGACCACTGGTGATAAACAGGCTAAGAAGCTACTAGGTTCACTGCCAGTAATTGAAAGAGAGCCAACAATGTTACCCCTCTGCGGCATTAATGAAAACTTTTGCCTTTTCTTCTTTATTTTCTACAATTAAAAGTATTTCATTTTAATTTACAATTAAACATTTTTATGTTTAGCACTATATTTATTTCAAGTACTGTTTCTTCATTACTCATCAAAAATAAAAGTTATGGCAGTGTCAGAATCCAAACATTTAAGAACTCACACACTTCACCAGTGTTGCCAACACGCTTCCTTTATTTTACACTTGTTCATTAAAACAAAATATCTAAATTATCTTTTCGTTTATTAAAAGCAAGCAAAATACATTAATTCTTTATGTGTTTTGTTTCCTTAAACTGGCAAATTTACACAATGATAAATAAGCTATTTTCATATTATATGATATTGACCACTTTAACACCAAGATCTAGGTGATAAAAAAAGAACTACTACCACTCAAACAAGAGTTTAAATAAACTTAGTAACTATTTTCTAATGTATAATGTTTTAATTATACTTATTCATAATAATTCAAAAGTTGTATGGTTTATATCTCTGACCCTATTATTCTATTCTCAAAATATAGAAACTGGAACATTTGAATGTGTTGGAATAATCAATAAAAGACAAATATAATCATAAATCATATAATTTGTTTTAATGAAATTGATTATTCATAACTATTCCCCATACTGACCTTTATATCTTTATCCACTAAAACCATTGGTACTTGAAGACTAGTATAACTAGGAAATGTGGGAAAAACAAATTCTTCTAAAGTCCATCCTGTATAGATGACAAAAAAAAAGTCTAATCAAATTCATATACTCACAAGGATTGTTCCATGTGTAGAACCTTAATAGCTGAAGGGGAATTTGCTTAAATGTTAAAAGTAAGGCTTATAATCCCCTGCATAACATTTCTGAATTATAAATAAATTCAGTGAAATCTCCTGTTCCACTCCTACTTAGCAGTTGATTCAAGTTAATCAAAGTGTGGTATGGCAAACGAGTGCCACTTTTTCCTAAATTTGAATATCAAAAGAGACTAATAATTCTTTTGATAACAATATTTAGTGTTTGAACTCCTCTTGTATATAATAAACCTGTTTTTGAGCATATATCAACTACTAGAGCTATTTATCTGGGTTTAGGTCAAAGTTGTATTAAATGATTCAATTAATGCATATTTATTTAAGGGGAAATAAAAATTCTTTTCTGGATTATTTTCATTTTTTGAAGACCCTCACTCTTTCCTCCTCTATCCCATACTAATAATAATCCTGGGAGATGCCCAAATTAATTGATTAAATGAAATGCTGGATACCTCAACTTATAAATAAGTGGGAAAGAAAACTGTAATGAAGAAAAGGAGAATGGAAAGGAAATTGGCAGCCCACAGTAACAAAGAAATAAGTCTGTAAATAAAAAAATAAAAACTCACTCAATAGAAATAAATAAAAAAATACACTTATTATTTACATAATAAAAAAATACATTTATTATTTCTAAAAGATTTTTTTCAAATTTTTATTTTTAGTTACATGATCAATCAAGTTACATGTGAATTCTTCAGAACAAATATCTATTTATTATATAAACATTAATAATAATAGTTTTTTCTTGAAGAAGCGATGGATCAAAGGGAGGTTTTTCATGTTCTTTTGTCTCTCTGAAGTCAAACTTCCAAGTGACTACATTAAAAATTTCGCTGCTTATTATTTTTGACATGGAAGGGTTCTCCACTTTTCTTTTATAACATGAAGAATTTAATTACGAAGTCTGCATCACTCTTTGGAATCCTCTCTTGCCATTCATCATGATATTCTTCAGTATAAGTCCAGGCCTGGTAAATTTTGAAATTTTTTGAACATCCTTGGAAGAGTGCCATACATCATATTCATTATTTGTATCAACTATTTATTAATAATTTAAAATATAATTTGTATCTTATCATCATCTGCCCACAATGTAACCTGAGATCTATGAACTAGTATTGCATATGGTTGATGACAAATAAAATTCAATTTAATTACATTTGGAGTAATTAATCTCCTTTTGAATAAAAATCTTATTAATTTAAATAACTACATGGAAGTTAAAATAATCCAGTACACATTTGATAGGCTCATAAATTAATTAACTTAATTAATTATATTTTTTTAAGTGGCTGTGAAATCCACTTCTGCTGTGACTAGAGTTAGCAAGTTTTAAGAATTTATTAATTATTAAAATTTTAAGTACTATCTGGCTTAAGGCCAGTACTTTTTGGGTCACATAAAGTGAACCAATGTCTATAATGGCATTAGCTAACTCTAGAACACAATAAAATACATTTACCCATCAAAGGAAATTTTTAAGAGCCATTGTTTATTTATATATTCCATTATTTTAATTTTCATTTTTATTACAATATATTTATTACAAGCAGACACTGCATAAACTAAACAGTTGAGACGGAATGACACGATGATGATATCTCACATTCTATTTCCTATTTCTCTCATTACAAGTAGTCTCCATTACGAGGATAAAAGACTAGGCAAAAATATACAATAAAATTCATAAAATAAAAACTAAAATTCAAGAAGTAAGATTTTATTATTCCTCTACGTCTATCAGACCTAGGAATATTTCTCAGTCAATAGAAAATTTTATTTTTTTTTAAAAATTCTAATTATTCTTATATAGAATATTCCATTTACAAGTGACTCTTTTGTCAAATAGAACAGCCTAGGCTATTATATCAATGTCATAAGAATTCAACAGTTCTAATATTACTACTCTGCCTAGGAAATTCTATAAGATTAGATACAGAGATCTACTCCTTATATCAGTTAGTTTTGCCCAGCCGGTTTAGGGTGTCTTAAATATCATTTTAACCAAAGTTCATTAGTACTGTGACTAAAGTGATAAGAGTATTTATAATTGAAGAAAATTATATATGCATTACTATTCAAATTATATATATATATATATATATATATATATATATATATATATATATAATTATATTATTATATAATTATAAAAATGCAGTTACTTCATAAACTAAGCAGATGAGCTAGAATGACACTATGATGATCTCATCTCACATTCTATTCTCTATTTCAAGCAGCCTATATAAAGAGGACTTGATATTCAATAACGATGAGTTCATTGATACAGTTGCTTTAAGTGAAAATTGCATAAGTAGGTGAACAGGTTCAATGAAGGTGAGGAAAAAAATGCAAAAGGATGCATCAGATCATCATTTAGGAATATGACTCCAATTGGTGATAGAGGGTTCAAGTTTATCATATTTATACTTCCATTATAGAAGGAATGAGTTCTATTTTATTTTTTTGTGCAATGCTTGATGGCAATAAAGATGCTTGTGTGAATTCAGTATATGAAAGAATAGTATTATTTATTATTGCTCTGCTCACTTTGTGTGCAGTTCATAAAGTCTTGAAGAATAACACAAACGGATGTATGCCCCTTTTGTTGAGCCCAATCTAATGCTGTCAGACCTTTGTTATTGACCGCATTAATATTTATTTCTTTTACAGCCAATAGTTCATTGACAGCACTAACATTTCCTTTTTCTGATGCCCACATCAATGGTGAATCCCCCTTTGAATCTTTTGCATTGACATAATGAGAAATTTTCTCAGTCTCTCCAGCAAAAATTTTATGAAGTTCATCAAGTATAAATTTAAGCACCCCTTGATTCTCATTACACACTGCTTCATGAATAATACAAGGTTTAAAAATTACTGACTGGTCAAATAAATTAGCTCCTTTTTCAGAAAGGTACTTAACAATGTCGACACTTCCCTTCTGGGTTGCAAAATCTATTACCCGATTCCCACGGTTATTTTTGAAATTAATGATTTCAGACAGATGGAACTTGGGGAGACAGTTAATTAAAGATTTAATAACATCCCACTCATTTTCCTCAGCTGCAAGGTGCAAAATGGACATACCATCTGAGTCATTAGTACTCATTAAAAATAATCTATCTTTTTCGAGAATTTTCTTCATAACTTTGTTAACAATGTTGCCTACAAATTTCATATTTAAATATCTTGCCTTAGACTTATTTATTATTATATTCATTACTGTTTTGCCAGCATCATTTTTAATATGCATTAGGTAAGATAAATCTCTCTCTGGATAAAGAGTTATTAAATTTTCAAAAGTTTCCCATTTTCCTTTATCAGCAGCCACATGCAGGAGTGTGTTACCATCACTATCAGTCATTAAAAGCAGAAATTTATGAACTTCAGAGCTTACTTCAGTTAATATCTTTCGAATCTCGTTCATGTCCCCATTTTCCACTGCCAGCAGAAATGAATATAGAATATTCCATGTGTGTTCAATTGCCTGATACTCAGTTATAAATTTAGGATAATTTATAAAATATTCAGGTAATATTTTATGTATAAAATATTTTTTTTTATCTTCCCCTAATTGAAATATTGCTGCTAAAATTATTTGTCTTATTACAGATTCTGTGCAGCCTTCGATAAAACATAAAAATGTGTCTATAACGCTATTGTCATCATTTTTTATGGCTACAAATAAAGCAGATTCACAATTAAAGGAACGTAAGCAAATAAAATCTATACTCTCTTTAAGCATTGAAGACGTTTCTAGGCTCTTTAATAAAAAGCATAACAAATTCAAGTAATTTTCCTTTGAAATAATATGTAAAGAGGTTTCATAGTCTTCATTTAAAAGCTGCTCTGGACTCTCATTAGATAATTTACATATTATTTTCCCACAAGAACTTAACAAATCAATTGGAAATTCTCTATGACACAAAAAATCATTGATAAAATGGCGAATAAGTTTATACTGAGAATGTATAAGGATGTCAGTCAAAAGCAATTCCAGTGCCTTAAGTGTTTTGTTATTCTCACAAGGTTTTTTCAATAAATATATTAGGAATTTACTAGCAAAGTACTCAGCAATTGTCTGATGAATAAAATCAAAGGTTTCATTTTGAGTGAAGTGAATAAGCCCAACACGATATAGTTCTTTTAATTCATCAGCCTCATAAATAGTACTTGCATTTGCCACTTTCTTGAATGGTGGTTTTTCTCCAATAAATTCAATAGCACACTCACCAAATAATTTCACAAATGACAATCTCATATGTCTCTTAATCACCGGTCTCCTAAACCACTTTTCTGACACATTGTTTACAAGAGAGATTTTCAATTTATCTTTTAAATAAATTTCGAGTTTAAAATCAATAAACCGTTTAAACAAACTTAATAGACCAATTGAGCTAAAGTCTGGCACATGCCTATCTGAAGAAGCAAACTGAAAAAATTCACTTTGGAAACCTTCAGCAAGCAAACGTAGCTGTAATGGAATCTCAATGAAATATGAATTTCTAGAGCCAACTATTTTATTAACTCTTTCAAATAAGGAATCAGTAAAAATATCAAACTTGGTTTTTTCCCCCCTACAATTAAGTGTTTCAAAATATTCCTTACATTTGTCACCACCCAAAATTAATAGATGAGAAATTTTCCAAAACTGATTGAGAACTTCCTTTTGTTCCTCTTTAGTGAATTCTCTTAATCGAGTTTCTAAAACAAATAGGCTATCTTGCAATATCTTGATTTCATGTTCTCGGGATGTAATCCAGACTGAGACTTTATCTTTTAATGATTTTAGAAGATGAATGAGTTTTCTTTTCCCACTATTGTCTTTTACTTCATCAAAACCATCAAACAGCAATACCAGAGATTTACCTCTATTTCCTTGCTCAATTTTATATTTAATTATCTTTTTCTCTAGGGGCTCATTATCATGCTTTGTGGCCCTTAGAATGAAATTAACTGCATGTTCTACTGTAATTTCATCAGAGGGTAAATTATCTATTGGGCATAAACAATTTTTCAGATCAATTTTGATAACCCAATTAGAAGACTGCAACATCTCATAAACTTTTGTCAAAGTTGCAGACTTACCCATTCCAGGTCCACCACTAATAATTACTACAGAATTATGTTTTAATTGTTTAATAAAATCATGTTCAGTCCATTCAATGCTCTTGGAAACATCAATATTATCAGTTATTGGTTTTAAACAGGTGTTAGAGCATTTCCACATAAGTTCATTGTTTTTTACATGAATCCAATGAAAAGGTTTTTCATCTCTCAGTAAACACAATTTTTCTTCGGCCTCCTTCTCAGATTCATAAAACTGAATGTTTCTTTTTATCATACTTTTGTTCACATTTGGTATACTAAGTAATTCAATTAACTTACTTTCATTAGTATTACTTAAAAAAAAGGTACAATTAAGATCATCTTTAAGTAGCTCGTCTATTAATCTCTTTTCAATGACCAACTTATTATGAACTTTCAAGTGCCGGCTTTTATACAACAAAGGATTGTAAATTTGGTTTAAAAATAACTTTTGCTGTTTAAGTGTAATCCAGAACACAATGCAGTTTGAATTATTGTGGCAGAACTTACGAAATTCCTCAGCTGAGAACTCATTAAAGGCAATTAGGAGTTTTCTCTCTGAATTGACATTGTTTGAATTTGGTTCCAGAAATCCTATTTTATATTGAATGCTATCTAATGGATCACTTAAACCTAACAAGTTAGTTATAACCTTCAGTGTATCATCATGTTCAACCAACTGAATACCACTTATAATAAAAAAAGTATTTGGAGAATCAATAACATCCCCACATAAGAAGTCTACCAAATTCTGTGGAATAATTTCTTCATTTAATTGGATATAAGAACTGTTTAAATTACTGAAATGTAAATAAGGCTGTCCAATATTTATAACTTCGTTGCCAAGAAGCTTTGCAATGACTTCTGAATCAAACATTTCCCCTAATTTAATACTTGTCCATTTATTTTCCCAATCAATACCAATTAATTCACCAAAACTAATTTTCCTCTTTTGATTATGAAGAACTACTAAATATTTTTGAAGCAGATTCTTTTGTCCAATTTCTGTGAAATCTTGCCAAGTTAATTCTTTAGTTTTGTACTCCATAATATTAATACCACGTTCAGCAAGATTGACATTAGGTCCTTTCAAATGAGCAATTATAATAGTTTTTTTCACTATTCTGACTAGATTTTTTAACAATTCTAAATCATCTATGTATAATAACTGGCAATCCAGCACTAACAAATTAATACCATGTAATGAATTAATTAAACCAATTTTTTTCAAGTCTATTATTTGGAACCAATTCAAAAACCAAAAGTCCATTTCTTCATCATATTTATTTGATGACTTACTTCTCAAAAGTTTCAAAATTCCATGAATTCTTCTTGGTTCTAAAGAAAGATCAGAAAAAGCAGTGTGAATGTACAGCACATTTGTTCCAACAGATTTCAAAAACACATCTAGATGAATTGTATCTTCATAGTCGTTGTCATTAGAAAGAATCTGATTAAAAAATAAATAATCAGTAGTCTTTGAGTGCAATAATGATTTGAATCCATCAGGTATATTAAGTATTGCACTTTGGATAATATCCTTTAACTGAGGAAAATGTAACAATGATAACTTTGTATGATTGATGACTGAATTCAAAGAGTTTTCTGAATCACAAATTATTATTTTTTCACAATTTACCACAGAAAATCTGAAAGTTTTAAAAACCCTTTCATGATTTTCTAAATCATATCCTGGCAAAGACATTAGGTTTATTGGTTGAATATTTTTGTCTTTTAAAAATAGCAAACTTTCCAGATATGTAAGCTCATCCTCACTAAATATAGTTATATTACACTGATTTTTATCATGAGGAATAACTTTGTAATGTAAAATTACATCATCTGTTTCAGCAGTTATGGGAATTGTAGGGTCATATGCGTTATCACTATTAGCAAATTTAAAGAATTTCTTATATTCATTATTGTTAAGATTAAAAAGTTTATCAACAATCAAGTCTGGGATTTTCCTTACTAAATTTAATGCATTTATTATTATTGAGTTACTGAGGGAAACTTTCTTATTCGTTCCACTTGGCCAAGTTACAAGTGGCCAATCCAAAATTTTTTTTGTGCACTTCAATGTTTCCTCTGAAAATCCTTTTATTCCATGATTTTCTAAAGAATACATAATTGCCTCATGGGAAGCTGCAAATAATTTCCCAGTGAAGCCTTTCCAGTCCTTAGCCCAATCAGGTAATTTCGGGTATACACGAAGCAATACTCCAATGTGTTTATTACAAGTATTGATAAGGTTAGGAGCAGAAAGATAAGTTTTAATGTCCAAGCTGTTAATTAAATAGCAAACCTTATTCTCATATCTGGAAAAATAGTTCTCTGATAACTTTATTAACATCTCACTACAACCAGGACTATCAAAGACAACAGTGTGTGGTTGGAAGCTTTTACATTCTAACTCCTTTTTAGAAAAACCATTTTCATTCATGTTTAAATATTTAATAGAGAATGTTGTAATTTGAGCAAGCCAGGCACCCAAGGAGTGACCAGTTAATGAAATACTGGTTGTGCTCAAATTAAGCCGATCTATAACCCAAGCCACAAAACTGCAAGCTGAATCCATTTGGTTGGTAAATTGATTGTAAATTATACCATGTATATCAGTTAATAGAGCTTTGATGTTATTGAACTTTGTCCCACGATGGGCAATCACTACTTTATTTTCATTGATATATGCAGCTCCAAAGTAGCCATCTTTTTTGTTAACAGCAGTAGTTAGCAACTTCCATCCCCTTGGAAGATCTATGTTTGTATTACCACGTTTATATTTATAAGTAGCTTTAGCCAAAAGAGCCATTGTCACATCATCTGGCAGAAACGTTTTATCTGGCTGATCTTGACAATTAGAAACTCCCTTGTCAATGCCTTCATTGAAGTGGGGATTACTGAATTTTAAACATTTTGTAACATTTCGTATCACAGGTTTAGAAGGCATTTTGATAGATGAATGATATAAACTTCTAATAAAATGAACTTAGAAATTTCCTATAAATTTAACTTGGCATATATGAATACAAAACACATTAATGAATAAATAATGAAATACCTCCCTCACTCACTTATGCAATGATTTTGAAGTTGATTTTCATTTTTTTTTTTTTTAAATAGTAAAGAAATAAGTGGTTAATTGAAGTCTTTGAACAATGTTAAAATTTGCAACTGTGCCACTGAAAGATAAAACATATAGTAAAGTTACGAGATTGGCACAAAGAATTTTCATGGAATTAAAATATTAGTGAAAGTAGCAAAGTATATAACTTCTTCTTTTTGACTAACTCCCTTGTCGATTTAGGGCCACTTTAAATGTCCTAATATTAGATATATTGATCAACAAATGTGTTTATATGTGAATTTATTTCTAAATCAATATTCTTAAAATTCTGTGTATAAAAATAATTCTGGAAAAGTCATGTCCAGTTAACTAAATAGTAGTATTACATTGTTTAATTATAACCTATTAATTTTGAGATTCTAACAATATCATAAATATATTATGAATATATTATCTAAAAAATAAAATAAAAACTATGAATTAACTATTTGGATAACAATTTTGGAACTCAAAATTTAAAATTACAAATGATGTAAAACAAAATAAAAATATTTCTACTTAATGCAAGAGTAAAATTCTTTCAGAAGTAGCTTTATGTTTGACTAGATGCAAAGCCAGAATGAATAATCCTCAGTTTTGGTTATGACACATACCATTCTTGAGAGAATAATTATCTGTAATTCCTAAAAAAATGCAAAAAGTGTAAATAAACACTCTAAATAAAATTTCAGTTTTAGTAAGGGCTGAAATAGAAAAGGTTTAGCAATCACTGATGAATGGAGTTCGCGTTTATTGGCACTGCCAGACTTAATTTTATGGATATGGTAGTGGATCTAGAGCATCCAGAACCATCTAGAACCTTCTATAAAGGGCTTCACTTACAAGGTAGTTTTGGCACAAGGTAGTAAGAAGTTAGTAAGGTCAGGGGGTGGTTCATAGAGAGGTATAATTATAACTTCGAAATATCTCTGTTTTTATGAGATGGTGTTAAATAAGCAATCTTTTTTCAATTAAATTTACTACAACTTATGTTCTTTGAAATTTATTGAATATCTGACAGTTAATAAAATAAATAAATAAAGATTTTAGTGTTTCAGAGGTTTTTACTTTGAAAAACAAGCTATCAAGGTTGCTCACATCACAAAATTATACAAAAAATTTCTTTAAATCCAAAGTACAAAAAGCGATGTAAATATAATGGACTATACTGCTTCAAACAGATGTTTAATCTCTGGTATTATCTCTGTAATATCTCTGATATTATATATTGGATCAAAACATTGAGTAGAACCAATCTGTTTGTAAATTTAATATTTTATAAATGTTGTAATATATATTAGCAGATTTCCCTTAAGGGAAATCAGCTATTGAGGTTGTACTCATGACGGAATTTTCGAAATTTTTCTTCAAATGTCCATCGATCCTACATAGTAGATGACGAAAATGAGGTCCCCGTTCAAAACTGTATATATATATTTGTCTGTTACCGCTCTAGCAGTCGCAATTTTTGTTTGATCGTTACCAAACTTGATATTTAGTCGTTTTATGTAAAAAGAAAGATCAAGTTCGTTAACGGCTGAAATTGGACCAGTGGGAGGGGGGGTTAAGAGGGAAGGATTTTTGAAAATTCTAAATATTTCCGTTACTATATGTCTGATCGAAAAATTGTACAGAATCAATCTTATTGCAAATTAAATTTACTATAAATATTGTTATATACATTTATTCTCTATCTTGAATATTAACCGAGCTATTTGCATTTCTATGAAGTCTGTGGTCGGGTATAGTTCGGATTAGGTCGGCCGTTTTCGTAGCTCCTCGGCTCAGGCGAAAGCTTCTTCTAACCTTACCTTTCGTTTCTAACCTTACCTTACCTTTGTTACTTTGTGAGATTTATGCAAATACGTTCTGTTCATCCGCCCCCTCCCCTTCTTTAGTTCTTGGACTACTAAAATTTGAGTTATTAAAATATAAATTATTCTCATAATTCAGAAGCCGTTTGAGTTGGGAATTTATATTTTAATTAACTGAAAGATTTCTCATTACCGTTTGCATTTAATCACGGAGGTGTTGTGTTACCAGTATGCAGATTTCTCTATTGTAAAACTTCACGTGGGAAATCTGCTTAGTTTACGCAGCCCCTGCGTGACGGACTTTTTTTTCACTATCCTGATTACTAACAGAGATATTTGAATTTTTTAGTATTCCCCACTCATGCTCATGTCATATAAGCTTTTATATCATGAGCCACTTTATTCAAAGCTTAAATACCATATTTTGTTTTCATTGAACTATAAATGTGTGAGATACATGTAAGCATGAAGTGTGATGACATCATGAATTATGATTATCTGTTGGCTCGAAAATGCTAATTTGATTTATACCATACCAGATATTTAATAGTTTCATTCAACACTAATGGTGATAATGGCTGAAATCGGACCAGAAATAAGGGGAGGTGGGGGTCTCAAAAATTCCAAATGTCTTCATTATTATGAGTCAAATGGTAAAATATTATTGGACCAATCTTGTTTAAATATTAATGGACTACTATTGTTCCTCTATCTTTTTTTTGAAACTCAATTATTAATCGAGTTATTCATACCTTGTTGTTTTCAAACTTCAGTAAAACCCACTTCTACTCATCATATTTTTACTTACAAATAGAGAATATATGGTAAAATGTTATACCAGCAGATGGGTATGTCAATCTCAACGCCTATTGGAAAGAGGTAATATTCATCTACACTGCCAATTCTTACTGGTTCAAACTGTGGATAACACTGAATGATAAACTACAAGTGTTAGATAAACTGCACTCACTCGTAACGGAAAGTGAGAACATAAATTAAAGGATATAGAAGTGAATTAAACCATCTCTTAACTGATAACACTGCATTATTCACTATCTCGGTGATCACTGCCAAACTTTTTTACATGTGGATCATATGGTGTACCATGCCTCACGGCATCTGCAAACGTACCTACGATCGCAATACCCATCAGGAAAACAAAAATTAATGAGAGTTTATAATTTACAAGATTATATGCTGTCATAGGTACTCTTAAAAAATTCATTATACTCAAGCTTCTGACCGAATGCCCTCCTTCAATGACCCATTTGGCCTAAGGACCCTCTTTTTTACACATTCTACTCCTTTTTTTTAACATTCTATGACAGACGACCTACATATGTGATTTTGAAACTAAAAATTGGTTTCAGTTCAGAGTGAAAAATGCAGCCGATCCAAACTTCAATAGAAGTTTTAGACCAAATATTTAGGTTTGAATCAAAAAAATTCTCTTCATCTAACTGCAGGATAGTAAACCTTTATAATATATATATATTAAGGTTTGATTAAAATTAAAGTCGGATAAATTTTTTTCCACATTTCTGACTTTTCTAAAAACAATGGGATCATAGTTGAAATTCTTTTCTGTTCACATATTTTTAAATCAATCACAACAAATCAGCTTGTAGGATATTGGTGAACTTTAATTAGTGAGTCAATGATTCCAAGATAAATGCCTTCATCACAGCCAATTCAATTCATGAAATTTCTTTTATCTTCCTTTGAAGAAGGAAAGGAAGTATTGTAATCACGAAAAAAAACATTTTTCAGGTTTCAACAGAATTAATTATACATATTGCACATCCCTAAATCCATCAAAAAAAGTTTTGGACTGATGTTTGTACCAAATATAACTCAAAAATGACAGCCTTAAAATGTTGAAAGTTTAGCAGATTTAGCAGGGTTAAGGGAAATCAGCTATTGAGGTCATACTCATTACGCGATTTTCAAAAAATGTCTTCAAATGTCCATCGATCCTACGCAGGAGATGACAAAAATGAGATACCTTCAAAATTACATATATATATATATATATATATATATATATATATATTTGTCTGTTAACATTCTAGCGATCACAATTTTTGTTTGACAGTTACTAAACTCGATATTTAAACGTTTTATATAAAAAGACAGATCAAGTTCGTTAATGGCTGAAATCTGAGGGGGGGATTTTCCAAAATTCGAAATATCTGTTACCATACGTCGGATCAAAAAATTGTATAGAACCAATCTTATTTCAAATTAAATGTACTATAAATATTGTTAATACATCTTTTCTCTATCTTGAATATTAACCGAGATATTTAAATTTTTCAGTTTTCAGCCTTCCGCAAACCCCACTTCTACTCATGTTACATAAACAATACTCTGTTATGTAATAAACCCCATTATTCGAAGCATAAATACCATAAATTCTTTTCAAGAGACCTATATTATACGAGGTATATGCAAGTACGTTATCGTGACCCCCCCCCCTTCTTAACTTCTTGGACTACTAAAATTTGATTGATTGAGATAAAAATTATTCTGATTCATTATAAATTACAGTACTAGATATAGTAAATAGTTTTCAAAAAAATTAATATGTTATATTCTGATATATTTCCGTAATTGTTTTTCTTTCCTGTGAGAAGTTGGCACACCTGTTTGTTAACGTTTCAGGTGCTTCCCGTGTGGAGGTTTCTTATTACCTTTTCTTTTTATTCACTTGATGTTGACGGTGCTCTTGTTTTACCATTATATAGATTTATCTATTGTTAAACATCACGAGGAAAATCTGCTTAGTTTACGCAGCCCCTGCATTACGGACTTTTTGTATTTAGGACACTTGTAACATCTAGCTGTGGACTTCCATTTTCATTGAAAAACCAGCTAAGGGGGGGGGGCGGATTTCTATTATATGATAAAAATAAAAAATTGATTTTTTCCCCACATCTATTAATAACATAAAATATTTATATTGGGTCTCTTTGGTTTATCATGAAAATATCTATAAATTATGTATTACAATATTTTTTGAGCCAGTGAATTCAAATGGAGATATCAAATATCACTTTGAAAGGGAATAATTTTAACTAGCACAACATTTTATACCTGTCATAAGGATAATGGTGCTTATAGACTAAATACTTTCTATTGTGACCTTGAAAGAACTTACTTACATTGTGTCAAAGAAAACACTAAATCTACTTCTTGATTTAAATCATTTTCTAACTTCGGCGGGCTCCTCAACCATTTAAGAAGTTCACTGATCTTTGTCTTTTCTGTTGAAACTCTAAAGCTATCCTGTAAATAAATGATAATATTAACTCAAATTCTGAAATTATTAGAATATGCAAAAATGCCAGATGGGTAATTTAATCAAAACATAATTCAGCATAAATAATAATTAATACAATATAATTATTTCCACTCAATTATTTCAGCAGTATGTAAAGATGCTGTTAAAATTAAATCCTTATACTCATTACGGTTGGAAAAGGGGAAGTAATCGCATAAAGAAAAATATTTTAATTCATTAAAAATGACTTGACTAATCATTGGTAATTAATTTTCAAATATAATACTAATGAAAATTTGTACTGAATTTAGCAGCCGTTATTCAAAATTCATAAGATGTTTTTAGATTGGCATTATTGAAATAAGCCAATGATTAGGTGCAAAATTGCAGAATAAAAGAAAAAAAAACAAGTTCCTGGAACAAATTAATTAAGAAAATAAATATATTTCAGATAGAGTAAAAGGTTATGAAATTGATAATACCTCTTTTTACAAAACTGAAATCAAGAAGGTGCTTAATCTAACATGGGGATTTTTCTATGAAGTATTTTATAAGTAGAACAAGTACACATGCATGAAAGACAAGAATGAAATATTCTAGTATATCCCTCTATTAAAACCATAAATATTAGAAATTTAGTAAATGGTACATATTTATACAGAATAAAATCCCACTGAAACTAAAGCTATATAAAGGATCCACATATCAGCTTGGAGATGAATGATAAGGAAAAGAGGGAAAAAAGAAGCACACACTCTATAAATATCTACTGCAGTCTAGGTCATTCAAACAATATGTTGATATTTAATACTGAAATAAAAGGGGCTAATGAACTATGCAGATATATCCCTACAAGGTATAACATCACATTCTATTCCATATATCTTTTCTAGAAATAACCCAGAAAATGAGGCTCCAAATTTAAATTATACATTGGTTGCTTCTGAGAAGTTTTAGCCATATCAGCTTAAAGTAAATTTTATAAGTACAGGAATAGACAGGAATGAGAGGTGAAGTTACAAAAATACTAATAACTCCACTAATATTCCCATTAGAAATTAGCAATATAACTTTTTTCAACCTGAACATTAAAACGGAGATATTTACTATTTTGCGCCTTCTCCGAGCCCCCACTTCAGGTCTAATTAGACACTTTAATTGACTTGATATTAAATTTTCCCTAAACTATCGAGTCAGACAATTGATTACGATAGATGGGAAATTGGAAACATCATTCGAAAATAGCGCCATATGTACCACCTCAATACCTTGATTTATCGCGAAGGAAATATGCAATAAAAGTAAAAAAATAAAAATCCAACATAAGATCAAAAAGATGGAGGAGTCGATTAGAGACGAAAGTAGAAAAGCTTACAAATATGGCTGCTCTCCTCTTGACCTTGGAGTATCAGCAGATTCAAGTGACGAATTCTACACTGCCCATACAAACTAGGGACAAACGCACATTACCCTCACTCTTCAACTCTATCTCCTCTAAAATTCACAGTGCATACCTTCAATTTATAATCAATAAATATGGTATCACTTTTGACAATAACCAATACACTACAAATGCAAACTTCATCTTATTTCTTTTTGGGGAAAAGTCTTTCGATCTTTTTAAGATAAACAAAAAAAAAGATCTTTACAAATCCTGTATCCTCTACTAAGCACGGATAAATTCCCAATTTTTAGCAGATTTCCCTTAAGGGAATTTCGAAAATTCAAAATATCCCTGCTATTATACATCGTATCGAAAAATTGTATAGAATAAATATTATTGCAAATTTAATTATCTACAAATATTGTTCTATACTTATTTTCTGTATCATGAATATTAACCGAGATATTTACATTTTTCAGCCTTCAGTAAACCCCCACTTCTACCTGTGTTACATAAACAATACTCTGTTATAAAATAAACCACATTATTCAAAGCTTAAATACCATAAATTGTTTTCAAGAGACCTATATTATTCGAGATAAATGCAAATATGTTATCGTGACGCCCCCCCCCCTTCTTATGTTCTTGGACTAGTAAAATTTGATTGATTGAGATTATTAATTATTCTGATTCATTATAAAGTACTAGATATAGTTAATAGTTGTCAATAAAATTAACATGTTATATTCAGATATATTTCCGCAATTGTTTGTATTTCCTGTCAGGAGTTGGCACACCTGTTTGTTTACGTTTCAGGTGCTTCCTGTCTGGGGGGGGGGTTCTTATTATCGTTTGTATTTATACACTTGATGTTAACGGTGCTATTGTGTTACCAGTATGTAGATTTATCTAATGTCAAACATCACTAGGGAAATCTGCTTAGTATACGCAGCCCCTGCGTGATGAACTTTTAGCAGATTTCTCTTAAGGGAAATCAGCTATTGAGGTCGTACTCATGAGGGAATTTTCTTCAAATGTCCATCGATCCTGCCTAGTAGATGACGAAAATGAGGTCCGTTCATAATTATATATGCCTGTCTTTTAACGCTCTAGCGGTCGCAATTTTTGCTTGATCGTTACCAAACTCGATATTTAAACGTTTTATGTAAAAATAAAGATCAAGTTCGTTAATGGCTAGTGGGATCGGGGGGGGGGCTAGAGGGGAGGATTTTCGAAAATTTGAAATATCTCCGTTACTATACGTCGGATCTAAAAAGTGTATAGAAACAAATCTTATTGCAAATTAAATTTACTATATATATTGTTATATACATTTATTCTCTATCTTTAATATTAACCGAGATATTTGCATTTTTATTAAGTGTTAATAACGGACGAGATGAGATCGGCTAAATTCGGTTCTAGTCGTGAGTTTCCGCCAAAAGCTAGTTTGGCCGTTTCCGTAACTGTTCGGTTCCAAATTTCCAAGAGAATGTCATACGTTTTAAGACGGATTCTCGAAGAATGTCAAATTGTAAAATGAGTTTATACGGGTGAATGTTTTGATTTGACACACCCTTTAGCCGTCAAATAAACAAATCTTTATTTCATAAACGACACATTTTATTGCAAAATACTGCCACATGCGACATAAAATTCGTAGCCAGCGAAATTATCTTTGATACAAGTCTACTGGAAAAGGAATGGATTCAGAAAAAAAAAAATATATATAAATGAGAATAACGCATAAGTATTCTTAAATCCAAGAAATGTCTACTTCAAAAAAAAAACAACGTAACATAAAACGTTCTTAGAATTAACTCATTTTAAGCCATTTACGTAGTAACTAAAAAAAGGAATACCTTTTTGCCACCTGCATTGTTACATGTAAAAAAAAATTAAAAATTAATTACTCTAGCGGTCGCAATTTTTGTTTAATCGTTACCAAACTCGATATTTAGTCGTTTTATGTAAAAAGAAAGATCAAGTTCGTTAACGGCTGAAATCGGACCAGTGGGAGGGGGGGTTTAGAGGGGAGGATTTTTGAAAATTCGAAATATCTCTGTTACTATATGTCGGATCGAAATATTTTACAGAAGCAATCTTATTGCAAATTAAATTTACTATAAATATTGTTATATACATTATTTTTATTAATTCTGGGCGCCTAACGGACGAGAGTTACTTTCCC
This sequence comes from Riptortus pedestris, assembly GCA_019009955.1. NCBI lineage: Eukaryota > Metazoa > Arthropoda > Insecta > Hemiptera > Alydidae > Riptortus > Riptortus pedestris. The sequence continues at coordinate 46,603,728 of CM032231.1, read as the reverse complement.
GCCAAAAGCTAGTTCGGCCGTTTCCTTGACTGGCTCGGCTCTCGTGAAATTTCTCTATTGTAAAACTTCACGTGGGAAATCTGCTTAGTTTACGCAGCCCCTGCGTGACGGACTTTTTTATTTTCCATGTCTTCAATATTCTGCGACCTATTCTGGTAGACAATGTCTTTGACCACCCACATAGGAAATAATCCATCACTGTCAGATTGGGTGATCTGTGTGGTCAAGCTGCGACCGATACTGCGTTGTGGAAACATTTTACTTATTGTTGACCGAACAGAGATTGAGAAGTGTGAAGGACATCAATCAAGGTACACCTACATTTATTGTTTTTGCATCAGGGGTATGCATTCGATTACATTTACAAATTATTCATTTAGGAAGCAGTTGAAGACTGTCTCATCTAATGTTTCATAAAAAAAAATATGGGCCGATGTGATTCTTTCCTGGAAGATACCACACCAAACATTAGCTTTAAAGCGATGCTGCTGGTCAACAAAACGGACCCAATGCGGATTTTTTTCAGACCAATAACGTAAGTTATGACTATTCACGTCGCTAAAACTACAAAAAGTCCGTCACGCAGGGGCTGCGTAAACTAAGCAGATTTCCCACCTGAAGTTTTACAATAGAGAAATTTGCATATATCTCACAAAGTAAAAGGTTAGAAGACAAGGAAGGTTAGATTATACGAGTGCCGAACAGTTACGGAAACGGCCGAAGTAATCCGGAAACTTCCGACAATAGCCGCTCTTAATAAAAATACAAATATCTCGGTTAATATTCAAGATAGAGAATAAATGTATATACCAATATTTATAGTAAATTTAATTTGCAATAAGATTGGTTCTATAAAATTTTTCAATTTGACGTACAGTAACGGAGATATTTCGAATTTTTAAAAATCCCCTCTACATCCCCCCTCCGACCGGTCGGATTTCAGCCATTAACGAACTTGATCTTTCTTTCTACATAAAACGATTAAATACCGAGTTATATATATATATATATATATATATATATATATATATATATATATATATATATATGGACCTCATTTTCGTCATCTCCTGGGTAGGATCGATAGACATTTGAAGAAAATTTTAGAAAATCGCGTCATGAGTACGACCTCAATAGCTGATTGCCCTTGAGGGAAATCTGCTAAAACGTACTTTCGTCCGTCCACAAGGCATTGCGGCAGAACTGAGGTTCTTCTCCCAGTCTTCTTCATGCTCAGTGGCAGAATCCTAATATCTTGTCAAAATCAGTAACCTAGAGTACCTGGTGGAATGAATGATATCCGGTACGCATTCAGCTTGTGATCCTTGATGACACGAAATGTCGTCCTCCTGGATAAACCCCTTCCTCGAGCGACGTCTCTCACGCTTTTATTTGGAAATGCTTCCACTGTTGCTAGGCCATAAATAATATTTATTTCTTTGCTGTATGGACGCTGTACCTGACCGGGTGGGGAATAAGCAGCAAGACAGACCTAGCTGCAGCAAAATCATTCAGCCTCTAATGATTTCCAGAGCGAATCCGAGTACCTTTGCTTAGTATATGCATATAATTGTAACCTCTGTCTGTACATTAATTTTTTTCTCGTAATTTTATGATACTTATCACATGCCACAGAAATAATACCAGTACTTGTGTATTATATCCTCCACATTTTAGTTCCACGCTAGAATGCGCTACTGAAGTGCGACACTAGCTCTCCCAGGCTAATGAGGTTATCTTTTGTCATAGTTGCGTTTGCTGTTTATTTGCGTTTGATGTTTATTGTGCTGTTTAGTGTTTCTTAGTCCTTTAAAAATGCCTCTTTGGGATTTGCCAACGACTGAAGAAGACGCTGTTAAATATTTACAGGAGAGGAATATTTTGGCTATCAGAAGAAAGTGTTCTAAATCACATTGTATGAAACTTTATAGTGGATAAAAAAGTGTTTTTTGGAAGTGTGGTGAGCAAGTCGGCGTTCGGATTGGCACTTGGTTCGAAGGAAGTAAAATCCCATTTTGTAATGCATTGAAGTTCATTTACTGCTGGTGCGAAGAATTGACATCTGTCAATTTTGCAAAAAACAACTCAAAATTTCCAATAAGTGCATTTTAAATTGTAATTCCACACATTTCCCGCCTAAATGTGAATAAAATGTTTTATTTTTAAAAATTGTGTTTTCTTTTATTTATCATTATAATTCCGTAGAAGGTTATAAGGTAAATATAACCTCCCTTGCGGGCAATGAATCGTACTACTTAAAACAGTAGCGCATTCTAGCGTGGAACTAGTGGAACTAAAATGTGGTGGATATAATACACAAGTACCATAATACCTACAATTTGAGGCTCTGGTGTCTGGTTTTTTTATTTGTTACCTTTTCACGCCTAAACTACTGAGTATGTATATTACCACTAACCCGAAAACTGTAAAATTTAATAGAAGTAAATACTCAGACAGCCTTGCAATGAATAACATTTTCACTCATTATTCAGCTTAAATATTTTCCTAGCAAAGCTAACTCAGTAATAGTTCTTAATAAAGGTGATTGAATGCTATCCATGATTATGATTAATTTTGTCCAAAATGTTTTCAACAGTGAGTACACATTATATATTGATTCTTCAGGGATCAATATTTAACCGGTAAATTTAACTCTAATGTTTTTAATCGTTAATGGCTGAAATCGCACCTGAAATTTTGAAATATGTCCTTTATTATGAACCGAATCGAAACATTTTATAGAACGAATCTTATTAAGATATAGATGTTCTACAATTGTTGCTCTATATATTATTCGTAACTCATATATTAAGAAAGTTATTAGTATTTTCTTGTTTTCTGCCTTCTGTAAACTGTTATTTCTACTTATCGGATTTAAACTTAAAAATGGAGATTATATGGTAAAAAGAGCTTAATCGTGTGTCAAACCAGCATGTGGGAAAGATTTACAAACAAAGAAAAAATTATATTCGAGCGAGTGATCCATGAATCAAGTTTATAAAATAACTGAATATATAGAAATGATAAGGGTTTTAAAGCTTATTTGAACAAATATTCTTCATAATATTTTCTTATTTGATTATATTTTCTAGTTCATAGCCATATCGAACTGTCAAATAACCCCAAAAGTTTTTTCACTCCTTCCTCTCAAGCAATATTCAACGGAAAACTAATACATGTAAATATCTCACCTTATTTTCAAGATAGAGAAAATATGTATATAATAACATTTATAGGTAATTGCCTTTAGAATAAGATTAGTTTTATAGAATTTTCTGATTAGTATTGCATGAAACACTTATATTTTGAGTACGGTAATGATTAAACAAAAATTGTGACCTATATATATATATATATATATATATATATATATATATATATAAATATATATAATAATTTTGGTTAAGATGTTGACTCAAGGGAGACTTTTATAATTTTATATACTACATGCATTATATGTATATACTCCCATCTTGCACTATGACATGAGTCAAATGATTTTGGATTTTATAAGTAATTTCAGTTAGTTTGACAAAGAGCTGATCATGCTCCTCATAAGGAATAATTACTTCAGGACTATGGTAAGATAAAATTAGATAAAGCAATTCTTAAAGTTAAACTTTATGATATATTGTCACACTTATCATAGATTGTATAATTTTAAGTTGACGATGTAAAATTATTTTATAGGATTATTTGAAGATGGGTAAAAACAGCCGAAACATCATAATGAACTAAATAAAATATTAAATTGTGGTGGAGAGCTGTATACTTGGGTATTTCTTATATGGATTGATGTAAAACCCAAAAAATAAAAAACAGATTTAAATAGTGCTTAGATCCTAGGTTATTTTACAATTTGGTTTATTACACATGGTTATACAAGATTTAAAAGAGTGTAAATTGCTTGAAATGAGTATATTTCAATTGTGATTTAGAAATATATTATTAAAGTAGTTACTGCAGAAAGTTAAGGTCTGCCATCTTAAACTGTATCAGTGTTAAGCCTAAATGAAATTGAATTATACTGAAAGTAACTTTGTATAAATAAGGATAAATTATACACAATAAATACCCCAAGCATTTTGTATTGGAAAATATACGAATAAATTTAATCATTAGCATTCCATTATCATAACAGCCAGAGGTACTGGCAAAAGGTTACCACTGATTATACTATCCTGCTTACCTTCGGTAAATTCAAAGACTTGAAGTATTCTACAGCCTCTTGAACAGTTATGACGTTTGATTCTTGAATACCATCTGGTTCTAATTTGTCTCTGCAACTTGAAGGCACAATGGGACAGTCTCTTTCATGCTCCAGAACAGTTTTATAGTTGGATGTTTGAACATCATCTAGTTCTGACTTGTCTCTGCTACTTGAAGGCATCTCGGAGCAGCCTCCTTCATGACTACAAATTCACAGGGATTACAGAAGTATTCAACTTATTAATTAAAGGAAATGTATATTCTGAGCAAGCAGCACATTTTACCAATCTAATGAAGTGGTTTTGAGAGTATAAATTCCTGAAATACTTCCAGCTGATATGTGCTCTCCGTTTGTTGCATTGTCCATCAAAACAATACCTTGTAATATATTCACCTGCTATCCACTGGAATTTCATGACGAATTCAAAAAAATATCATTTGATAGCAAGTCATCCCTACAAAGTAAATTTAGGACACAATATTATTAGTTTTATATTTTTTTAAAATTAATAATTTAACGCAATAACTTTTAATTACCAGAAACCCTAGGGACAACTAACTGTCAATATACTTGAACATATAACAGTAAAGTAAACTACCACACTTTCCAAAGACAACAAGAAACAAATGTAGAACACATATTCAATAAAAGTTCATGACGTCAGTGGAACAAATATTTTTAACTAATGACTAGGACTCTTACTGAAACTATATTACTTTATTTTAGTATTGGACTTTCATTTCTAGTATTTTTTTCATTTTGTATATGTAGAAAAATATCGTCCTGATCTGCACTATTAATTCATTTAGGTGGGGTTTAAGGTTGTTTTTTTTGTTTACTGTTCTAATCTTGAATTAGTTTACACTATCTCTATTCGAGGATCACATCCACAGAATAACATCTAATCGTTTTACTTAGACAGATTTTCTCTTTTCTTAACTTTTTTTTAAATTTTTTAGTATCAAACCTACAGTAAATGTAAGTTCTTTTATTAGAAACTCTAAAATTAGGTATTTGATAAAGTATATTTCCACTGTTCAAAAAATACTTGGTCAATTTCCTGTTATATGGATGACAATAATTAAATGTCGTGTCGAATTTTAAGTATTTACTCTCACTAATTTTTAATTACACAACTTATACTTGAGACATCTAATCATTAAAACAAAGATTGCATAAATTGATGCTGTCAGCCATAAATTGATTTATATTTTTCATTCATGCATTTGTAAAATTTTAATGGTGGAAAAACATCATGAATACTCTGAGAGTGTTATGAAGCTGTACTCTGCACTTCCTGCATGTAAATTACCCCTCCTAAATAGATTTCTTAAATGACATATGTAAACCTATAGGTATTCTACTTCTGGGTGGAGAACTACTCAAAAAGCAGTGAAAATGTGCAAAGAAATGTGAGTTCTATACTCATATCAGAAAATATTGAACTAGCTATATATGGAGAAGCACTCTAATGAAAACAAAAAGAGAAAACCTAACAGCAGATAAAGAAGTAAAGGGGGTACTGTGAGTGCGAATCGAGCATTAGCAGAGTAGTGAATTCCCAAAGCAGGATTCGTCTTCTCCTAGAGGTGGAGGCGGTATTTAACAACTGTGGAGTTCCGGTTAAAATAACCAGGGAAGACAATTTGAATCCAACATATTCTCCCTGTTCTCAAGTACTTTTGATTGCCAGCGCATCAGGACTATCTCACGCCACCCGCAAGTCGACGGGTGCGTAAAATGCACTTTGGAAGCCTTGACCGCCCAGGCCGAAGGTCACAACTGGACTCTTAGGCTGATTAGATTTCGTACCACTATCCGCGACGAATACGTCACCAATGCAGCCGAGATGTCATATGGACAACCCCTTCGGCTGCTTGGTGAACTTTTGGAAAAGGCCAGCCAATCTCAGAGCAACAAGGCATTATTTTTTATTTATTTATTTTTATTGTCATTAGGCACCGAACTCGCTAGGGTTATTTGTGCCTAGGTGGTCGAAGGTCCAAATTCGTGTTTTCCTTCCTTTCCTTCGGTTGTCCTTCTTTTCAAAAAGATCCCGTCCATTCGTGGTCCCTCCTTCAGCCTCGCCTATGATGGGTCCCTCCTATTTTTTTTTCTATCCCCGATCCTGTCACAAATACCAAAAGACAACAGTATCTTTTTAAAATCTATTTTATGTATAAATACTTATCTTACTGGCTTGTGTGCCCATATGTTGAACTTATATTTATATTTCTTTATTTAGGTCTGTCATTGTTAAGAATTTAATCAGTTTTTTTAATTGAATGGCTATCGTCCCCTAGTATTTCAGAAAGTACTTCTGATATACCAATGGACTTCCCGATGTCCTCATACCTTCTACACTCGGTAAGTATGTGTGCAACTGTCAGCTCTACTCCAAAGCAGTGCAGGTTGGAGGTTCTTTCTTTTCCATCAGGTGCTGGGGCGTGAGCCTTGTGTGGCCAATTCTGTGGCGACATATTAATACTTCGTTCCTCCTTGTAGAACTAGTTGAAGTATTCCAGGATATGACAGTACTTTTACCAGAGCGGAGCTTATTGTCACGCAACCCATGCCATTGCCATGCCCATTGCTCAAGTGCCAGTTTTTTTGCATTATTGATGGCGTCAGCAATCGGAACTTCAGTCAGTAGCGTGCCCTCACTGATGGCTTTGGCGGCTAAGGCGTCAGCTTTTATGTTTCCGTCAATGTCACAATGTCCAGGTATCCATAAAAATTGTACATGAACATTTTTTTTTTTTTTTTTGTGCAATTCTTCTAAAATCTGTTGAATGTCTTTGCAGATGCAATTTTTATTAAACATCTTTTCAAGTGACTTTAAGCTGCTGGAAGAGTCAGAACATATTGTTAAGTTAGTATGTTTAGAGACCAACTTAACCAAAAATGCAAGAGAAAAATATTTATATTTACAAATATAAAAACTCAAACACATGCTACGTACATCATAACCTTTTGTCCGGTAATAAGCTCGCTCAGGTTGTAGCGTTCAATGTAAAATGTAACTCACGGGTTGGGCTCCTGAGTGTGGGTAACAGTCTTATGGCCACTGTAATTATCGCACTCCCGTTAACTAATGTTTATTAAAGCCGGCACAACAATTTATAAATGTTTTAAGAAAGAGGCACTCGCGACATGCACATTGTGGGATTGGTAACCAAGCCTGAGACAATTTTTTACATCATATGTTTTTTCAAGCAATGGTGTTAATTTAATTTATCATATGTTTTTTTTATTTTTTAAAAAAAGTAACCGCGGACTAGCTCTGCTGCTTGTGCAAGGTTCTTCTTAGCGTCCTCAAAAGCCTTGAGAGTATCCTTGTTCCAATCAATGGGAGTCTTGTCGTTTTTCTTGACGTTGTGCAACAGACTATTGAGCGGTTGTTGTATAGAAGCAGCATTGCGAAGACAAGGTCGGTAGAAGTTCACCATACCCATAAAGCGCCGAAGTCCACGAACGTCCTTGGGAAGAGGGAATTCTAGGATAGCTTTGACTTTGTCCTCTAGAGGTGTGATGCCTGATGATGTTAGATGGAACCCGAGGAAATCAAGCTCTGGCACGCCGAGGATGCACTTGGATGGGTTCACAGCGAGTCCATTCATGTCTAGACGACAAAGTACTTCTCGGATGTGGGTCTCATGTTGCTCTTCGTTGTCTGAAGCGATCAAGAAATCATCAAGAAACTTAAAAAGGAAGGGTAGATCTCGAAATTGATTGTCCACAAAGCGCTGAAAGCTTTGACCTGCGTTCTTTAGGCCGAAACTCATTCTATTATATTCAATGAGGCCAAATGGAGTAATAATGGCAGTTTTCTCCCTGTCATTTTCTGCTATGGGTATATGATAATAGGCCTTTCGCAGATCTATTTTGGAAAAGATTTTTTTGCCATATATCTCCATGGTGAAATCTCGAAGATTTGGTATTCCATATCTATCGGGAACTGTGATGGCGTTAAGTGCTCGGTAATCGCCACATAACCGCAGAGTACCATCCTTCTTTTTAACAACGTGAAGTGGACTGGACCATGGACTTTTGGAAGGTCGGCATATTCCCTCTTTGATGAGGTCCTGTATCTCCTTCTTGACCTCCTGATAAATGCCTGGAGGCAATCGACGGCATTTAGCCGAGATAGGGCGTCCTTTGGTCTCGATGTGATGCTCCACTGTTACGTTGGATGGCCCACGGATGGGAGTGACCTTAGTGACCGTAGGGAATTCACCTAGGATGCGGGCGAATCTATTGTCAGCTGGAAAAATGGAGAAAACTGGTATTTCTTCTGATGATATTGTTCCGGTGATGCTGCGTCCGGAGTGCTGGTCAATCAGCCTTCGGTTCCTTAAATCTACCGTAAGCCGATGCCAGTACAAAAAATCCGCACCTAATATGGCCTTGGCGACGTCCGCGAGGATAAAAGTCCACCTGAGAGGTTTTTCGAGGCCTAAGTCGACTTCTCGTGTGATTTCACCATAGGTCGCAATCGGGGAGTCATTAGCTGCTATTAAGGTGAAATCAGACGGAGTCTTTCGCCGTCCTTTGGGCACAGGTAGGAGAGATATACTTGCCCCTGTATCGATGAGGAAAGGCTGGCGAGTGGTTCTATCAGTCAGGAATAGGCGGCGGTGCGGCTGGAATGTGGAGGTTTCCGCCACAACCTTCACATTTCCGGGTTTAAAGGTAGCTTGTCGGATCCCCAGTTGCATGGTTGAGTGCAGCGTCGAGCTTTATCTCTGAATTTCCTGTGATAATAGCAGAGACCTGTGTCAGGCGACTGCGATCTGAGGGTATGGGCCGGGCTGCTTCCTCTGCTGGCGCTCCTTCCGCGGTTCTTCATCTTCAGGACGCGCAGAATCTCGTCGACATCACGGCGAAGAGCTCGGAAGTCTCTGAAACGGGATTCACATTCGCACGCGGAGTTCGCGGTTGACGCGGCTAATACGGATGATGCGGTCGCGCACTTTTCTGAAGCGTCTCGGATGGCGTATGTCTCAGCTGATGGAGATACCTCCAAAATCTTATCTGCTACTTCCGCCAGTTTTTCTATATCGGTGTGCCCAGTAGATATAAGAATGGGTCGAAAGCGCGGAGGTAAATTCTTCATCCAGAGGGTGCTGATGAAATCATTAGAGACGTCGGTACCGGCTAACTGCTTCATTTTTCTGAGAAGCTGTGAAGGAGTCTGATCTCCAAGAGGCATGTCTTCTAACAGTTTCCGAATTCGGAGGGTTTCGGACTCTCCATAAGTGCCGATAAGTCTCGCCTTCAAATCGTCATACGGTTGTTCCGTCGGGTTAGTGACGATGTCTGATACCTGAGTCAAAACATCGAAGTCGAGGTTAGGTATGATGAGCTGGAACTTTATCATGCTAGAAGTTACGCGGGAAGTCGCGAATACCGCCTCGATCGTCGCGAACCATAAGCTAGGGTTCTGTTTCCAGAATCCGGGGATTCTTAAGCTGGGACCTTGATATAAATCGATTTGAGGTCGATGAGTAATAGACTCCTGGGCGGGCTGAGGTGAAGCCGGAGAATCACCGGGAGAGAGATCGGGATCGAGAGTTTGATTCTGCATGGTGTATGAAAAAGTAATTAAACTTATTAATAAATGTCTATTTCGTCGGTCATCAGATCACGTCGGGGTCACCACTGTTAAGTTAGTATGTTTAGAGACCAACTTAACCAAAAATGCAAGAGAAAAATATTTATATTTACAAATATAAAAACACAAACACATGCTACGTACATCATAACCTTTTGTCCGGTAATAAGCTCGCTCAGGTTGTAGCGTTCAATGTAAAATGTAACTCACGGGTTGGGCTCCTGAGTGTGGGTAACAGTCTTATGGCCACTGTAATTATCGCACTCCCGTTAACTAATGTTTATTAAAGCCGGCACAACAATTTATAAATGTTTTAAGAAAGAGGCACTCGCGACATGCACATTGTGGGATTGGTAACCAAGCCTGAGACAATTTTTTATATCATATGTTTTTTCAAGCAATGGTGTTAATTTAATTTATCATATGTTTTTTTTATTTTTTAAAAAAAGTAACCGCTACAATATCAATGCATGCTTTTTCTCAATTAACAATAAGTACAAGGCTTTTGTACTTCAACTTAGTAAGTACATGGAGCAGCTGCGTCCAGCAGTTTACAGGCAGTCAACAGTGAAGATCATCGTCCATCACGACATGCAGAAACAGTCCCATGTCTTTCTGAGGGGAACCCGGCAACTCGATGGAGTACTGTTGTTTACATGTATTATATTATAGGTACCTTGTGTCAGCCGAGTTGCTATTTAGCTGAGTGGGCGGCCAATTGCGAGTGAGTCATTCGCTATAAACAAAACCTGCACGTAACCTCACCTCCAATTATACCGCTCCTTTTCCTGTAACTGCTGGTGCTGAGTTTTTGCTCGCTTAAAAGATTTATTTTATTTATTTGTAAATATGTCACCATTCTTTTTTATTTTTTAAAACCCCATTAAAGTTCGAGTTGATTAATAATAATAGAGGTATTTCAAATTTTCAATTCACCTCTAAAACTGCCCTTCATCCCAGACCGTTTTTAGTAAATGCTTTATAATCTTCAGTTTTGCATAAATCGGTTTAACATCGAATATGGTATTGATAAAGTAAAAATAATATAGTTTAAAAAAAAAAAAACAATTTTAAATGAATCGTATTTGCTTATATGTCAGTAAAACTTCAATGAAAACAATATTTGATAATTTGGAACCTTTTTAATAAAACTTTTCATTATATATCAGCTTATTGCTATTATGACATGATTATGGCGTGTACAGATCTCGGTAAATATTCAAATTAGATGGAAAATGTAAAGAACAACAGGTTTTTAGTAGATTTCCCCTTAAGGGAAATCAGTTATTGAGGTCGTACTCATGACGCGATTTTCGAAAAATTTCTTCAAATGTCCATCGAACCTACCTAGAAGATCGAGGAGGAAAGAGAAAGATCAAGTTGTTAATGGCAGAAATCGGACCAGCGAGGGAGGGGGGGATTAGAGGGGAGGATTTTCGAAATATCTCCGTTACTATACGTCGGATCAAAATATTGTATAGTACCAATCTTATTTAAAATTGAATGATCTATATATATTGTTCTATAAATATTTTCCGTATAATGAGTATTAACCGTGATATTTGCATTATTCAGTTTTCAGTCTTTAGCAAACCCTCACCCGTACTCATATCATATTAATAATGAGTTGTTATATCGTGAACCACTTCTTTAGAAGGTTAAATACCAAATATTGTTTTCAATAAACCTTTATTATACGAGATAAATGCAAAAACGTTCTGATGACCCCCCCCCCTCCTTTTGTTCTTGGATTACTAAAATTCTGAGACATTGAGCTAAACATTATTCGTATTCATTACAAATTAGTACACTAGCTGTAGTAAATAGTTTTCAATAAAATTAATATGTTTTATTGAGATAGATTTCAATTATTGTTCTTCTTTCCGGTCTCGAATAATTCTATCTATTCAGCGCTGCGATGTTGGCGGCCCTGTTTGTCAGACGCTTTCCGTTGTAGATATTATTAACTTGTAAATTGACTGAAAGATGTCTTATTATCGTTTGTATTTATTCGCTTAACATTCACGGTGGTGTTCCCAGTATGTAAATTTATCTGTTGGAGACCTTCCCGTGGGAAATCTGCTTCGTTTACACAGCCCCTGCGGTACGGACTTTTTCCACGCCTGGCCATTTCAACAGTAGCTGAAGCCAGTTATTCTGCTCATTTTAATTCTATAACTGTTATTATCAATAAAAGTGCTTTATAAAAAACCTTTCACGCTTACTTAATACTTAACTTGTGACACAAAGGATACATTTTGCAAATCTCTAATTCCAAGTAAAATAACGGTAATATTTTGAGTTTTCAAATCTCCCATATTCTATGCCCCCTATTAATGCTCTTTAGTGATGAATTAAACAGTTCAAAATCGAGTATGGTATAGAACAAGTAGACATTTTAGAGTTAAGAATGTAAAATTTTATTGATGACACTATGAATTTACATGTATCTCGCATAATAAAGGTCTTTTAAAACAATATTTGGTATTTAAGGTTAGAATAAAGTGGTGCATATTACAACAGGTTATTGCTTTTAGGACATGAGTAGCAGTGGGGTCCACTGGAGGCTAACAAACTAAAAAATGCAAATATCTCGGTTAATATTCATGATAGAGAAAATATGTATGTAGCAATATTTATAGGCAATTTTATTTTCAATAAGATTGGTTATGTACAATTTTTAGATCCGACTTATCTTCAAAAAAGGAGATCTTAAAATTTCCCCAACTCTAAACCCCCCCCCCCCTGTCTGATTCCTGTCATTATTTAAGTTGATCTGTTTTTACATTACTGAATTAAATAACGAGTTTAGTTAGAAACAAAAATTGCGACTGCTGGAGCGTTAACAGACAAATAAATCTCTCTCTGTCTGTCTGACTCTCTATTTCTCTCTCTCTCTCTCTCGATATATATATATATATATATATATATATATATATATATATATATATATATATATATATATATATATATAATTTTGAAAGGACCTCATTTTCGTCATTTCTTGGGTAGAATTGATAGACATTGAAGGAAATTTTTCAAAAATTGCGTCATGAGTCCGACCTCAAGGGAGATATGCTAAAACTTTCACGTGAAAAGTTATGTTATGGATTTGATGACGATCAATTATAATATTCTGCTAATGTTTTAGCAGATGTATAAATTTAGATCTTCGAACGCTCCACATTCTCATTATCTTCTAGGTAGGATCGCTGGACATTGCATGAAGCTTTAAACACGACATCATAAGAAGAAACTCATTAGCTTATCCATGAGATGGATCAACTAGAATCTTAGCGGTAGTTGAGGAAAACATGAACTTCTAGAATAAGTTGCTTAGAATCTGTGGGTTTGTCTCTACAGGTGAATAGACGCTGACCTTTAGAAGATACAGCTATTTTTGTTATTGTGAATTCAAATATCGATTCTCTTACTCCGCCTTGTATGAATAACTTAGAACTATGAATTATAAAATAAATGAATTATAAAACATAAATCGACCGCGCCAAGCTTCCTATTTCTTAAATGTATAAAATGTCTTCTCAATTTAGAGCAAAAAAGGTACAAGTAATTAATTAATTAAAAAAACCTCCGTCAGGCAGGTGCTAAATCATCTTATAAGATTTCCATTTACTCCAGATTCCATTCTTGCCGACATCATCCCACAATCTATTCTCAATGTCTCCTAAAATGAAAAATGTCTCCTGTAAACAGGACTTGCAATTTCAGCAGGACTCATTTAATATTCGGATTAAAAAAAAATAACAAGAAAGAACAATAACTGTATGACACTACATTTCCAAGAATATTGACTGTATAACATTATTCGATCTGTATCATAACGGAGATATTTCCATTTTTTCATTTTGTGCGTTCTATAAACCCTCATTTCTCCTTGTCCGATAATAATAACACGTTGAGCTTAAAATAAAACATATTTATCCGTCATTTTAAATGAATATTTTAAATCAGCTGTTGAGGTCGAATTCATGTCGCTATTTTTGAAACATTTCCTCAAATGTCTATCGATCCTACCCAAGAGATGAAGAATATATATCTATATATATATAAAATTGTAACCTCTGTCTGTACATTGATTTTTTTCGCGAAATTTCACGATAACTTTTCGTTTCACATGTCATAGACACCATAACTGCATTTTGTTTCTTTCGTGTCTGTTTGTTTGTTTGTTTATTTGTTTGTTTGTTTGTTACCTTTTCACGCATAAACGGCTGAACCGAATTTTATGAAACTTGGTATGTATATTACTACTAGCCCAACTTAGACTTTAGGCTATATTAATATTCTCTAAGACAAACAGGAGTGGGGGTTATAAGGGAGGCCTGAAATTAAAAATAGCGATATTTCGTTTCCTATTGGTTTTTCGGCAGATATGAACATAACAAAAGTTGTTTATTTTGATATTTAGAGTAACTTTTGTTATATACACTTTTGTCGTTTACCAAAGTATAAATGAGTTATAAACTAAAAACTATAGCGGGAGTTATAAATTTTATTGGGCTCAAAAGGCGCAACCGATCTAAATAAAACTCGGTATGTTTATTAGTGTTGACGCCTTCATTTTCATAAGCCATACCAACATTCCTAGGGACGAGCAGGAGTGGGGATTGTAAGGGAGGCCTGAAATTAACAGTAGTGATATTTCGTTTCCTATTGGTTTTTCGACAAACATGCACATGACAAAAGTTGTTTATTTTGTTATTTTAATTAACTTTTGTTATATTCACTTTTGTCGTATAGAAAAGTATAAATGAGATATACACTAAAATCTAAAGCGGGAGCCAACAATTTTGTTGGGCACTAACGATTGAACCGAACTTAGCAAAACTCGGTGTGTGAATTAGCATTAATTCTTCCATGATTATAAGCTATATTAAAAATTTTAGGTTCAAAGGGGAGTGGGGATTATAAGAGAGGCTGAAATGAAAAACTCGCTTTTTATATTTTCTATTTGTTTTTCGGCAAATATTCTATTTGTTATATTTCCAATAGAAATATAAACTATAAGAGCATTTCCATTATTTAATTTGTATAATGTACCTCGATGTTATTGAAACAAATATGTAATATAATAACAATTAAACGTTAATGGTAATGTCATCATGACAAAAAACAATATGCGTTTAAACTCGATGTGATATTTTCAGGGTACCACTATTATTTAATTCCATCCGGTAGATAAATTATAAAATCATGTTTTGTATCAATAATATAAGTAGAAGAATGTAGAGAAGTCTCATGCGGGAGCGAAGATGACGGGAGCCTTACCAGTTAATTGAGTTTACTTATTTCCCGTCTGGCATTACTGGAAGCAATTTCCAGTGAGATTCACTATTACAAATATAATCTTACGTGCAAAACTTTGCCTATACTATGTGAGCTCGGATTGGCTTTTGAAAGGATATATGTTCATTATAGATGATATTTAATTGTAATAAATGCTACCCATGATTATGGTTAGAACTAAACTAAAAAAACGGTGAGTCAGAAAGTGTAGAGGGATAGATTAGGAACAAATTTTAATTTATCCTTCAAAAATAAAATTTCTATTCTATTAATCCCCAAAAGTTACCCTTCAGGATTGGCGATTTCGGAAAATCATTACGTCGTGGAGGGAAGTGTAATTGTACACATTGAAGTCTTACTATCAAAATACCAGTCGAGAATGATTTCCCGGGCATCGCCGGGTACCTTAGCTTTTGTTATATTCATTTTTGTCTTTTAACAATGTATACACTATATATATGAGATAAACACTATAAACTAAAGCGGGAGTCAACTATTTTATTGGGCACTAACGATTGAACCGAACTTAACAAAACTCGGTGTGTCAATTAGCATTAATACTTCCATGATTATAAGCTATATTAAAATGTTTAGGTTAGAACGGGAGTGGGGCTTATAAGGGAGGCCTGAAATAAAAATTCGCGATATTTCGTTGTCTATTTATTTTCGTCAAACGTGCACATAACAAAAGTTGTTTACTTTGTTATTTAGAGTAACTTATGTTTTATACATTTTTTCGGGAACAATGTATGAAGCAAATAATTTGCGTATAATATTGATATGCTCATCAATTCTTTCCAATATGAACTACCAGGTACCTCTCATGGAAAAATGAATTCAAATCTATGTTAATATTTTGACCTTAATAATTCATAGCTATGCATAATGCACAGGAGACGGGAAATATGACAATATGGAGGACAGTGAAGTCTTACTTAATTTTATTATTAAAAAAATCCAATGCAACGACGGGTATTAACCCTAAACACTGGGACGGGTAAATGTCAAAATATTGCGCAAAGTAATGCCTTGCCAAAAAAATACCATCACCATTCAGCCTCAAATGAATTCCCGGGCGAAGCCGGGTATCTGAGCTAGTATATATATATATAGAGAGAGAGAGAGAGAGAGAGAGAGAGAGAGTGTTTGGTTGTTTCTTACCAAACTCGTGTAATCCTGTCATGTAAAAAAAAAAAAAATATAAACTTTGTTAATGGCAGAAATCAGACCAGTGGGAGGGGGGGGGGGTTAAGATGTCCCTTATTTTAAGTCAGATCGAAAAAATGTACATAACCAATCATATCTTTATTTAATTTCTTCTTATTTTAATGCCTCTAAGTCCATTTTTTAGAATATTTTTTATTGCATTTTATCAACCTTATTCTGCATTTATCCATAACATTTTTTTTTTTTTTTTTTTTTTTTTTTTTTTTTTTTCTCCTCATAGTAACCCTGTGAGGAGTTATTTATTCGAATACATGTTCCATTGCCACATGGCATATTACATGTATTATTATGTTCAAATACATCATTATTTTACAATAAATATTTGTTTATCAACTGTCATTCAAATATTCAAGAAATAAAAATTAAAAAAATGAAATAAAATAAAAAAAAAATAAATAAATAAATAAAAATGAATAAAATACAATATTAAGATAAGTATGGTAATATTTGTTTATCCATAACTTATTAGTGGCTACTATCTACTTCTGCCCCTGGATTGATTTCATTTGATTGCGATATCTTTGTTTAACTAGAATGTAATTAATTTCTTTTAGCAGATTTCCCTTAAGGGAAATCAGCTATTGAGGTTGTACTCATGACGGAATTTTCGAAATTTTTCTTCAAATGTCCATCGATCCTACCTAGTAGATGACGTAAATGAGGTCCGTTAAAAACTGTATATATATATATATATATATATATATATATATTTATATCAGTTGGTGCGATACAAGTGTGTCTTCTTTTTTCTCCCCGCAATTTTTTATTTTGTCCATTCTATAAACCCTCATTCCTCCTTGTCCGATAATAATAACACGTTAAGCCTAAAATAAAACGCATTTGGATTTTAAATGAATAGCACTGAGAGTTTTCTGAAGGATGAAAATTAAAATAAAAAGCCTGTCACGCAGGTGCTGCGTAAATTAAGCGGATTGTTTCAGAATGCTGAACACAAGAAAGTGCCAATTGCTCGCTTAATATTCGACTTAAGAAAATGTGTATAACAAAAATTGTAGAGCAGTAATAGTTTAACAGGATTGTTTATATAACATTTTTCGATCCGACTCAAAATATAAGAAATATTTTGTAATGTAGGTAGGATGAAAGATATTTTGTATCTGGAATTCCCCCATTTCTAACCCCCCCCCCCCCTATTCCGGGTCCGATGTTAGCCATTAATTAATTTGAGCTTTAGTGTAAAATATCGTGGTGTAGAAAAATTAACCTTTTTGGAGTTAAGAACTCAAATATCTCAGTTAATATTCATGGTAGAGGAAATAGGTATATAGCAACATCGATAGGCAATTAAATTTTCAATAAAATAGGTTTTATTGATTTTTTTGAGCGGACGTATAATACCGGTAGACGGACTTGTATTCCTTGTCTGCTCAGATTAGAATCCTCTAATTCTATTACTCTTGTTTTTAGAAGTATGCTATCATTCGTATAAAAGTTTTTACCTTATTCTGTGAGTCCCTGTGTTTTAGCAGATTTACCTTAAGGGAAATCAGCTATTGAGGTCGAACTCATGACGCGATTTTCGAAAAAATTTCTTTAAATGTCCATCGATCCTACCCAGGAGATGACGAAAATGAGGTCCGTTCAAAATTATATATATATACTAGCTCAGATACCCGGCTTCGCTCGGGAATTCATTTGAGGCTGAATGTTGATGGTATTTTTTTTGGCAAGGCTTTATTTTGCACAATATTTTGACATTTACCAGTCCCAGTGTTTAGGGTTAATACCCGTCGTTTCTGTGGATTTGTTAATAATAAAATTAATTTTTTATGTAAGACTTCACTGTCCTCCATATTGTCATATTTCCCGCTTCCTGTGCATTATGCATAGATTTGAATTATTAAGGACTAAATATTAACATACATTTGAATTAATTTTTCCAGGTGAGGTACCTGGTAGTTCATATTGAAAAGAATTCTTGAGCAATTTTTTCTAAATAACAAAATAAACAACTTTTGTTATGTGCATATTTGCCGAAACTACAATAGGAAACGAAATATCACTATTATTATTTTCAGGCCTCCCTTATAACCCCCACTCCTGCCTGTCCCTAGAAATAGTATGGCTTTTTATAAGGAAGGCGTTAGACCTAATACACATACTGAGTGTTTTATTTAGTTTGGTTGAGTCTTTTGTGCCAAATAAAATTTTTCACTTCCGCTATAATTTTTAGCGTATATCTCGTTTATAATTCGGTATACGAAAAAAGTGTATATAACAAAAGTTACTCTAAATGGCAAAATAAACAACTTTTGTTATGTTCATATTTGCCGATAAACCAATAGGAATCGAAATATCGCTACTTTTAATTTCTGGCTTCCCTTAAAACCCCCACTCCTGCCCGTCCCTAGAAATGTTGGTATGGCTTCTTATAATGAAAGCGTTAGTGCTAATACACATACCGAGTTTTATTTATTTCGGTTGGGTCTTTTGTCCCAAATAATATTGTTGACTCCCGCTATAGTCATAAGCGTATAACTCATTTAAACTTCGGAATACGATGAAAGTTTTTATGACAAAAGTTACTCTAAATAACAAAATAAACAACTTTTGTTATGTGCATATTTGCGAAAAAACCAATAGAAAACGAAATATCACGACTTTTAATTTCAGGCCTCCCTTATAACCCCCACTCCTGTTCGTCTCAGAGAAAATTAATATAGCCTATCTCTCAAGTTGGACCAGACTGCTCACGGTGTGCCAATTTAATTTAAAATCGGTTAAGTAGTTTAGGAGTCCATCGCGGACAAACATCGTGACACGAGATTTATATATATTACGATGTTTGTTATATATATAAACGTGACGAAATTCATTAAATAACATCCTAAAATCCCACCCTGGCTAGAGAAGGGTGGTAACCTGTAGATAACCCGTCCCGATTAGCCTAAGTTGCGAAAAGTGGACGTTAATAAATAATAATAATAATATATATTAAGATATATATATATATATATATATATATATATATATATCAGTTGGTGCGATACAAGTGTGTCTTCTTTTTTCTCCCCGCAATTTTTTATTTTGTCCATTCTATAAACCCTCATTCCTCCTTGTCCGATAATAATAACACGTTAAGCCTAAAATAAAACGCATTTGGATTTTAAATGAATAGCACTGAGAGTTTTCTGAAGGACGAAAATTAAAATAAAAAGCCTGTCACGCAGGTGCTGCGTAAATTAAGCGGATTGTTTAAGAATGCTGAACACAAGAAAGTGCCAATAGCTCGCTTAATATTCGACTTAAGAAAATGTGTATAACAAAAATTGTAGAGCAGTAATAGTTTAACAGGATTGTTTATATAACATTTTTCGATCCGACTCAAAATATAAGAAATATTTTGTAATGTAGGTAGGATGACAGATATTTTGTATCTGGAATTCCCCCATTTCTAACCCCCCCCCCCCTATTCCGGGTCCGATGTTAGCCATTAATTAATTTGAGCTTTAGTGTAAAATATCGTGGTGTAGAAAAATTAACCTTTTTGGAGTTAAGAACTCAAATATCTCAGTTAATATTCATGGTAGAGGAAATAGGTATATAGCAACATCGATAGGCAATTAAATTTTCAATAAAATAGGTTTTATTGATTTTTTTCAGCGGACGTATAATACCGTTAGACGGACTTGTATTCCTTGTCTGCTCAGATTAGAATCCTCTAATTCTATTACTCTTGTTTTTAGAAGTATGCTATCATTCGTATAAAAGTTTTTACCTTATTCTGTGAGTCCCTTTGTTTTAGCAGATTTACCTTAAGGGAAATCAGCTATTGAGGTCGTACTCATGACGCGATTTTCGAAAAAATTTCTTCAAATGTGCATCGATTCTACCCAGGAGATGACGAAAATGAGGTCCGTTCAAAATTATATATATATATATATATATATATATATATATATAGATATATATATATATATTACTGTAAAACCCCGAAGTGTGGTAAATGTCAGGACTTACCAGTGCACCTTACCAAGAGCACTGGTTAAAGTCCGAAATCTAGATGAAATTCGAGCTTTTACTGCTTGGCAGTTGGTCAATCCCCGGATTTACCGTCAGGCTTGGTAAATGCCCGAAAAACGTTAAATAAATGAGAGATTTCATACTTTTACCAATGCTGTTTGGTAAATTTGCGGATTTCCCATGGCTCATTGGTAAATGTCCAGTGAAGAGGAGTTGGGACAGGGATGGATGAGAACCAATGATACTTCAAAGTGGTCTGAGGGGATTAGGTTTATTCAGGCCATGAAAAACAGAGCCTACCACGAAGGAATCAAATGCTCTCCCTATGAAGCCATGTTTGGAGTCCCCATGAAAATGGGTTTGGCTTCCTCGAAACTCAATCGTGATATGATAACCAATCTCACTTCTGAGGTACAGCTTGAGCAAATTCTTGATGATACTTTGAGGCTCAAACGTTGGCTCTTGAGGAAGATATGACAAAAATGTAGGAAGTAAAACATCCTGATGGCGGCAAACTTCAGCAAGACAGTGCCAATAATAAGTTATCTGCCACCAAACAGAAGATGTGCTCTGTCAAAGAAATTCGCCAAGCAGCAAGGGAAGGTCTTGAATCACAGGCCAAGAAAATTGAAAAAACGACGAAAGGAAAATTCCCAGATCCCGAAGTTGGCCAGAACGTGAGGATTAAAATTCCTGATGTCGACGTATCTAAAATCGACCACAAAAGCATTGCAGTGATCGTCAAAAAAAGATGGGTTCTACCAACTCGGAACTTCTTCAGAAAAATTGAATACATTATATTCGCGTAATCAGTTTACAATTTGCACCGAGAATTTCATGTCTCCTGATGAAGTGCCCGACGAAGAGTTGAGTCTTCGCACCGCAGTTCGTCAACAGTCATTGGTTGGTGGCCAGGGTTTCAAACATGCAACTGCTTAAAAAAATGTTCAAATAAGAAATGTTTGTGGAAGTAAGCTAATATCAAGTGCAATTCAAAGTTCCACAATTCCCTCCCATGCTGTAAGAAATAATAATAAAGCTTATTCTAAAATTTCAAATGTCATTTCAAATAACCTTTATTCCAACTTTTACCGGCAGACGCTGGGAAATGTTAGGATTTACCAAAATCTGTTGGTAAAAGTCCGAAAGTCGCATCCTGATTGAGATAATTCTAGCTTTTACCGAGCCTCTTGGGAAATCCTAAGATTTACTGGCTAAAGTCCGATTTGAAAGATAAAATCGGACATTTACCAACGCTTCTGGCAAATCCTAAGATTTACCGGTAAATCTTAGGATTTACCACACTCTGGGGTTTTACAGTAACATATATATATATATATATATATATATATATATATATATATATATATGTCTGTTAACGCTCTAGCGGTCGCAATTTTTGTTTGATCGTTACCAAACTCCAAATGTAATCGTTTTATGTAAAAAGAAAGATCAAGTTCTTTAATATCTGAAATCGGACCATTGTGAGGGGTTCTTTAGAGGGGGGATTTTCGAAAAGCAAAATATCTCCGTTATTATGCGTCGGATCGAAAAATTGTATAGAATCAATCTTATTGCAAATTAAATTTACTATAATTATTGTTGTATACATTTATTCTGTATCTTGAATATTAACCGGGATATTTGCATTTGTATTGGCTATATTCGGGACTTTCCGCCGAAAGCTAGTTCGGTCGTTTCCGTAACTGTTTATCCCTCGTGAATTGGTTTAGAGATTCGTTACTACTACTGTTATTAGTAGGCAGATTTCTCTGTTGTAAAACTTCACGAGTAAAATCTGCTTAGTTTACGCAGCCCCTGCGTGACGGACTTTTTCCCATGGCCCGACTGCCGCTTTTAGTAAATTGTGTTTCAATTGGACTTTTCTATCATCTGAGCTAATGCTTCTGCCTCCAAACAGTTCAGTTTTTACCGCTTCATGCCTGCATTTTAAATGTACTTTCATCTACTGATTAAATTTCACAGACATGCATCGCGTGCCATCTCCTGTAACATGCCTCATGATCTTGCCTAGCTAGTCAGTACTCCGGACGCCATGCTCAGATACGAATACATCACTGACAATTACTATGAGGACGTAGACCGTCTAGAGGGTACCTCCAAATATATGATATTCCTCTGTAGTTCAGTGAATGGTGTGAGTAGCCAATGGTTATTCATTTTTATCATTGAACGCTATAGTGTTTATTTTTCTTTCTTTTTTTGGTGTTCAATTTGCTTGTTCCATACTTAAAAGCTTAGTTGCACCCCGTAATTTTAATAATTAATTTGTGGTATACATCAATGACTTCAATTTTTATACTTATTATTTAATACAGATTATCGATAAATCTGTTCATTGCATCAGATTGGCAGATTACATTGCACTGATGGCGAAGTCCGAAGTTGAGACGTTTAGACTGCTGCAAGTCCTAAAGTAAGCATTAGATATGTTTTAACTCAAGATAAATGCACATTATACAAAGGTTTGGAAGTGGAGAAGATAGCCAATATATAGCCAAGGAAATATACTTAATTATAAGAATTGGAAACATTATACTTGAAAAACTGAAGAACCTTGGAAGGATCATCACTAGGGCTAGGATTTTCATGTAATTAAAAATGCCAAATATGTAAATATATTTGTATTGATTTTGATACAAATATGTAAATAATTATGTAAAATTAGTGAAATATGTAAACAGTGAATAACCTTCTAAAACAGTTTGTACTCTCATTTTTTTATTACAATACAAAAACGGTTTTATTTTAAACATAAAAATACAAAAACAAAAACCTTTTAATCACTGTAAAGAAAACAGTTTGAGACTAAATGCATTTTCAAATTTTCAAACGTAAAACTACGTCGATTGGGCCTTAGTATCAACTTGAATCTGCTGAATGAGCGTTCGACGTCAACTGATGTAACTGGAGCGTTTCGGAAAGCGGCTATTTCAGAAGGGTTCCATTCAACAGAAAGCTTTGCTGTCACCTCCTTTCCACTTATGATGTCTGCAATCAGCAGCATATCTTTCCAGCCAGGATTTTTTTTTAAGACATCTTGTAGTTTCGCGTAGATCCTATTTCCTATTTCTCCTGAGACGTCTTCCATTTTGCGAATCGCTTCATTGACAATTTCTATATTTTTCAATAGAGGCACATTCTGGGATTCAAGCTGCGTTATAGTGGAAGGGATGTGAGCACAATTGCAGGAAATAAACGCCAAATTATTTTTTTTAATTCGGGTTTTCCAACAAATTCTGAGCTTGCGAAATGGCTGAGGCTGATTCGCCATCCAATTTTGATACGATGCTACGTCCTTTATTTTGTCGAAATTGGTGCAGTAGTACAGAGCAGCCTCTAGCCAAGTTCCCCCTCTGGTAACTACAGGTCGCGGAGGTAAAGACAGCTCAGGATAACTTTCTTTGAAAATTTCAACTCGGCTTGGAGCTTTTAAAAAAATCTTTTTATTCATGAGAACAATGAGTCTACCTCAGGAAAAGCAGACCGAACTGATTCAGCTACACGATGAAATGCGTGAGCGAGGCATGTGACATGAAGCATTTTCGGGAAAAGTACTTTAAGATGCTTTCCTGCTTAGACCATGTACGGAGCTCCATCTGATAAAAACAAGAAGACTTTTTCGTGTAGTACACCGTTTGACCAAAGAAGACTCATAGAGTCGTTGAAAAACCCTTGCGATTGTTGCATGATTGCATTTTTCTAACTCCTGGCAATTTAAAAGAAATGGTTTTGAAAAAGAATCTGGGCAGAGACTTCCAACAATAATATTTGCAATGTACCGGCCTTCAACATCGGTTGTCTCGTCAACTGAGACCCAAATTGGCCCCTCCTTGATATTTTCCCGTATTTTGGCAAGAGTTTCTTGATATATATCTTGTAGATAGTTTTTTCTCAAGGTGGATTCATCAGGCATTTTTTTTCAATGTACTTTTCCAAAAAAAATTTAAGAGACGGATTATTAATTTTGCTTAACGGAATGTCAGCCTGCACAAACGCTCGACATAAATCTGTATAAAAGGTGGACTTACTGTCTCCGCATGAGGTAGATGGTGTGATGAAACTTTGCTTCAGGTTTGACTTTTTCTCTTTGTTCGATTTGTGAGATCCTGTGCCAATGTGTTGGGTTACTTGGAATCGTTGCGTAGTGGATACAGCCTTGTCACAGCAAGAACAATATAACATTTCTCCATCACCCCTGAATGTTTCGTTTGGAAACTCACGAAGATATTTTAAAACTCGTTCTTTGTTTTTCCTTGCGACTTTCCCCATTTCGACACAAATGAAAATTGAATTAATCACAAAATATAATTTTCAAATCGTGTTTGACAAGAGTGGCACGCACTTTACCACTCACAAATAAACACTAATTATGAAATAGGTTTGGTTTTGTTTATTCAGAGCCAAAACCAAGGGGGATGGAATCTCAGAAATGATTTGTAGGGTTTGGTTCTAAGAAGCAATCAACAGTGGCAATAGAAGGGCCAATTCTTGTGAAAAAATTTTCTTCATGCACTCGTTATTCAGTTTTGTTGTAAAGAAATAGAAAAATTTAAAAATTAACAAATATGGAGTAAAATATGTAAAAATTCCCAAAGTATGTAAGAAATATGTAAATTTAGTCAAATATGTAATAATATGTAAAATTAAATTGGCTTAATTTGATCCCAATTGCGTTAAAACATATACTATGAGTTGATATAAGGTGATATCGAAGTCAGTAGCAAATATGTATTTACATAGGAATCCTAGCCCTAATCATCACTGAAGACAATGATTATAGAGCTGAAGTCGATAGAAGAATACCACTTGCTTACCAAACCTTCCAAAACGAAAAGGAGTATTTTAACTAATGAGCATATAAAGTCCGTCCGCAGTGGCTGTGTAAACTAAGCAGATTTCCCTCCTGAAGTTTAACAATAGATGAATGTACATTATGGTAACACAACACCACCGTGAATATTAAGTGAATAAATACAAACTGTAATAAGAAATCTCTCAGTACATTTTAATAATTTCCGGACAGAAAGCGTCTGAAATGTAAACAAACAAGTCTGGCAACCTCTCACCAGAAAGAAAATCAATTAATGAAATATATCTGAATGTAACATATTAGTTTTATTGAAAACTATTTACTATATCTAGTACTGTAACTTATGATGAATCAGAATAATTTTTATCTCACTCAACCAAATTTTAGTAGTCCAAGAACTTAAGCATGTATCTCGTATAATAAAGGTCTCTTGAAAACAATATTTTGTACTGAAGCTACGAATAAAGTGGATTATTATATAACAGAGTATTGTTTATGTGACATGAGTATAAGTGGGGGTTTGTTGAAGACTGAAAACTGAAAAATGCAAATATCTCGGTTAATATTCAAAACAGAGAATAAATGTATATAACAATATTTATAGCAAATTTGATTTGTAAACAGATCGACTCTATACAATTTTTCGATATGACGTATAGTAACTGGGATACATCGAATTTTCAAAAATCTCCCCCTCATCCTCCCCCTCCCTCTGACATGTTTGCACGTCTTTCGTTTGGGGTGTACTACTTTACGGTTTACGGAAAGTTGCCTCTTCAAATTGGGGAATATAATTGGTTTATTCAGAACACAGTTATGTGACTCTTGGCAATTTATTTTTAAAAACGCGTAGCTCATTCCCATGATTGAAATTTTAAAAATGTAAATTCCTGAAATTTTAAAAATAAATTGTGAAAAGCTACAAAACTCTGTTCTGAATAACTTGATTCATCACCCTCACCACCAGCATTAAATAAAAATAGTTAAATATGATTGGAAGCAATGGAAATGTGGATTTATTGCAGAATTTCCATAACATGTTGGACTCAAAAAAATCCAACTTGGAAATTCTAAGTGAGGTAAGTGAATGAATGTACAGACAGGTCTTATCAGGAGCATGAAAAAAAGGAGGCTGAAACTTCTTCGGCATAACATAAGGCATAACGATTTCATCACGAATGTATTTGTAGGTAAGGTCATTGGACATAGGGAGAGAGAGAAATCTAGAACATCATTTTTGGAAGCGTTTAAAGTATTTCGATGGGTTTAGTTATATGGAAAGAGCAACTCCCGAAAGTTGCTAATACTAGGCATAGCCTACACTTCTTGATGATTTAATTTTTTGTGTTTTTTCTTTAATAATGATTAGAAATGTTAATTCTTCAGCATTGCGATTCTTGGGGCACCTTTACTAACACATATCAAGGGAAAAATTATTCATCCCTTTTTCTTCCATGTGGAACAGTTCTATATTATTAATTGACGTTTTCCCCAGATAGTTGTTAGGTGTGGAGTTTTATGAAGTCAATAATAAAAAAATAGCTATTGGCTCATTGAAGATATTTGACGCAATTTTTACGTACTGGGGTATTTGATTACCTTATACAGTCAACTTCGATTACACTTACCTGGTGCCATTTGTAGCCCTCGTTCGAGGATTTCAGTGCCGTGAAGCTACCACTTTTCGATTTTGTCTATCTTTCAAAAGTACTTGTATGGCTTTGAGTGAATTTTAAGTCTGACTACATTTCTTTTACTTGCGCTCACTCCTTATCAAACCCTCTTTATATTTTCATACCTACCAAAATCCATAAGATGTTAGATGTCAAAACAATATAATTGGCTTTCCCTCTTTCCCTACGCTCAGTAATGACTTCTTTTTTGTATGCCCTTGGTAAGGCTTTTACTTACACTTAGTAAATTTTCATTTTTTTTGGGTTTTAATAGTTCCAGTGATTCTGCTCCAAATAATTTTTTCCATTACTTCTAATATGTTATATTCCCTCCATTGAATAGTTGGGCGTTCGTATTTTTACTTTCTTGTACAAAGTAAAGGAAGTATTATAATGGAGAAAATTAAACTCAAAGATTAATTTCAGAAATGACAATAAATATCAAAGCAATAGTAAAGTTTAACCATATACTATTTATCGTTCATTTGCCTATTTTTTACTTAAATCTTGGATAAAAAGTTTTTTTTTTAATTTATTTACGCCCTCTTTATGCTACTAAGGCTAATAGGGACGGGTTATCTGCAGGTTACCACCCTTTTCTAGCCAGGGTAAGACTAAGGATTTTATTTAATGAGTCCGTCACTAAATAAATTCCTAATGCCCAAGGCGGTAATCGAACTCACCTCTCTAGGTTTACCATGTAAGATTAAAGGCAACGCTTTAATTCACATGGCTAACCTGAGCCCCCCCCCAAAAAAAGTATTCATTATCCTATAAGTTTCAAAACATATATTCTAATAACATTTCTTGAAAATAAACAGGAACTCTTGACTTCTTGACATTCTGAAAATTGCACGTTATGATTGGTATGAAATTGAGTTGACGTAGAGCTCTATAATATACCGATATCGCATGGGCGTAATTTGGTTAGAGGGGACCAGAAATGAATTTTGAAATTTCGCCCCAGGCTTGCTAGGAAACCCAATAAGGGGGCTGTTTAACCAATAAACATTTGTGATTATTCTAATATGAACCGATCATCCTTCGGGCACATTTAATCTCTGAAATGAGCAAGCTTCGTTCTAGCTTACCAATTGTCGGCGTTTACTCTTGCTAGCTCTCTGCTACCATAATTTAGGGCAACGCCATACTCATCAGACGGGAAAGACCCTCACGCAGTAGCTGAGTATTTGGCGGATTTTCTTAGGTGCATAGAATTGTGAGAATGCATTTTAATTTAAAATTATAATCTTGCTGTCTATGCTCAACATAAAATGTACAAATAGTGGATGTCTGTGTAAAAACAACAAGCAGAAAATGAAAAAATCATGCTATGACGGACGACGGATGATGTATGCATGATGTTATGACACAATACTAGGGACGCCTCCCTAGCTCTTTCTCTCCCCTTCAGTGTTCATATTTTTAAATTGTTTATTTATTTTTAGCATTAAATGACGAGTTTATGCTAAACCAATGTAAAGTCGGGAAGAGGGGTGAAGAAGTAATAATAAATCGGTTTGTATACATCCACCAAAATATAGTTGGCAAATCTTGACAATATAAAATTTCACCTATGGCTATATAACAATTTATCCTCACTTCAAATCCTCCCTATATTAAAATGGTACTTTTATGTATACATATAAAGATACACACAGAAATAATTAGTAATGAGGCGAGATTAACAATTGTAGGTAGGTGATAGAGGTCCCACATGATTAAGTTCTCAATTCTGCTTAGGCTAACCAAACTTACCTAGTCTATTGGCATTATGGCCGCAATGCTAATAATGTATACCGTAATATTTCCCGTGTTTAGTTAATTAAATGAAGTATGATATGCATTTGAGGGAAAACGGGCATTTCTGATTAATTAATGTTTGGAAGAGGAGATGAGGGGTATACTTTTCATGCGACCTGTTACTAGCGTTAAAAAATTAACCCAATTGAAAAACTCACGTTTGTCATGATAACTCAAGGTGAAGTGAAATTTTAATAAACTCATACATAGGAATGAATAAAAACACTTTTATACTTCTAATTGCTTTATACGTTTTATACAACAAAAATATATATAACCTAAGTTGCACTAAAGAACAAAGTAAGAAAATTTGGTTATGAGCGTTTTTGCGAAAAACCAAGGGGAGATAATTATTATGCTTATTCGTTTCAGGCTCCCTTGCACTAGCTAATATGTTATATCTGACGACATCAAGAAGATTTTACACTCCTGACTTGAAAATGTTTATTTGATCAAAACCGTACTTGATATTTACTTCCAATAATAATATTAATTATATATATGTATTTGTCACTCCGATTTTTTTTGGTTTTAACTATAATAATTCAAGTCGAAAATCTGCATGATCAAGCAATGACAGAAAAGAAGTTTAACGCATTTGATTTTTTGTGGTTATAAGGAAAGTGGAATAATATTGCATTGTTGTCTGTGTCGAATGGGTTTCTTGAAGATTTCACTAAAAATAATAAGGATTTTTATATTTCTTGGGTTATGTTTCTTCCTTTTATTAATAATCTTAACAGTAAGTTTACATGATACAATTCATACTACTTTACATTGCGCTGTAAGTTTTACCAATTTAAATGCCCAAAAAACTTTTGATCTATCTACCTCTCTACTCTAGCAAGTAGAATAGTTGCTACTTCAGATGCTAACTAAGAATTATGTTAAGATAGTTGTTAAATTAAAAGGATTTCGTATGATCATGTGCTTTCTTTGGTCCAAGGGAGATATTAAGGGCGGAAGTGGACTCAAAAAGCTCTAGGTAAAATTTTTGCTACGAAATCGGAAGACAAAATGTTGAATGATCACGCTTATTTAAGAGGCATCAGAGGTCATACATTAATTTTACTTATTTCCTCTAAATAGTAAACCCATTTGGAGGGATTTTATTTTTCTGAAAATCCCATGTATATTTGCATTATATGTGTATTTTGTCAAAACTTGTAACAATTCTTATATAATAATATATATACACATTAAAAGATGTAAATAGAAACATGAAAATGAATATTTACAACAACAAAAAATTACTAAATATTAACAACTAAGGAATACAATTAAAATAAATATTATAAATAAATTATATAATTTTAATATTATATTATCGTTTCCTCTCTCAGCTTAAAGATACCATTGGCTATTGTTTTAATAAATTTAAGTGTTTTGAAAATAAAATATCGTGACTGATAGGCCATATGGGAAAATGAGTCTCTAACTGTCTTTGTATGTCTTGAGTCAGTCTACATTCATAAATCAAGTGAGTGAATGACTGTTCAGTGTAACTATTGCATTTACTAGCATTTAAGTCAATAATTTTGAATCTGAGTAAGTAAGAGTTTTTATTTCCGTGTCCAGTTAGTAAATGTGGCTTATTATATAACAGAGTATTGTTTAAATAACATGAGCAGAAGTGGGGGGAGGAGTGCTGTAGGCTGAAAACTGAAAAATGCGAATATCTCGGTTAATATTCCAACTAGAGAAAAAATGTATTTAACAATATTTTATAGTACATTTTATTCGCAATGATATTGGTTCTATACAATTTTTCGATCCGACGTATAGTATCGGAGATATTTCGAAAATCCCCCTTAATAAACCCTTTCCCCACCCCTCACACTGGTCCGATTTTAGCCATTAATGAACTTCATCTTTCTTTTTACATTAAACGATTAAATATCGAGTTTAGTAACGATCAAACAAAAATTGCGACCTCTAGAGCGTTAACGGACAAATTTATATGTATATATATATATATATATATATATATATATATATATATATATATATATATATATACTAGCTCAGATACCCGGCTTCGCCCGGGAATTGATTTGAGGCTGAATGGTGATGGTATTTTTTTGGTAAGGCTTTACTTTGCACAATATTTTGACATTTACCCATCCCAGTGTTTAAGGTCAATACCCGTTGTTGGTATTTGTTAATAATAAAATTATTATAATTAATTAGGAAATGAAATATCACTATTATTAATTTCAGGCCTTTCTTATAACCCCCACTCCTGCCCGTCCCTAGAAATCTTAGTATGGCTTATTATAAGGAAGGCGTTAGTGCTAATACACATACTGAGTGTTTTATTTAGTTCGGTTGAGTCTTTAGTGCCAAAATTGTGGACTCCCGCTTTAGTTTATAGCGTATAACTCATTTATGCTTCCGTATAGGGCAAAAGTGCATATAACAAAAGTTACTCTAAATAACAAAATAAACAACTCGTGTTATGTGCATATTTGCTGAAAAAGCAATAGGAAACGAAATATCACTATTTTTAATTTCAGGCCTCCCTTATAACCCCCACTCCTGCCCGTCCCTAGAAATGTTAGTATGGCATATTATAAGGAAATCGTTAGTATTAATTCACGTAGCGAGTTTGGTTTAGTTCGGTTTAGTCTTTTGTGCCAAATAAAATTGTTGTCTCCCGCTATAATTTTTAGCGTATAACGCCTTTATACTTCGGTATACGATGATAGTGTATATAAAAAAAAGTTTCTTTAAATAACAAAATAAACAACTTTTGTTATGTGCATATTTGCTGAAAAAGCAATAGGAAACGAAATATCACTATTTTTAATTTCAGGCCTCCCTTATAACCCCCACTCCTGCCCGTCCCTAGAAATGTTAGTATGGCATATTATAAGGAAATCGTTAGTATTAATTCACGTAGCGAGTTTGGTTTAGTTCGGTTTAGTCTTTTGTGCCAAATAAAATTGTTGTCTCCCGCTATAATTTTTAGCGTATAACGCCTTTATACTTCGGTATACGATGATAGTGTATATAAAAAAAAGTTTCTTTAAATAACAAAATAAACAACTTTTGTTATGTGCATATTTGCTGAAAAAGCAATAGGAAACGAAATATCGCTATTTTTAATTTCAGGCCTTCCTTATAACCCCCACTCCTGTCCGTCTCTAGAAATGTAAGTATGGCTTATTATAAGGAAATCGTTAGTATTAATTCACATAGCGAGTTTGGTTTAGTTCGGTTGAGTCTTTTGTGCCAAATAAAATTGTGGACTCCCGCTATAGTTTTTAGCGTATAACTCATTTATACTTCTGTATACGGCAAAAGTGCATATAACAAAAGTTACTCTAAATTACAAAATAAACAACTTTTGTTATGTGCATATTTTCAGGAAAACCAAAAGGAAACGAAATATCGCTATTTTTAATTTCAGGCCTTCCTTATTCCCACTCCTGTTCATCTTAGAGAATATTAATATAGCCTAAAGTCTAAGTTGGGTTAGTAGTAATATACATACCAAGTTTCATAAAATTCGGTTCAGCCGTTTATGCGTGGAAAGGTAACAAACAAACAAACAGACACGAAAGAAACAAAATGTAGTTATGGTGTCTATGACATGTGAAACGAAAAGTTATCGTGAATTTTCGCGAAAAAAATCAATGTACAGACAGAGGTTACAATTATATATATATACTAGCTCAGATACCCGGCTTCGCCCGGGAATTCATTTGAGGCTGAATGGTAATGGTATTTTTTAGCAGGCTTTACATTGCACAATATTTTGACATTTACCCGTCCCAGTGTTTAGGATTGATACGCATCTTTGGCGTGGATTTGCTAATAATAGAATTATTTGTTCGATAAGGCTTCACAGTCTTCGATATTTTTATATTTCCCATCTCTTATACATGTAAATATGGGGAATTTTATTTCAGGCCTCCCTTTTAAACCCCCTCCTGTTCGAACCTAAAAATTTTAATATAACTTATAATCATGGAAGAATTAATGCTAATTGACATACCGAGTTTTGTTAAGTTCGGTTCAGCCGTTAGTGCCCACTAAAGTTTTAACGTATAACTCTTTTGTCCCAAATAAAATTGTTCACTTCCGCTATAGGTTTTAGCGTATATCTCGTTTATAATTCGGTATACGAAAAAAGTGTATATAACAAAAATTACTCTAAATAACAAAATAAACAACTTTTGTTATGTTCATATCTGCCGAAAAACCAATAGGAAAAGGAATATCGCTATTTTTAATTTCAGGCTTCCCTTATAACCCCCACTCCTGTTCGCCTCAAAGGATATTAATATAGCCTAAAGTCTAAGTTGGGCTAGTAGTAATATACATACCAAGTTTCATAAAATTCGGTTCAGCCGTTTATGCGTGAAAAGGTAACAAACAAACAAACAAATAAACAAACAAATAAATAAACTGTATTTTTTAGCAGGCTTTACATTGCACAATATTTTGACATTTACCCGTCCCAGTGATTAGGATTGATACCCGTTGTTGCCGTGGATTTGCTAATAATAGAATATTTCTTCGATAAGGCTTCACTGTCTTCGATATTTTTATATTTCCCGTCTCTTATACATGTAAATATGGTGAATTTTCATTTCAGGCCTCCCTTATAACCCCCTCCCGTTCGAACCTAAATATTTTAATGTAACTTATAATCATGGAAGAATTAATGCTAATTGACATACCGAGCTTTGTTAAGTTCGGTTCAGCCGTTAGTGCCCAATAATATTGTTGGCTCCCGCGAAAGTTTTAACGTATAACTCATTTATACTTAGGTATAAGACAAAAGTGTACATGACAGAAGTTACTCCAAATAACAAAATAAACAACTTTTGTTATGTTTATATTTGCGAAAAAACCAATAGGAAGCGAAATATCACTATTTTTAATTTCAGGCTTCCCTTATAACCCCCCCTCCAGCCCGTCCATAGAAATGTTGGTATGGCTTATTATAATGAAGGCCTCACTGCTAATACACATACCGAGTTTTAATTAGTTCGGTTGAGTCTTTTTTGGCAAATAATATTGTTGACTCCCGCTATAATTTTTAGCGTATAACGCATTTAAACTTCGGTATACGACAAAAGTGTATATAACAAAAGTTACTCTAAAAAACAAAATAAACAACTTTTGTTATGTGCATATTTGCCGAAAAACCAATAGAAAACGAAATATCGCTATTTTTAATTTCAGGCTTCCCTTATAACCCCCACTCCTGTTCGCCTCAGAGAAAATTAATATAGCCTAAAGTCTAAGTTGGGTTAGTAGTAATATACATACTAAGTTTCATAAAATTCGGTTCAGCCGTTTATGCGTGAAAAGGTAACAAACAAACAAACAAACATACACGAAAGAAACAAAATGCAGATATGGTGTCTATGACATGTGAAACGAAAAGTTATCGTGAAATTTCGCAAAAAAAATCAATGTACAGACAGAGGTTACAATTTTATATATATATATATATATATATATATATATATATATATATATATATATATTAGCAGATTTGCATTTATGTAAATCAGCTATTGAGGTCGTACTCATGACGCGATTTTCGAAATACGTCTTCAAATATCCATTGATCCGGACGAGATGAGATCGACTAAGGCCGGTTCTATTCGTTTCCGCCGAAAGCTAGTTCGGCCGTTTCCGTAACTGGTCGGTCTTCGTATGTAGATTTCTCTGTTGTATAACTTCACGTTGGAAATCTGCTCAGTTTAGGCAGCCCCTCAATGCAATGCCTCATTAGACCAGTCATATTTGTCAAAAATAAGGGTGAATATTTAAATAAGAGATTTTGGTACTCTAAAAAGTTGTCTTGAAAGACATAAAATTTCGTGTCCACGTCTACAGAGGAAGATATACAAGGCAAATGGCCAAAAAAGTCGTTTTTGCAGATTTCTCTTAATGTAAATCAGCTATTGAGGTCGTACTCATGACGCGATTTTCGAAAAATGTCTTCAAATGTTTTATATATATAGTTTTGAACGGACCTTATTTTCGTCATCTCCTGGGTAGGATCGATGGACATTTGAAGGCATTTTTCAAACATCGCGTCATGAGTACGACCTCAGTAGCTGATTTCCCTTAAGGGAAATCTGCTAATATCGTTGATTGTGGAAGAAGCGGCGAGGGTTACCTGTTGGCAAGCTGTGTAGTAGGTGGCTGTGTTTTGGACAGGCTGTTGCTCCAGGCAGCGCTCCCCCTCCACCGGCCAACCTACAACCGCCTCAGTCAGGTCCTGTCTTCTGCTCTGTCGGCATCACTCAACTCTACACACTCAATCGCCATCATGGGGTTCTGCTCATGCACAACAAAGTTTGTTCTGTTCTTCTTCAACCTAGCCTGTGCGGTGAGTACCTTCATTTCCGTCTATTGCTATTGTTATTATGACCGTCTTGAACGATGGCCTTGAACTTCAGTTCCGCTCGATAACAGTTTGTAAACAAGCGTTTCTTTTCGACCCTCAAAAGTTTAATTCAGTACTTAATTGAAGCTAGGTGCTCTGTTGTTGTGGACAAAAAGGAGTTTAGCATTATTCTTGATTCGAGGAGTATAACTCTCAAACTACACACTCTGGCGTTCTCTTTGTAGCAATATACCACAAATTTTAAATTTCTTTTTGAGATGCTATCGTTAATCTTTTTTATATGAACCAAATAGTAACTGTGAACCAACATTTCTAATAATTCTTAAAGCAAAATTTGCATAAGATACTTGAAAACCCCTTGCCTGATATTGTATAAATATCTTTTGATTTATGAATTATGATATCGAATTCTATTTCTCTAGGGAAATCAATACAAGACGTTTCTGTCTGTTAAGAAGATAACACAATTAGGGTTGAATTTCCTTTGGTCGTTACAATTTTTTATTAGTTAAGTTCAAGTGCATTTCTTGCAAAGTATGCAAATCATATAAGTGGTACATCCGAAGGATCCCAATTGTAGGTCCTATTCATAAATGTAACCGAGCAGACAAATCGTAAGTGGAAAGAAACGTTTACAACTCTAGCTACAACAGCCATTCCTCTTTGATTGGTTGAAACATAAATTAGGTTTGCTCAATAAGTTGTTTGATAGTGTAATTCAAATGATAATCATTACAAATGAATGATAATTGTGAAATTAGGCAAATGATGAGAAGATGAGCAGATGCGCTTTTTATGGTTTTCGATTTACTACTTCCAAATCAAGAATGGTTCCTTTCTTCCCGCTTTCTTGCAACAACATTCTCCTTTTTTCCAACAACAAGTTTCCTTTCCCCCTCACCAGCGAAGCTTCAATTTTCAAAATTCTTATTCCACTCAAAATGAAAATACCGTGAACAAAGTTAGCCTACACTTTGTAGGTCCTTCTCATTTTAAGGTTTAAGGACACTCGTGAAAAGAACAAACTTAATGTTTATTAGACAATTTACTTCAATTAAACGATTTGCCAATATCTTGCAATATTTGATATAGTAAGTTTTTTGCCCAGATATTCCATTTAATCTTTTGGGCAATAAACAAGTTTCTTACTCCCAATTAGATACATTTCTTACTTCATACTGTTCATTATTCTTTTTACTAATACAAATTCTCAAAGGGGCAATTCATATTAAGCAAACAATGAAGTATAATACTATTTTTAGAGTTTCTTGACAGTGACATGAATATGTTTGGGGCTGGGACTCCATTACTTCTTTCTGAAGGAAATCAGTAATTAATGAGGTGATGTAAAGTCTCATAAAACAGAAGTATAACATTGAATCTAATA
Source organism: Riptortus pedestris (assembly GCA_019009955.1). Classification (NCBI taxonomy): domain Eukaryota; kingdom Metazoa; phylum Arthropoda; class Insecta; order Hemiptera; family Alydidae; genus Riptortus; species Riptortus pedestris. The sequence continues at coordinate 46,567,313 of CM032231.1, read as the reverse complement.
TTAATTGTTGGCTTTGACTTTAGTAAACCTCCAATTCTATTCACGTGAGTTGAAGTATCACTCTTGTTTACACAAGTTTCTTAATAAGGTAAGAGTAAAGAATAGAATGTTAGCTGTCTCCAACCGTGTGCCATTGGTGTATGTGGGCAATCTGGGTAGTAAAACCCTTAGGTAACGGACTTGTATGCCGAAATAGGACCAGGAGTGGTGGTTTACAAGCAGTGTGAAATCTGTAATCTCAAATGACTCCATTATTATGCTTAGAGACAAAAATTTTATTTATCCAATGATGTTAATAAATTAATGCCATGCAATCTTTATTTTATACTCTGTACATTATTAAGGGAGTTATTAACGTTTTCCAATTTTCAGTATTGAGTAAACTTCACCTCTCACGTAACCAACTATTTATATTTTATACACAGGCATGTTTTAAGCGACTTTAATGCCGAGATAGGAAGGAAATGATAGAGACCAACACACGAACAACTTAGCAAACAGGAAGCCAACAACCAGTCATAGAACTGTAGGAATGGCTGTCTACTGATAAGAAGGTGATGAACACCACGTTTCCTCACCTACACACAGAAACATGAATGAGTCCAGGAGACCAAAATTGGCACCGAATTCCAAATTTTATTTAAAGGAATGGATAGCAGTAGAAAAATAAAATATAACTGTTAAGACTTATAAAATAATTTCACGTGAATTAAATAACCAAAATATTTTGATCCATTTCATTTAAAAACGCTTTCAATTTACAGAAGTGATTAAATATGTCCGTAGCAATGAATTGGATTAAAAATGCCTTAGAACATGATTTATAGATCTATTTTAAGGTAAACAAAGTTTCCTTAAATTTCCTGAAATGTCCATCGATCCTACCCACAAAATGATGAATATGAGATCCGTTCAAAACTATATATTTATAAGACATCTAGCGGTAGAAATTTTCGTTTGATCATTACTGAACTTGGTCTCTTGCAGTTTCATGTAAAACTGAATATCAAGTTCTTTAATGAATGGCTGAAATCGGGACCGAAGGAAGACAGTTTGAATTGTACGCATATTGTGAGTTATCTATTGATGCTCTACAATAATCGTTCTATTTATTCGGACCTCAAATATTAAGCTACATTACGAAAATCCTATTACTTGGTATTTAAGCAACTGTCCATTGTAGAATTCTAATGTGATTGTAATCGAAATTCTGCACTATTAGCATTATCTTTGTAATGATTGTCCCCGAGGTCACTACCGCAGTGAACTCTTATTTACTATTGCGCAAGACAACAATTAATGCCTACGAAATGTCATTCTGTAATGATCCTTTTGCTTAAATGGAAGTCTGAACGACCTAGAGATATTGCATAACTTGTATTACAATTGTTTATTAATTCTATAGAATCCTCTACACAAATACTCATTTTTCAGCAACATCAGAGTCAATTTGGTATATACATTAATTCGAGGTATTTTCGCCAATGAAAAGTTGGAACTACACTTATATATACATTTATCTTTCCAGCAAAATATATTACAACTATTTTAGGAATCCATAATAATTTACAACTGCCTGATATGTACTATTACCAAGAGTGATGTATGATACAGTACATAATATAACAATCTTCTTTGCAGCAATTTTTAAAATAAGACTATAATTAAAATTTGTAATGGTATTTAGTTATATCAATATTTAATCATAAAATACGGGTATACAGTTATATAAGGTGATAAATACACCGCTATCTTTATAAAAAATTGTAAAACAAAAAGAAATGGATTTATAAATTAAACTCAAAAAAATGGAGTCTGCGAAATCTGCCACCGTTCTTGAAATTTTCATATAAGTTAATATAATCTTCCCCGATTAGTAAGTCTATTTCATTATACCTGCTGAGGGTAGATTAGCCTAATACTACAAGACAGAAGTCTCAGAGAATGGGAGTAAAAAGTCCGTCACGCAGGGACTGCGTTAACTTAGCAGATTTCCCACGTGCGTCCTGTATATGCATTTTTCTCAAGACGTAAAAGTTCCAATGAGAACAATATTTGGTATTTATGCCTCAAATAAAGTACTTCATAATATAAAAGGTCATTGTTAATATGCCACAATAGGAGTGGGGTTTACTGAAAGCCTACAACTAAAAAAATGCAAATACTCATTAATATTAAAGATAGTTAAAAAACAGGCAACTATATATATATATATATATATATATATATATATATATACAATTTTGAACGTTCCTAATTTTCGTCATCTTCTAATTAAAATCAATGGACATTTGATCCCTTAAGGGAAATCTGCTAAAACTCCAGATAGTGACATGTGTCTTCAGGTTCTCTTGGAGGTTACACTGTGGAGATTTGGCGGAGTCATTTCAAGAAGCCGTGGATTGCTTCTTGTTCAAGTTGGGTGTTTCTGTCGTGGTTTTGGGCATTACTCTGATATGGCAGAGATTGTTCGTACTTTAGTGTATTGTATTGCTAGTGACTGAAAAAAGAGGAATAGGTGAGAAAAACATGAAAATTAAATTTTTATTTACGGATTGTATAATAATAACGTTTATGGCTCATACAGTGACATTTGCCAATGGTGAGTCACATTAACCTTTTCAGCTTATTAATAGCAACACGTCATTCCTTTACAATGAATAAGGTTCTGGCATCGATAATATTCCATACCTCTATTTCAAGATGAGTTCGCCAAGCAGGTACAAATCACTAATATTGTAGTTGTTATCGCACTACTTATCAAGAAGCCTACTCAACGGCATGAAATTACTAAAAACACACACACACACATTATATATATATATATATATATATATATATATATATATATATATATATATGTCTGTTAACGTTCTTAAGGTTGCAAGTTTTGTTAGATAGTTACCAAATTCGACATTTAATCGCTTATGTGGGGAAAAAAATATGAAGTTCTTTAATAGCTAAATTCGGACCAGTGAGAGGAGGGGAGAGGTTTATAGGGAGGAATTTCGAAAATACGAAATATCTCTGTTACTGTACGTCGGATCGAAGCATTGTATAGAACCAATCTTATTCCAAATTAAATGTATAACAAATATTCTTATATGCATTCATTCTCTATCTTTTTTATTAACCGACATATTTGCATTATTCAGTTTTCAGCATTCAGGAAATCTCACTCGTACTCATGTCATGTTAATAATAAAGTCATATCATTTCAAGGTTAGATACCGAATATTGTTTTCATTAGACTTCTACTTTGGGTGATATATCCAAATACGTTATGTTAATCACTCCCCACTTTTGTTCTTCGACTACTAAAATTTGAGTAATTGAGATAAAAATTATTCTGATTCATTATATATGTTATATTCAGGTATATGTCAGTAATTGTTTTTCTTTCCGGCGAAGAATATTTCTATTTACCTGTTGAGCTCTAAGCGGTTGGCATACCTGTTTGTTTACAATTCAGACACTTTCCGTTGGGAGTTTATTAAAACTGACTAAAAGATTTCTCAATATGCAATGTTTTTATTCACTTAATATTCATGATGGCGTTAAGTTCTACCAGTATGTATGTTTATCTATTTTAAAACATCAAGTGGGAAATCTGCTTAGTTTACGCTGGCCCTACTTGACAGTCTTTTTCTTTCGAGATATGTCCGTAATGCAGATTGGTCTGGTCTTTCGAATATAACATTTGAAGCCTAAGTTTTATGCTAGTGTTATTAGCCATGTCACATATATAGATTTTCGTATACGTTTCGTGTTGAATATATGGATGCTTACAGTAAACCAGCTAACTGTCACAAGGTTTTGACTTTTTCATTCTACTAAGACGGCCATGGGAGAATGGGGTGCTACTGACGTGCGTGTGTAGGCGTGCGTACGAGTGTAACATCCTGCTTCCAGACTTCATTAATAGGATTGAGGGAGAGTGAAGAGGAAGTGCTCCAAGATCCAGAACGGGGAATGGCTACGTAATAATCCACGCTCCGTTAGTGTATGCCATCAGCTGTATGCCTCCTTAGACCTAACCCTCTGATTCCATGTTGGTCTCTGGCACCAATGCACCCAACGGTTAGGGTTGCAGACTTTAAGAATATTAACAATTTGTGAGTGCCATTCAGGGGCATGATGCCATCCTGATAACTGTAACGGCTGAAGGGACGCGATTTTCGAAAAAAAATCCTACTGACCAGTGGACAAGGGGGTTTAGAGAGGGGGGGATTTCGAAAATCCTACGTTGGATCCAAAAAGTTAATAAGACCAATCTTATTGCAAAATCAATATCGTTACATGCGGTTTTTCATTACCTAGATTATTAACCGAGATATTTGCATTTTTTTTAGTAAGCTGTTATATGATGATGAACTTTATTTCAGGAAGGGAGGGAAGGATGGAGGAAGGGAGAGAGGGGAGAGACAGAGAGAGAGGGGAGGGGAAGAAAATCATCATAAAAAGAATAGTTGTGTAGTATTCATTCTTTTCTAAAGTGCATTATGCAGTTAGATGGTTCTTAAATGGTTAGTCGGTTAAGAAAAGACCAAACTTCCAAACAGAGCTAAATAATTTCCATTTGTGTCCTTTTCAGGTGCTATTTTTCACCGTTGCTCGTTACAAATGCATGACGTCATGTTTGGCATTGATGCCCGAGGCTGTTATTAATTGATTGATGTGTTCTTATGGGGATGACCCTTTAGAAGTGAATCGGTTCTTGAAAAGAGCAATGTCTTTTGTGTTTTAGCAGACTTCCCTCAAATAAAAGATTAAAGGGAGAAAAACATTTAAATACGAAATATCTCAATTAGTCAAGTTGATAAATGCTTCCAATAATTTGGAAAATTGAATTTTCTAACACCATTGTTTTGTACTTGTCTGCTCTAAGTCGAATATTGACCTAGTTTTTTGTATTTTTTGGTTTCTGCCTTTGGTACACTCCCACTTCTAGTCATTCTATTTTCCTTAAGGGAAATTAGCTATTGAGGTTGTACTTATCACGCGTTTTTGAAAACTCCATCGATTCTATCAAGGAGATGGCGAAAATGGGGTCCGTTCAAAACTATATATATTCTACGGGTAGCAATTTTGGTTTCATCGTTACCAAACTTGGTATCTAGCAGTTATATATAAAACTGAAGATCAAGTTTATGTATGAAATTGAACACAGAGAAGGGAGTTTAGGGAGGAATTTTGAAATTTATATATATATTATTAGTGAGATCAAAGACTTGTATAGAAACAATCTTATTACTAGTATAATTTCTTATTAGTGCCATTCTATACACCTTTTTCTCCCTCTTGTTTATTTACCAAGATATTTGCATTTTTTAGTTTTCAGCCTTCAGTATACATCCACTCCTACTCATGTCATATCAGCAATAGGCTTATTTATTTGATGCTTAAACACCAAATAATGTTTTTCAATAAACTTTTACTTTTTGAGATATGTTCAAATATCTTCGGTGTGACGCCATCAATTAAGATTTTACGTTCTATACCGCATTTATTTGGACACACTGGATATTAACAGTTTCATGGAAAACTAAAGATTGTTTAGGTTGGCTATAATCTGACCTTGGTGGAGGGGGTTTTAGTCGGGGAATAATTCAATAATCGAAATATTTTCATTACTATTAGTTGGATCAAAAAATTTATTATAGCCAATGTAGTTTGAATTTTAATTTTCTACTTATATTGTTATTAGTGTTTTTGTATAACTTGGTTTAAGTGTTCAATAAATCCCTATTCTTTCCCATCCCATTTTCACTTCACAGTCCTCAGTCACTAAACGTCTCATGTCATTATCATTTTAATTCCTGCTTATTTAGACTTCTACGTGAGATGTAACCATCAGCATGTCATATCAGGACCTGTGTGACGGACTTTTTAAGCAGATTCCCCTTAAACGAAATCAGCTATTGAGGTTGTACACATGACACGATTTTCGAAATTGTTCTTTAAATGTTTATCGATCCAACGTAATAGATACGACGAAAATGAGGTCTGTTAAACTGTTTTAGATATGTATGTCTGTAACCGCTTTAGCGGTCGCTTTTTTGGTTTAATCGTTAACAATCTCGATATTTACTCGTTTTATGTAAAAAGAAAGGTCAAGTTAGCTCATGGATGAAATCGGACCAGTGGGGGGGGGAGGGTTTGGAGGGAAAGAATTTCGAAAATTCTTAATATCTCCAATACTATGCGTAGGATCGAAAAATTGCATAAAACCAATCTTATTGCAAATGTATTCTATACATTTTGTTATGTACATGTAGTCCCTATCCTGAATATTAACCGAGATATTTGCATTCTACAGCCTTCAGCAAACTCCACTTCTACTTATGTTACGTAAACAATACATCATGTAATAAACCACATTATTCGATGCTTAAATGCCATAAATTGTTTTCAAGAGTCCTTCATTATAAAAAGTGAGAGATAAAAGCAAATATGTTATGGTGACCCCCACCCCCTTCTTAACTTCTTGGACTACTAAAATCAGATTGATTGAGATAAAAATTATTCTAATCCATTATAAATTTCAGTACTGGATATAGTAAACAGTTTCCAATAAAATTAATTTTATATTCTGATATACATATTTCAGTAATTGTTTTTCTTTCCTGTCAGAAGTTGACACACCAGTTTGTTAACGTTTCAGGTGCTTCCCGTCTGGAGGTTTTTTATTATCGTTTTTATTTATTCACTTGATGTTGACGGTGCTCTTGTGTTACCATTATATAGATTTATCTATTGTTAAACATCACGCTGGAAATCTACTTAGATTTCGGAGCCCCTGTGTGACAGCATTTTTTTTTTAAATTGCCTCAAATTTCCCCTGATCCTACCAGAGATGTGATGGCTAGGGATGGATGTATATATCTATAGGGAATATATTCATTTTACGAGAACTTGAGTCAAGGATCTTTTTAGCAGATTTCCCTTCAGGTAGTCCTCATGACGCGGTTTTCGACATATTTTCTCAAATGTCCATCGATCCTACCTAGGAAATGACGAAAAAGAGGTCCCTTCAACATTTTATATATATATATATATATATATATACATACATGTGAGTGTGTGTGTGTGTGTCTGTTAACTCTCTGGCGGGCTTAATTCTTGTTTGATCGTTACCAAACTTGATATTTAAACTTTTGATGTAAAAATAAAGATTGAGTTCGTTAATGCCTGAAATCGAACAGGGGAAGACTGAGTTTGTATAGAACCAATCTAATTCCAAATGTAAGGTACTATAAATGTTGTTATTTACGTTTTTTCACTATCTCGATTATTATCCGAGTTATTTGCATTTTTTTATTTTTCGGCCTTCAATAAACCCCCCACTCCTCCACTCATGCAATATTAACAATAAACTGTTATATTATGAAGCACTTTATTCGAAGCCTAAATACTAAATGTTGTTCTTATTGAAAATTTACTTTTTGGGATAAATGCTAATACTTACAATTAGCATTAAAATGTAAAGGAATATGTACAGGCACTAATTTATGGCGGATAATTTGATTGACTATCAATTCATTGAAATTACCTTGGGGTTATTAAATATTTCCAATTGTTATGAGAGTGGCCAAGTTTTTTTTTTTTCAATTCATTGATTAAACAAACAACTATACAGCAAACCTCCATTAGATAATACAGTTGAACAAACACATAGAATGAGTCACGTAGAGAGGGAGGTATTTGTTCCTCCCGCCATGATTTCAGTCAGTGTCATTAGAAACTGTAAACGAGATGGGTATCTGCTCCTGTACTGCGAGATTCGTTCTCTTCATTTTTAACCTTGCCTGGGCAGTGAGTAGTTGTCAAATCCATTACTGCTATCAATTTATTATTTATATAAATATTGCACTATTTGGAGAGCGCTTTTGTGTCCTTAATCAAATAATGTTATTTTAACATATTATCAGTAAGTTAGTGACAAAACTTTGTTCGCAAAATAAAACTTTTTATTAGTTAAAATTTAAAAAAAATTAAGTACTCCACTAGGAAAGAGGCACAAACTGTAAGGATATTCATTTTGACATGTGAATTCAAACCCTTTTCCTTTCCAAACTAGTTCTTATCTCATCCTCTATGTAGTAATTATCTGCAATCAACCTTAGTTCCAGCTCTAATTCCTGAATTTCAATTACTCCTAATTCCTATAATTTGTTTAAATTCACTAAAAATATTTTTTTTTGTTCCCTATATGAACAAACTATCTGAGCTTCGTTTTCTTCTACCGAAATTTTGTATGCCGGTACTTATCTAATTATTTAACACAAGGAAAAACGAAAACAGCTCAGAAATATCTGTGAAGGACCTTTTCATCGATCCTTCATGATAAAGCACCTCAAAAATGGTTAATTATTTGTATAACTTGAACTAAATTATTTAATATTTTCTTGACTGGACTTGGACACGACGTTGTCTTAAAAGAGTAATTATTTCTAAGAATTTTAGATGACGTTATGATTCGAGTTTGAGGGAAACGTGTTTAGTTTTATTTAAAGAACCATTTCTAAGTAAACACATGTTAACGGAATATCTGGTCGCCATAAGATATTTTACACTAGCTGGAGTTAGTGCATAATGCATAAAAGAAAAATAGAACTACACAAATAACTTAATTGTTGTACTGTTAAGCACGACGTAATTGAATAAAAGTACGTGTAGCGGATGCTCGTCGAACACTGAAGATGAAATATTGCTTCAAAAATGGGCTTTGATGTAGAGTAAATATTGCACTAGTTAAGTTGCCCTATTAGTTCATATCGTTTTACTGTCGTATTATGGGCCTTAGAAAAAAAAAGAAAAAAATCTTTTTAAATTTATTGGTGTCCACTTTATTCTGCTTTGGCCAATCTATTTTCCCTTTTTAGCCTCGGAGGGAATGAGTATTTTATATAGTGAGTTGGCCATCTAAATGAATTTCTCTAGTCCACTTGGAAATGAAGCCCAAGACTCTAAAGTATTCCAAAGCATTAAGACTACTAACGCCTTAACTCACATGGCTAACCATCTTTCCAATAGTGTTATATTCTGTCTATATATTTCAAGTACGTTCATTTTATTGATTTCATGCATCGATTGCAATGGGGTCATTTTATTTGTGGAGCTTGTGTCTATATACTTTATCGACAAACTGTGTTGGCACTGATTCTATCAACGTTTCCTATTCTAAAAAATTCTCTTCAGCGTTATTAGATGTTGAGATTGTACTTATGACTCTAATTTCGAATAATTTCTTAAAACGTTTACCTGGTCCGTTCCGGCGTTAGCAAAAATGGAATCTGTTCAGATTTAAATATATTCATCTTTATTTGTTTCAGTCAAACACAAATTGGTTTTAAATTTTTCATGCAACTCTAATAAAAATCAAGTTTATTAGCCAGCGAAATGCAATTAGGAGTAAGGGATTAAGTAAGGAAGGGGTTTTTCTAGTTAATGATGACTTTCAATCTTAATATTGGACGACCTTTTCCAATCTTGACACAGACTGAGCTATTGTAACCTTAACATTGGATGAGCTATTCTAACCTTAACACAGACTGAGCTATTGTAACCTTAACGTTGAATGAGGTATTCTAATCTTGACACAGACTGAGCTATTGTAACCTTAACATTGGATGAGCTATTCCAATCTTGACACAGACTGAGCTATTGTAACCTTAACATTGGATGAGCTATTCCAATCTTGACACAGACTGAGCTATTGTAACCTTAACATTGGATGAGCTATTCTAACCTTAACACAGACTGAGCTATTGTAACCTTAACGTTGAATGAGGTATTCTAATCTTGACACAGACTGAGCTATTGTAACCTTAACATTGGATGAGCTATTCCAATCTTGACACAGACTGAGCTATTGTAACCTTAACATTGGATGAGCTATTCCAATCTTGACACAGACTGAGCTATTGTAACCTTAACACCGACTGAGCTATTGTAACCTTAACATTGGATGAGCTATTCTAATCTTAACACAGACTGAGCTATTGTAACCTTAACACCGACTGAGCTATTGTAACCTTAACATTGGATGAGCTATTCCAATCTTGACACAGACTGAGCTATTGTAACCTTAACACCGACTGAGCTATTGTAACCTTAACATTGGATGAGCTATTCCAATCTTGACACAGACTGAGCTATTGTAACCTTAACACCGACTGAGCTATTGTAACCTTAACATTGGATGAGCTATTCTAATCTTAACACAGACTGAGCTATTCTAACCTTAACATCGGATGAGCTATTCTAACCTTAACATTGGATGAGCTATTCTAACCTTAACATTGAATGAACTATTTCAACGTTACTATAGGATAACCTATTCCAATCTTGGCATTAGATGAGCAATTTCAATCTTAATATAGAATGACCTATTCCAATCTTAACATTAAATGAGCTATTCCAAACATAACACATGCTTAACTTTTCCAGTAATATGAACCAACATTATTCAATCACGGAAAACTAAACGTCAAGTTATCTGCAGCCAATTAGATCACCATATCAATCATGCACATTAAATTATCATGGATATTTTTTTATCAAACCTCTTACGAGTTACTTAAAAAAGCTTGTTTCCCAGAAAGGTTGTTAAAATGTTATTATATTATAGTCTTCATTATCACCTAATGGTGATAACACGGAATGGAAATGTTTATCACAATATTTATTCCATTCGAAGACACTTGAATTTTGATCAACACAAGTGACATTACACAATATCCATTTTTATTACTTTACTTATACTTCATTATCTCTGAAGAGAGAGGTAAATATTTCATTATTTGTTTAGAAGTGACATGACTGCTCCTTTCAGTATAAACGCTTTGCATAGATAGCTCTTTTTATATAATTAACATGGTTTACTACTTTACACGATTGACAGTAGTGTACTATCACCAAATCCGTAACGATGATGAAGTAGCATATACACCGAAAACAGAGAGAGCTGGATCAATATTAACAAAAGTAGATTTTCTATAAAGAGAAAAGACAATGAAACCTAATGAGATTTCTAAAAATACTAGATGGATCTAATGAGAGAGAGGAATACAAGATGAGAGTCAGCAATGAAGGACTCGCCACACCCCCCTCCCCTTACTTTAGCTTTAAACATCCCTATTATTAACTCCCGTACTTTAGCTTGAAATACCCTGGTTCTTTAGCATTAAACACCCTGGTACTTTAGCTTTAAACATCCCAGTACATTAGCATGAAATAGCCCTGCGACTTTAGCTTGAAATGCCCCGGTTCTTCAGCATTAAACACCCAGGTACTTTAGCTTTAAACATCCCAGTACATTAGCATGAAATACCCCTGCGACTTTAGATTGAAATACCCTGGTTCTTCAGAATTAAACACCCTGGTACTTTAGCTTTAAACATCCCAGTACATTAGTATGAAATACCCCTGCAACTTTAGCTTGAAATGCCCCGGTTCTTCAGCATTAAACACCCTGGTACTTTAGTTTTAAAAATCCCGATACTTTAGCTTTAAACATCCCCTTACATTAGCTTGAAATGCCCCTGCACTTTAGCATTAAACACCCCAGTACTTTAGCTTTAAACATCCCGGTACATTAGCTTTAAACATACCGATACTTTAACTTGAATTGCCTCTGTAGCTTTAGCTTGAAATGCCCCGGTTCTTCAGCATTAAACACCCTGGTACTTTAGTTTTAAACATCCCGATACTTTAGCTTTAAACATCCCCTTACATTAGCTTGAAATGCCCCTGCAACTTTAGCTTGATACACCCCTGCACTTTAGCATTAAACACCCCAGTACTTTAGCTTTAAACATCCCGGTACATTAGCTTTAAACATACCGATACTTTAACTTGAATTGCCTCTGTAACTTTAGCTTGAAATGCCCCGATACTTTAGTTTTTAACATGCCGGTACATTAGTTTTACACATCCCGGTACATTAGCTTTAACATCCCCGTACTTTAGCTTGAAATGCTTCTGAAAATTTAGCTCGAATCGCCTTGTAACTGCCACCACATAAAAAAAATTGTTTTGTACAAACAATGAAAATTTCATTTACAGTTGAATTACTTACTATTTTTAGCAGATTCCCCATAAGAGAAATCAACTATTGAGGTTGTACTCATGACGTGCTTTTCGAAAACATTTCTTCAAATCTTCATCGATCGTACCCAGGAGATGACGAAAATAAGGTTCAATTATATATTTTTTATTTGATTATTATACGAGGTTATTTGGACTTCGTGTTTTGATCCCCAATAATCACCCTCCCCCTTATGAATTCGAGATTTCTATCATTATGTTTTTGTCGCTTCTCTTAATCTGCGACCACTTAGAAGTAAACAATCGAATAGCACCCGACGACTTGGATTGTAAAATTGGCGAGTACCGTGGAAGTCTACGAGTATATTTAGAAAAATAGTTGTTTTATTTATAGATATTCATAATTCATACTTTTAAACCGTTTTGTTTCCGGAATTCAGAATCATTTTTCCCATTTTCTTGATGAAATAGTCAATTATTGCAGGTTTTCTGAAAACCTATAGAACGCGAAGTGGTTCATAAACTCTGACTCATTTAGGTTAAAAACTCGCTTGAAGACTTGGCTCAAATCCATGTAGAGCAAGAGTGAACGCCCTCTGATTACTAATGTCCGGTTAATAGGAAACAGTGTAACATGTTGAGAATTCTTAGCTCATGGTTAGGGTCAAGGTTTCAAAAGAAACTTCAAGTCTTGACTATCCCTGAACAAATTTTGACTACTGTCGGCTTGGCGTGTGAATGTATGCATATTTTTCAAATTTTATAATTAGAACTTTAGAAATATATAGTTTTGCGCCTCCAAATTTTATGAAAATCGACTTAGCGATTGGGTGTTTAAAAAAATCTGAAAATAAAAAAATGGCAATATATCTGTTAGGTATACAGGCAATTCCTATGGGACTCTTTTATCTTATATTATACTCAATGTCAGTTTTTTAATTGGATGCATGGAACGGAGTTACCATATATCACATTTAAATGAAATAATGGTAATTAAAGCGCAGTAAAATATTCCGTTTATTTAATTTAGTAGGTACAAGAAAGGCATCTGGTACACACATCAGATTTTTTTTTGTACCACCTAACTATTTAAAAGTGACTTTGAATACCAACATTAAGCGCACATAAAAACTTTTCTATGGTTTTAGACGTGTCATCAGATGTAGTGTGAATAACAGTTTTTTTAATGAGATATTTTCCTGTCTTCTTCATTTCTTTTGAAACTTTTCCTGAGAAAATTGCCACCCAATTGCGCAACAGTATTCTATTATTCTAAAATAAACAAGGACTTCTTTTAATTAGAATTTTATTACTATTTTTTTTTTCATCTTAGGAGATATTGTGGAAAGATTGTTCTCCGTATCTCTCATGTGTTTATATATATATATATATATATATATATATATATATAAATATATATATATGGTGTTGTTGTTTTTTTGGAGGTTAGGTCAATGTTGGTGAAAAAAATCTTAGTTTATGCCGATGTTTCGAGAATTTTATTTTCCCTTCTCAAATTAAAAGTTCAATGAAAACCATATTTGGTATGAACCTTGGAATGAATTGGATCATGATATAACAGCTAAATCTTAAAATGTCATGAGTAGCAGTGAGAGTCAATAGCAAACGTATGTAAATATCTCGTTTAATAAGCAATATAAAGAAAACAGGTACATCACAACATTTATAGAACATTACAGATGTATTAAGATTGGTTCCATACATATTTTCGATCTGACGCATTAAATGAAAACCTTAATCCCACACTGGCTAGAAAAGGGTTGTATCCTGTACATAACCCGTCCCAATTAGTCATAGTCAAACAAAGTGGAAGTTAATAGATAACATTTATTATAATAAAAAAAACAATGGCCTGTGTACTAATTATAATTCCATATTTCAAAAATAAATAAGCATGAATAACCTTAGAAAGCTACATTTCCGCCTAGGACAATGTGAATGTTATCAGTAACTGTCTGCCAGTCACAGGCTGTGGCAAGCTTATTTGACTAAATATATTCACCAAGGACATATGGAGTTGCATTACACAACCATTTACAATAACTTGAACAAATACTCCAACCTGTTTCAAGAAGCTGAAGAAATTATACTCTGAAATGACATATATCAAAACTAATGGAATTGGGTGGTCATGCATCTAGCATGTGTAACCTAGCACAATACATTATTAATCTAGATTTTATATAAAATATATGCTATGAACCTTCAATTGGTTTATTTATTTTTTTAATTTATTATTTTATTCCAGTCCACTGACAGCTAAGCTCATCTTAATAATTGTCTTTTCTATTTATTCATTCAGTTATTATAATTTCTTTTCTTTAAAGTAGATGACCCGTCCCTCCTGGGAAATATGGATTTATTTAGTGATGAACTCATTCAATAAAACCTTTAGTCCCACCCTGGCTAGAAAAGGGTGGTAACCAGTAGATATCCCTTTCCAATTAGCCATAATAGCAAAACGTGGACGTTAATAAATAATGATGATATTTATAGTACATTATATATGCAATAAGATATGTATACAATTTTTCGATCTAAATCATAATAACAGATTTTTGGAATTTTCGAAATTCCTCCTCTAAACCTCCCCCCCCATTCCACTTGTCAGATTTCATCCATTAACGAACTTGATCTTTAGTCTTAGATAAAACGTAAAAATATAGTTTGGTAACGATTAAACAAAAATTCCGACCGCTATAGGGTTAACAGACAAATGTATATATATATATATATATATATATGTGTGTGTGTGTGTGTGTGTGTGTGTTTTGAACGTTCCTCATTTTCGTTATCTTCTATATAGGACCAATGGGCATTTGACGCAATTTTTCGAAATTTGCCTCAATAGCTGATTTCGCTTAAGGGAAATCTGCTAAAATGCTCAAGCCATATTATGCCAACATTATACCCGTTCAACTAATCAGGTAAGTTTGTTCCAACTCAACTGACTGACTTTGATTTGGAATTGTTTTCCCTCCTCTGCGCCCCGTCCAATTTACAAGGAATTACTTCCCCTAAAAAAATCAACTTGATCTGACATCTTTAATTCAACAACAAAAACATGGTTATTATAAAGCAGAACACGTGTTCATTGGTTCTTAAATACAGCTTCAGTCAATGTCGGTTACTAGGTTTTTCGGTAATGATATTTTTGCAACTCTTTCCTCTGCTGTACAGTCAGAAGTTGTTTTTCTTTTGGCAATCAAATTGAGCAATATCTTACGATAATACTTGTAACTCGAGTATTGAGTTAAACGGCGTTATCACATATATTTATCAGGTGTCAGAAATAACCACTAAGCACTATATTCCTTTTTATCTAGGTATTAAAGATTGACTCATGTATCACTGATAATGGCTTCACTTATCTAATCTCTCTATTAGCTTTCTCTCTCCAGAAATAATTTTAAAGCATAATTTATTTTTTATTCCATTAGCAGATTTCCCATGGGATAACGATCAAGCTCCTTAACGGTTGAAATCGGACAGGGGGAGAAGGGGTTTAGAGAGGGAGATTTCGAAAATTCGAAATATCTCCGCTGTTCTACGTGGATCGAAAAAGTTTTTAGAACCAGCCTTATTACAAATTGAATATTATTCTCATAAATATTATATCTATCTAATAAAATATTATTCTCATTGAACTTTTACTTTGTGAGATAAATACAAATACGTTGTGCGGTAAGTCATCAATGATGATTTAACCTCTTTACTCGAAAATGTTTATATGATCTGTACCATAATCGTTGAATACCGCACCCCCCTCCCCTGCTGAGCCCCATGGTCAAGGACAATGTTTTAAAAATTCTGTACCAATCTCAAAACGGGAGAAAAAATTCCTACTTTCTTAGATATGAACTAGTCTATTTTTTACCTAAAAAATCATTTAAATTTAAAAATAGATTTTGTTAAATAAAGCTCCTTCTCTTTGTCTAAATTATTCACTATTTTTTGTTGTTGTAATGTCAACTGTGTCATTAAATAAAGATAAAAGGGGCACTTCTTTAGCTACCATAAGTGATTGATAATGTTTTTTAGTGCTGCTTTTGACAAATCTTCGTCTAGACGTTCAAAACCTTTAATTGTTTTAAGAAAATTCTAATCCTGGTTTGGAGCTTTTACTGCTGAATCGCAAGACAACCAGGGTCTTATTTAACCTTCACCTTGAAGAGATCACCTGCCGCTAGGTCAAACTTTACCTTTAAACGATACAACCATCGAGCATGATGCATTGTACTTAACGGTCCTATTTTTATATTATTTTCCGTATCTTCAACCAGGAAAGGAGCTTTAGTGTTCACCTTGTTTCGTTTTATTTTGCCATTTTGACTGTAGAGTTGCTAATAGTGAATCATGTTCATGGATAGTGAACGAAGAACTAACACACTCTCCGTTAAGAAAATGTTCACTATTGATGGTGCTCCAGGAGTCTCTGAATATGGAGCTCTCGGGACTACATTTTGTATGAGGAATCCTTCAAATGCACTACGTAAAATTAATTCGTATATATGATGACGACAAGGAATAAATTAGATCTCTTTCTAATTTTTGTTCTATCAACACAATAGTTCCGTTAATCCATCCAGTGTTGAAATCAGCTGTGTCAACATATGATTTGCACTTTGTCTTCTAACTGCCAGTCTTTGATAGATTCCCAAATCGCCAGCGCATGTTCCTTTCCAGAAGACGTCATTAGCTTTGGTATCTCGATTTCATTTAGTCGTCATGCTGACATTAACTCTCCATTTAAATGAAGATTTACAAATTAAATCACTTGATAAACTTTCACATTCTTCGCTTTAAGACGAAAATATGCAAGTAGATGCCAAATTTAAATTTCTTTTTTTAACCTTTCTTCTGCGCCTTGATCGTAGCACTTCCTGTCTTTCTTTTTTGTCACTCATCTTTTTATTAATCCCTAAAAAGCTTTTCGTCCTGGCTTTGTCTGATGCATAAGAAATTTTTGTCATTTTCCAATTTCATTATTTTTAGAGCATGTCTGTGAGCAATATCAAAGAGATTAACTAAATTATTTTTAAATTCCTCTTTTCTCTGACTGAATATATGTAGTTTGCTTTATCCGGGATTTTTTGTAAGCTCCTTCATTGAGAATACGTATCTATAAGTTTCTTTGAGCAATTGTAGGTTACTCTAGTCTGAATTCTTGTTTTTCCCCAAAATACAATCGTTTCCCTAATAACTAAATCCGCACACTCATTAAGAGGTAGCTTTACATCGCGCAAATTGTAAAATAATATAGACAATACCTAGCGACTTGATAGATGCTTTGAACCAGATATTTGACGACTAGCTTTGCCAAATAAATACATTTTTTTATCGACACTGAATAATCCGTAAGACATCACTAAAACGTGCCAACACAACACTACCTTCACTGCCAGTGACTAGTTGAAACTGAGACCTTTGCCTAGCTGAACCTAAGACTGCAGCTAAATATCTGAACGTGTCTATTCGGCCAAGTCGGCACGGGTTAGCAATGCCTAATCAGGCTGGGTTTGAATTATATATCATTTTTATAGTATTAGCTATAATATTAGGGGGTAAGACCTGAACATTGCCAATATTAACTTTTTTGGGACGCCCTAAAACGTATATATAGTTTTGAACGGACCTCATTTTCTTCATCTCCTAGGTAAGAACGATTTAGCTATTTGAGGAATTTTATTCGAAATTCCCGCCTTGAGCACAACCTCAATATCTGATTTCCCTTAAAAGTTATCAGCTAAAACATAACGCTAGACTCAGCTTTCGTTTGACGTAGATATCCCTGAGGGCAATGAGAACTTGGATAAAATACGTTTCCTTCACCTGAATTCAGTTGGAATTCCATTGAACCAGCGCGTCCCACTAAAGAGGAAATTGTCGTTCCGGAATTACGTTTAACGGTCTGATTACACGGAAAATAACAATGGCCGTGACCTGATCATTATATTCGATAGGTTTAATAATAACACACTATTTGCTTGTTAAGTGTGTTGGGGAACTTTTCATTGTTGTTTGTTTTGGAAATTCCAAGGATAATATACTAACTTCAAATATAATAAAATATTAGCATATATTGTTTTTTTTTTTGTTTGTGTTTATTTTTAACTGCTACGGAAGCTCAGAGAATCCTGAGTTCTAAAAGCATTGGCCCAAATCTATTTCACACATCTAGTACGATAATTCGATACACCCAGAGAGGCATTTTCTGTGACGGGATAGGGTTAGGAATAGGACTAGGAATGAGTTGTGCCAGACTTCATTGAAAATTAAGAGAGCGTAAAAGTACAAATGTAATATTCAGAACAACGGATAATTTTACAAAATGGTTAAATTGAACAACATTGAATTTTTACAGTGCCTTGGATGAGTCAAATATAAGACATAATCTTGGACGATGTACCTGTTTGTGAATATTGCGTGAAAATCTGTCACTTCGAAGAACTAATCATTCTCTCTATTGGTTAAAATACTCTTTCTTAATTGAAAATCATGATTACTCTTCTATCATCTCTGTATTTTGTAAAATGTTCCTTCCCTATTGGAAATCATGATTACCTTGTGGTACTCTTGTATCATGCTCTCTATTTTATAAAATATTCCTTCCCTATTGGAAATCATGATTACCTTGTGGTACTCTTGTATCATGCTCTCTATTTTATAAAATATTCCTTCCCTATTGGAAATCATGATTACCTTGTGGTACTCTTGTATCATGCTCTCTATTTTATAAAATATTCCTTCCCTATTGGAAATCATGATTACCTTGTGGTACTCTTCTATCATGCTCTCTATTTTATAAAATATTCCTTCCCTATTGGAAATCATGATTACCTGGTGATTCACTTCTATTATTCCCTCTTTTGGTTAAAATATTCCTTCTCTATTCCAAATCATGATTACCTGGCGGTTCTCTTCTATTATTCCCTCTTTTGGTTAAAATACTCTTTCTCTATTGGAAATCATGATTACTTTTTGTTACTTTTCTATCATGCTCTATATTTTGTAAAATATTCCTTCCCTATTGGAAATCATGATTGTGGGTACTCTTGTATCATGCTCTCTATTTTATAAAATACTCTTTCTCTATTACAAATCATGATTACTTTTTGTTATTTTTCTATCATGCTCTATATTTTGTAAAATATTCCTTCCCTATTGGAAATCATGATTACCTGTTAATTCTTTTCTATTATTCCCTCTTTTGGTTAAAATATTCCTTCTCTATTCCAAATCATGATTACCTGGCGGTTCTCTTCTATCATGCTCTATATTTTGTAAAATATTCCTTCCCTATTGGAAATCATGATTACCTGGTGGTACTCTTCTATCATTCCCTCTATTGGTTAAAATACTCCTCTACGGGAAATGGTGATTATGTGGTGCTATTCTTCTATCATGCTCTGTATTTTGTAAAATATTCCTTCCTTATTGGAAATCATGATTAACTGGTGGTACTCTTCTATCATGCCCTGTATTTTGTAAAATATTCCTTCCTTGTTAGAAATCGTGCTTAGCTAGTCCTATTTTTCTAAAATGCTCCGTATTGGAAGTTACTCGTTCTCTATGGGAAATGATGATTACTTGGTGCTATTCTTCTATCATGCTCTGTATTGGGTAAAATACTCCTTCCTTATTGGATCCGTGCTTAGCTGGTGCTATTCTTCAATCATGCTCTGTATTGGGTAAAGTACTCGTTCTCTATGGGAAATGATGATTACTTGGTGCTATTCTTCTATCATGCTCTGAATTGTGTAAAATACTCCTTCCTTATTGGAAGCCGAGCTTTGCTGGTACTATTCTTCAATCATGCTCTGTATTGGGTAAAGTACTCGTTCTCTATGGGAAATGATGATTACCTGGTGGTATACTTCACCATTGTATCATCCTCTGTAGTGGGTATAGTGCTTCTTATCTATTGAAAATGGCTTAAGTAGTATTATTCTTCTTTTATTTATTATTAATATATCTTCTCTATTGGAAATCATAATTACCTAATGGTATTCCGCTATCATTCCCCAAACATCTCTAGTTGTTATATTTCTGTCTGTGACGTTCCCTTTCTCCTTCAGGGGCGCAGTCAATCGAGGAGGAAACAGACAGTGATTGCTAAGAGCAGACTAAAAGGTGTTCCAGAATTGTGTAATGAATGTCTGACTCAATCAGCAGTAATACATTCCATGACTCATAGGTCTAGGTTCAGGGTTACAGACGTTATACATTCTAGGAAGTCTTATACTTCATTCGTTCTTTAATTTTCTCATTACCAGGTCCGAACATATGAAATGTCATTATTATTCCTAATGTATTAGAACAATATCTGAAATGAACTGTTTTTTTAAACATGAAAACGTGTGCCTATTTATGAGGCATCAAAATTTTGTTGATTACCCAGGTCTAAAAAAAAAGTATATTTGGGCTGCCGAATCCAAATATGGTTTTAGTTTTCCACTATCAGCACTAGTTTTCAAGATAATTTAATTGATATGTCAGTGCTTACGCAATGAATCATAAATACACTGATATGGATATATAATATTGAAATCAAAACACAGAACTATTAAAGATATAGAATTACAAAGCTATTTAACTAAGAAAAACCGAAAAAGTCTGTCACGCAGGGGCTGCGTAAATTAAGCAGATTTCCCACGTGAAGTTATACAATAGAGAAATCTCTATACGAGAGCTGAACAGTTAAGGCCGAACTAACTTTTGGTGGGAAACTAACTCGTCCGTTATCGGCCCCCATTTAATAAAAATGCAAATATCTCGGTTAATATTCAAGATAGAGAATAAATGTATAGAACGATATTTATAGTAAATTAAATTTACAATAAGATTGGTTCTATATAATTTTATGATCCGACGTATCGTAACGGAGATACTTCGAAAATCCCCCCTCTAACCCCCCCCCCTCATTGGTCCGATTTCAGCCATTAACGAACTTGATCTGTCTTTTTGCATAAAACGTTTAAATATCGAGTTTGGTAACGATCAAACAAAAATTGCGACCGCTAGAGCATTAACAGACAAATATATATATATATATATAATTTTGAACGGACCTCATTTTCGTCATCTCCTGGGTAGGATCGATGGACATTTGAAGAACTTTTCGAAAATCGCGTCATGAGTACGACCTGAACGACCTTACAGGGAAATCTGCTAAAACGATTTCCTCATGAATTCCCTCTGTACTTTTCACGAAATCGTGTTTGTATTAAATTCATAGCTTTTAACTACGACAATCTTTGTACTTTACTAAGCATTATCTACTCATTTCTCTCCAAAAGCCCAAAAAAATTGACTCCCGCTTTTCAGCGGAGTGTATATCTCGTTTATAATTCTTTTGACAAGAAATGTTATTGTAAATAACAAAAGTCCGACACACAGGGGCTGCGTCAACTAAGATGATTTCTCACGTGCGTCAGGTATTTAAATTTATCTCAAAACGAAAAGTTCAATGAGAACTATATTATGAGTAGGAGTGGGGGGAGGGGGGTCATGATCAAGTGAAAAAATGTATATTACAACATTTATAGAACATTACATTTGCAATAAGATTGATTCTATACAAGTTTTCGATCCGACTCGTAATAACGGGAATATTTCGAATTTTAGAAACCCCCCTCTCTAAACTCCCCTTCGCTCCTGTCCGAGAGCATCCGTTAACGAACTTGATCTTTATTTCTACATAAAACGTTTAGATATCTAGTTATGTAGCGATAAAACAAAAATTACGACCGTTAGAGCGTTAACAGACAGGTATTTAGGTATTAACCCAACACTAAAGACAGGGAAATGAAAATATATTGAGCACAGTAAAGTCTTGCCAACAGAAATGGCACCATCATTCACCCTCAGTTGATTTCCTGACCGAAGTCAGGAACCTTAGCTACTATATAGTAGTAGTATTTACAGGCTACACCTGGTAATTAATCTCGTGAACAGGTAAACCTGATTTTCACGGGATCAAACAGTAGTATCCCATTGCTTTCTACATCAAACTATCCAGCAATAATGGCTAGATGAAGAATTTTCCATACACACCAGTAAAGGCAAAGCCTCTGTAGCCGGCATAAGGTCACTAATGGTAGCCAGTCATTATGCAGACTACAACTTTAATCTACCCTACGGTCGTGCCCCACTGACATTTTGAAAGTGAGAAGTTAGACGGGGGGGGGGGGGGGGGGGAATTTTGTATATATATTCCCAAAAATCAAAAATTGGATTATGTTGTTACAAGAGACCCCCCCCCCTCCACTCCGCCTTCCGCCCTGTGAGCAAAGTGTGGGAGTGGCAACACTGCTCCCACGCCCGCCTAACCATCACGTGCGCTATCTGAGCATGAAAATATACTCTTGCGCTGCCATCACAATTTTCATACTTGCCCAGTGTGTAGTTCCCACATAACTCACCAATAAGGAGGCATGAACTGTATATCCAACTCCATGGTTCCATCTTGATACTATTTTACAGACTATTTTGTTTTTGTTTTTTGTGTGTTTATTGACTGAATGGTGAAAAATGAAATAACACCTCATCAGATATAAATGTTTAAATAAGTATTTTATGAAATCTGGTTTCAACAAGTTTTGAATGGAGATTTTGTTATTTATTGGCTGGAATAAATATTAACACACGGTCTGCAGAGAGAAAAATTAAAGAAACTCATATGTGCATAGTTTGAAGTAATATCTTTTTTCGGGGTATTAATTAATGAAACGAATGTGAATGGAAATGTTTTTTGCCAATACTCTCTGCTAGTAAATGCTCTCGTACAGACCCTGAGCACAACGAATTTCCGCAAACTATAGGCAGTCAAGAGTTTCATCTGCCAACATGGAATAAGGGGTTTAATGAAGGTTTACCGAGTGACTAGTCTAGAAAGTAGAATGGTGTTCGTTAAGAGTTCACCGACCTCTCGACACTCCTTTCACTTGCCACTATTTAAGATCTCCTGTATCCAACAATTCTGATTTGTTGCTATTTTTTAATAAAGACTTCAGCTGTCCCTTTTTCATTGTTTCATTGTGTAGTACATTTCTTCAAATTGTCCATCGATCTTACCTAGGAGATGACCAAAATTAGACTAGTTGAAAATTTTATATATATATATATATATATATAATTCGCTTAAAGGAAATCTGCTAATAATATCTGGAATATTCTTGGAGTCAGAGAGAAAAACTTATAAAACAACAATTGCAAACAGATTAATTATATAAAGTACTAGCCCCACTCCTGTTCCTTCCTAAAAATGTTAATATAGCTTATAAACAAAAATACGGAGTTTCGTTGATTTCGATTTAGTGTTTCATGCCCTATAACATTGTTGGCCCCTTCTATAGTTTTTCGTGTCTAACTCATTTATACTTCGTTATACGGCCAAAGTGCATATAACAAAAATCACTTTAAATAACAAAGCAAACAACTTTTGTTATTTGCACGTTTGCCGAAAAATGAATAGGTTACGAAATATCGCGATTTTATATTTCAGACGTTTCTTATAAATTTCGACCCGACTCATAGTCGTAATAATATTTCGAATTTTATATTGTCACCTACTCCGGTTTCTGGCGTTCAAACACGTAATCTCCTACATAGAAAAATGCTAATGATAGAAAAAAAATTCGCCTTCTGCGACTGCTTAGATTAAGCAGATTTCCAGCGAGCTGGTATGACACACTATTGATCTCTTCTCCTCATATATATATCTATATATATATATATATATATATATATATATATATATGTTCTACATCTAAGACAAAATTCGATATTTAGAAGTGGAAGTTTACTGATGGCTGTACACAAGAAAATGTGAATAACTCACTTAATATTTAGCAAAGGAAAAATGTATAGAACAACAAT
The DNA here is from genome assembly GCA_019009955.1 of Riptortus pedestris. Classification (NCBI taxonomy): domain Eukaryota; kingdom Metazoa; phylum Arthropoda; class Insecta; order Hemiptera; family Alydidae; genus Riptortus; species Riptortus pedestris. The sequence goes on along the minus strand of CM032231.1, from coordinate 46,543,361 downwards.
TGTGGACCGTAAATAGTTTAACAAGATTGATCGTATAACATGTTTTGATACGACTTATAATAACGGAGATATTTTCTGAACCCTCCCTATTCCATCTTCGACTTTAACCACTAACGAATATGAACTTTAATATTGAATAAACGGTATAATATTGAGTATGGTCAAATAAACCCTTTCGTGTTATGAGACTAAAATTTTAATAGTTAACGACATCACACCACGTACATACAGTATCTCATTACGCTGTAAAAATTCAATGAAAACAATATTTGGTCTTTATTATTATTATTTATGAAGGTCTACTTTTTGTGCCTAAGACTAATTGGGGCGGGTTATCTACATGTTATCGCGCTTTTCTAGCCATGGTGGGGCTAAGGATTTTATTCAATGAATTCAGTCACTAAATGAATTCCTCTGCCTAGGCTGGAATTAAACTCGCCACTCGAGGTTTACCATGTGGGATTAAGGTCAACGCTTTAACTCACATGGCTGCCCTGAGCCCCATATTTGGTCTTTAATATTAGAATAAAATGTTTCATAATATAACAACTTATTGTAATTATAACACGAGCGGGAGTGAAGGGTTTACGTAATGCTGAAAATGCAAATATCTTGGTACTATACAAAATAAAGAACAAATGTATATAACCACCTTTTTAGAACATCGCATTTTCAATAAGACAGAACCAGTCTTATTGAAAATGTAATGTTCTATATAATACTATTTCTCTATCCGACTCATAGTAACGGAGTTATTTTGAATTTTCAAATGCCAACCACCCTAAACCCCCTCCACCTTATCGGACGTATGCTGTTAGAGAATTTAATCTTTGGTTTTAAAAATGAAACGCTTGTATATCGAACTTGTTAGCGAACAAGCTAACATTGCGATCGCTAGACCTGCAACAGCCATATGTCTGCATATATATATATATATATATATATATATATATATATATATATATATACTCGTATATATACATATATAAAATTCTACTGTGCGTGTGTATGTCGCTGAACTCCTCGTAAACGGCTGGACCGATTTGAATGAATTTTTTGTATGTGTTTGGGTGACGCCCTGGATGGTTTAGATTCACAAATCAGCTTGGCAGATGGAGCGGGAGTGGGGGTGGTGAGGCAGGCCTAAATTTAAAAATAGCTATATTTCGTTACCTTTTGGTTTTCGGCATATATGCAAAGGATAAAAGTTGTTTATTTTGTTATTTAGAGTAACTTTTGTTATATAAATTTTTGTCGTATAACAAAGTATAAACGAGATATACACTAAAACATTAATGTGGGGGGTCACCAATTTTATTGGGCACGGTTGAACCGAACTTAACAAGACATTATATGAAAATTAGCATTAATTCTTCCATGATTAAAAGCTATATTAATTTTTTTTGGTTCAAACGGGAGTGGCGGTTATAAGGGAGGCCTGAATAAAAAATTCGCGATATTTCATTTTCTATTTGTTTTTAGGCACGTAAAAAAAGTTGTTTTTTGTGTTATTAAAAGTAGCTTTTGTTTTAAACATAATATTATAAAATGTAATATCCTAATCGCTTGAAATATCATGCAGGACAACGGCTGTCGGGTCCGCTAGTATATATATATATATATATATATATATATATATATATATATACATAATTTTCAACGGATCTCATTTTCCTTATCTCCTAGGTAGAATCTATGGACATTTGAAGGCATTTTTCGAAAATCGCGTACAACCTCAGTAGCTGATTTCCCTGAAGAGAAATCTCCTACTATAAAATTACGACTAGAGAGTTAATGCATATACATATATTCTCACAAATATTTGAGAGAATCTAATTTTCTCATATTTATCTTTTCCTGGGTGTGATCAAAGAACTTTTGAAAGAGTTTTTAATAATTCGCGTCTTGAGTTCAACGTTATAGCCGACTTTTAATGAAGGAAATTTCCTAAAGTCCCTAGTGTATCCATTATTTTCCCTAAAGACTCTTACTATTAAATCTAGCTACTCTATTAATAAATTGCTTCATGGGGTAATACGATATGCGCTGGTGGTATTAGTTGAAAATGTTGACTATTGAGACCATATTAATTTTCCTCTATGTTAATTGTTTTCTTGGCAATAGTCCATGTTTCCTTTTCTCATAAAGCAACACTCTATATATAGACGATAGCGAATTATCGATTTCAGCCTTTCATGACCAAATTTAAACAGATTTAGCTGACCTAAAATTACTTAATCGCCTGGGTTTTTATAAAAACTAGCATATCGTAGTTTTCGGGTCAGGATGCAAAAGGGTTCTCTTTTGAAAAGGATAGACCCTCACTCAGAAAGTCCAAGTGCAAAATTGCTTTTCCATGTGATCTACACTTTTTGAATGATTTACCACCGGCATTCATTCTTTAGCCTATTGTTAATGTGAGATGTGCAGGACGTTTAACAGAAACTGAAAAATACAAGGAACTCGATTAACATTCGACTAAGTAGACTAATACACTAGTGGATAGTGGAAGCTTTGTTTTAATTATGGAAACCATCCGACTGTAGAGAGCCCAAAAAATATGAATATATTATAATTAAATAATAACATTTTCGAGAAATACTTTAACTACATGATTATAAATATATCTATAGTTTCTCTGCGACTCTATTTAATTTCGTGGTGATTTTTTCCCCAGGATATTCTAAGAGTAATTCCTTCAAATTTGGAATGCATGTCTATCTGTGGGTGGTATTCTTTCACTTCAGTAACGGTTTAACGGATTTCAATGAACTTTCCTTTTTTATTCGTTTTTCAACTACCCCAAAATCAAAACAAGTTCGTTCAACACATGCCTAGTTACGTACGTGCACTTTGGTCTTGTATTTGTGTGCTCAGCAAGTCATAATGGAGACTTTACTAGCTATTCAGTCCTAATCTATCATGAGAACTATATCATTGATTGCCGTGTTGTCAATACGCCTACTACCTCAGTTTGAATCCAGTTGTTAAGGTTAAAATAATAGCTGACTTGGATCGATATCTAATTGCCCTTTCCTCGTGTTACTTATTAAACTAAGTAGCCGAGGTGAAACTTGCTAAGTCGATTATATTTCGGGAAACATCTTAAATATTGAGTTAGAAGCACCTTTGTAATTATACCTGTTTAGTGAGAATCAAATGACAAACAGAATCAGGGAATGGGAGGTATTCATTTTTAATCTATTTCTTCCCGCAATTCAGTCTGTCTATTTGTTCTTGGTGTATATTTCTAACACGGGGGCCATGATATGGTATACATAATTATTATCTATAACTAGGAGTACACATTCCAGTACTTGTGTATAAACAGAATTAATCTTATTCAATCCTGCTTAGATCCTTAAAGATTCTTAATGATTTATAGAGAAAGTAGTCCCTATAAACAAAGCAGATTATCTCATGGAATTAAGGTCGCTACTTCAATTAGTATATTATAATATTATCAAGCACGAATTGCTAAATTATCATATTTCCGTTAGTGCATGGCATTGTTACTTCCTTGTACGAATTAAAAGAATTAACATAATATTTGTTGTATGTCGCTTTCAACTAAAATAAGTTTAAATGATTTGTAAGGGAGAAAGAATGTAATATTTAGTTTAATATAACAATGATAATCATGTGGTATTGTGGACAAATAACCTCAATCTGGGGCTCAGGTTAGCCATGTGAGTTAAAGCGTTGTCCTTTATTCACATGGTAAACCTAGAGTGGCGAGTTCGATTCTTGCCTGGGCAAAGGAAATTATTTAGTGACGAAATTCATTAAATAACGTCCTAAAATCCCACCCTGGCTAGAAAAGGGTGGTAACCTGTAGATAACCCGTCCCGATTAGCCTAAGTTGCAAAAAGTGGACGCTAATAAATAATAATAATAATAACCTCAATCTGCGTCCGAAAGAATAGTTGTAGCCGCTCACTATTCCCGGAGTTTGAGCTTTAAGTTAAATATTTGATAGGATAAAATTCGCGTCATGAGTACGACCTCAATGGCTGATTTCCCTTAAGGGAAATCTGCTAAAAGAAATCTCAGGAGTCTTAAAACTTAAATCTACAGAATCATTTCTAACATCGACATGTACAGGATCCCTGAAGGAAAGGTTTGCACGCGTATAACCTAGAATTGTTAAATCTACAAGCTAGGTCTGAAGAGTTGCTCTCCTGAACAGGAAGTACTGTTTTCCACGCTCCATTTAAATGTGAAGATAGGTTTAGGCAGTTCTCAAGAGCCAACAGACGAATAATATATATACATTCTTCATCTTACATTTCACTTAAGCCAACGTCGTCACAAAATAACCACTCCTTTTGATTAATTTACTAGTTCGAAACTACGAAGAGAAAACTATGTTTGGAACCTCTTTTGTACTTAACAAAACACCTGACATTTCCATTCTTATGGAAACGGATATATTCAGAAAAAATCTTTTTCCGAAACAATCCTAATTAGGACTGCTCAATACGATGGCCAAATTGGATATATATATTATGCCACTTACAGAGGTTGAAATGAGAGATTCTATACAAATAATTTCTATAAGCAAATTTCCATTTGATTATTGACTTATTGGAACTGGTGAATGGAGAAAGAAAAACGCTTAGACGAAGTATGCTTTGAAATGGAAGAAACACTGTTACTTAACCTGAGAAACAGCCCTCTGGAGTTGTCTGTTTCATTCCAGCAACGATACTACTAGTTTTCGTCAAATGCTTGACCTTTGTGGGCTTACATATATCTATAGTAGAATAGCAAATGGGAAATAAGGTTTATTTTACGTAGCACATTCGTGGTGGACTTTTGGACATTCTATAAATGTCCGTCACGCAGGGGCTGCGCAAACTAAACAGACTTCCCCCAGGACGTTTTACTCTAGATAAATGTACATACTGGTAGCACTTAACGCCACCGCGAATATTAAGTGAATTAAATGATAATAAGAAAGATGGTTTAGTCAATTTACATTTTAATAAGTGCCACAACAGAAAGCGTTTTAATTGTAAACCAACAGGTCAGGAATAAATAGATAGAAATATTCTTCACCGGAAAGAAAAGGAATTACTAAAACATACCTGAATATATTATATTAATTATATATAATATATCTAGTACTGTAATTTATAATGAATTAGAATAATTTTTATCTCAATCACTCTAATTTTAATAATCCAAGAACAAAACACGTGGAGGGGTGGGCGTCATCAGAACATGAATCTTGTATAATAAAGGTCTCTTAAAAACGATATTTGGTATTTAAGCTTCGAATAAAGTTGTTCATTGTATAACAGAATATTGTTTAAGTGACACAAAATGCTCATAAAATTGTATATTGCAACCAATTTAGAATGCGAAAAATAATATAAACACGACCATTACCAGAATCGCTTAACTGCAAATATATATTCTCAAGGATTTCTCAAGAAAGATTCGCGTGACTGGACTAATACAACAATAGAACAATAAAGTATACATCAGTTGGTTGAGAGTCTTTATACCATTTCGACATTGCGTCAACCATTTTATCGACCGCTATCTGAATATTTGATGGAATAGGAAAGTGGAAAATATATAGATTTTATACGAAACGATTAGCCGAATTATGGTCTCCATAGTGAAAAAGACACTCACTTAATATTTAAGCCCGGCACGAGTTATAAATAATGAACAGCAAATGGTGTTTGAGCACGAAAGTGGCATAAACATTTTTCACCTTCAGTTTTATTATTTGATGATGTCGAAATATTTCTTTTAGCAGAACAATACCGGCCAATAATAATTAATAGTTCATTGGAATCAAGTTTCTGCTTTCCTTCAAACTAAATATTTTTAAATGATTAGTAGTAGGGCTCTCCAATTTCTTGACTCTTTTCAGGGATAAATGATTTGTTTTTAATTTAAACAAATCGTTAAATGTGTTCAAAAATGTATTGGAAACACTGTGATCATCAGTTATATGTTATTGTATAAGGAAACACCTTGAATTGTATCAATCTGTCTTATATACTACAATCCAAGTTAAAGTTTACTTATTGAAGGTTCTTTTGGTGCGTTATAATATCCAAGAATATTCAAAGCGGATGATTCATAGAAAAAAATCAATAAATTAGTATTTCACAATTAAAACAAAACTTCAATAAATAATTTCAGCCCGTGTCGACCATTCAGTGTGTAAAAATTGTACGTACAACATATTTGAACACACGCACGCACACCCACATACACAAACGCATGTGTCTGTGTGTAAGACGACCAAAATAGTTATGATTCAGAAGTGTAGATTAGATCATCTTGCGCTGGTACATCCTCGGGTTCACGTCATGCTGCTTGTTTTCCTCAGAAATGGGAGCTGCCTCGAGACCTTGAGTCGAACAATGGTGGCGGAATATACATTACGTGCAAAGATTGGGCTTTTCAAAGGACGCTACTCCTTTTCAACATTCGACAAAAAAAGCTTCGTGTTTTATCATCTATTGTCATTTGCACCTCCGTCATTAAATGTATCCAAGGCTTTGAAGAGAGAATTATCCATACAAGTTGGATTCTTTGGCATAATTGCCGAGTGTCAGTCCATTGTTGCTTTTTACAAATTTATACAAAATTCTGAGCCCCCTTTAATAAGTATTAATTCTGAGCCCCCTTTAATTAGTATTAAAGAAATACATGCGTGTGGGGGTTTCCAATCCCTTCATGCTTGGTATTTCAAAAAAGAGGGATTGTTAAAGTCATTAGAAAGAACGTACTTTTTTTTTGTACACTTGGAAATTTCATAGGTTTTGGAATAGTTTCTCTTTCTCCGCCAAATCAGAAATCAAATATTAAATACGAGTATCTTAGTTCTCCCTATTAGCAGATTCCCCTTAAGGGAAAACTGCTATTTTTGTTAAACGTTTTTGTTATGTTGATAACATTTTGTACGTTTTTGTTTTGTCTTTGAAGTAAACATTTTTTTTTTAAAAAATTACAGAATTCATTCCTTTTCCCGTAGACTTGTCTCAAAGATAATTTTGTTAGTTACAACTTTTAAGTCGACGCATTTTTATATAAAATGTGCCGTTTCTGAAATAAAGTTTTGTTTTGGATTTTACGGCTAAAGGATGCGTCAAATCGAATATTTCAACGATATAAACTCGTTTTAGAATTCGATTATCTACAAGAATCCGTCGTAAAAAGAATGGCATTCCATCGGAAATTCTAAAGTATGGTCGCTAGAGAAGGTTACGACGTTTAATGTGGACTGAAAGTCTCACAATCAGCCTTTTAGCAGATTTCCCTTAAGAGAAATGAACTATTGACGCATGCCGCGATTTTCGGAAAATATCTTCAAATGTCCATCGATCCTTTCCAGTAGATGACGAAAATGAGGGTTGTTCAAAAATTATATATATATATATATATATATATATATATATATATTACCTTAGCTAGTATATATATATATATTTGTCTGTTAACGCTCTATCGGTCGCAATTATGTTTTATCGTTACCAAACTTGATATTTAAACGTTTTATGTAAAAAGAAAGGTCAAGTTCGTTAATTGTTAAAATCGGACAAGTGGAAAGGGGGGGAGGTTTCCGAAAATTCAAAATATCTCCGTTACTGTACGTCGGATCGAAATATTGTATAGAACAAATCTTATTGCACATTAAATGTACTATAACTATTGTGATATTTATTTATTCTTTATCGTGTATACTAACCGAGATATATGCATTTTTCAGTTTTGAGCCTTCGGCAAACCCCCACTTCTACTAATGACATATTAGCAATAAGCTCCTATTTTATGAACTACTTCATTGCATGGTTAAATATCAAATATTGTTTTCATTGAGCTTTTACTTTGTGAGATATATGCAAATACGTTCTGTTGACTCCACCCCCTCCTCTTTGGTTCTTGTATTGCTAAAATTTGAGTGATTGAGATAAAACTGATTCTTAATCATTACAAATTACAGTACTAGCTTTAGTAAATAGTTTTCAATAAAATTAATATAATATATTCAGATATATTTCATTAATTGTCTGTATTTGCGGTATATCTATCTATTCATCGCTAAGAGGTTGGCTGCTCTGTTTTTTTTTTTTTTACAATTTAACCGCTTTCCATTGTAGAGATTATTAACTTGCATTGTAAATTGACAGAAAGATTTCTCATTACCGTTTGTATATTCACTTAGCATTCCCGGTAGAGTTACCTGTATGTATATTTATCTATTGTAAACCTTCGCGGGGGAAATCTGCTTAGTTTACGCAGCCAGGGGAATGGCACGGGAACTTGGGACACCCTGTATATACATTGGATGTTAGAGAGGCGGCTCGAGACGACGGATAGACAGGCGTGATGAGTGAAAAGTCGCCTTGGGCTTAATGGTGGGGGGGGGGGACCTGACCGCATCCAATATAACCTTCGACAGTAATCTTTTCTCCGATTTCTTTCGTTCAGCCCTTTTACCGGTCTAGGCGAAAACACTCAATGCTCTTCTCAAAGCAGACCAATATATACGGCTTTACGGAAAGAAAGTAATAGAATGCTTCGTGCGATTTACTTTCGTTTATTTCATTTGAAATAAAGACTAACACAATTCTGACGAACTTCCTAAACTAAGCAGATTTCTCATGAGCTGGAACGTCTCATACGAAGAGATTTTATATTCTATTCTTTGATTCTCAACTAGTGAAGAACCCTAAAAACAGTATCTGATAAAACTATAATCATAACAGGAGAGGCCTAGAAAAGCTTGTGAAAATTTCGTTTAGAGATGGCGGTTTACTAGAGTTAGAAAAATCAAAAACAATAATATCTCCAACATTATTTGGCTACAGAAAAATATAAAGATCAAAAGAACATTAATATCCAAAAAAAAAAATATGGACAAATAATTATTTACATCTGTGTGAGACAAGTTCCCAAGCCATACTTTTTATCACTATTCCAAATGATCTATATATATTCTTAGACTTATAGCGATAAATATTGTAAGGAAAAACACACATAAAGCGTAAATTACAGAAATGTTTTAAAGAGTATATGCTTATGCCACTTATACTTGTTTTGTACAATGAATAATCTACTACGTACATCAACGATACACTGATATTTGTTATTCTCTCACGTGTTCAAAAAGTGTTCAGTTAGTCAATGTACTCACCGGTTGTAGGAATGTCAAGGACTTCATGTATATTTTAGCAGATTTCCCTTAAGGGAAATCAGGTATTATTGAGGTCATACTCATCACGCGATTTTCGAAAAATTTCTCCAAATGTCCATCGATCCTACCCAGGAGATGACGAAAATGAGGTCCGTTCAAAACTATATATATATATTTGTCTGTTTACACTCTAGCGGTCGCAATTTTTGTTTAATCGTCATCAAACTCGGTATTTAATCGTTTTATGTAAAAAGGAAGATCAAGTTCGTTAACGGCTGAAATCGGACTAGCGGGAGGAGGGATTTTCGAAAATTCGAAATATCTCCGTTACTAGTCTTCGGATCGAAAAATTGTATAGAACCAATCTTATTGCAAATTACATTTACTATAAATATTGTTATATACATTTATTCTCTATCTTGAATATTAACCGAGATATTTGCATTTTTATTAAGTGTAACGGACGAGCTATGGTTCCCGCCGAAAGCTAGTTCGGCCGTTTCCCTGATCGGCACTCGTATGAAGATTTCTCTATTGTATAACTTTACGTGGGAAATCTGCTTAGTTTACGCAGCCCTTGCGTGATGGAATTTTTGATAGTTGTCCGTCCAGGAATATAACCCAGCAGGTCCTAATCATTAATTTTAAGATCACTAGTAAATCATGACAGAAAGAATGTAATAAATACATCAATACCCTTCATGATCTATGAAGTTAGTTTACGCGTCTATTCACTTTATTTGACTATATAATTAGATTAACTAAAATTTCAACTTTTTTACGGAATTTAGGTTTTATCTTTAGCAAAGAGTATAACTATCTAATGACAAGTCAGTCATATCTCAAATCAATGGTACATTTTGCTATAGTGAGATGGTTAGCAATAAAAATGAATTGAACAACAATTACTTTGGATTTTCAGAAATTTGACTTAGTAGAAAAGTTTACTTACGCGTCTATTCACTTTATTTGACTATAGAATTAGATTAACTAAAATTTGACTTAGTCGAAAACAGGGGGTGCCATTCGGCAGGTGCGCAGATCGTGACTTTTTTGTGACTTTGGCGCATTACGTCATCCAATACCTATTTGAGCTTTGTTTACATAGTGAGCATCTCTATCTTTTTGTGATTTTTTTTATTTTTTAGTGTTATAACTTATTTTTTTCAAAATGCCGAGTGATTGTGCCGTAGCAACATATTCCAACAACCCTAGGAAATCAGGCAAGTCAGTATCTTTTCACCAGTTCCCGAAAAACCCAGAAATTAAGAAAAAGTGAGTAGTCCTGTGCAGACGAGTAGATTTGACTTTTAATCCTGATACTTGACGGGTTTGTTCAGAACATTTCAGCGACAGTGATTATGAAAGGAATTTACAAGCAGAATTGTTAGGCTATGTTCCTAATAAATTGAAATTAAAAGAAGAAGCTCTGCCCCACCTGAATTTACCAGTGTCGTCCTTAAGTAAACAAACTTCTACTTCTGACTCAAAAAGTGAAACATCTAGACAATGTAGGAGTGAAAATATGTAAACGTGCCCTGTGTCAAATTAATGAGATTTCTCCCAAAAAGAAGAAAAGTGATTTTTCAGCTAATACTGAAGACTACATGCCAATGACAGTTTTTAAAAAGGTAAGATTTAAAATGTAAGAAAGAGAATTATTTTCTTGTAATGTATCCTATAGAGCACTATAGGAATTAATTTCCCATGCTCCATCATTAATTTGATTGCATGTTTCTTTCACAGTTATTTATTCTATGGGACAGTGCGCTTTAAATTCATACACTCCACATATATCAGCAACAACTGTTTTGGACAAGACAGACTACATGCCAATGACAGCTTTTGAAAAGATAAGATTTAAAATATAAGAAAAAGAATTATCTTCCTGCAGTGTATCCTATAGAGCACTATAGGAATTAATTTCCCATGGTCCATTAGTAATGTTATTACATGTTTCTTTCACAGTTATTTATTATATGGGACAGTGCGCTTTAAATTCATACACTCCAAATATATCAGCAGCAACAGTTTTGGACAAGCGGACTACATGCCAATGACAGCTTTTAAAAAGGTGAGATTTAAAATGTAAGGAAAGAATTATTTTCTTGTAGTTCTATCCTATAGAGAACTATTGGAGTTATTTCCCATGGTCCATTAGTAATGTTATTACATGTTTCTTTCACAGTTATTTATTCTGTGGGATTTTAATGCATAGGCTCCAACATCAGTGCCATTCTCTTCACAAGGATTTAACTGGAACCGAGGCATCCCTGTGACTCGAAATATATGCATCTTTTTAGGACAAGAAGGATTACATGCCAATGATATACTTTAAAAATCTTGTACCTGAATGGACTAGTTGATGTTTAAAATAATTTACTAACATATTCTAGTTACTGATATCTTAGTTTATTGCTTGGTTTGTTCAATGTCATTGACTTTAATTTCTTTGTATAATATTAGGCATAACTGTTTTCATGTTTTGAACATTTTATCTTATTATAGCAAAATTTTTCTTAGTATTGTGTTGATTATGTAGAAAAATTACGATTTTAAATATATCTCAATTTTAAGGAACTATTGGGTATTTATTTTTAATGGAATCTAATTTGTACATGGTTTATTTAAAGTAAAATATATTCAGCTAAAGTAATTTGTACCATTTATTGACCTATACCATTTTATAAATTTTGTATTCACCAAATTAATCAGAAAACAGCGTATATCGATCGTTTTTAAGCTGGTTGGGGGCGTGGCTAGGAATCGAGTGACGTAGCAGGCTCGCTGCATTTTGATTGGCTATTCGTCAAATGGCACTACCTTATCTTATACGTACCTTGGTCGAAAATACCTCATAATATCGAAATGTTTAATACAAACCAATGTACAGATTGGTACACTTAGAAATTTCATAGGTTTTGGAATATGTTTCTCTTTCTCCGCCTAATCAGAAATCAAATATTAAATATCTTAGTTCTCCCTATTAGCAGATTCCCCTTAAGGGAAACAGCTATTTTTGTTTAACGTTTTTGTTATGTTGACAACATTTTGTACGTTTTTGTTTTGTCTTTGAAGTAAACATTTCACACACACACACACACACACACACACACACACACACACACACACACACACAAAACACACAGTATACACACAACGTACGTATGTTTCATACACATAACTATAGTATGCAATCACCTTCTTGGTAAAGCCTTTTCCTGCTATAAAATGTTACAGCAGGCACAATGGCATAAACTAGAGTGAATAATAGTCCATGCGACATGAATTCTCAGCGGCTCAGTATAGCCCTGTGAGTTAAGAGGTTGGTCTAGATACACTTAGTAAACCAAGATGGTGGGTTGGATTATTGAGTGAGCAACCAGAGTTCATTCAGGAACAATTTACTGAATAAAATCCACAATACCATTCTGGTTAGAAAAGTGTGGTGACCTGTAAAACCTATTGATATGGTCATTTAATTTGTATTGTCCATCTCCATCTTGTTGGTTTTGACGAGATCTCCTTGGTGGTAAGGCCGATTCATTTATAAAATATATGTAAAACTCCTGAAGAAGCGTCATTAAGGACTTAAATCATGAAGAGTGGGGATTAAATAAGCTGATGAAAAATGGACCTTGCGCCATTTTATCTTCAACGATAATTGCTTGTGTTTTAAATATATATATATATATATATATATATATATATATATATATATATATATATATATATATATAATAGATAACCCGGCAAACGTTGTTTTGCCATATAAATTATTTCTAGTTTCTAGATAAATTCTAGTGTAGACAAAAAGTAATTTACTTATTATAAGTGTGTATCGGTGTATGCATGAGATAGGCATGGAGCGCTATGAACGATAAGGGAATATAAATAAGTTATTATAGTTTATTTCTTAAAATTACATATCACATATTGATTACGACAGTAACACTAACAAACAACATCAATCTTTTAATGCTATAGCGTGAACAATATTTTTTGTTAGCCCATCTTTAGCGAGCACAAACAAACTGGATGGTTTACCCACTCGAGAGCATGCTACGTACAATTGCCCGTGTGAAAAACATGGTGTACTCAAATCTAAGCCACAAATAGACATCGTTTGGCCTTGGGATTTGTTGATTGTCATTGCAAATTGAAATTTTAATCGAAGTACAGTTAAAAACACTATAATTGATCAGTTGTCGAGCGGGATGATAATGAAAAAAAAAAATTAAGGGTGAACAACCCTTATCAATTAGGGGTATGAAAAATAGATAGTAGCCGATTCTCAGACCTACTGAATACGCATATAAAATTTGGTAAAAATCGGTAAAGCCGTTTCGGAGGAGTACGCTAACTAACATTGTGACATGGAAATTTTATATATTAGATATATATATATATATATATATATATATATATATATATATATATATATATATATACTAGATAACCCGGCAAACGTTGTTTTGCCATATAAATTATTTCTAGTTTCTAGATAAATTCTAGTGTAGACAAAAATTAACTTACTTATTATAAGTGTGTATGTGGTATATGCATGAGATAGGCATGGAGCGCTATGAACGATAAGGGAATATAAATAAGTTATTATAGTTTATTTCTTAAAATTACATATCACATATTGATTACGACAGTAACACTAACAAACAACATCAATCTTTTAATGCTATAGCGTGAACAATATTTTTTGTTAGCCCATCTTTAGCGAGCACAAACAAACTGGATGGTTTACTCACTCGAGAGCATGCTACGTACAATTGCCCGTGTGAAAAACATGGTGTACTCAAATCTAAGCCACAAATAGACATCGTTTGGCCTTGGGATTTGTTGATTGTCATTGCAAATTGAAATTTTAATCGAAGTACAGTTAAAAACACTATAATTGATCAGTTGTCGAGCAGGATGATTAAATTACTAAAATGGCTATAAAAAAAAAAAAAAAAAAAAAAAAATTCGTCTAAAAATTAAAAAAAAAAAGTTCAGGGTGAACAACCCTTATCAATTAGGGGTATGAAAAATAGATAGTAGCCGATTCTCAGACCTACTGAATACGCATATAAAATTTGGTAAAAATCGGTAAAGCCGTTTCGGAGGAGTACGCTAACTAACATTGTGACATGGAAATTTTATATATTAGATATATATATATATATATATATATATATATATATATATATATATATATACAACATATATAAAATTGTAGACCTTCTGTCTGTACATTGATTTTCTTTTTATCGAGTTAGTCACATGTCACAGACACGATATCTGTAATATTGTGTTTCTTTCGGTGTAATGGTTTTGTTTCCTTTTCACGCATAAACGGCCTGAAGCCGAACTTTATGAAACGGTTAGTATGTATATAACTACTAACCCAAGCTTAGGACTTTATAGGCTATATTGAATAGTTCCTCTTGAGATGAACAAGCAAATGGGGGTTAGTAAGGGAGGCCTGGAATTAATAAATAGCCGGGAAATATTTTTTTTTTTTGGTTTTCCTATTGTGGGTTTCGGCAAATATGTACATAACAAAAGTTGTTTATTTTGTTATTTAGAGTAACTTTTATTATATATATTTTTGTCCTATACCGAATTATAAATGAGGTATACGCTAAAAATTATAGCGAGAGTCAACAATTTTATATGGCACAAAAGACAACCGAACTAAACGATACTCCGTATGTGATTTGGTATTAACACCTCCCTGATTATAAGCTGGAGTGGGAGTTATAAGAAAGGTATGAAATATAAAATCGCGATATTTCGTAATCTATTCATTTTTCGGCAAACGTGAAGCATTTCACGCATATACGTGAAGCATTGAGACTGAAAAAGTAAAAATATTGTACATGGAAAGCGCCCCTAAAAAAATGCCATTATCATTCAGCCTCAACGATTTCCCGGGCGAAGCCGGGTACCTTAGCTAGTATATATGTATATATCACCTTCTTTTCCAATTGGCTTAAACCATTTCTTAGTTTTAAACTTATGATTTTGGCAAGTTTACTTGCGTGGGTTTTGGTATTGATTAATGAAATATTTACCCGTAAATAGTAGTTTTGAACTTTAATATTGTAGATTGAGATCCAAAACAACTTGGTTTCTTGGAGATAATTAATCGGCGGCTTGAACAAACCAAGCTGTCTTCCAGGAAACATCAAGAAATTGTGCTTAATTCTAGAGCCAGTGTATATCAGCGACAGTTAGACGTCGTAAATAATTTCGTATTTTCAACGTTCAAGTTGTAACTGTTGCACAAAAAAAGGTTTAGAATGTTAATCAGTATATGGTATTCATCTCATGACAGCCCAAGAACAAAATCCTATCTTGTGAATCTACAAAACATATGTTTTACAACTAACCTATATCCTACAATCCCAAAGAGATAGATATAAAACAATCTTTCATCATAATATTTACTCCCTAACAGTAATAATATACATATGTTAAACTCAGGGAATGATCCATATAAAATTATGGAAAAGAAGAATGGAAAGCAAGTGAGTTAAGGTGTCCAAGAGTGTCGAGACCTTCTTTGTACAACAAAAAACAAAATAAAGAAAACAAACAAAGGCCCACCTGGAGCTGAAATGGCTATGGCTGGGAGGAAGTCCATTGTTGTGTGGGATGACGTTGGTGTCATGAGCTGGGCTGGTCAAGGTCGGTTCCGGATCATCAGGAGCCGAAACGCTTCTGCATACTTGGTCATTGTCCGCCATGGGACAAAAGGCCCAGTAAGCAGGGGGGCTAGTTGTAAACTAAGGCAGATTTCCCGAAGTTTGTGGCAATAATGCACTACTGATCTTCATTCGTCCTCACCACCATATATTTTCTATTTCTTAATAAAAACCCAGCGAGTAACAGTGGGTGTTTACTGAAGGTAAAAAAACAAAAAACAAAGTACGAATACCTAACTTAAAATTTGAGGGGCTTAGGTTAGCCATGCGAGTTAAAGCGTTGACCTTCATCACACATGGTAAACCTAGAGTGGCGAGTTCGATTCTTGCCTGGGCAAAGGAAATTATTTAGTGACGAAATTCATTAAATAACGTCCTAAAATCCCACCCTGGCTAGAAAAGGGTGGTAACCTGTAGATAGCCCGTCCCGATTAGCCTAAGTTGCAAAAAGTGGACGTTAATAAATAATAATAATAATAATAAAAGTTAAGATTCGAAAAACGTCCGGCTCGCAGGGCTGTGTAAACTAAGGAGATTTCCCACGAGAAGTTCTACAATAGTTAAACCTACATAATTTTACTCTGAACACTACTGTGAATATTAAGTGAACAAAGACAAATGACAATGAGAAATCGTTTAGTCAATTTACATTTTAATAGCCTCCACAACAGAAATCGTCTGAACTGTAAACAAGTAGGTCAGCCACCCTCTCAGAGCTGAAAGATGAAAATATTGTTAACCAGAAAGAAAAACAATTATTGAAATATATCTGAATATAACATATTAATTTTATTGAAAACTATTTATCTTGTGCTGCAATTTATCATATCAATCACTCTAATTTTAGTAATCCAAGGAGTAGTAAGTTCAAAAAACGGGTGTTGGGTGGGGGGTAATGAGTACGTATTTGCATGTATCTCATCTAGAAACAATTTGTTGAACCCAATTAGTTATGGTATTTTGTCAGCTTTGAAATAAAGGCGTTTCATGATATGTGTTAGGTTTTATTCAGAACCTAGACAGTGGGAGAGTGGGGGGGTGGGGGGGGGGGGGGCGGGGGTTATTAAAAAAAAGGCTGAAAAATCAAAAAATGAAAATGAAAATGATGCCAATAATCACGGATAATAATAAATATTTGAGATAGAGAAAAAATGTACATAACAACATTTATATTGGCCATTTAATATACAATAAGATTGGTTATGCACAATTTTTCTATACGACATATATTAACGGCAATATTTCAAATTTTCATATATATATATATATATATATATATATAGAGAGAGAGAGAGAGAGAGAGAGAGAGAGAGAGAGAGAGAGAGAGAGAGAGAGAGAGAGAGAGAGAGAGAGAGAGAGAGAGAGAGAGAGAGAGAGAGAGAGAGAGAGAGAGAGAGAGAGAGAGAGAGAGAGAGCGAGAGAGAGAGAGAGAGGGAGAGAGAGAGAGGAAGAGAGAGAGAGAGAGAGAGAGAGGGAGAGAGAGAGTGCGAGAGTGCGAGCGAGTGCGGGAGGGGGAGAGGGAGAGAGAGAGAGACAAGAGAGAGAGAGAGAGAGAGAGAGAGAGAGAGAGAGAGAGAGAGAGAGAGAGAGAGAGAGAGAGAGAGAGAGAGAGAGAGAGAGAGAGAGAGAGAGAGAGAGAGAGAGAGAGAGAGAGAGAGAGTGAAGAGAGAGAGAGAGAGAGAGAGAGAGAGAGAGAGAGAGAGAGAGAGAGAGAGAGAGAGAGAGAGAGAGAGAGAGCGAGAGGAGAGGAGAGAGAGAGAGAGAGAGAGAGAGAGAGAGACCCACACACACACACACACAGACACATTATGAACGGACCTCATTTTCATCATCTCGTGAGTAGGATCAATGGACATTTGAGGGCATTTTTTGTAAATCGCGTCATGTCATAGCTGGTTTCCCCTAAGGGAAATCTGCTAAAATGTATCGAATGATAATTGTAGAGTGACATTAGTTTAATATGGTTTGTTCTGTAACACTTTTCGATGACTCATCATGCTGGAGATATTTTGAATTTTCTCTCTCTTCGATTTCTCTTTTTTCTTTTTCTCTAAACAAAAAACAGACACCCCCACCCCAAACCCCACCAACCAACCCAAAAAAAAAAACCCACCCAAACCCCAATCCCAAAAAAAAAAACCCCCCCCCCAAAAAAACCGCTCCGCATTCTTGGTTCGATATCAACCATTAACGAATATGGTATTTTATTTTGAATGGAACGGTTGAAAATAGAGTATAGTCTAATTTAAAATATTTGATATTTAAGCTTGTAATAAGAAGTTTTATTATATATTCGTATACTGTTAAAGTGCGATGTCTAAACGTGGGTGTTTAGTGAAGTCTAAAAATTTATAAAATGCAAAAATCTTAGTTAATATTCAAGTAAGAATACAATTCATTAAAAAAACATTTTTATTATATATTCGTATACTGTTAAAGTGCGATGTCTAAACGTGGGTGTTTAAAGACATTTGAAGAAAAATGTCGAAAATTACGTCATGAGTACAACCTCAATAGCTGATATCACTTAAGGGAATCAGCTAAAAGATTCACTTACACTTTATTACAGTCGAATATAATTATTTTTATGAATATATCCGTCCATTATTTTATCATATTCTTAAGGTAAATCAGCGTAGAGGTTGTACACATGACGCTGTTTTCGAAAAAAAATTCCTTAAATGGACATCGCCCCTCCCAAGGAGATGACGCAAATGAGATCCGTTCAAAACTATATATATATAAAACTAAAGATCAAGTTCGTTAACTGATAACCGGAAGTATGGGGGGTTTAAAAGTAGGAAATTCGAAATATCTCCGTTATGAGTCGGGTCCCTTCTTACAAATGTTATCTCCTATAAATGTCGTTTTTCTGTAATAGTTGAATAATGGTAACATTACTAAACTGAAATGAGTGAAGAAAGTGAAACATTTTGCAATAGAGTGAAGAAAGTGAATTGCCTTCTTAATTAGTAATAAAAATTATAAATTAAAAAATAATTTGAAGTTCGAATAAGAATTTATTTTAACAAAATAAATTGAAATGTAAATGAATTATTGGTGGAAATAATCAATATATTTTAAAATTTAAATATAATAATAATTACCTTCCTTGTTTATAACCTGCACTTGTTTATAACTGCACTACTTCACAATCATCACTAGTTGTTTTATAACTATGCTTATAACCTTTCACAACCATGCTTATAACCTACCAACAACATACCATAATCTTAACAACATCCTAATTTTGTTCATATTCTGGTTAGATCTGATCATGTATTACACGATTACAGAAAAAATTTAACATTATACTCGTGACGAAAGTAGAATTTACACTACTTGTGAAATTACCACACTCGTTCGGGTAAACGTTTTACTCGAGTTGTAAAATGATCTACTTTCGTCACTTGTATAATAAATAACTATATATACATTTATTCTCTATCTTAAATATTAACCGAGATATTTGCATTTATTAATTTTCAGCCTTCGGTAAACCCCACAATTAGTCATCGCACTGACTGAGCGAATATATCATGAGACGTCTTATTTATAATTTAAAGGGAGGGGGAGGGGATTCGAAAACAATATATCTCCCTTATAAAGTGGCAGATTTGAAAATATTATAGAACCAATTTTGTTAAACTATTGATACACTACAGTTCTTATTTTATACATTTTTTCGTTACTGAAACATTAAACGACTCATTCAATCATTGTAACAGATTTCATACTTGAGCATACTCTCTTTTCTACTCATCTGAATTTAAGCAGATTTCCCTATCTCCCCCCCCCCCGAAAACAGTTATTGAGGTCGTACTCATGACGCGATTTTCAAAAATTGTCTTTAAATGTCCATCGATCCTACCCAGGAGATGACGAAAATGAGGTCCGTTCAACATTATATATATATATATATATATATATTGATATAAATATTGTAACCTCTTGTGTCTGTACATTGATTTTTTTCGCGAAATTTCACTCCGATAAAACCTTTTCGTTTTACATGTCACAGACACCTAGAACTGCCATTATGTTTCTTTGGTGTCTGTTTGTTTGTTTGTTTGTTACCTTTTCACGCATTAAAACGGCTGAATCGAATTTTAATGTAACACTTATTATGTACATTACTAAAACCCACCAACCTAGACTATTTGGCTATATTACTTTTCTCTGAGATGAACAAGGAGTGGGGGTTATATGAAAGGTCTGGACAAATCCAAACCATGCGATATTTCGTTTCGTATTGGTTTTCGGCTAATAATGCACATAACAAATGTTCGTTTTATTTTGTTATTTAGAGTAACTTTTGTTATATACACTATCGTTCGAATATCAGAAAACTTTAAAGGCGTTATACGATTACTTTATAGCTGAGTAGTCAACTTTTTACTTTGACTCTAAAAAGACTCATTAACCGAACTAAATAAAACACTCGGTATGTGATGGATATGTATATTACTACTACAACCCAACCTTAGAGAACTTAAGGCTATATTAATATCCTGTGAGACAACGGGAGGCAGGAGTTATGAAGGGAAGCCTGAAACTAAAAAAATAGCGAATATTTCGTTCTCCTATTGGTTTTTTCGGCAAATTATGAACAGAAACAAAAGTCTTGTTTATTTATGTATACTTTAGAGTAACCTTTTGTTATATACAACAACTTTTTTCGTATACAGCCGAATTGTCTAACGAGATATACGCTAAAACCTATAGCGGAAGTGAACATAATTTTATTTAGACCACAAAAGACTCAACCGAACTAAATTAATATAATACTCGGTATGTGTGATTAGCACAAAACAAAAACCTTTATTATAATAAGCAAATAACTAACATTTTCTAGGTACTTCTAGTCTAAGGGACGGCATATGAGAGTGGGTGGGAGGTTGTAGAGAAGAAGGCCTGAATTTTTTAAAATTAGCGGGTAATTTCGATTTTTCTCCCTATTCGTTTTTTTTTAATTTTATTTTTTTTGTTTTCGTTTTTTTTTTTTTTTTTTTTAATTTTATTATTTTGTTTTTATTTTTTTATTTTTTTTTTTTTTTTTTTGTTTTTTTTTTTTTTTTTATTTTTTTTTTTTTTTTTTTATTTATTCGTGATATATATATAAAACATTAATAAAAGTTGTTTATTTTGTTATTAAGTGATACGTTTGTTATAATACACTATCGTCGTATACCGAAGTATAAAGGCGTTATACTCTAAAAGTTATAGCGGGAGTCAAAAAATTTTATTTGACTCACAAATGACTGACGCAACTCAGAACTAAATGAAAACACGGGGGTAGGTGTATTAGCACAAAACAACGCCTTCCTCATAATAAGCAATACTAACACTTCTATGGACGGGCAGGAGTGGGGGTTATAAGGGAGGCCTGAAATTAAAAATAGTGATATTTCGTTTCCTATTGGGGTTTCGGCAAATATGCACATAACAAAAGTTGTTTATTTTGTTATTTAGAGAAATTTACTCAACAATTCTTTTCAATATGAACTACCAGGTACCTCACCAGGAAAAATTAATTCCAATTATAATATTTTGTCCTTAATAATTTAATGCACAGGAGACGGGGGATATGACGATATGGAGGACAGAAGTCTTACATAAAAAAATGAATTTTAGTATTAACAAATGCCAACAACGGGTATAAACCCAAAACACTGGGATGGGTAAACGTCAAAATAGTGTGCGAAGTAAAGCCTTGCCAAAAACAAATACCATAACCATTCAGCCTCAAATCAATTCCCGGGCGAAGCCGGGTATCTGAGCTAGAATATATATATATTATAAAGGATTTTATAATTATATATATATATATTTATATATATTTATTTTATTTTTAAGGGCTGTGTAAAACTCTAGCGGTCGCTATTTTTGCTTGATTGTCCCCCGAGGTGCTCAAAATTTAAATGGTACTGTATTAAGAAAGAACAAGGCCGTTAACACAACGCTGAAATCATCGACCAGGGGGGGGTTTTAGTTTTGAGGGGGAGATTTTTTTTGAAATATCTATATATCTCCGTTACTATACGTCGGATCGAAATAATGTATAAAAGCATATAGCAAATTAAATTTACTATATATATTGTTATATACATTTATTCTCTATCTTAAATATTAACCAAGATATTTGAATTTTTATTAAGTGTGTGCGGAGATGAGATCGGCTAAGGTCGGTTCAATCTTATCCGTCCGTTTCCCGTTTCTCCGCCGATGTTTTACTTAAGAGAAGAGTTGAGTGACTGTGGTCCGTAACCAGTGGTAAATTCTGCTTATAGGTTGGATAAGTCGTCATAAATCAGCCAGCCCTTATTTATTTTACATTAGCTGCCGACAATGCCTACATCTGTATATTGTTTCAAAATGGATAAATAAGAGTTATCGTGCAAGCGTCAACGAACTCACACACACAGACTGAAAAATCTCTTGTGGACATCGACTGCTCCCAATGAAACAAGATATATTGATAAAGTTCTTTGTGTTGGGGTGAGAATTGTCTGATGCACGGGCTTCGACGTGCTCTAAGGATGATTACGTCACAGGACCGGTTTCTGTGAGTACTCCCGCGTACTCTCCCTCTGAACTCTTTCTCGCTGCATTGCCATGAATGGTGGTCTCCTTTCCCAAGCTCCCTTCCTCAACAACAGATGTTACTCAAAATCATTATAAATGTACTCTGGATTGTTTATATTTTATAAATTATATTAATATAACTTCAGTGAGACTAGTATACTTCAAAACCTGACTAAACTTTAAAAGAACAAAATTACCGTCTGGAAGTATAATGAAGAATGCCAGTTTTCTTCAGGGGTGACCTCTTCAGGAATGGCACCTGGAGTGGAGGGAGCCCCTTTCATAAACAATTAAAATATAATAACCAGAAGGTAAACATATATCTCAAATTTCCAATTTAGTTTATATGAAAGACAATACTCATTTTTATAAGATACATAATCCCTATGAAAAACCCTAAACAAGCCCACACCTCAAAGCTAATATACTTGCCCACATGGGGGTGATTGGGACAGCAATTTTTGTTTGCACAAAGCAACGAAAGAAACATTTGGGTACATTGAATGGATGGCTAGGAGAATTTTTTCGCACTAGACCTTAGAGGTGGTGTTGCTACAAGTATTTATTTTTCAAATATTACAACCATTTGCCCCATTCATGTTCATTACAATCGATTTGTGCATGGATTTTAAATAAAATCCTAAGCTTAGCTAGTATTAGGCCTACTATTGAATGCACCTGCATTCAAGATGTGGGCTCCTTCCATTACATTCGCAAACAGAAGGCATAAAAATAATATACAGAAAGGGCTTGTCTTGTTAAAAATGTTTAATATTCTTATCACTATAATAAAAGAAAAAAATTAAAAATCATTTTACGTTTCTCACATCTTTATACCACCAAGTATAAATATCAATATAAGTAGTTTGGATTTTATTCTAATTTATTACATTGGAATAAAAAAAAGACATTCATAATAAGAAAGAAGTTGTTTTTCATTAAAAAAAAAAAAAAATGCTCATTAATGCAGTATTTAACATGCTCTGTTAAAACAGTATTTTTAACTTGACGAAATTTTGGAAAGTCAACATTCGCAAAGAAGAGGAAAATAGGAATGTACATTTGATTTTAAGAACAATACTAGCTCACGCTTCCCCTTTCCCAAACTTATAAAGAATTTAATATCTTTCTCTCTTCCAGTTTCCTGAATATTTTCCAAAATAGTTTAGGATTTACTGGAGGTTTATTAAATGTCCTACTTTATGCATTCTGAATTAAATTGTCTGAAAATAAGATAATACCTATCACAATGTAGCTTTTTTTTCAACTTTAAATTAGCTCCGTACATGTTTTGTCATTGCCTCTGGTTAGTTACACAAAGTAATGGATACATATTGGATAAAAATAAATTAGGCTGACTGTTTTACTGGCTTCATTTTCTTATTTTGTTTGAAATATAATCATGATGATAATTCTGACTGTAAAAAAAACGTATATACAATTACCAATCCTTGTTTATCCTCTTAAAAAGAGTTACAGCAGGTTGATATCTCAGGTTCTCAATAAAAAAAGTTCTATTTTGTTCAGATTTTGACATTTGTGTTTACTTCTTTCCTAATAAAATTGATTTTGTTTTATTTTTATTACAGTTGCTGGGACTGGCAATACTTGGTATAGGTATTTACATGAACATCCAAGGAAAGACTTTCCGAGAAGTGCTGGATGGCCAACTAACGGTTTCAACTATCCTCTTGATTGTTGTTGGAGGATCTGTATTCCTCATTGCATTCTTCGGCTGCTGTGGAGCTATTAGAGAAGATCCTTGTTGCCTCAATACGGTATATTATTGTTTTTTTAATTATTGTAAATAAATGTGAATGTATTCCAGGCTGTTGAAGGTATGAATATGTTTGTAGACTGTACAGTAAAATGCAATAGTGTCTTAAATGTTGATATCGAATTAGGGAATTATATAGTAGTACAACATTAAAATGCAAACGTTTTACCCAGCAGTAAAGTACATGTTACACTGATAACTAAAAAGATTAAATTCTATTTTATTTATTTAGATGAGCTCTGTTTATGAAATATTATAAGTACTGGTATAGAAAGAAATTGAAATTGCATCTTGTTTAATAGGATGAAAATAAAGACATGGGCGCCCTAAAAATTTACTGTTCCAAACTTTACTTATAATGTTCCATTCCATAGAGCATATTCAATCAATTCCCAAAGTACCAAAACATAAATATTTTTTGGAGAGTTGGAGAGTACCACCATAGGTTGCTCAACAACCAATGCAATTGTCACGTAACCAATATTTTGTTCTTGAGTAATAAACATATTTCTACTTTGAGCTTGTTCTTAAGCAGAAAAAAAGGTTTAGAATGTTTAATCAGAATGTGTCTCTTTTTTCCTTAACTCATGACTGAAAAAACAAAAGCCTATCTTGTGTCTTTACACAACATGTTTTTACACTTAACTTAAATCTTACGATTGTGTATTTCCTAGACCCACACCTTGACGACACAGCTCCTCTCCCCTTCCTTCTGGACTAGGATGCCTTCTACCCAGGGATCGCCTCGAACCTGAGGGTGGTTCCTCACCCAGACCATCTGCCCGACCTGGAGCGGAGTCAGGGGTCCAGCTCCACGATCATAGGTTGCTTTGTAGGCTCTCTTCCGTTCCTCCCATCTATTCACCACTCGTCTTGGCATTTGAGGCTTAAGGAGTTCGGGCCTTTCGTTCTTCGAGTCATCAATAGCTGTGATTCACTGAACTTGATGTCCTGGAGAGGTGTATTTCTGTCAATGCGCCAAAGAAATCACCTTTTCCCTCATTAACTTTCTTCCGTAGATTTTTACCTCTAATTCGGTTTTTCCATTTGCCTGTTGGTTATAAGGCGAAGACAACCTTACCCTAAAGCCCCATAATGTCGCAAAATCACTGAATTTTTGCTAGATAAAGAGATGCCATGGTCAGATACAGCAATATCTGTTATGCCATACCATGAAAACTATTCCTTACAAAATTCTATCAGCACTTCAGCCTTGTGGACCTCACCTTCTTGGCCTCAAAGAAAGAAGAGTAATAATCACTCATTATAATCTAATGATTTGGACCATCTTGCAAGAGTAAGGGCTGTTTGAGCTGAGCTGGCGCATATTTTTTGCAGATCTTACACCCCTCCACAAACTTCTTGATGTCACTGGCCATTCCAAACCAAAAGAACCCCAAACCTGACACCATGTTCTTAAGCAGAAAAAAAGGTTTAGAATGTTTAATCAGAATGTGTCTCTTTTTTCCTTAACTCATGACTGAAAAAACAAAAGCCTATCTTGTGTATTTACAAAACATGTTTTTACACTTAACTTAAATCTTACGATTACAAAGAGATATAAATATAACAGAGATATAAATATAAGAGATATATAAATCTTTCATTATAGTATTCACTCCCAAACAGTGCTATTTCAATTCATTACATCCATATAGAAAACCACCATTACCATTTTCACAAAAGCACTGAAATATTTCATTTCCAACAAAGTTCATTGTTTGATTTGTAGAATTCTGAATTTTGTTTAGAACTTTATGAAATCGGGGTGAAATCCCTTTATGCCACAATAGCGGAATTAAAATAGTATTCTAACAATATCAATTTATTTAGTAATGAACTCCCATTCTGGGTAGAAAAGAATATAACCTGTAGATAATCCATCCTGATTAGCCTTAATGGTGTAAAGTGGACATTAATTAAAAATAATAATAATGATACCGGTTAGTGTATTGAGCTGTTATTTATTTATATTTTTGTAATTATTATGCCTTTCAATAATAATTACAATTTTTATTATTTTTACAGTATGGTGTTATACTATCTGCCATTCTTCTATGCCAAGTTGCAGTAGGAGTAATTGCTTTTGTTTACAAGAACCAAGTTCAAACAAGCTTAAATAACTACATTGAGAAGGAATTTTTAAATGCCACAAGGGGAGACCAAGAATCAATCAATATTGTAAATGGCATCCAGAAAGATGTGAGTATTAATTCTTTTCTTCCAGAACTCAACTAAAGTTTAATATAATTAAAATGGTGGGATGACTTTATAAAAGACTATCCTTCTTAAATATTGATGGTAGACATTGTATCATCATTAGACAATTAAAAAATACCCCTGTTAGAACAAATCAACTTAAAAAATTTCTCACTGCACTTAAAATATGCATTATTGCATTTCTGGAAAATGATTTCACTAATAGCTTTGTAATACCTACAATTTTAGACTTATGTGCTTAAACCTTTATAGGGCAGAACTCCCCACTAATTTTCCTCACCTTTTCTGCACAAACCCTCTATTTATATCCAAATAATTTAGTTTGATACATTTTGAACTTATAACAACCATAGACACAATACAGTGGTCACTATACTTGTCACTGCCCTATCAGGGTTGTTTTTCTTATTGTTTTTAAGTGGGAAATTCTCCAACATCCACTCAACCTGAATCTTCACAAATATCAAAATTGAACGCCATATCATCATTTATTTCATAAAATTCCATGATTTCCAAGAGATCACCCTGTCTATCTAGGAAATTTATTTAAGGCCCATTTCTGAAAACATAAGAGAAATTTTCATAATGCTAAAAAAAATAAATTAGGGATTTAAAAAAACTTCTAAAGCTATTACTTTACATAAGAATGGTGTGGACATTTTTCTTTTTTTTTATATCAATTAGTAACTAGGTGACCAATTTCACAACTTCTACTTTGAAGTCTAACCTTTCGAGCATGAATTACAACCTGGTAAGAAATTAAATTATTATTCTAAAAATAAAAGAATTTTTACAATGTGTGAGTAAACTTATTTGGAAGATCAGTGGGGGGTTGGAGGGTCTTCAAAACACAAAATATTAAATGATGTATTTTCTATTCATCGAGTCAAAAATATTTATAAAACATACGTTCAAATTCTTTTTTACATTGAATAAAGAAGGTCCTACATATACATAGTTTAAACCAAAAATAAAAAGCAGAGAGATTATGCCCAGTCAATTTCTTTGATGAGGCACAGTTTATCCATTTGTGTAAAGGTGTCGGTTTTAATATTTGAATTTACTTTGAGATTATGTTTATGTTTCATGTTGGGTTTAACTCTTACATTAGTACGAGAAATTATTTAGTAAGAAACTCACTAAATAAAATCTTTAGTCCCTCACCATCTGACCTGATCAGACTAAGTAGAATAAAGTGAACAATCATTTTTAAATAAAATGAACAGTTTATTAACCAGTTAATTAACCCTTTCCTTGCGCAAAGCCACTAGTGGCTTTGCGCAAGGGAAGGGTTAATCCCCGTAAAAGGTTATAACTCATATTTCTGAAACTTTTCTGGAATAAGTATTCCAACAATAAGGAAAATTTTCCAAATTATTGCAATGTTTTTCAAATGACTATTAAATCCTACCTTATAGTTGGATCATGAACATTTTCGAAATCAGCTGACAGAAAATAGTAGTACCCAGATTACGTCTGACAGTGCCCTTTAAACTGAAAAAAGCATATGTTAAATTTCGCTTTAGATCATTTTTGGAGGGAGCACTTCGGTAGTAGATTTATAGTTTAAGGTCAATCACACATATATTTGAAAGTATACAGTTTAGTGGCTTCAACCCACCAATGAATCTCCCTCATCACAATTGACGTTCCATTATTTACATTTATATTTTTTTATTTCTCAGATCAAATGCTGTGGTTTAGACGGTCCTAATTATTGGATCAAGCATTCCTCAGAAATTCCTCCATCTTGCTGTGGAGGAAAATCTAGTTGCACTGCAAATGATGCATTCTCGGATGGTTGCAAAGATAAAGCAGTCACTACGATAGTAGGATTTCTCTATATCATGGGGATCGCAGCTATTGCAGTTGGTGTTGTAGAGGTAATCCTATTTTCTTATAATACTAGGATTTTAAAAAATGCACAAAAACAATTGACAATTCATTAATAAACATTTATAATGTTTTTCACTCTAAAATTAAATTTCCAAAAGATATTTACATAAGAGCTCTGTAAACTAAGCAATACAAATAACTTGGTTAATATTTGAGTTAAAGAAAAATATGTTGCCCAAGATTTACAGTACTAATTTGTCAGATTTCCCTTAAGGGAATTCAGCTATCTCAAATGTCCATCGATCCTACCTAATAGTTGACAAAAACGAGGTTTGTTCAAAATTATATATATATATATATATATATATATATATATATATATATATATATATATATAAATTTGCAACCTCTGTCTGTACATTGATTTTTTTTCTTAAAATTTCACATACCAGACACGATATCTGCAATTTTTGGTGTCTGTTTGTTTGTTACCTTTTCATGTCTAAACCACTGAACCGAATTTTATGAAACATGGTTTGTATATTACTACTAACCCAACTTAGTAGGGTAACTATGGGATATACTAATATTCTCTGAGGAGTGGGGGTTATAAGGGAGGCCTGAAATTAAAAATAGGGATATTTCATTCCCTAATGTTTTTTTGGGAGATATGCATATAAAAAAAGTTTATATATTCTTCATATTTTATGGCAAGGGTCACCAATAAAATACATTTTTAAAGATTGTTAAACATTGTTAAAGACAGCTATAAAATTAATTATTGGATTTTACCCAATTCAACAACAGGGATCTTCTCCCAATCATTCGGGATCTTCTTTCTGGATTAATGGATGGAATGTTGGTCTCATAGAGAATGCTGTGCCAAGTGTAAACATGGTGTTAGAAGTTCCTAAAAATTAAATGTTTCTTGGGCCTGACAAAATCCCCTTGGAATTGCAGAATATACAGGAGATGCCCTCAAGATTTAGTCCCTATGTAAAGGTTGTATTTGTAAAAATTTCAGATGTATAGGCTCTTCTCTATATAGGCTATAATATTCTGTTAATGGCTATTCATTGATGATAAATCAAGAATTGGTATATAGAGAGGGTATCAGAGTGGATTTCTCAGAAAAAAACAGTTCACAGATCATCTTGCCAGATGCTTTGAAAGGATTATGAATTTTATGAAGATCTACAGCACTGCTTCACATTGACCTGTAGTAGATGTATGACAATGTGGTTAGGTTAAAGTTATCTCGATCACAGAATTCGTGTATATCTAGTAAACTTGGACCTAGATGATGGAGAAGAACTTTTTGCGAAAATTGGGGTCGGTGTCTCTTACAGTTAAGTTCTTATGTAAGTTCTTTTAATCTATTATCACCACTATTGTTTTACCTTTTTTTGAAGTGGCAATAAAAAAAACTTAGCACAAATTCTGGTGCTCGCGCCCTTATAATCCCCCAGCCTTATTTAATACCCCGTTCCTCTGTTTGAAATAAATGAGCTCCACTAACACCAAAATCATCACTTACTTTCATAATAAAAAAAAGAAGAAAAATTCTCATATTTCAGAATTGCGAATTATTACCTTTTTGTCATTTAATTTATTGTTCAAATTATCGGATAGGGGAAGAAGAAGACCAATAAACTTCACAAAAAGTCTATTTATTTAAGGAACATGTAAGTAGCTCTAAACACAAGGGCCGTCATTTTGTAGAAATAGACACTGCTAACTATATCACAAACTGTACCTAATATTTCAGACATATAAATTTATTTTATCAATTTTGTATGTTAATATTTAAACAACCATTTTTGTTTTCATTTTCAGTTGCTGGGAGTGATTTTTGCCTTCTGTTTAGCCAGTTCAATCAAGAGGAGGGAGATGCGAGGCTATGCATAAAGAGCTTAAACTATAAAAACACAAAAATGATTTTAACAATGAAACTAGAACCTGGTTCAATGGTTTCACTAAGTACCTGGCTCAGTGTTACAATTGAATTATTAAGGGAGTGTAATTAATTGTAAGGCATGTGTATATAGCTCTAAAAGCAAAAGTAAATTTATGATTGTTAGATTATGAATGTTTAAGATTTATTTAAGTTTAACTAGGAAATTATTAATTAATTATTAAATTATGCTACTTCTGTTAGTTTTATTCTACTTAAATACCACCCTATTATTACTTGCAAAACTTTTCAACTAAAATTGTCTATTTACTCAATATTTAAATTTCATATTATAAATGTTTGTTCACAAGTTATTTAATGTTCTCCTACTATTTATTTGTTATAGCATATCATGTTGTATGTCCTGTTTCAATTCTCAAATGTTTATCTCTTTATTAGGTGTGTAGTAATATAACATAAGATAAATTAATGGGTAATTTTCACCTTAATTGTATTCTAAAAATGCATTTATGTAACAGATTTAAAAAATAATTAGCCAATACGAGTACATGTTAATTATAGCAAAAAAAATATTTTATAAATAACTGATACTTCATTTATATATATTTTACAACAAAAATGACTTAAGATTAACAGAAAAATACCCTAATCCTGCACAATGATTAATTTTGACAGAGTAACTTCAGAAAACACACTTCATCTTTAGTAAACTGCCAGCAAATACAATAAAGAAAAAATTCACATCTGTTTCTATTTTAAATTTTAAGTGTCTAAAATGGACTTGACAGATTGATCCACGAATCTATTGCAATGTATTTATTGATTTGAATTTAAGTATCTAGTTTAAGTTAGTCAGCTATTTAATTCGTTTTTATGAATGTTAACCATTTTTAATGTTTTACACAGTTTTATATTATATTTTTAAAAATTTAATTGATATTGTTCTCACGTTTTTTGGTAGTATTTGTCAGCTGGGCATTGTAGATGGAGCTTGTGCTCTGATGAAATCATTGTGAAGGTATAAGTGTTTTATCTGTTAATCTTCATTCACATCCTTCACCTTCCAGAACCTAGAACAGCTGTGTATTATCAGTTACAAATCATTTAAAACACCAAAAAAAAAAAAAAAAAAATCAATATTATCAGAGTCAAGGAAATAAAACAACTCTTTCTAAAAAGTTTAAACCTCAAATGAAAAATATATAGTTAAAAATTTGTAGACACACCTATAGTTTGACTCTAAATATCGGCTAAAATGTCTGATAAAATGGGGTTGAAAGTCAATAAAGTGTCAAATGTTTTTTATTATTATTATTTGCTGTGCTTCATACTTGTAAGAGGTTAATATAATACCTGTACTAAGTAAAATTCTCTCAGTTTTATTTTTATTTGTATGATCAAATAAGCTGATTTTCTGTTACAATATATACAGAATAATGAGTACTCAAATTCACAATCGAGCTGAGAGATGTCATGAGATATGTACCAGACAACAAGACAATTATTTTAAATTAACAGAAAACTATATAACACACATTATAATTAAGGAAAGAGTTAGGTATTTCACAATTGTTTATATATCAGAAAATGATTTGTTTATATTGCATCAATGAGGCCAGGCCCTTACTTCATAGAAGTAAAATATTCAATGATAATTAAACAATTTTTATTCCATGCTGTAAAAGGAGTTATTTAAAAAATAGAAAAGAACAATCACAGCATTTGAAAATGAAATGAACTCATAACTATTCGTTTCATCACAACTATTATGAGGAATTCTATATTTCTTCATAATAACATGGATCCAGAAGACTTGTCGGGGCGAACCGTCCCATCTTCAGTGCTCTGTGACACAAATTTCATTGAAAAAACATGTAATATATAAATAAATGTAAACGTCAACAAAAGGTAGTCAAATATTAAAAAAATTAAAAACAAACAAATATTTTCTATGCAATTCGACCCGAGCTTTTCCAGCATCTTAAAAGAAACAAATAACAGAATAACTAGGTGAAGTATAGAAACTGACCCAGATCTGCTACTTATTAAGCTGACATCTCCGCCAAGATTGGGACCCATACACGGGCTGGCACCTAACAGAGGACGTAACATTGTAAGATGTAATACTCTCCCCCCTGATGATGTTTAATACTCTTATCCTCCAGTTAAGGGAATTCTGATCCAAAACTACTCCACTCTTAAATTTTGTTTGTTTCCATTGACAAGGTGGTCGAGCAACTCGAGCTCAAGTACAATATAGTGCTTTGGGGCTGGCTTCATTTCTTTTGTGATTAAAACATATACGCTTCTTAAATTCAGGCAAGTAACCCGAAACACACCAGACCTATCTAATTAGAATATTTAATGATGAAGATGTAACAGCTAAGATAATGATGTTTTTTTGTTTATTTATGGAAAATGGGGAAGTACCATATATCGCTATTACCAGGGTTGAATGGATTATTTGAGCAACTTAAAAAACAGTATCCACTTTTTAGCTTCTTGGGTTATTTTTTTCATTATAATTCCATATGTAATACCAAAACAATTCACACTTTGTTACAATAGTCGGTTCACACAATGTGTCATTATCTCTTCAAAGTGATATTGAAAGGATCTCCAACAGGAGAGGCTGAGCTGTGTAATCTTGTTAAGTAAGTCCAATCGATTAGCCTATGCTCCTCTAAATCTACTAAACCATATACTTCTTTTTCTCTTTTCTTTCTCTTTATAAAATAAATAAATAAATAAAAAATTAGACTACAAAATATTCTCTTACTCTATGAAATCTACCCTTTGATACTCTGTTTCCTGACAAATATTGGACTAAATTCCGCTGCTTTACACCTTTTTCTCTTCTACTTAATGAAACTTTCTCTTCTTACCATCCTACTGGGAAAAATAAAGTAAATTAAAAAATCGAAGATGGAACAATATTTATCGAAGGAACCAAATGCCTCCAGTGTCAGATACTCCCACAGGGTGACAAGGTTTGGAAAGGATGTTTTGTGGTCTTACCTCATAGAACCAAACTTATCACCTTAAGCAAGTATATAAATAAATAAATATATATATATATATATATATATATATATATATATATATATATATATATATATATATATATATATATATTGTATATATATATATATATATATCTATATATATATAAAATTGTAACCTCTGTCTGTACATTGATTTTTTTCGCGAAATTTCACGATAACTTTTCGTTTCACATGTCATAGACACCATAACTGCATTTTGTTTCTTTGGTGTCTGTTTGTTTGTTTGTTTGTTTATTTGTTTGTTTGTTTGTTTGTTACCTTTTCACGCATAAACGGCTGAACCGAATTTTATGAAACTTGGTATGTGTATTACTACTAGCCCAACTTAGACTTTAGGCTATATAAATATTCTCTAAGACAAACAGGAGTGGGGGTTATAAGGGAGGCCTGAAATTAAAAATAGCGATATTTCGTTTCCTATTGTTTTTAAGCAAATATGTCCATTACAAAAGTTGTTTATTTTGTAATTTAGAGTAACTTTTATTATATGCACTTTTGCCGTAAACGGAAGTATAAATGCGTTATACGCTAAAAATTATAGCGGGAGTCAACAATATTATTTGCCAAAAAAGACTCAACCGAACTAAATATAACTCGGTATGTGTATTAGCAATGAGGCCTTCATTATAATAAGCTATACCAACATTTCTATGTACGGGCAGGTGTGGGGGTTATAAGGGAAGCCTGAAATTAAAAATAGCGATATTTCGTTTCCTATTGGTTTTTCCGTAAATACAAACATAACAAAAGTTGTTTATTTTGTTATTTGGAGTACCTTTTGTCGTATACCTAAGTATAAATGAGTTATACGTTAAAACTTTAGCGGGCACTAACGGCTGAACCGAACTTAACAAAACTCGGTATGTCAATTAGCTTTAATTCTTCCATGATTATAAGTTATATTAAAATTTTTAGGTTCGAACGGGAGGGGAGTTGTAAGGGAGGCCTGAAATAAAAATTCACCATATTTACATGTATAAGAAACGGGAAATATAAAAATATCGAAGACTGTGAAGAATTATCGAACAAATAATTCTATTATTAGCAAATCACCGGCAACGACGGGTATCAATCCTAAACACTGGGACGGGTAAATGTCAAAATATTGTGCAATGTAAAGCCTGCTAAAAAATATCATCGCCATTCAGCCTCAAATGAATTCCCGGGCGAAGCCGGGTATCTGAGCTAGTATATATACACACACTCAAAAATGTTTCCATACAATTCATTTTTTCCATCTTTGTTATTTATACATTAACTATATTCATTTTATTAAGTATCAAGGTATAGTTGGGACAAAGGTACATCAACATGATAACAAGTCAATGTTGGATCACTAATCCCATAGCAAGAACGTTAACAACTTTAATCCGGAGGTCAAAAAAGTTTCCATACATCAATGATATCTTATTGCTAATTCCATTCAATACTTTTACTTAATCCCAAACCATAATCACAATAATAGTTTCAATCTTTAGTTAAGGTTTAGCCTCACTTGAATCATCATCATGCGCGTAGAGCAGCGCATTCGTGACCAAATTGTGCGGTTAAGAAATCATGGATTTTCCCTTCGAAAAATTGGAACTACTTTAAATAAATCGCATGCAACCGTGCAGTATGTGTTGAAAAGACATGGTGAATTAAAAACATTGGAGGGCAGGCCTCGTTCGGGCCGCCCCAGAAAATTGAACAGGATTCATACATGCAATTTACTCAAACAAGTGCGAGAAAATCCTCATAGAAGTGCAACATCCTTAACTAGTAGACTTCAAAGAGATTACGGAGTACAAGTTAATCCAGAAACTGTCCGAAATGTCCTGAGAAGAGAAAGATTTCACGGACGAATTGCAAGGAAAAAGCCCTTTATAAGCAAACAAAATAAAAAGAAGAGGCTGGCGTTTTCCATGGAGTATACCAATAAGCCAGAATCATTCTGGGATACTGTAATATTTTCGGACGAATCAAAATTCAACCTTTTTGTACCAAATGGAAGGTGTCCCGTTTGGAGAAAGGGCAATGAAGCTCTACTTTCAAAAAATTTGAGGCCAACCTTTAAGCATGGTGGTGGAGGTGTAATGGTTCGGGGGTGTATGAGTGCTTCTGGAGTTGGAAATCTTGTTTTCATTGATGGGATAATGGACCAGTATGTATTCATTGATATCCTAAAGAAGAATTTAAAAAGTTCAGCTGAAAAACTTGGACTTTTGGGAAATTTTATTTTTCAGCAGGACAACGATCCAAAGCATACCGCCAAGAAAGTAAAAGAATGGCTAATATACAATGTTCCAAAGCAATGGCACACTCCTCCCCAATCACCAGACATGAATCCCATAGAACATTTATGGGATGAAATGGGATGGCGTATGAGAAATCATGGTGTTCGAACGAAAGAAGATCTAAAAACAGCACTTTTGGCAGAATGGGATTCAGTTAGCAGCGATGTAACCAAAAAACTTGTCCACAGTATGAAAGGTAGACTAATTGAAGTTTTGAGGACCAAAGGTGGTTCCACAAGGTATTGAAAAGTGGCTGATAAAATGTTTGTGTAATATTTTCCTAATGTATGGAAACTTTTTTGTCTTAATTTTCTTTAATATTTATATTATGATATAGTTATAAACAAATTGCGAACAATTTTTATGATATTTTCTATACTTCAAATTGTTAAGTAAAGATAAGTCAATAAATGAATTTTTTTCTAAATGTTTCCCACCTTTAAATCAATTTTGTTTTTGTATGGAAACTTTTTTGAGTGTGTGTACATATATATATAAATATATATATATATATATATATATATATATATATATATATATATATATATAGTAATAAAATAGAAACATTTAAATAAATAAATATATGAATACAGGAAAATATATATGTGAGTGATAAATATTTTCCTTTTTTGGGTTAATGTATTTTATAGTGTTCTGAAGCTAGTAAATGTCATTATAGGCAAAAAGGATTACTTAACGTGACTAATAAAGTACTTGGTTTATGCTCATACTACAAAAAAATTATAATTAAATAAAATAATAAGAAATTATAACTCTAGGCACTTAAATAAGTGGATTTAATAGACCTCTTAGAATATTATTATTATTAGTTAAATCAAATAATTCATGACTACTCAAATCTATGAAAATTGAAACTCTTTACAAATTTTAATAATCATTTAAATGATCATTAATTATACAACCTAAAATGATATACATTAAACATCATCTCACCTAAAACTAAATTTAGAGTATTAAATTTTAAGTACACCATATCTGGACTTATTAATAACTTTTCGTTTCACATGCATAGACACTAACTGCATTTTGTTTTTTGGTGTCTGTTTGTTTGTTACCTTTTCACTCATAAACGGCTGAACCAAATTTTATGAAACTTGGTGTGTATATTACTACTAACCCAACTTAGACTTTAGGCTATATTAATATCCTCTGAGGTGAACAGGAGTGGGGGTTGTAGGGGAAGCCTGAAATTAAACATAGCGATATTTCGTTTCCTATTCGATTTTCGGTAAATATGAACATAGCAAAACTTGTTTATTTTGTAATTTAGAGTAAATTTTGTTATATACTTGTTTTTCGTATACCGAATTATAAACGAGATACACGCTAAAACCTACCCGTATAGCGGAAGTGTACTATTTTATTTGGGACAAAAGACACAACCGAAATAAATAAAACTCGATATGTGTATTAGCACTAACGCTTTCATTATAATCAGCCATACCAACATTTCTAGCGACGGGCAGGAGTGGGAGTTGTAAGGGAAGCCAGAAATTAAACATAGTGATATTTCGTTTCCTATTCGTTTTTCGGCAAATATGAACATAACAAAAGTTGTTTATTTTGTTATTTAGAGTAACTTTTGTTATATACACTTTTTTCGTATACCGAATTATAAACGAGATATACGCTAAAACCTATAGCGGAAGTGAACAATTTTATTTGGGACAAAAGACCCAACCGAAATAAATAAAACTCGGTATGTGTATTAGCACTAATGCTTTCATTATAACAAGCCATACCAACATTTCTAGGGACGGGCAGGAGTGGGGGTTGTAAGGGAGGCCTGAATTTAAAAATAGCAGTATTTCGTTTTCTATTCGTTTTTCGGCAAATATGAACATAACAAAAGTTGTTTATTTTTTTATTTAGAGTATCTTTTGTGATATTCATTTTTGTCTTTTAACAAAGTATAAACGAGATATACACTATAAACTAAAGAGGGAGTCAACTATTTCATTGGGCGCTAACGATTAAACCGAACTTAAAAAAACTCGGTATGTCAATTAGCATTAATTCTTCCATGATTATAAGCTATATTAAAATTTTTAGGTTAGAACGGGAGTGGGGGTTATAAGGGAGGCCTGAAATAAAAATTCGCGATATTTCATTGTCTATTTGTTTTTCGACAAACATGCACATAACAAAAGTTGTTTACTTTGTTATTTAGATTAACTTTTGTTTTATACATTTCTCCAGGAACAATGTGTGGAGCAAGTAATTTGTGAAGAAATATTGATATGCTCAACAATTCATTCCAATTTGAACTATGAGGTACCTGACCTGGAAAAATGAATTCATATCTATGTTAATATTTTGTCCTTAATAACTGATATCTATGCATAGTGCACAGGAGACGGGAAATATGACAATTTGGAGGACAGTGAAGTCTTACATAAAAAAATTAATTTTACTATTAACAAATGCCAACAACGGGTATTAACCCTAAACACTGGGACAGGTAAATGTCAAAATATTGTGCCAAGTAAGCCTTGCCAAAAAAATACCATCACCATTCATCCTCAAATCAATTCCCGGGGCGAAGCCGGGTATCTGCGCTAGTATATTATTAAAATGGCAAACAGGATCTTCAAAGAAGATGTAGGCTTCATATTTCATCCTTTCTGCAGTAAATTTGAGATGAGGATCTGTCCATGATAAAAAAATATGAAGAATAAGACAGCTGCCATGTACCCAGTTTGGGTCTATCACCTAATTTCCAAATGTATCTTGCTTTGACCTATGCACTACCGTTATCCCAATAGGAACATATTTTGTAAATTTTGATTTCCTTGGGAACAGATGTGTTCCTTACATGAACAATAAATTTCTGAAGTTGATATAGGATTTTTCTTCTTCAATTTGACATTTGGTGTATATAAATATGTTGTGCTGATGATGTGTGATATACACTTTTGTCACACAGTGAAGTATAAACAAGATATACGCTAAAAACTATAGTGGGAGTCAACAATTTTTTTGGGGACAAAAGACTGAACCGAACTGTACAAAACTTGGTACGCGAACTAGCATCAACTCCTTCATCAAAATGACCTTATTAACTTTTCTAGGAGCGAGCAGGAGTGGGGGTTATAAAGGAACAATTGCGATATTTCATTTCATATTGGTTTTTTTGGCAAACATGAAAATAATAGGTGTTTATTATGTTATTTAGATTAACTTTTGTCGTATAATAAAATATAAATGAGTTATATAATAAAAAATACAGCAGGAGTCAATATTTTTATTAGTACTCGTTTAAGTTTTTTAATAAAGGCATATTATGACAAATGATGTTATGTTTTTAGACTTATATGATAGTTCTAAGTGTGATTCGTATTAAAAGTTATAAATATCTGCCTCTACCCTCCCCATTTGTTATTTATTTTAATTAGAAAATAACTTCATTATTTATTTCACATAAAAATTTAAACTATAAGGGCATTTCGATAATTTAATTTGTATAATGTATTATTTAAATAATGTTATGCTGAATTTGCACAACGTGTGATAGCAGAAGTTGTGCGGAATCAAACACCTGAATTGTGGTGTATATTATCTTATTTCCTCCAATATGTTGACAATATTGAAATTACTATGTACTATCCATAACTACTAAACATTATTTGGCAATGCCATTATAACAAAAGACAATATGCGTATAAACTCAATATGCTTTGAGTTTGAAGGGAGGACTACAATTTCTTTCTCTCGCCTCACTTTTAGAATATAAATTAAGTTATTTTTAGGGCATCACTGCTATTTACACTAGGTATATAAATTACTTGAAAACTAAATTTATTAATGTTTTGGATAAATAATCTAAGTAAAGGAAAATTGATAACACTCAAGTGGGGAGCAGAAATTGTTGGGAGGCTAACATAGTTAATTGTGTTAACTTACTTCCTGTGAGATGTATTTGCTTTCTACTCAAATTTATGTATACCCGGATTGGCTTTTGACAGGAAATATATACATTATAGATGATATTTAATTATAATAAATGCTATCCATGATCCATGATTATGATTAGAATTATTCACGGTGTGTCAAATAGTGGAGAGAGGATTGATTAGGGACTTATTTTCATTTATTCTTCAGATCTAAAATTTCTTTTTTATAAGTTCCCCGTCTGACCCTTACAGGAAAACAATGCAACCAGACGGCAAGTGTAGTTGTTGTACACATTACCTTGCCAAAAAAAAAATACCATCATCATTCAGCCTCAAATGATTTCCAGAGCGAAGCCGAGTACCTTAGCTAGTGTGTGTGTGTGTGTGTGTGTGTATATATATATATATATATATATATATATATATATATATATATATATATATATAAAATTGTAACCTCTTTCTGCACATTGACTTTTTTCTCGAAATTTCACTATCATTTTTCGTTTCACATGGCATAGACAGATATCTGCAATTTGCAACTTTGGTGTCTGTTTGTTTGTTACCTATTCATGCATAAACGGCTGAACCGAATTTTATAACACTTGGTATGTATATTACCACTAACCCAACTTAGGCTTTAGGCTATATATTTTATTAGTACTTATTTAAGTGTTTTTAATATAGGCATATTATGACAAATGATGTTATGTTTTAGTCTTATCTATTTCGATTATTTAGTTCTAAGCATGATTTGTATTAGTGAGATTATAAATCTCCGCCTCCCCCTATTTATTTTCCCTAGAAAATAACTTTGTAATTTATTTCCAATAGAAATTTAACTATAAGACATTTCCATTATTTAATTTGTATAATGTATTATTTAAACAAAATCATGCTGAATTTCCTCAAGGAGTGATAGCGGAAGTAGTAGGGAATAAACTCTTTATTTTGGTAATATATTATTTTTTTTCCAATAGAAATTTAAACGTTAATGGTAATGCCATAATGACAAAAGACAATATGCATTTAAATTCGATATAATTGTTTAAAGTATTACTTAGGTTTCATGGACAGCTGCAACCTCTTCCCCTCACCTAGCTTTTTGAATATAAACAAAATTATTTTTAGGGTACCACTATTATTTAATTCCATCAGGTAGATAAATTATTAAAATAATATTTTGAATCAATAATTTAAGGAAAACAATGTTGATAACCCTCATACGGGAGGCTAAAACAGTACATTGAGTTCACTTATTTCCTGTGAAATCATTACTGGAAGTGATTTCCACTGAGATTTACTATTACGAATATAACCTTATGTGCTAAACTATGCTTAAACTATATGTGCTTGGATTGGTTTTTGAAAGGAAATATGTTCATTATAGATGATATTTAATTGTAATAAATGCTATTCACGATTATGGTTTGAATTATTCAAAAAGTGCAGAGGGATAGATTAGGAACACATTTTTATTTATTCTTCATAACTAAAATTTCTATTATATTAATACCCAAAATTCACCCTTTAAGATTGGATATTTCCGAAAAACATTACGTCGTGGAGTGAAGTGTATTTGTATACATTGAAGTTTTACTTCGTCCTTACCATTAAGATAATTGTGCACTTTCATTAATCTGGAACTTTTTCACAACCCAACCTGTTATCCATTTTCTAAACAGGTTGTAGCAGATTTCCCTTGAGGGAAATATACACATCCTCAATATTTTTATATTGCCTGTCTCTTGTGAGGTTGTACTCATGACGGAATTTTCGAAATTTTTCTTCAAATGTCCATCATCGATCCTACCTAGGAGATGACGAAAATGAGATCCGTTCAAAACTATATATATATATTGTCTGTTACCGCTCTAGCGGTCGCAATTTGTGTTTGATAGTTACCAAACTCGATATTTGGATGTTTTATGTAAAAAAAAAAGGATCAAGTTCGTTAACGGCTGAAATCGGACACGAGGAGGGAGGGGTTTAAAGGGGAGGATTTTCGTAAATTCGAAATATCTCCGTTACTATACGTCGGATCGAAGAATTTTACAGAATAAATCTTATTGCAAATTACATTTACTCGTACTATAAATATTGTTATATACATTTATTCTCTATCTTGAACATTAACTGTGATGTTTGCATTTTATTAAATTGACGGCTAACGGACAAGAATGACTTTCCCGCCAGAAGCTCGTTCAGCCGTTTCTTGATTGCTCGGCTCTCGTGAAATTTCTCTATTGTAAACCTTCACGTGGGAAATCTGCTTAGCATACGCAGCCCCTGCGTGACGGACTTATTCATAACATCATAGACTATATAATTCATAAACATAGATTGTAGTATCCCGAATCAGTGCAAAACACAACTATGACAGCGAGTATGTAATGACCATTATTAAAAAATATCCTTTTCTGTCTGGAAAGTAAACTTTATATTCATAATGGTTCAGTTAAGTATAATAAATTAATGGAACAGTGCTAATAAGTAGCAGAAATAACTGAGTACACCTCCCAAGCAATTTCACTCCACCTGCCTTCATAATTTTAAATTATTTATTTGTGATTAAACAAACCCACATTCCTGAGAATAAGATTACATTGCTGAAAGTATAAGCATCAAGAGAAATGTAAACATAGACCAATATGAGGATGGCAGGGGAGCCGAAGAATGAATAGTCCTATCATTTCCCTAATAAACTGGTAGTTGTATAATTTCTCCTGTTACAATAAAATAATATCTCCTTACTTCATATCTCCCCTGTATTAAGAGCAAGAACTTATGCATACACTTAGAGCATATTCGTAATCGTAAGAAGAAGCAAATAGCTCATCATCACATAAAGGTAATAGTTTAAATAGCAGAAAGGAAGTGTTGACACCTTCCTAGGTTCAGTTTAGCCAGCCTTCCAATCTGATTACATTCTCTTCACAATAATAAAAGTGTTATTTCAACTAATTTTTAAGTTTTAATTAAATAAAGTATTAAATACATTTAAAGGGAACTGACATTTCTCATTAATATATA
This sequence comes from Riptortus pedestris, assembly GCA_019009955.1. Lineage (NCBI taxonomy): Eukaryota > Metazoa > Arthropoda > Insecta > Hemiptera > Alydidae > Riptortus > Riptortus pedestris. The sequence goes on along the minus strand of CM032231.1, from coordinate 46,500,870 downwards.
TTTTGGAGAAGAGAAGCGGGGAGGGGGGGCAGTATACTTTACTCTTGGTTCAACATGTTAGTGGCATTAAAAAAAATAACAGATTTAAATTTTAAGGATAAAATATTAACATAGATTTGAATTAATTCGTAAAGGTGAGGTATTAGGTAGTTCATATATTGGAGTGAATTCTTGAGTATATCAGTATTTAGATCTCTCTCTCACATAAAGCTGCTCTCCTTTCCACAAGGCCCATCAAAATTAAATTGGAATTTCTTGTTTTAAAAATATATAGAAAAATATAATAGAAAAATATATATATTTGTTTGTATATATAACGGAACTAATTTAGCAGAATTCAGCGATTAAGGTTGTACTCATGACGGAATTTTCGAAATTGTTCTTCAAATGTCCATCGATCCTATCTAGTAGATGACGAAAATGAGGTCCGTTCAATATATATATATATATATATATATATATATATATATATACAATATATATATATATTTGCCTGTTACCGCTCTAGCGGTCGCAAGTTTTGTTTAATCGTTATCAAACGCGATATTTAGTCGTTTTCTGTAACAAGAAAGATCAAGTTCGTAAAGGGCTGAAATCGGACAAGTAGGAGGGGGGGGGGTTTAGAGGGGAGGATTTTCTAAAAATTGAAATATTTCCGTTACTATAAGTCGGATCGAAAACTTTTACAGAATCAATCTTATTGAAAATTAAATTTACAATAAATATTGTTACATACATTTTTTCTCTATCTTGAATATTAACCAAGATATTTGCATTTTTATTAAATCTGGGCGCCTAACTGACGAGAGTTACTTTCTCCCCAAAAGCTAGTTTCCTTGACTGGCTCGGCTCTCGTGAAATTTCTCTATTGTAAAACTTCACGTGGGAAATCTGCTTAGTTTACGCTGCCCCTGCGTGACGGACTTTTTTTCGTCATCTCCTGAGTAGAATGGATGGATATCTGAAGAACATTTTCGAATGTTGCGTCATGGTTATAACCTCAATAGTTGAATTCTCGATATTTTGTTTCCTATTGGTTTTTGGCAAACACGCTCATACCAGAAGTTGTTTATTTTTTTATTTAGAGAATTGTTGTTCGTAATACACGGCGTACTCTAATAACAATACCGAGATTCGACAATTTTATTAGGCACAAATGACAGTACGGAATTAAACAAAATGTATGTGAATACACTTTTGTTGTATAGTATAGTATAAACTAGAAATACGTCAAAAACTAAAGCCTGAGTCCACAATTTCATTTGACCCTGAGTTTTGGTGGGAAAGGGGTAGATGGTGCATAGTAATGATGAGTACTATCACTGATGATTATTTAAATTGTTAACTTTGTTTTAAATAATGATGATAAATTGAGTGGGAAGTGGTTTTCTTTTGATTAATTATTTATTTTTTTATGATTCAATTTTATTCTTCAACACCCAAGAAAAGTATAGAGATTGCCATAGTTACCAGAAAGCTATGGATGCAACACATATAAACACAATCATATTTAGAATAATTGTTCAAATATACATTTTTATCGCGTTACGAAAGTAATGATGATGTTGGTTTTATACTACAACCAAGCATTAATTTGCTTGTAATGTTAAAACAAATAAAAATTTAAATAAGTACTCATTAAACTTTACATAATAATGACTAAGCTACGTTTAATGCTTACTCTTTTAATGATGTATTAACCTCAGAAATGTAAATTTGTTAAATATCATAGTTCATTTTATCAAAACATTGTTAAGTGGATTGAAAGTGTTTGGGAAGAGTACAAAGTTATGTCTGCTAATTATTAACATTGCTTCGTTAAAACTTTACACAACAGAGTATGCAATGATAATTTATGAATAATACGTTTCATCTTCGGGCAATAGTATATTTTTAATAAATACATTTGCTGTCCTTGGGACTGTTTTGGGGAATTAAAATTGTTAATATTACATACTTTTATAAAAATGAAATTATATCTAATATTATGATATTTAATCAGGATCAATTGGTTCCTCTACCATCCAGCATACTCCAGAGGTATGATATTTAATATCCAGAATGTTTTGGGAATAGGGATTCAATAGTAACCGATAAATGTTTAGCCTGATCAATTGTCCATGTTCCCAAAAAGCTGTAAAATTTAATAAAATTAATTATACAGAATGGAAATGTAAATAGATAAGGTTTATTATAGCCTTACAATGTGTAGCAATTACACTCAATATTAAGTTAAATATTTTCTGAGCAAAGCTACCTCAGCAAAGGTACTTAATAATGATGAATGAACGCTATCCATGAATATGATTAATGTTGTTCACGATATTCTGGACAGTGCATGCACACTGATCAGGAAATCCTTCTTTGTTATTCTTCAAGACCCAAAAATTCATTCCCTTTAGTTATTAGATATTCAGGTATAAACCCAACATTAAAGATGGGGAAATGTAAACATATTGAGCATAGTAAAGTCTTGCCAACAGAAATACCATCATCATTCCCACTCAATTGATTTCCCGTCCGAAGCCAGGTACCTTGGCTAGTATGTAGAAGTAGTATTTACACGCTACGCCTGGTAATTGATATGGTGAAAAGGTAAACCTGATTTTCACAGGACCGAACAAGGGAATTAGAGAACCACGAGGACATGCAGTGGTTTTCCATTGCCTTCTGCATCAGACCATCAAGCAATAAAGGTATCATGAGGAAAATCCATCGAACTAGTAAAAGCACGAGTGGAGAAAATTCGATTCAAGTTGTTAGCTAGCTATCCCTCGTTAGCCTGTAGCCTACATAAGCTGTCAAATGATAGGCATTAGCCAGTAGAGCATGCAGGCTAAAACTATAATCTACCCTCCAGTGAGAATTTAAAGAGGAAGAGGAACCTTAGCTAGTATATAAATGACTGTATATATATATATATATATATATATATATATATATATATATATATATATGTGTGTGTGTGTGTGTGTGTGTGTGTGTGTTTGTTTTCTTTGTCTAGTTGTTTCATGTAATTACATTCTTTATATTTTATTGCAACTTTTATATTTCATTGCAACTCAAAGAATATATATATTTTTAGCAGACTATTGAGGTCGTACGGAATTTTCGAAATTTTTCTTCAAATGTCCACCGATCCTACCTAGTAGAGAGCGAAAATGAGGTCCGTTCAAGACTCTTTCTTTATATATATATATATATATATATATATATATATATATATATATATATATATATTTGTCTGTTACCGCTCTAGCGGTCGCAATTTTTGTTTGATCGTTACCAAACTTCATATTTAGTTGTTATATGTAAAAAAAAAAAATCAAGTTTGTTAACGGCTGAAATCGGACCTGTGGGGGGGGGGGTTTAGGGGGGAGGATTTTCGAAAATTCTTCGAAAGTTACTATACGTCGGATCGAAAAATTGTATAAAATCAATCTTATTGCAAATTACATTTACTATAAATATTGTTATATACTCTATTTTGAATATTAACCGATATATTTGGATTTATATTAAATGTGGGCGGATAACGGATAAGAGCGAGTTTCCCGCCAAAAGCTAGGTCGGCCGTTTCCTTAACTGTTCGGATCTCGTGAAATTTCTCAACTGTAAAACTTCACGAAACAGATTGAGGTTCTACTCATGACGCACTTATAGAAATTTTTCTTCAAATGTTCATCGATCCTACCTCCTAGATGACCAAAATGAGGTCCGTTCAAAACTATATAGATATATATATATATATATATATATATATATATATATATATATATATATATATACATATATACATTTGTCCGTTACCGCTCTAGCGGTCCCAATTTTAGTTTGACCGTTACCAAACTCGATATTTAGTCGTTTTATGTGAAAAGAAAGATGAAGTTATTTAATGTATAAAATCGGACCAGTGGGAGGGCGGATTAAGAGGGAGGATTTTCGAAAATTCGAATTATCTCCGTTACTATAAGTCAGATCGAAAAATTGTATAGCACCAATCTTATTGCAAATTAAATGTACTATAAATACTGTTCTATACATTTATTCTCTATCTTGAATATTAACTGAGATATTTGCATTTTAGCAGATTTCCCTTAAGGGAAATCAGCTATTGAGGTCGTACTCATGACGCGAGTTTCGAAAAATTTCTTCAAATGTCCATCGATCCTACCCAGGAGATGACGAAAATGAGGTCCGTTCAAAATTTTATATATATATCTATATATATATATATATATCTATATATATATATATTTGTCTGTTAACGCTCTAGCGGTCGCAATTTTTGTTTGATCGTTACCAAACTCGGAATTTAATCGTTTTATGTAAAAAGGAAGATCAAGTTCGTTAATGGCTGAAATCGGTCCAGTGGGAGGGGGGTTTAGAGGGAGGATTTTTCGAAAGAATTCGAAATATCGAAAGTTACTATAAGCGTCGAATCGAAAAATTGTATAATATCAATCTTATTGCAAATTACATTTACTATAAATATTGTTATATACATTTATTCTCTATCTTGAATATTAACCGAGATATTTGCGTTTTTATTAAATCTGGGCGGATAACGGATAAGAGTGAGTTTCCCGCCAAAAGCTAGGTCGGCCGTTTCCTTAACTGAACGGATCTCGTGAAATTTCTCAACTGTAAAACTTCACGTAGGAAATCTGCTTAGTTTACGCAGCCCCTGCGTGACGGACTTTTTCCTTTAGTTTTAACTTTTTCAGGTATAAATACCAAATCGAAGGTGTGACCACTGATGTCATCTTTGTGTTATTCTTATCATTTCGAATTGCATCCGACCATTCAGTGTTATTAGGTCTTAAAATTATGTTCCGCAGCTATAAAAAAAATGAGGGGGTTGTTAAATGGAGCAATGGAAATCTGCTGTATTTACTCGGCCCCTGCGTGCTGGACGTTTTAGCAGATTTCTCTTAAGGGAAATCAGCTATTGAGGTCGTACTCAGGACACGAGCTTCGAAAAAATTCTTCAAATGCCCATCAATCCTACCCAGGAGATGACAAAAATGAGGTCCGTCCAAAATTATATATATATATATATATATATATATATATATATATATATATATAAATATATATATATATATATATATATATTTGTCTGTTAACGCTCTAGAGGTCGTAATTTTTTTTTGATCGTTACCAAACTCGGAATTTAATTCGTTTTATGTATAAAGGAAGATCAAGTTCGTTAATAGCTGAAATCGGACCAGTGGGAGGGGGGGGGGATTTTTGAAAATTCGAAATATCTCCGTATTATGCGTCGTATCGAAACTTTGTACGAGTATAAGATCAATCTTATTGAAAATTATATTTACTATACATATTGTTATATACATTTATTCCCTATCTTGAATATTAACCGAGATATTTGCATTTATATTCATTGTGTGGTTGGCAAGAGTCGGCTTTTTCGGACTTTCCGCCGAGAGCACTGACGGCCGTTTCCGCAACTATTCGTCCATCGTGAATAGGTTTAAAGATCCCTTACTACAACAGTTGTTATTGGGCAGATTTCTCTATAGCAAAACTTCACATGTGAAATCTGCTGTATTTACTCGGCCCCTGCGTGCTGGACGTTTTTGTTGAGTATAATGAGCAATAGCTGGAATCCTTATAATGAAAATTTATGCACGGGGGAAAACAAGTGAATTAAATCTGTTGACATAAAATTAATTCATCATACATTCTTAGGAGAGGCAAAATGAAAAAGTACATTATCCTCAATGGAAGGTCATAGCTTCATGGCGGCACGGAATTGTTCAGTGATTTTTTTTCCCAACTGCAGACTAATCATTCGACAGATAATGGTTGTCTGCAGTAATGACTGTAATCGCAGATTGTTCCGTTGAAGGATCTGCGCCGATTACTCTGCCGCATTTCAATCCATGAACAGCAGAGCGGGGGCTCCAGGATTGCCATACACTGCTAAAGGAGGCATACGTGGCTGGAAGACATAAATAATCTCCGTTATCAACGTATATGATAAAAAGTCCGTCACGCAGGGGCTGCGTAAACTAAGCAGATTTTCCATGTGAAGTTTTGCAATAGAGGAATCTGCATACTGGTAACACAATGCCACTGTGATTAAATTCAAACGGTAATGAGAAATCTTTCAGTTTAAATAAATTTATTAAAATAAATTCCCTACTGAAACGGCTTCTGAATTGCAAGAATAATTTATATTTTAATAACTCAAATTTTAGTAGCCCAAGAACTAAAGAGGGGGGAGGGAGGCGGAAGAACAGAACGTATTTGCATAAATCTCACAAAGTAACGAAGGTAAGGTAATGTTAGAAACGACAGGTAAGGTTAGAAGAAGCTTCCACCTGAGCCGAGTAGTGACGGAAACGGCCGACCTATTCCGAACTATACCCGACCACAGACTTTATAAAAATGCAAATATCTCGGTTAATATTCAATATAGAGAATAAATGTATATAACAATATTTATAGTAAATTTAATTTGCAATAAAATTGGTTCCATAAAATTATTCGATCCGATGCATAATAACGGAGATATTTTGAATTTTCGAAAATCCACCCCTCTAAACCCCCCTCCCTCTCGTCCGATTTCAGCCATTAACGAACTTGATCTGTCTTTTCACATAAAACGGTTAAATATCGAGTTTTTCGTAACGATCCAACAAAAATTGCGACCGCTAGAGCGTTGACAGACAAATACACACACACACACACACACACACACGCACACGCACACACACACACACACACATATATATATATATATATATATATATATATATATATATATATATATAGAATTTTGAACGGACCCCATTTTCGTCATCTCCTGGGTAGGATTGATGGACATTTGAAGAAATTTTTCGAAAATCGCGTCATGAGTACGACCTCAATAGCTCATTTCTCTTAAGGGAAATCTGTTAAAATGGATTCGTGATTACAACTTATATATAACTGTGAAGTGTGTGGGAAATGATGACTCGAGTAAAACCAAAGAGGTGCTAGTGATAAATGTAAAATTTTAGTAAAGTACATGCCCTGCTTCTATGGGTTATTCATGATTATGAGAACAGAAGTAACTAGCGAATGATATAAAAAATCCGCTAAGCTGCATACAGTAAGCAATTCCACTGGATGACATACTGGTGATCTCATCTTGCCATGTATTCTCTATTTCTGCCAGATGTCTAGAACTGAAGGTTTACTGAAATCTGAAAACGAGAAACTACGAATAACTCGCTTAATATATGTGTTAGGAGAAAAATATGTTAAACAATTGTACAGTATCAGTAGTTTAACAAAATTGGTTCTATAACATTTTTCGATCCGACTCATAATAACGAAGGCATTTTGAATTTAGTGACCATTTAGACCCCAAGAAACTGTTAAAGTTGTTGTGTTAATATTCAATAACTATTAAATATTTTAATTGTATTATATTTTTCATTAAAACCTGTAATAAATTTATATTTGTATAGTAATGGCAACCTTGTTGCAATAAGAGAGAGGTGTTATTGGTTTAATTAAAAAATCTAAATGTGCATTAAAACTTGTTCCTTATCTGTATCATTTTGGTTTAATCTATAAAAACCTAACAGAAACATTTAAATATAGAGTGTGGTATTGATCAAATAAAAATCATGTAGTTTAGAACGCAAAATCTAAAATGATAACGTTACACCGAAAATATTTGCACATATCTCACTGTAAAAGTTCAATTAAAACAATATTTGGAATTTAAGCTTTGCATGGTATAACAGCAGCATAGAAATATGATATGAGTGGAACTGGAAGTTTACTGATTACTGAAATGTAAAAAGTCCGTCACGCAGGTGCAAAGCTACTACGCGTAGGTTTACAATAGATAAATCTACTTACTGGTAACACCTCCGCGAATATTAAGTGAATAAATACAAACAGTAATAAGAAATCTTCCAGTTACAAGTTAATAATCTCTACAATGGAAAGCGCCTGAATTGTAAACAAACAAGCCAGCAAACCTGAATTCTAAACCGGAAAAAAACCATTAATGAAATATATCTGAATATAACATATTAATTTTATTGAAAACTATTTACTATAGCTAGTGATGTTACTTATAATGAATCTCAATTACTTAAATTTTAGTAATCCAGGAACAAAAGAAGGGGGGGGGGGTCAACAGAACGTATTTGCATATATCTCACAAAGTAAAAGTTTCAATATTCCTTATTTAATCTTGTAATGAAGTTCTAATTTCCTTTCCCGTGAAGGAATTGAACCCGGTACTCGTAGCTTTCAGCCTTAAGACCCATGTCTTGACATTTATGGTAATCCGTAACTTATTGATGTGCTAAGATATAATCTGCCATTAATTCAAGAAGAATTTGAATCATTTCTCGTATTCAATTAAAATATACTCAAATATTTAAATTACACTCGTCTAAACTATCAACGTTTTAAAGGACATCGCCATTTCCTGTCAATATATTTCCAATCGGAAATTACCATTGCTAAAGATTTGACGGAGGTGACCTAGGATCTCTCTTGAGGCCGCTGACTACTGGGGAATCATTAACGTTATGTCAAACATATGGGTCAAGGCAACCGGAAACCTTGAATGGTCAAATTCCTCGAAGTAGGTGAAACGTTGCATTAATATTTGTCAATTTATTTCATAGCGCCCATCAGTGGACACAATATTTTAGAATTACCACTTTATGGTGAGCATTATAAAGGTATTAAGCATATAACTAGGCGAGGGATTTTTTTTGGTGTTTAGGCCTGTTTCTTTTTTTTTTTTTTTCGAAATCCACCTTGACGTTGGTGGAGATTAATCACTCTACATTTTTTTTTCTTTTTTTTTTATACAAAGTGGGGCTCAAGTTCACTATGAATAGTAAGGAGTTGGCCACAATACACTTGGTAAACCTAGAATCGTGGGTTCGATTCCCGTTTGGGCATGGAGTTTAGCATAAAGTGGATTTGATGTTATACAACAACTTTAAATATCGAATATATAATTATCAATTATTTACCCCCTCCCCACACTCTAACTCGTTTCTGTCATACAGCTCTCTAAATAAAGGGATTATTCTTGGTATTAATTTCAATACAACTGTTCCGTTGCACCATAACCATTCTTAATGTATCTCAAGGAAGGGATATAAACACTGACTACTGAAGAGCAAGGCAGCAATTAAAACCTCTGTGACAAATCTGGGTACCTATTACATTTTCACTGCAATATTATACATAATAAAGGCTTGTGTTTTTTATGGAAGAGAGATAGTTACTGACAAATTAAGGAAATGGTTTTAAAATTATGACTTATCTGTTTCTTTATCAATGAATACGTTATTCTGAAAGGAGTATGCGGATACCATATTAGTTCAATTCAGATAACTGTTTGGGGTGATTCTAACCATACTTACATATTCTAATACAAATTCCGCTGTAAATGATCACGTTATTTTACCAAAACTATCATCACATTAAAAAATCCTTCTAATATTCCATGAAGCCGAAGTATGAAGTGCGATCTCATAGTAAATACAATGTTTTACATATTTAAAAATTATGTACTATGTTAGACAATACGGGTTTACGAGATGATTGACGGGAGCTTGGGATCTTATTTCATTTAATTAATGAAAATGCTAGCGTCTTTTCATTTAAAATATGCTCAATTACTATTGAGTAAAAGGTTTAAAATAATTCTTTGATACATTGATTTTATTGATGTTTTGGTTTTTTCTACCAAACGTATTTTTTTAGCAGATTTCCCTTAAAGGAAATCATTTATTGAGGTCGTATTCGTGACGCGATTTTCGAAATTTTTCTTCAAATGCCCATCGATTCTACCTAGGAGATGACGAAATTGAGGTCCACTCAAAACTATATATATATATATATATATATATATATATATATATATATATATATATATATATGTGTGTCTGTTAAAGCTAATTTTTGTTTGATCATTACCAAACTCAATATTTAAACGTTTCATGTAAAACTAAAGATATAGTTCATTAATGGCTGTGCCATCCGAGCAGTAGGAGGGGGGGGGGTTAGAGATGGGAATTTTGAAAATTCATAAATCTCCGTTCTTATGCGCTGAATCGAATAATATTATAGAATCAATCTTATTACAAATGTTATCAAATAAAGGCATAGAATCCCCAATATAAATGATACTGTTGTCCTAGCTGTCTGTGAAGACAGTGATCGTCATCATCAGCCAGTGATGACGGTCTTCACCGACAGGTATGACAACAAATGAAATGTTCAATAAATATTGTTATGCAAGTTTTTTTTCGCTATCTTGATATTAACCGAGATATTTGCATTTTTTAGTATTCTGCCTTCAGTAAACCCCCACTCACTCTCATGTCATATACAATAAGCTGTTATATTAAGAATCGCATTACTTGAGGCCTAAATACCAAATATTGTTCTCATTGAACTTTTACCTTTTGAGGTGAATAGAAATACGCAACGCACGTGGGAAATCTGCTTAGTTAACGCAGTCCCAGCGTGAAGGACTTTTTAGTAATTGTTCAAGGAACAAGAGTTCATTACTGTACTTGCTTCTTTGTATAGCTTCCAATATAATTACAGAGAAATCTGGCTTTTTTTAACTTTCCATGAAAAGTCTTTACAAAGACAATCCCTCTAATTCTAACATTTTAAGGACTCCTATGTACAACAATACTTTATTATCATCCCTCCTTGGGGAGTAAATAACTTATATACTGATTTAACGTTAACAAAAAATTTAATAAAAATGATAAATCTTTATAAGACTGCATTTAACTCCATTACTGCAAATAAAACCCAAACGCACTGTATCCGTTCACGGATGGATCCAAGATTGACTTTCGAACTGCAGCTGCTGCACTCATTGACAACAACACTTATGCTCAAAAATTAACTTGCTTATCAAGTTGTCATACCTGCCGGTGGAGACCGTCGTCACTGGCTGATGGCCGAGTACAGGTGGCATTGTGCTGTAGATGCGAAGGCACCATCTTCAAGCCCGTCAAAAAGTTGTTGCTTATCAAGTATTTATTCAGTTGAGCTACACGCTTTACTCCTATCTCTAGAAAACCTACAAAATGTTCAAAATCTCCATATAGCCCTTTCCTCCCCTTAAAACCCCTTTCTACTTTTCACATTTTTCATTACACATTCATAAACATCATAATTATATAACATTGGTGTGGCTACCAGGATACCAGAATATTGGACGATGCACTGAAGTTGGCATGCAGGTGTACCTAAAGACAAAAACATGAATACTGGCATTAAAGAAGTAACTTCGGCGAACTCCTAACGCCTGGAGACTTTCAAAACTCCGTTAAAACTGACATACTCCAAGAAAGGCAACAGGACTGGTTATTTACAGACAAAAAATTAAAACTACAGAGTCCTTACGAGCCTTTGTATATGTAGGCCATTCTCTCCTTACCGATGGTCATCTATTTGAGAAGAAAAACATGCCTAAATGCAATGTTTGTTATGCTCCGCTTACTATAAAACACTTACAACAGACGTGGCCATATTAGGATCCCAAATGAATTGCACGACTTGCTGAAGGTAGCCCACACATCCCCTTAATACTCCAACCTTTAAAAAAACATAACAAGTTTAGAAGTGTTACGTTTTAAACTAGATAATCCTTATAAAATAAGTAAGTTTTAACTCCAGCTGAAATTTCTGACTGCATGTGTGTGAGTGTGTGTGTGTGTGCGCGTGCGTGCGCGCGCACGCGCGTGTGTATGTGTTTCGAGTGATTGTGAATGCATATTCTAGATTTTAGAAAATGTTATCTTATACTTTTTTTTTAAACATACTAATTTTTATTTATTTGTATTAAAAAGTTTGAAGTTTAACAATTGGATATATATACTTAATTGCTTTTGAAATTGATTATTCGTAATGAAGTTGCGTTCTTAGTTTGTTCTGTATTGAATATTTTCTGTTTGCTTTTGTTTTTTGGTCAAGGACTTGCTTAGCAGTGAACTTTCCAGAATAAATAAATAAAATCAAACAATATTGGCGTTACCTAAGTTTTCTATCCGACTCATAATGACGGACATATTTCGAATTATTTATATGTAATTGTAGCCACCGTCTGCTACATTGAAATTTAATTCGACATTTCATGGTGCCTTGTTTATATATATATATATATATATATATATATATATATATATATATATATATATATATATATAATTTAGAGCTTAGAAGTGTTTGTTTACAACTCCGGCGGGTAAAAAGACCAAAGCAAAAGAAGAAAATTGAGATTGAATCATTTACAAATAGCGTAATTAGAAGAAGTGACGTGGCGAGTGGTGGGGGAAGGCTATCTCCTCTCCGGCCACTCCCATGGTTCTTTTGTAAGTGGTCAAGCTATAGTAATGACATCTTAACATATATTCTCTATTTCTATGGCCAAATTTGTTGAGCAGTATTGGGGGGTTTATTGTAGCCTGAAGTCAAGAAAATACTAAAAACTCGTGTAATATTTTTGGGTTACAAGAAAATGTTTAGAACTAAAATTTTAGAGTACCAATAGTTTACGTTACCCTCTAAGCCCACCCCCCTATTCCAAACATTACTCAAAATGATCTTTAGTGTTGAGTGAAAAAGTAAAAATTGAGACCGCTAGAGTGGTAAGAGAATAATATATAAATCTATATATGTTTTTATTGAACGGACCTCATTTTCATCATCTCTTGGGCAGGACCGATGAACTTTTGAAGATATTTTTTGAAAATCTTGCCATGAGTGCAACCTCAATAGCTGATTTCCCTTAATGGAAAAGTTCTAAAAACTATGGCTCCAGACGGCAAGCGGATCTTTTCATTCAACTTTGATTGTGGTGGCACAGCAACCGTTGGTTACTTCGGCACCTGGGGATGTAAACAAGAGGAGCCCTGAACGTCTGTGGCCACGCCGTGGAGGGGAGACTATCAACTGGTGGCCACTGTCCGACAATCTCCCAGTCCGGTATAGCCTGCTCCAGCGGAACCGTCAGCATAGGCCATCTTGCGATCAGTGTGCTCACATCATAGTGCTTTTTTACAGCGACAGCAGGCCGTCACACCTTAAACACCGACCTCTACCGTACAAGTGAGCAAATACTACCATCTTACTGCATGGATGGTGAAGGGATTTCATTCAAGTTGTTATTGGTCGCCCATTGATATCTGTGACAAGCTTCTGTCAACCTTCACAAATATACCTGATAACCTACTGTGCATTTCTCTTCTAATAATAGACTTACTCTCTCTTTACAGATTACATTTAATTAGGTACTGCCTTATTTTATTTTATATTTTAAAAAAAATTAAAATTTGTTTACGAAGTGGGCGTTTCTAGTTTTCGTTATAGAGATTTTCGTTTTGTGGATATGAAGAAGTGAAAAAGAAAGCTGCCGCTATAGCTCACACTTCAATCACAGTGAAACCAATTACTAGAACAGAAATCATGACAATGTGCGATTTTACATTTCACACAAAAAAAATATTATACTAACGCCTTCAGAAGATTCTTTTATTAGAGTTATGCCAAAAATAGGACAAAAAATGACAACTATGTTATAGAACGTGAAGAAAAACTATTCATTTTTGTGAGGCAATAACGTAGACATGTGAATTATGGCAATAGTCTTAATAAACTTGCCAAGCCTACAGTTGTAGGTTCGATTTCCGAATGATCTATAGTAATTAATTTAGAGACTGGCTCACTAAATTAAGTCTTTAGCCCCACCCTAGCTAAAACTGTCCCCCACGAAGGGGCTGCGTAAACTAAGCGGATTACCCACACATTGGATGTCACACTGCAGATCTCAATGAAATATGACGTTCTCCGTGAAATTCGATGAGAAAAAGCGGCGAAAACGAGAAAATATGAATAAAACGCTTAATATTTGAGTAATGGGAATATGTTACGGACAAAAATCGTAGTGCATCAATAGTTCAACAAGATGGTTTATATAAAATTCTTCGATCCAACTCATAATAACGGATATATTTTGAATTTTCGTTTTTCCCCCTCTCCCCTCCATTTGACTTGAACCCTTAACAAAATAAAGTTTGATCGCGGTCAAATAGAAATTTGGAAATGTTTCGAAATTTGCCTCATGAGTAGAACCTCAATAGCAGATTTCCCTTAAGGGTGGTAACCTATAACTCGTACCAATTATTCTGAGTTGCATAAAGTCATTTATGTTATTTCGTTCAAATGTGAATAAATAAATATATAATTTTCTAGTGGTAGAGTTTGGAATCATAAACTCACGGTTTGTCAAAATGATCCATTATACACTATTAAAAAAGATACTAAAGTTATATAAAGTACGTAACAATTTAATATTTTACAGTTTGTGTCGACGATTTGGGGTTCTAGTGCATTATTTATCGTCAGTTATTTCTGCTTAGCAATAAACTCCTGATAAATGTAGTTATGTTCAGGCGACGATGTATCAATCAATGTACGACGAGAATTTCAGACCAGAATAAATATGTTGACTAGTATATACCACGTCCATATATTTCACGATTAATTCGAGATTTGACAAACATGTAATTATCAAATATCGAAATATGCAAACAAAAAATACGTCAGTAGCATAAGAGTGATTACTTACATTGTAGTGATGTGGTATTTGAAGAAAATTAATTAGTTAGTGTTGGATCGTATTACCGCGATCCCATTACTGAGATAATGGAAGGTAGTGGGTAACATTTTAAGGTTTTGGTATATATCTAACAATCATTCGGCATTCCTTGATCATGTTCTTTGTCCTCAACCACTTGCACAACTAGTTTCGTAGAAGAAGTAACTTTGTTCTTTGACGTTTAAATAAGAGTTTCTAGTTTTATTTTTCATTTTACAAACATTAGTATATCCTTGAAACTAATTGGCGATATAATTTCTGGATGTCTTATGACCATTTAATAACTCTAATCTGTACTTTAATCATTCTACAATGTTCATTTCTTTTGTAATTGGGCTACATTTCCTCCCAGCGTTACTCAGAACGCTATACGTATTGGTACGTGAAATAGAGTTTATTTGTTGGACGTCTGAGTACACTGTCATTAGTAATTATTTAGCTTTCAAACGTAAAACCGAAATATTGAATCTCCCCCTATTCTAAGAGAATTTACTTTAAGTAAAGCTATTATTGGGGGTTGCAATTATTACAAGAATTATCATCTTCAATTCTGGAATTCTTTTCAAATTTGGCGGGTACACAACATCCAGCATTTCGGTTTAATCAATACTAATAGTATCAAAACTGAAATTAAAGCAGTTCTGCTACAATGCTTTCTTACCACTCATATTTAAAAATAAGTCCCTCTTTTCTCCAGGTGGAAAAAATATCTCCCAAAATTCACATAAGTGGTGGACAAAATAAATGTTAGAGGTCACAAAAAAATAAGTGACCTGAGATAGTTCTGGACCCCGAAATCCAGATGTACAAATTAAGTCCATATCAATGTATTAAGGGTGACTGGAGCAAAGGTCTTTTAATCTCATCAGAAATTCTGTATGTAGAATTACAAATCCAAATACATAATATACAACACAAAAAAATTTTAATAAGTCAACTTCTTCACTGGCAGTCCGTCATTTTATGCAGGGGTCGCATAATTTGCTTGGAATGATGAAGAGAAACTGGTTCGCGAGCCTGTTTTCAGGAAAGGTTCCTTCTAGAGCTACACAAGGGTCCCTAATTGCTGTCCAGTAATATCTCTTTGACCAGCTGACCTTGAGCATTCCATGTACGCCTATTAGAACTCGCATAACCGCATAATAGCTTAAGTACTAGTCAAGCAAATGTTGGCTGCAGTAAAATACCATAGACAAATAAACTCGCATTACTTTGGCTTTTATTTATAAAATATTGGAAGTGCAGTTTTTTTGACCACGACAAAATCGTGCCTTTCAAAGAACACACACACACACACACACACACACACACACACACACATATATATATACATACATATATCTGTGGACAGCCTGGTATATGATTTATGCAAAGATCTGCAGGCTACTGCTTGTAACCGCTGAGCTCTGTAGGAAGCCATTCTTTTCATAATATACATACCCTCCGAAATCCATGAGAATAACTGATTTCTCTGTCTCTCTCTTCCCCATGCCCAATCATCTTACCATCAAATACATTCGACAAGTATTCGTTGTACTTTAAGAAATGCCCAATATGCATCGTACTCGTTTCCTTAATGGCCTATAAGACATTTCTTAACTAATTTAGAACCTCAAGGTTTGATTATGGCTCAACATTATGGTTAATAAATTTTCGCAGCGTTTAGTGCATTATATTCTTCTTTTTGAAGAAGCAGTGACTTCCAAGTGAATAGCTTGGACTACTTAGCTTCTTATTAGGTAATCCGGAAATTTATGCTTGATTTTTGGAGCGTTTGCTGGAATATTCATTTAACTGTATGTCAGCACTTATAAATCCTCTTCCAAAAGTTAATGTTTGTTTACTTCTGTGCATTTCGCTTCTTGGAAATAATTCAGTATTTACCAACAATAAGATGCCAAAGCGAGATGTTCGAATAATTTTATATTATGAGTTTAAACTAGGCCGGAACGGAGCCAGAAACGTCAACAAAGTGTGGGACGTGGGCGTATTCAAAAACTTTTGAGAAGGCGACTCCAGCCTGGAAGACAACGAAGGTGGTGGAAGTACTTCTTCCCTTGATGATGTTTTGCGAGCTTTGGTGGAACAAAATCCCAGAACAACTGTCCGAGATCTTGAAGGGGAACTTGATGTAAGCGAGTCGGCTGTCGAAGACCATTTCAAGGCTATTGTGTTATAAGGTTAAAAAACTTGAAAGTTTGGTTCCTCAATCATTAAACGACCACCAAAATAATCAGCTTTATGAAATTTGTGCTGCAATTCCTTGCCGAAACAACAACGACCCATTTCTGTCCAGTATTATTAATTATGATGAAAAGTGGATCCCATAACAGCATACGTTCTGGACAGTGGCTCGACGAGAGAAGCTGCAAATTTTCCAAAGCCATCAAAGGAAGGTGATGGCTAATTGGTTTCTGTGTGTGAGGTGTTTGCCCAGCCCCTATTTAACAGAAATATTGTTGTCTAATGGGCAGAAACGGAAAACATTTGTTGAAACCTGTGGAAGAAGCTGGTGAAACTGACTAACTGGTTTCAGTTAAGGGAATTCCTCTAAAACGAAGTGAATTAACTCTAGAAACCTTTGACCTACATTACATATTAGTGGGGGAAAAACGATGGCTTGACCAAAATGGAACACCTCATTCCCAATTCAATAAATATTAAAGAACATAGGTGACACGATTAAGTCATTAGTACAACACCAAGCTGATACTGGGAATATTAATATTTTATATTATGTGGTCTAAATGTTTTACAAAGTTTTTCTATCAGTTGTTATATATGGAAATATATTTATTTCTGTTCCCTGACCTGGAAAGCTTTATTCTGCTTAGTGACCCAAAGAGCAGTAGTAGACAGTCTTCTTGAATTCAAGGTATTTATAAATTAATAATCATAAGTAATTGCTTAAAATAAGTAATTTTTGCCAATAGTAACAATCATGACTAGAATAACTAATTTTGAAAATAACGGAGGCTACCGACATTTTTATGCCCCTCTAAGAATAACTTGCTTAATATATGAGTTAAGTATAAATTTATTGATAGAAAATTATAGAGCATTAATATTTTAATAAGATTGATTCTATAGAATTTGTATGCCCTTTATACCTAAAGATTCTAATCAGCATTTGATCCCAGGTGGAAGTACTCATTTGGAAGTTTTACAGTTTATAATGTTAGATTGGTTTTCAGACTTCAACTGAGTTATCCCGTTTGACTTGTTCCGGTGTGACGTTTGCACATAAGTACCTATCTGGCATTATTCAAAACCCGCTAACCTTAGGACGTTAAAATTTCAAGTTTTGAATTTTTGCAACTTCTAATTAAGAATCTTCCTTTTTGATTGGAACCAACTGTGAGAAAGCGAAGTTCAGACGACGGCGGGAATGAAAAATTATATTTTCTCCGTATTTACCATAATTTATAACCTTATTCAAAAAAAATTGTATAAGACCATTTTTGTATATTTATGTATAGAAAATATATATACAACAAGTCCTATGGATTTTCCGATTCGACGTATAAGAACGGAGGTGTCACTTTGAATGAAATAATTTTGAATGAAGTGCAACCATACATTTTGCTTATTTAGGAGTACAAGGTTACCCACATTAGGTATAAAAAGTAGGTTTTTCTGTAATCGTTGAATAACGGTAACATTACTAAACTGAAATGAGTAATGAAGAAAATGAAACATTTTGCAATAGAGTGAAGAAAGTAATCACTTTCTTCACAAGTGAAGAAAGTGAATTGCCTTCTTAATTAGTAATAAGTATAAATTAAAAAATAATTTGAAGTTGGAAATTAAATGCTTTTAAATGTTTTTTAACATTGTAAGAATTTATTTTAACAAAATAAATTGAAATGTGAATGAATTATTGGTGGAAATAATCAATATATTTTAAAATATTTAAATATAATAATAATTACCTTCCTTGTTTATAACCTGCACTTGTTTATAACTGCACTACTTCACAATCATCACTAGTTGTTTTATAACTATGCTTATAACATTTCACAACCATGCTTATAACCTACCAACAACATACCATAATCTTCACAAAATCCTAATTTTGTTCATATTCTGGTTAGATCTGATCATGTATTACACGATTACAGAAAAAATTTAATATTACACTCGTGACGAAAGTAGAATTTACAACTCTCGTGAAATTACCACACTCGCTTCGCTCGTGTGGGTAAACGTTTACTCGAGTTGTATAATGATCTACTTTCATCACTTGTATAATAAATAACTATTGTGTGTGTAATTCATCTTTAATTTAAACAAAAACAGCATGTGTCGACATTTTGGAAATTGGACCAGAAAAGCTGAGGTTGAATTGTAACTTGGCACACATATAAGGTACATACACACACACATATATATATATATATATATATATATATATATGTGTGTGTGTGTGTGTGTGTGTGTGTGTGTTTGGGGAAATTGAACCAGAAGAGTAGGGTTGAATTCTTTTATTGTTTTTCGCTTCGGAAAATATTGTCAAGACTTCTTCTGGGCTCGAATTATTTACCAAAATGGTTTCTGGACATTTTACTACAGCTCAAATATTTATGTTTGAGGTAATTCCAGGTTTTCAGTATGACTTAAACCTGAATCAGATTCTGATTACTTTTACAACAAACTCTTTTATTAGTAATTAATTTTTCAAGAGAAGACAATGATTATACTGGGGATAATATCTGTAAATCACTTGGAAGGAGCGGAGGTTTACTGATGCTGTAAGCAGAATTCCAAGTTCGTCCACTAATATTTCAATGAGAGCAACAGCAGGGAAGGACATAGTACTTATGGTGTATTCAGAAAGTTCAGAGGTTCCTAATAATTCTTAAAAATAAGCAATTTTCAATTGCCGGTTACAACCTTTCTAAAGTGTGAAATTCTTGTTTATAGGATATACTGACACCAATTTTGGTCTTTAATCATTTATTCAAGTGGAAAAGAGACTGTTTTGATTTAATATATATATATATATATATATATATATATATATATATATATATATATTGCAGCAAAAGGCTATAATTTATTTTTTCTTCAAAGCAAACTAACCATCCTTGGCGTTCTTTGAACACCGAAAAGTATCAACCTTGCCACATATAATTAAATCACTCTGATTTTTTTTATTTCTGATGTCAGCCAACACTCCTTTCCTGTTCGTCTTCCTCATTTCAGCATCCGAAGTCAAGTTTTTTGTAACAACTGATAATACTATAAATGTCAAGTATGAGCCGTAGTAAAATAATTTGTAAGTCTTGTAATACGCATTTTTTTAGCCCTCTATTTCTTTCATTCAAACTGCTATGGTTGGGTTGTTTGTTAACATACTTTTGACGATTATTTCAGTATACTAAGTTCATATCATCATATGACCTTTGCGTGGAGTTAGTTTAAAGTAAACACTCTATTAATAAAATTAATTAATAAGAAATGCTCCGAATATTTTGGTATTTTTGGACCGCAACATCGTCACTAAGGTAATAAATGTTTTTAAATAAATTTAATTTAATAAAGAAAATGAGGAAGTATATATAAAAAAAGAAAATTAAATGATAAGGTAAACGATGATGAGAACAAATTCAATACGACAATAGATAGTTACAAAAAAAAACCGTCCGTCACGCAGGGGTTGCGTAAACTAAGGAGATTCCCCACGCGAAGGTTTAAAGATAAATATACATACCGTGAATGTTATGTGAATAAATAAAAACGGTAATGAGAAATCTTTCAGTCAACTTACAATACAAGTCTACAATCTCTACAACGGAAAGCGGCTGAATTATAAACAAACAGGCCAGCCAACCTCGTGGCGCTGATTAGATAGATAGATAGACCGGAAAAAAAAACAGTAAATGAAATTTATCATGAACCCCTTCGTTACAAGGTTATTATTATGATTATTTATTAACGTCCACTTTTTGCAACTCAGGCTAATTGGGACGGGTTATCTACAGGTTACCAGCCTTTTCTAGCCAGGGTGGAACTTAGGATGTTATTCAATGAATTCCGTCACTATATAATTTCCTTTGCCCAGGGGAGAATCGAACTCGCCACTCTAGGTTTACCGCGTGAGATTAAGGTCAACAATTTAATTCACGGCTAACCTGAGCCCCCCGTTATAAGGTTAAATACTAAATATTGTTCTCATTGAACATTTACTTTGTAAGATATATGTAAATACGTTCTGTTGACTCCCCCCCCCCTCCTTTTGTTTTTGAATTACTAAAATTTGAGTGATTGAGATAAAACTGATTCTGATTCATTAAAAATTACTGCACTAGCTTTAGTAAATTGTTTTCAATAAAATTAATATGTTATATTCAGATATATTTCATTAAGTGTTTGTCTTTCCGGTCTATCTAGGCTGGCTGGCCTGTTTGTTTACATTTCAGCTGCTTTTCGTTGTAGAGATTATTAACTTGTTTTGTAAATTTACTGAGCATTCACGGTAGTGTTACCTGTGTATATATATATATATATATATATATATATATATATATATATATATATATATATATATTTATTTATTTATGTATTTTAAACCTTCGCGTGGGAAATCTGCTAAGGTTACGCAGCCCCTGCGTAACGGACTTTTTTCAAAGAGACTATTCAGGAACAACAGCTTCCGCATCATTTTGTATTAGGACAAAAGTATTTTTTCATTCACTAAGTAATCACGGTAATCAAAATCCTGAAGTATAGGCAAATATGCAACACTTTGATAACTCCCATACCCCCTCTGCAGAGGTTGTCGACTTTCTACTAAAATGTGGTGGCAATAATTTTTTCCTACTAAGACTATTAGTCTAACAGTATGGAAACTAGAATGCATGTCTGTTTGTCACTCAGTTCAAAATGGCTCAAGGAATTCAAAGAAATTTTGCGTTTGTGAGTCAAATATGCAAAGGTATAAAGTAGCCAATTGTGAAAACCGATTTTTCACAGGAGTGGAGGTTATTTTTAGGTGTGAAAATTATAAGTTATAATGTCATCATTGCAAGTGTTTTCATTTAAAAAATAAATAATTGATGATCCTGATTTTATATTACGAATTTACCTATTTTGACTTTAGGACGCCAAATAGTATTATGCTGGTATTAATAGAGTATGCATGTAGAAATTAAACATTTATTTTTTCGGGAATTTTTTGAAAATATAATGCTCTTCAGTATCTTTTGCCTTTTCTAAATTCTATAAGGAGAGGAGGGGGGGGGTTTCTTACTGGTAAATAATTAGTTCACCATTACCCACGGCACGTACACACACACACACACACACACACACACACACACACACACACACACACACACACACCTCTCTCACACATACAACACATACACACACACACACACACACACACACACACACACACACACACACACACACACACACACACACACACACACACACACACACACACACACACACACACACACACACACACACACACA
Source organism: Riptortus pedestris (assembly GCA_019009955.1). Lineage (NCBI taxonomy): Eukaryota > Metazoa > Arthropoda > Insecta > Hemiptera > Alydidae > Riptortus > Riptortus pedestris. The sequence continues at coordinate 46,478,709 of CM032231.1, read as the reverse complement.
CACACACACACACACACACTCACACAAACACACACACACACAAATAAAATGGAAAAATATTTTAAATATTTTAGTTCACACTTCTGTTGACAGCCAAATTCAAGGTCTTTCTAGAAATTATTGAGCAAATTGAATTATTTTATTTAGGTGCTAATGCAAAGTTAATGCAGCCTTTACACTCCAAAGGGATCCATTTTTATTTCAACCAGATAACAACACCATCACAGTTAAATCAGCTAAATTATTTTGGAAATAAAAATCAATATTCTCTTTTAAAAATGTAATATGGCATTACATATTAAGGTTATGTTTAGGTTTATGTAAAGATCTATGCTTATTATAGTTATAGGGTTATTTATAGTTGACAATCAAAGCAGCCAAGCATGATGGTTGTATACTGGTCTCCTACATTTAACTCCATTACCCAACAAATACTAGTTATTTTTAAATATTGGTTTTTTTTATTATTAAACCTACTTCAAGCTGAATGAATGTATTTATTTATTTCTGCAGAAACTAACAACATACACTTATTGAAATGAAAACAATTTAAAAAAAAAAATCTTGATGCCATTAAGAACTAAAATTTGCATGAGGATCTTGCTACGAGATTTAGACGACGGCATTACCTAAAAATATTAAAACACATATAAAATGATCACTTTTAATTTTAAAAAGTATCTCTTCCAGTGTCATGAAAACAACAGCACAGGGGACTACGTAAACCAAGTTGATTTCGTACATTCTGGAATGGCATCTAACCATCTACACTATGATTTTCCCGTAGTGAGAGGTCTATGTAAACACTATTTAAAATATAACCTTTACTTGAGATAACATATATAGGATAATAGTGATTTTGAAATTAAATTTGCAACAAAAATTTACAAAATTTTTCAATCAGACCCACAATGACAGATATTTCGAATTTTCAATTCTATCCCCCACTCAAACTTTTCTCTTCCCTGTTCTATTTCAACCATTAACGAGTATAATCTTAAGTGTTGCATGAAGCGGTTAAACATTGAGTGCGGCATTGATCAAATAAAATTTGTTGAGTCTAGAGCTTAAAATCTTATTCGGCTGGGTAGAAACTCTAAACTCAGAACGCTGCCCCAACTTGAAGGCCCTTCGCTTGCCAAAGGAGCTAACCACTCCACCAACACTCGATTAAACCGGAGTTCACATTTCCCAAGCAACCTTTCCAACTTTGTAAGTGTGCCATTCAGACCTTCTTCAGAGGATGTAACAGAGACTGGGTCATCCATATAAGGAGGACAAATACCATGCTTGTAGAAAACCCATGCTAGAGGCTTCAATAACCTGGTTCATAACCATATTAAATATGTTCGCAGAAAGAGGATCACCCTGCTTGACTATTTCCCACAAGATACACCCCACCAAATGCCACCAGTATAAATACTCTCATGGTATCTGCAAAACCCGCAGGATACTCTTGTCTAACTCAGTTTTCTAGATCACGAGGTCGCATGTAATTTAAAGCCACATCAGATGGGGGTTCTTCTCAGGCAACCAGAGGATCCCCAGTCTATTGTTCCAAAAAATCAGCAATCCACTCTGGGGCTATCTTTTTTAAACCTTTATAAATTGGGATGAATAGCTTCGTTTTTAAAAATGCTTATACCAAAAGAGTCATTTCCCTCCATAAGGATGACAACACCTAATCAAGTTTATATCTCGGAATACAAAAAAATAATAATCCTATAGACTACTATTTCAGTCCTAGGTCCTTCAGTTCTAGGTCTTTAATTTTTTGTACGATTCCAACCTTGAGCCTTCAGCATTTACTGCCTCTTCTTATCTCACGAATCGTTCCCTCAAGATGCTTTGGACCCGGCTTCACGGGACAACTCATCCCAACGACTTACGTTGCCCAACAGGAGTGATTAAAATTTATAAAAAGTTATAGCTGGAAGTTCTCGGTCAAAGCACTGGAGATGGGACCGGACTCTGTTCCTGAAAAGTTTCACTTCAGAGCATCATTTTTCACCTTAATCTATAAAATTTTCCTCTTAACTTCAACCTCATACACTTTATATTGTATTCATTCCTGCCAGTTTTGCTAACTGAAGTTAATTTTGTCACTTGCAACAAAATCTTTGTTCTCACATGCCAGTCTGGCTAGAAACGTAGACGAGTCAACCAATTCGAGCCAACATCTCCTTAACCAACAAATATCGGCTGTTTAAGCACTTCCAAACTCTTTTCTCATTGGATTGTCCCCCCCCCCACACACACACTATTGCATATCTGGCGAATAGGGAAAATCAAACACGAATGAATAATGGAATAAAAATAAATAAATAAGCAAATTCATACTCTTTAAATGTCGAAAAACCGTTTTGCCACAATAGTACACAGACACCACAAATAATTAAAGTGCGCCTTCTTCTTAGTTTATGGCCAACGTAAGCAATATCTTCTACTTATGACGAGTACAACATGAATTATTAGAACGAGTATCAATTTGCCTTAAGAGATTTCTCTAAATGCACCCAATAATTTTTACTCTTATATTTTATTTTATGTATTGAACTTAAAGTAATACTCCTAAATTTTTTCTGTAAATGATTAAAATATTCATATATAGAAAATGAATCAGGTGGAAGCTCAGTGTCATGTCGTGATTATGAAGTATTGGAAAGTGCTTCTTCGAATTTTGTTATATGCCAGTTGAAGAAAATAAGTAAAATAATATGTTAAGGACAGGAAGTGGTATTTTTAAGGAAATATAATATTGTGATACTTCTGGTAGGCAAAGTAGCCTATACTAATTTCTTCCTATGAATAAATTCCTTCCAATGTCATCTATTTATTTAATAGCCTTCATTTAAAAAACTGAAATGAAAGAGTTCCCTCATTATACAGGAAATTCATTGTCTTATTATTAATTTATTCAGTGTCATTTGCATGCAAGTAATTACAGTAAACAACAAACAATTTATTATGCGTGTGACAAGCAGATAATATACGATGTTGAAGAATAATGGCCATAAAGAAAATATCAATGAACAATTTCAATTTTAAACTCAGTGAAACTCGTATAAAGTGTTTTTTTTATTCCTTTAAAGAGATGATAACATAACACAAATGTTTGAATATGTAATAAATGTTTCCATATTTCCATTTATATTTATAGTTTTAGTGCATTTTCTCTTAGTGAATGCAGTATTAACATGGGCACAAAGACAACTTTTCATTTCGATGTCTTGATGCATGAAACATCATTCATTCAAATTTGTATTTATTTAGGTGGGGTTGTCCGTCAAGGACACAATGTTGAGCTAGATTTATAATATAATATTTTTTGGAAAGTTTAGATCTATATGCGTTAACCCGAAGAATTTGATTAGAGAGCAGAGTAAGGACCTCAATTTTTAATCTGGTAATTAAGATTGATTGACATTTTAGGACATTTTTGAGTATTCCGCATATTCCTGTTGGATATGAGATGACTTAAGAGTTATCTGTTTATAGGAAAAAATAAAATATTTCGCTCAACACGTCATGAAGGGCAACAGGGTTGTGGGGAGTAAAACATATTCGTATATTGGTCAAAAGAAATTTAGTATATATTCGGGAGATTCTGTTTCACTTTAAAAGCTGTTCTCCAGAAAACAAACAACAAGAGCAGTCCAATGATAAACAAAAGCCATTGATAAAAAGTTTTACACTTTTTTGGCATCTCAGCGGGGTCAGACAAATGTCTGTATCAATGGGTAGTGGTGTTCATGATGATCCTGGTGCAAAATATAAATAAAATGCATTTCAACTTTTACTTTATTATCATCATTATTGATAAAACGGAAAGACATTTTCTTCATAGCTTAATGGCAAGGGTCATCAATAAATCACAGGGGCCATCCCTTTTCAAAAAAATAATAACATTAAACTTTAAAAATTAATTTTGATTTAATTAATTTTGTTTTAGTTAATTTTTATAAATTGATATTTGATAAGGAATGGCTCCTGAAGAGACGGAATTTAAGCCGCGAAACATGTAGGACAATGCGAATAACGTTTGCGCAGAAAGAAATGCGTTTTATTGGTGGCCATTGTCAATGAACTGTGAAGAACATATAAGAATATTGGGTCCAGAATAAGCAGAATTATCTATACTAAATATGAAGACCCACAAAGTTAAAGTATTTCGACTCTATTGACCGATTGTTTCTTCTACAATGTGGATTCTACCGTTAAGCTATTCTGCCTCTAACCATGTAATGTTTAGTTCAAATAAATTGTTGAAAAACCTTGTTAGCATAGGAATCATTCTAAAAGACAAGATAAATAGAGAAAGGCAACATCATCTGTTGGACATTTCAACACGTGGAGAAATATGCTTAGTTTTCGCAGAGCACCTCATGGCGGTCTTTTAGTGTCGCAACCTTGAACAATTTACAAAAGTTGGTAATAATGAATATAATTATCATTCTTCAAGGTGAATTCCTCAATAACATTTTTAATAAAAAACTGGTATTTTTATTGCCAATTAACACTCAAATAGCCACTTAAGTAAAGAAGTAGCGTTCTGTAAAAACTATCACATACTTCAGGGAACAGGTGATATGTCAAGCCGATCAGTAAAGCCCTTTGGCAAACTGTCCATTTACCAGCTGCCTAATTAGTGGCTTTTCTTAAGTCCCATCAAATTTAGATAATATGTCATAGCTTCTAATCATAGTCATTAAACTGATATCTATGGTACAGCAGCGTGAAAAAAAAACATGACCGTCTAGACACATCTAGCGATAGCTAAATTAAGCCAGTAGTTATAGCGTAATTATATTTCATCTGAAGTGGGTAAAGTATTAACATTCCTTAATTAGTAATAACATTCTCCATGAGATGAAGGAATTTTTGTGTAATATTTCCATTTAGACAAACTCAGCTACTTTTCTCAACAGCGGCCTAAAAAAAAAACGTTAGTCATATTAAGGTTTAATCAAAAGTTGTTGTACATCAAATTTCCTGACATTGGAGTGAGTTCTGTTAAATTTTACGCATCCGGTGCAGGCTAAGCTAGATATTAATTTATCGTTACGATTCCCAGTTATATCCTCACTTCGTTCGTTTTTGGTAGGAATATGAAGAATAATATCAATATCTCAACATCTTGGCCCAACAGAGTACGAACAGACTAACAATTTATGCTAATTACTTAACTCTAGATGATAAGTAATAGAATAACTTAAAGTTAGGGATCGCATTTGTAGAAGTGTACCGAAAACTAAAAAACGTCCGTCACTCAGAAGCTGCGTTAAATAAGCAGATTTTCCACGGGCGTCACGTATTTGCGTTCTTCTCAAAACGTAAAAGTTCAATATGGTATTTGATCAATGGTATTTAAACTTCAAATGAAGTGCTTCTTAATATATATATAAAACAGCTAATTGTTAATATCACATGAGCAGGAGTAAAAAAAAATTCAAATATCTCATAATCAAGAAAGTGAAAAAGCTTGTATTGCATTTATAGAACATTTTTAATTTGCAACAAAGAAAGAAAAAAATCATGCAATTACAGTTTTGATTTTTTTTTTTTTTTTTTTTTTTTTTAAGACAAGTCAACTTGAATGTCTAACAGGGGGAAGTTAGTCATGTGATTTAAAGTGTTGGGCTTAATGTACTTACTAATACCTAGAGCGTAGATTCGATTTCCGCCTGGGCAATAAAAATGTATTTAGTGACAAATTCAATAAATAAAACCCAGCGCTCCACCCTGGCTATGAAAAGGTTGACAATCTGTAGATATCCCGTCCCGAATAGCCGTAGTAGTATAAATTGAACAGTACTAATAATGAATTGAATAGTAGTAATAAATAAATAACATTAACTCAAATCGTTGGACTTATTTTTTTTTTCAGTGACTTCCGTTTTATTTCATATTTTTTGTTTTAATCGCGGGTCAATAAACCAAACAAATTTAATATACCTCTTGAAAAGTAGAATGAAGTCCTTTCGTGTGAGCAGTTTCACTCTAAGTTCGGACGAATTTTTAAGTCGTTTGAACTCTTGGATTAAACTATAATAACGACTGGCATATACTCGTATCTTTCGACACACTGAATGTCCAAAGATGGCGAAACTAGTATTTCCCGTTTTTCCTGTCACACTGAAGTTAATAAGCAGAATAAATAACTCAGACGAGCGAGTAGTTTCAAAATAACGCTCTCATTTTCACACGCCCTGATAATTAAATAGACCATACACCTCAATTATTCCAAAAGAAATGTCAGTTGTTGTTCTACTACAGATGATTTCGGAGGAGATACACGAAGGCTGGAGAGTACCATCCTAAACTAGTGACAAACTCAGGGTATGGATATCTGTAATATAATTATTTTAAATAAGTATATGTTAATAATCAAGTAGAATGAACAGCCCAGCATTCGACCAACATTAAGAAATAAATAATGATAGATTATAGTAAAAAAGCATTTAGATGTCTTCCTAGTCATTATTATTTATTAATGTCCACTTTCTGCTAGTTGGGACGGGTTATCTACAGGTTACCACCCTTTTAGCAGATAATCAGCCATTGAGGTTGTACTCATGACGTCGAAACATTTCTTCATACGTTCATGTATTCTACATAGAAGAGGACGAAAATGAAGTCCGTTCCAGATTATATATATATATATATATCTATATATATATATATATATATATATATATATATATATATAGACACACACACACACATGCAAACATGCATGCGTTAACTCTAGTGTATATACAAATACACACTCACACAAATTGCGACCTCTTGAGTGATATTATACACACACGCGCACACACACACAAACACACACACACACAAACACTAGCCCGTTGCCGCTCTAGAGGCCACAATTTTTGTTTGATCATTGCCGAGAAAATAAGCATTTCTTGCAAAACCAAAGATCAAGTTCTGCTGAAATCGGACTACTTAGAAGAAAGGGGGGGGGATAAGATGAGGGAATTTCGTACATTCTGAATGTATGCGATATTATAGTTGGGTTTCAAAAATTGCATAGAACTGATCTCATTGCTAATCTTATATACATTTTTTTCTCTATTTTGGATGCTAACCGAGATACAAGCATTTTTCAGCCTTCAGTAAACCCCCACACCTACTCATGTCATTTTAACAATAGCACAATGCATAATAGCACTTTATTTAAAGCCTAAAAACTAAATATTTTTCTCATTGAACATTTACTTTTTGAGATAAAACGTGTCGCGGACTTAATAAAGTTTTGTATTACCACAATAACTCAATTGCTTTCAGTGAAATCTGATAAAATTACAAATTAATTTTGTTGTTGTTACATATTTTTTCGTCGTACGAATCATGAAATCTTTACTTTCTTCGCCTGTTAAAGTCAAATTAAAAACTTGATCATCTCCATTATAAAAAATAAAATAAAATAAACACACTAAAGGTGTTTACGATTAGCCATAACTGATATCCTCTAAAATGGTTTCGTGATCTTTGAGATAAGAGTTGAATTTTGATTTTACATGAATATTAATTATTCATAACTCATAGCCTTACTGTTAATATAGAATGAGAGGGGGAATAACCTTTTAGTCCGAATGACACTTATTAAAATAACCAGAACATGAATTATGAAAACATTTGAGACAGGTGTTACGTACGCTTTGGACTGTTTTGCTAGCTGATAAAATAAAAGAGTGAATTCCCAAAGTAATATGTCCGTCACGCAGGGGCTGCATAAACTAAACAGATTTTCCAGCGTCATTAGTTTAAAAAAACTGATTCTTTAACATTTTACTATCCGACTCATAATAACAGAGGTATTTTGAATTTCGAATTTCTCTCTCTCTCTCTCTCTCTCTCTCTCTCTCTCTCTCTCTCTCTCTCTCTCTCTCTCTCTCTCTCTCTCTCTCTCTCTCTCTCTCTCTCTCTCTCTCTCTCTCTCTCTTCTCTCTCTCTCTATCTCTCTCTTCTCTCTCTCTCTCTCTCTCTCTCTTCTCTCTCTCTCTCTCTCTCTCTCTCTCTCTCTCTCTCTCTCTCTCTCTCTCTCTCTCTCTCTCTCTCTCTCTCTCTCTCTCTCTCTCTCTCTCTCTCTCTCTCTCTCTCTCTCTCTCTCTCTCTCTCTCTCTCTCTCTCTCTCTCTCTCTCTCACACACACACACTTTCTAACCCCGATTTGAGCCAATAACAAATATCATCTTCAGTGTTGAATGAAACAGATAAATATCGCGTATGGTATAGAACAAATAAACGTAAAATCTTAAATTGACGGTGACGTCAAAACTCAACGTATTTTCGTGCACCTCACATATAAAAGTCAATGAAAGCAGTAGGTTCCAATAAAATGGTTCATAATATAACAGCTTTTAGTCAAGTATCGGGGGGGGGGGGGGGTTACTGAAGGCTGGAAACTAAAAATCGCGTATAGTATTGAAGATATAGAATAAATGTATATAACAATATTTATAGTATATTTAATTCGTAATATGATTGGTTCTATACAATATTTCAATCCGACATATAATAACGGAGATAATTTAAAATGTCGAACTCCTCCAAAACCCTACTGGCGCGATTTCAGCCATTACCAAGCTTTAGTTCTGCATGAAACGGTTATATATAGAGTATGGTAAAGATCAAATAATAATTGCGTCTTCTTGAGCGGTAACCACAAATATATATAGTTTTGAACGGACTTCATTTTCGTCATATTCTAGGTAGGATCGATGTGCTTTTAAAATTATTTTTTTTGAAGATCGGGCCATGAGTCCATGAGGCCACAACCTCAATAGCTGATTTCTCTTAAGGGAAATCTGCTACAAGGACATATCATTAGCGCTGCAAGCTTGATCACCGAGCCGTTCGGCCATTGCCACGTGAGCTTCGTAATTCATTTTAGAACTCACTTGAATGCAAGTCCGTCATGCAAGAGTCACTCTTAACTAAACAGATTTCTTACGAGATGGAATGAAACATCCATGGTTGGCCTCGTTACCTCATTTTCCATCCCCCATATCTACCTTAGTCAGACACATAAACTAACCAAAAATTAATATTTAAACTGAACATTAGATGGTTAGAGAGGAATCATAGCTTAAAGTGAAAATCCGTCACGCAGGGGTTGCGTAAACTAAGCAGATTTCCCACTACTTGAATGATACACTACTAAACCCTTCTCATCATATTTCTCTATTTCGAACTTAAAATACGATGAGTAGAAGTGACTTAGGGTTTACTGGGGGACTTGATCTTTCTTTTGACATAAAACGACTAAATATCGAGTTTGGTAATGATCAAAGAAAAATTGCGACCGCTAAAGCGGTAACAGACAAATATATATATATATATATATATATATATATATATATATATATATATATATATATATATATATATATATATAAAATTGTAACCTCTGTCTGTACATTGATTTTTTTCGCGAAATTTCACGATAACTTTTCGTTTCACATGTCCTAGACACCATAACTGCAATTTGTTTCTTTGGTGTCTGTTTGTTTGTTTGTTTGTTTGTTTGTTACCTTTTCACGCATAAACCGAATTTTATGAAACTTAGTATGTATATTAGTACTAACCCAACATAGACTTTAGGCTATATTAAAATTCTCTGAGATGAACAGGAGTGGGGGTTATAAGGAAGGCCTGAATTTAAAAATAGCGGTATTTCGATTTCTATTCGTTTTTCGGCAAATATGAACATAATAAGAGTTGTTTATTTTGTTATTAAGAGTAACTTTTGTTATATAAACTTTTTTCGTATACCGAATTATAAACGAGATATACGCTAAAACATATAGCGGAAGTGAACAATTTTATTTGGGACAAAAGACCCAACCAATCTAAATAAAACTCTGTATGTGTATTAGCACTAATGTATTCATTATAATAAGCCTTACCAACATTTCTAGGGACGGGCAGTAGTGGGGGTTGTAAGGAAGGCCTGACTTTAAAAATAGCGGTATTTCGTTTTCTATTGGTTTTTCTGCAAATATGCACATACCTAAAGATGTTTATTTTATTATTTAAAGTAACTTTTGTTATATACACTTTTTTCGTATACCGAATTATAAACGAGATATACAGTAAAACTAAAGTAATTTGCGTAGAAATATTGATATGCTCAACAATTCTGTCCAATATGAACTACCAGGTACCTCACCGGGAAAAATTAATTCAAATCTAAGTTAATATTTTGTCCTTAATAGCTGAAATCTATGCATAATGCACAGGAGACGGGAAATATGACAATTTGGTGAAGTCTTACAAAAAAAAAAAAGACGGGTATAAACCCTAAACACTGGGACGGGGAAATGTCAAAATATTATGCTAAGTAAAGCCTTGCCAAAAAAATACCATCAACATTCAGCCTCAAATGAATTACCAGGCGAAGCCGGGTATCTGAGCTAGTATATATATATAGTTTTGAACGTACCTCATTTTCGTCATCTACTAGGTAGGATCAATGGACATTAGAAGAAAAGTTTCGTAAATTCCGTCATGAGTACAACCTCAATAGCTGATTTCCCTTAAGGGAAATCTGCTAAAATAAGAATACCTTGCTTAATATTTGAGTTACGAATAAATGTATAGAGGAACAATTGTAGTGCATCAATGTTTTAATAAGATTAGTTCTATACATTTTGTATGCCCCTCTTACCTAAAGATTCTAATGATCATTTGATCCCAGGCGAAAGTCCTCATTTGGAATGATGAGAGATTTACAATTTGTAGTCCTCGATTGGTTTTCAGAGTTCAACGGAATTATCCTATTTGACGTGTTTCGGCGTGACGTTTGTACATAAGTACGTACATGGCATAATTTAAAAGTCCGTCACGCAGGGGCTACGTAAACTAAGCAGATTTCCCACGTGAAGTTTTACAATAGAGAAATCTGCCTAATAACAACTGTAGTAGTAAGAAACCTCTAAACCTAAAAAACATTATTTAGGGCGTAATAACCCAGTAGTTTCTAGCCCAAAAAACAGTTAACCTAACCTCTAAACCTATTCACGAGGGACGATAGTTATGGAAACGGCCGCCAGAGCTCTCGTCGGAAACTCCGAACATAGCCTATTGGTGACCATACTCAGAATACAAATGCAATTATCTCGGTTAATATTCAAGATAGAGAATTAATGTATAGAACAATATTTATAGTAAATTTAATTTACAATAAGATTGGTTCTATACAATCTTCTGATCCGACGTATAGTAACGGAGATATTTCGAATTTTCGAAAATCCTCCCCTCTGAACCCCCCCTCCCACTGGTCCGATTTCAGCCGTTAACGAACTTGATCTTTCTTTTTACATAAAACGCTTAAATATGAAGTTTGGTAAGGATCAAACAAAAATTGCGACCGCTAGAGCGGTAACAGACGGACCTCATTTTCGTCATCTACCAGGTAGGATCGATGGACATTTGAAGAAAAATGTCGAAAATTCCGTCATGAGTACAACCTCAATAGCTGATTTCCCTTAAGGGAAATCTGCTAAAACCCACTAACCTTAGGCAGTTAAAATTTCATGTTTTTAATTTTAGCAGATTTCCCATAAGGGAAATCAGCTATTGAGGTCGTACTCATGACACGTTTTTCAAAAGTTTTCTGCAAATGTCCATCGATCCTATCCAGGAGATGACGAAAATGAGGTTCGTTCAAAATGATATATATATTTGCCTGTTAACGCTCTAGCGGTCGTAATTTTTGCTTGATCGTTACCAGACTCGGTAGTTAAACGTTTTATGTAAAAATAAAGATCAAGTTCGTTAATGGCCGAAATCGGACGAGTGGTAGGGGGGATTTAGAGGGGAGGATTTTCGAAAACTCGGAATATCTCCGTTACTATACGTCGGATCGAAAAACCGTATTATATCAATCTTATTGCAAATTACATTTACTATAAATATTGTTATATACATTTATTCTCTATCTTGAATATTGACCAAGATATTTGCATTTTTATTAATTGTGTGTGGTTACGGACGAGATGAGATCGGCTAACTTCTGTACTAGTTTCCGTCAAAAGCTAGTTTGGCCGGTTCCTTAACTGTTCGGCTCTAGTGAAATTTCTCTATTATAAAACTTCACGTTTTATAATCCCTGCGTGACGGACTTTTGTTTGTAATTACAAAGAACTTACTTTTAAAATCTTTTTAGTATACGCAGCCCCTGCGTGGTGGACTTTTATTTTGTTTGTATGCTGCACTGAATATCGAAATTCGTTAAAGCTTAAAAAATACACTGTGAAGGAGCACGGCCTGATTTTTTATTTAAAAAGCCGTAAAATGAATGACACTGAGACCGAGGTTTGCTGGGAAAAATTTCTATTAACATCAAACATGGGAAGTGTGAATAGGAAATACAAAGTAATAAATATTTTCTTACAAATTGAAAGAAGATATTATCCGTCAAGTCCGACTTTATTTCATGGTTTGTATGAGAGAGGCATATAAAGATCACTAGGTGCTGACCAAAACGTGACCATGGTCCAAGGTCGGAGAAACACAAACCGCAGCCGTAGGTTGGGTCCTTGCCCGCGATTCCCAACAAGTGTTTAGAAATATTCCAGTAGATTTCCTTGAAATATAATACATATTCTAACTAATTCTATTTGAGAATGATATTAGATCTATATTTTCCATAAGTACGAATATTTGTTGCACTTCAGGTCGCCTAAATCTTGAGTGTGGCGGGTGGTCAAAATTATTTAAAATTCAAAATATCTCGAAAAATGTTAAACAACCTATATTATTGGAAATTAAACTGTCAATGAATATTGTTATGTATGTATTTTGCTTATCATGAATATTAATCGAGATACTAGCATTTTATAGTTTTCTGCCTTTAGTAAACCCTTACTCCTACTCATGCAATATTAACAATAAGATCTTACATCGTGAACCACATTATTGGAAGCTTAAATGCCGAATATTGTGCATACTGAAGTTTTTCCGTATGAGGTATATAGCAAATATGCTGTTTGATGACTTCAACATTTAATATTTTACGTTCTTAATTAGAAAATGTTGATTTGTTATTCGCCATACTCGATATTTAACTGTTTCATTTAACACTAAATATCATATTAGTTAATGACTGAAATCGGAACCGGAACAGGAGGGGGGGGGGTAGAGAGGGAGAGTTCAAAAATCCAAAATATCCCCTAATTATGAGTCTGATCGACAAATGTTATAGAACCATTCTTGTTAAAACTTTCATGCTCTACAATTGTTGTTCTATACATTTCCTATTAACTCAATATTAAGCGGGCTATTAGAACATACTTGTTCTCAGCTTTCAGTTAACCTCCCACTACTGTTCATGGAGTTTTGACTTAGCAATGATCGAAATTACATCACTCATGTTTTATCATACCAGCACGTGGGGTATCTGCTTAGTGTACGCAGCCCCTGCATGACGGACTTTTACGGACGCCGCACACTGGAGCGAGTGATAGGGTAAGCCGGACATTCATTAATATCTCCGTTTCTACTGGTCCTAGAATATTGATTCTGGTGTCATTTTAAAGCACATCGAATACTCTATTGAACTACCTCATCAGCAATTATTTAAGCAATTTTGCCAGATGCGATATAACGGTAGGATGAATTTTAAATGTGTACATAGAGATTATGTATCGCTTACTAAGTAGAGAATTGTGATTTGTAGACACATAATATCAACATATGTTTTATAAATTTTTATTTTTTTAATAAATTGAAGTTCACAAACGCAATACTAAAATTGTTTTTATTAAAACATTTATTCTTTTAATCAATAATGCTAACTTTAAACGGAGTTCACTTTATGGCACCTTGGACCTTCTTAAAAGGACGGTAAAAATATTTAGACAAGAAAAACACGTATTTAACTATTTCTTCGAACATGAATGGCGGCGTCAAATGCATAGAGGAGGAGGCGTTTTACACCGTCCGTAGTTGGGAAAGGCCCGCGGGAGGTATAATACGTCTTCCTCACCGAAAGCGTTAACAGTAAAAGTAAAATATTGTAAAATATTTAATGAATAGGCAAGTTAAGGCAAGATCTGACGACGTTGTAAATAAGACAATATACTCCTAAAAGCATGCCAAGTGGTATTTTTTCAAGCAAATACAAGCGATTTGCGAATTCAATTAAATAAAATTATTTTCAGCTTGATGTAAAAAAAAAGAAAAAAAAAAGAGGAATTTTAAAAACCTTTTGTGCCAGTTTTTGATTTGTTATAACACCCTTAATGTGTACTGGAAGCAACAATAATTTATAAAATGAAATAAGAGTTCACGACGAATTTAATAAGCCAAGGCTTTTTTTAACATAGCAATTATAACCAGGCATTATGTAAAACCCATTGCAATAATATGGCTAAAAATCAATCTGCTCAATTGAAAAGGGTTTATGTGGTACTAAAAATACAATCAAAATCTCAAATTAAAACTTTTATTTTTCCCCCCAATGTCCAACATTACTGAAGGATCGCTCCAGTGTGCGCCGGGCCCACTATCGGTGTTGCTTCCTTCCGGCCGTCGGGTAGAACTGTTCTCTCCTCAGCACACCAGACCGGACCGGGGCTGGCATTCGGTCCCCCGACTGCAACCTAACAGTAATGCCTGAAGTGCCGGCGATCTGAAGAGTTGCCGACAATTAGCATCCCTATGAGCGTGAAGTTCGCTGGCGCAGAAAGCCGGAACAAGTCAGCAGAGATCTCTCTTAATATGAGTCGAATCAATAAATGTTATAGAACTCATCTATTTAAACTATTGACACACTACAATTGTTGTCTTAAACATTTTTCTTTACTCAAATATAAGGGAGTTAGTCGTAATTATTTGTTTTCGGCAAGACGCCACTATTACTTATCGAATATATGATGAGATGACATTACTAGTGCGTCAAGTACGTGAGAAATCTGCTTAGTTTAATCAGCCGTTACATGACGAGCTTTTCTAAAACTGTAGTATGACCGAGATATATGCAATTTTCATTTTTTCTGTCTTCCTTAAACATACGCTCATTCTAATGCAATTGTCACTTCAAGCTTTACCACTTATCACCTTTTGTCCGGATTAAATTTTAAGCTTTGTTTACAAAGGCTTCTTATTGCAGGAAAAGAAGAGGTTAGATCATGACTGATCGGTAGAGTGTCAAGAGGAAATCAGACTCTCCCAGTGTGGAAATCTGCTTAGTTTACGCAGCCACTGAGTGCTTTGTACTAAACACTTCATGGGTAGAATACCTTAAATTTGTACTTTTCATCGTAGCTTATGAACAGTGGGGGAGATATTCGTCATTCACATTCCGTATTCGCGGACTCCGTCAGTACAAGTCATTGTGCTAATTATGGACACACACAAGACATTCACTTTATGGTGACTTGTCAACGATTTTCTACATTAAATATTCTAAGCAGGTCCCTAGCGTTTAAAAGTCTGAACTCCGAGATTATGAAGGAGTGACATTACTATTGCATATCAATGATTTTATCACATATTAAAGACTGCTAAGAAATGTCAAGGACTTTATCACAAGGTAATTGTTTTTGTTGTCGGAACCTGATTAAATTCAGTACTTAGCACTTTCTGCAGTTTATTCAATAGTCTCTGACTACATCCGTATAAATATATTATTTTCACTTATGACAAACCAACATACAATGCCTTGCAAACTGAAGAAGAAACTAATTAACCTCATGTTAATGTGTTTTTCATAAGAAGAGAATTTACGGATTAATGAGAGATTTCAGAAACTTCCCGCGAAATCTGTTTGTTGAATCCCTTATAACCCTGCAAAGCTTGTCTGAGAACTCTACCACTTGAAACGTGAAGCCTGTCTACTTCATCTAACAACAATGTATATTATATTATATTAATTGGAAGAGGGCATGTCAGCATCACTCCTAATCGGATCTGACGCAAAGCAACTGCGCTGTTCTTGTTTTGCCTCGGGGCAAACTCCAATCTTCTGTTAAAACTAATTGGATATAGCACCTAACTATATGGTTAGACTGGATACTGCGCGAGCCTTATAACAATTCAGGTGTTGAAAAAAATCCTTAATTTCTGTATAAAAATATTGTCAATCTCTGAAAATAGAATAGCAAGAAAATGTTTCAGTAGACTAATAGCGCTGGATGCCAGTAGTCATGACATAAACTATAATTGGGTCTCACAAATAAAAGCTATAGCAATTTTAAATAATGTGCAAGAATACTTTAGCGATATCTCGTGTGAAACCAATTTCCTAGCAAATAAAAACAACATTTTAGAACAAGCAACAAGTCACATATTATCCACCGACATCAACAGAGAATATAGTTCATCATACAACCATTTTTATAGAACTTTCTTTCATTATCCCAGTCCCCAACCCGAAGATTATCTGCAATTCAAAGTGATTATGAACAAAGTAAGATTAGCTGGCCAACTGAAAATTTCAAATGACGATTACTTGAAGCTGAATCACAATAAGAAAATGAAAATAATAAAATCCAGAGAAATTTGTGAATACTGCCATGAATTTATATCGGACGGATTAAAACATTTATTATTGCAATGCTCACAATACAGCTATCTTAGAGAGCAATACTTGAAGATTTATAGCCACAAGTGATGACTTAACGCCCTGGAAAATTTTTCATCAAATTGAGGGCATTCATAAACTGAACATGATTTAACTATTCCTTTCAGCAGTATGCAAATAGGCAACGACATATATATGTACCCGTATATACAATTATCTTGATAATTAATCACTATAATATAGAAACGTCCAAAGAAGTCAATTTACACTACACAAATAAATAAATGTAAATACATATGATGTTTAAATAGTACTAATCAGATTAAGTTTATAAGAATTTTAGAAGTTTAAGTACTACTTGAAAACATTTATTTTTTTAAAAAAATGTGTTATTTTATGTATATAGTAAATAGGTTAATATGTCATAGTTCTTATATATACATTTTTTTGTATATTATTAGTAAGATTACTTACACTAAATGGGTCATACTCAAGCTAAAATATGTATATATTAGCCAGTAAAATCAATCTATCTATCTAATTGGATATAGCAAGGTGTTCTACCCTTTCCACGTATCCGTATTTAGTCAAAGTCCTTCCTGGTCAATTTCCTCCTTTTTAGCTCATTTCCCTTAAGAGAAAATCAGCTATTGAGGTTGTACTCATGACGGGATTTTCGAAAAAAATCATCAAATGTCCATCGATCCTGCCCAGGAGATGACGAAAATAAGGCCCGTTCAAAACAGTGTGGCAATTTTTGTCTGATCGTTACCAAACTAAATATTTAAACGTTCTATGTAAAAATGAATATCAAGGCCTGAAATCGGGCCGCTGGGAGAAGGGGGGGGGAGGCTAGAGAGGGGAATTTCAAAAATTCGAAATATCTCCCTTGTTATACCGTTGTCGGATCGAAATCGTGTACAGAAGCAATCCTATTGACAATTTATTGTTCATTAAAAGTTGTTATATGCTCATTATTCTTTGTGGCTTCCATCCGTGTATCACGTTCCTATAAAGCTGCTTTACGACTTGTCATAAATTGATTGAAGCAACAGTTTATTGGAATGATTCATCGCTAGTAATTGCGATTTCCACAAAATTGGTGTAATTGACCGATTGCGGATGAACTCTTTGTCTGATACCGAATTTTGTAAAGCACTGCTATTTTTGCAAAAGTAATAATTATAATTATAAATTATTATAATAGTAATACGAATTTTCCCCAACCTTCACCCTCCAATAGTGACAAATGCTAATTGAAATATTTAAATAACAAAATTGCTGAGATATAAAAAACTGAAGTTGACATTTATTCCCTCCTATCTTTGCTTTTATTGTAATAAATACAATTAATTATAACATACTTTTAATAATGGTATAATTAATTATAATTTACTTATAAGAGTAGTATAATTAATAATAACTTACTTATAATAAAAGTATAATTAATAATAATTTACTTATAACAATAGAATAATTAATAATAATTTATTTACAATAATACAATAGTAGGTATAATTAATAATAATTTACTTACAATAGTATAATTAATAATAATTATTTACAATAATGCAATAGTATTATTAATAATAATTTACTTACAAGAGTATAATTATTAATAATTTACTAACAATAATACAATAGTATAATTAATAATAATTTAATAACAATTATATAACAGTATAATTAATAATAATTTACTAACAATAATAGAATAGTATAATTAATAATAATTTACTTACAATAATACAATAGTATAATTCATAATAATTTACTAATAAGAATAGTTAAACTAATAATAATTTACTTATAATAATAGCATAATTAATAAACCATTACCTTAATTAACCGATGAATTAAATGTTAAACATATTTTATTACCTCAACGAAAAAGTTGTGTTTTATAATGTAAAATATTAAGTAACATTCTGAGTTGGTATTCTGGTAGGTGGAAGTGGCTTCTAATGTAGGTAGGATGAAAGAATTGGCATCGCTACCACTATAACAATTTATTAAAAGTCCGTCACGCAGGGGCTGCGTAAACTAAGCAGATTTCCCACGTGAAGTTTCACAGTAGAGAAATCTGCCTAATAACAACTGTAGTAGTAAGGGATCTCTAAACCAATTCACGAAGGGACGAATAGTTTCGGAAACGGCCGCCAGAGCTCTCGGCGGAAATTCCGGAACATAGCAGAGTCCTGCCGACCACACAAACAATACAAATGCAAATATCTCGGTATTATATATATAATATTCAAGATACAGAATAAATGTATAGAACAATATTTACAGTAAATTCAATTTGCAATAAGATTTATTCTATACAATTTTTCGATCCGACGCATAATAACGGAGATATTTCGAATTTTCAAAAATCCCCCCTCTAAACCCCCCCTCCCACTGGTCCGATTTCAGCCACGAACTTGATTTGTCTTTTTACATAAAACGGTTAAATATTGAGTTTCGTAACGATCAAACAAAAATTACGACCGCTAGAGCGTTAACAGACAAATATATATATATATATATATATATATATATATATATATATATATATATATATATATATATATATGTGTGTGTGTGTGTGTGTGTGTGTGTGTTTAATTTTGAACGGACCTCATTTTCATCATCTTCTGGGTAGGATCGATGGACATTTGAAGAAATTTTTCGAAACTCGAGTAATGAGAAAGACCTCAATAGCTGATTTCCCTTAAGAGAATCTGCTAAAATGGAAGTAATGGAAAACAGTCTTTGGGCAAAAACGACGACTGTGTGCTTCCAAAATAATAACTCTTGGGCAAAAGATATGAAGAACTAATTGAGCGTTACAAGAATGAGAAATCGGACAATAGGGAGGGGAGGTTTAGAGGGGGGATTTTCGAAAATTCGAAATATCTCCGTTATTATGCATCGGATTGAAAAATAGAACCAATCGTATTGTAAATTAATTTTACTATAAATATTGTGATATACATTTATTCTCTATCTTCAATATTAACGGAGATATTTGCATTTTTATGAAGTCTGTGAGACATGTGGTCGGGTATAGTTCGGATTACGTCGGCCATTTTCGTAAATTCTCGGGTCAGGTGGAAGCTTCTTCTAACCTTACCTGTCGTTTCTAACCTTACCTTACCTTCTTTACTTTGTGAGATTTATGCAAATACGTTCTGTTCTTCCGCCCCCCCCCCCTTCTTTAGTTCTTGGACTACTAAAATTTGAGTTATTAAAATATAAATTATTCTTACAATTCAGAAGCCGTTTCAGTTGGGAATTTATTTTAATTAACTGAAAGATTTCTCATTATCTAATCGCAGTGGTATTGTGTAACCAGTATACAGATTTCTCTATTGTAAAACTTCACATGGGAAATCTGCTTAGTTTACGCAGCCCCTGCTGACTTTTAACTGATTCGCTGTAGTTACTATATCTTTCACGCCTGCAGCTCTGAGCTTCTGACTTTGTTGCTCACTTACTCTCAATGACCCCCTGACACTTTAGTTTCATAAGCGTTGAGGTTTGACTGATATATATATAACCAATGGCAAAGTACATTCCTTAACTTTCCGTAATAACCCTGGGAGCTTTTGATTTATTCTAACTTCTAAAAGGTATCGAAATGCCAGCTGGATATGAGATGTTTCTTTCTCTGTTTATGCAAGTGGGGTCAACTGAAACAGAATCCTAGCAAATGCAAATTTCTCGGTTATTGTTCGAAATACAGAAAAGATATTAGGAAGACTCCGAATAGGGCACACAATATTTACGCATGGTTATCTTACGACAAAAGTTCAACCCCCCGATTTGTGGGAAGTGTAACACAGACTTGACTATGTACCTCACAATAATGGAACGTATACAGATATTCGAATCGAATGTAATATCTCCAATGATATAGGCCACTGGCACCCCAAAGACTTGATAAATTGTTTAATTTTGTGAAAATTACGAATTTGTACAAAGAAATTTATATTACAAGTTTTTTGTATCCTCTTTTATATTGTTAAAATGACGACGTAGATGAGGATATGATTACAATACAAATTTAGAAAAAATACAATATTGATAATTTACATAAACTCAGTTTACTGACAAAATGCAGGTACTTAACCAAAAAGTGAGTTATAGATATTACAGGGCGATGATATCCTAGTTTTTAGCCCTAAAACCTTATAAAACAAACAAACAAAGACAGAAAAATGGATTGAACAATTTTTTCAGGAAATTACATTTTTTATAAGATTGGTTATATACAATTTTTCGATCCGTCTTAAAAAGGATATATTCAACCTTATCAGTGTCTATTTTTTTGTCATAATTTCACCTTTACTTCCGTTATTTTTAATAAAATGTAATTTAGGGCGTCCTACTCAGCTCTAGCGGGTTTTCAGTTTAAGAAATTTCTCTTTCTAAAGTGAAAACGACTGACAAATTCAAACATGCTTCAGTATCTAAGAGTAAACCTGGCTTTAGAGATGGAAATTAACTCTCTATTCTTCAGAAGCCTAAAACATTCGTTTGAAATGCAATTATTCTACTGTTCAGACATATTAAAACCAATCAACATGAGCCTTTGAATAATAGCTGTCATAATTAGTGGGCTGGGATCAAAAATCCCTGTAATTTAGCCATCTTTAATTACATTAAATGTTACTTGAGACCTCTATGAAGGTCATGACACCTAAAATTTAATAGCCCTAGAATATTAAAGATTACATCCAGAAACCAATTACCACCGGTGAATTAATATCAGGGAAGCAATAAGCTGCCATTACTCATTGTGAACGTTTATAGCCTTCGACCAAATAATTGACCAATATCGATTATACATAATGATGACAGTTATTGAACGAACCGTTCCTGAAGGGAAGATAAACCGAATCCAATCAATAAAGACCTTTAATTACAAACAAACATTAATGCCAGTTATATGGACTACCCACTACCCCACTAAATACATCTTCTTGCCAAAATTTATTGAGATATTAGGAGATTTCCCTTAAAGGGCTGTCTGTGCTCATGACGCCATTTCTGAAGAATTTATTCAAATGTCCATCGATCCTCCTCAGAATATATCGATAATGAGGTTCGTTCGTTAGGCACATGCAAATGCTTAGTGCGATGACGTTAACATCAGTTGGATTGAAAACTTTTATATCAAATCTTATTGCAACTTTAATCTTCTACAGTTGCTGTTCCATACGTTTCTTCTCTTCCTCAGTTATTATCCAAGATATTTGCATAAATCCGTTTTCAATATTGTGCAAATATTCACTCCTTCTAATGTGAATTTCTCTTGGAGGTCCTGAGTTGCTAGGATAGGAGGGGATGGATAATACTCATGTGCACACACAGTGGCGTGTTATCTGCGTTAGGCACAATACATTATCTTACAGTCGTCATGCATCTCTATGATAAAGTTACAGAAAACATTTTGTAAATGACTTTTGTTGGGGAAAACAGATTTCTCCCTAATGGAATTTGTTTAACCTCCAACGTTCTTTGGAGTAAGAAGAACCATTATTTGTTTATAACTACTGAAACTGGAACTCACTGACGCGTTAAAAATGGGTGACCTTTGGAGGAATTAAAAGTGGGGAGAAAGTCAAGATTGGAAGGCTCAATCTGCGCTAATTTGTAAATTCCATACTGGAGTTTGCCAATGGAAACCTCTATAATTCCAGAAGAACAGCACAGTATCTAACAGCACTTCTGTAAACTGATGTGTCCCAGCGGTCCTGTCAGATTTCTGAAGTTGTGTGCCAAAAATATCTTGGAGATGAATCTAGGACATTTTTCGAAAATCGCGACATGAATACGGCCTCAATAGCTGATTTCCCTTAGGGTATATCTCCAAAAACTTGTCAGGAATGGAATTGGCTCAGTAGTGGCAATAAGGCACGGTCCTTATGAGATATTAAATTACCTGTAACGACATTATTATGATTGACTTGTATTTCGAGGAGAGATTCCAGTTAAAAGGAATGGATAAGGGGTTTATCTTTAAATCAAGAAATAATAATGGATTCACTAATCATATGGCGGGACGACATTTGAATCAATTAGACGCTCATTGGTAGTTTGGTTGTCAATTGAAGAAAGCTATTTATCTTCTTGGGCCAAGGTTGATGTTCTAAGTAGTTGTTTATTCTGCAGTTGCATGGGTTCTTTGAAATATTTTTCTTCCTGGTAGAGACTACTTACACAGCTAATGCGTTGATGGCACCTTTTGCTTTGAATTTGTCACTATATGTTTTATTTAAATCAAAAATCTCGATGCTGGCAATATATTTATTTGGATATGTCATTGAAAATGATAATTTGTAATAGGTATACTATTCCTAACATGGTTGTCCATTGGAAAATTATCGTCTTGCAAGATCTATTAGTACTTTACGGCCTATATGTTTTTACTTACTGGCGTGATCGCTTCTGTTTAAATTGAAAAATGAGCTATTTTTCATTCTATTTACTTATGTAATTCCTTATTTTCACTTGAGTCATTTTTTGATCTGTTTGCAGGTGAATTATCATTTAGTGTCAACGTCAGTGGATTGCAATAAAAGAGTAAGTTTGTATTTGAATCATTTTTAAATTATAGATTTATTTACTAGCTATATTATGATAATAAACACCAAAATTACTGAAAAATGCATATAAAGAGGGACATTCTTTTCATTTTATGTATTCATTTAACACATGTATTATTTTATTATATCTTCTGAAGATATATTTTTGTATTTCTATATTATTGCTCTAAAACAGATTTGGATCATAATGTCACCATTCATCTCCGTTACTATACGTCGGATCAAAAAGTTGTATAAAACCAATCTTATTAAAAATTAAATGTACTATAAATATTTTTTACATTTATTCTCTATCTTGAATATTAACAGATATTTGCATTTTTCAGATTTCGGCCTTTAGCAAACCCCCTCTTCTGTTTATGTTACATAAACAATACTCTGTAATATAATAAACCACATTATTCGAAGCTTAAATACCAAATATTGTTTTCAAGAGACCTTTATTATACGAGATACATGCAAATATGCCCCCCCCCTTTCTTAAGTTCTTGGACTTAAAATTTGATTGATTGAGATAAAAATCATTCTGATTCATTATAAATTACAGTACTATTATAGTAAATAGTTTTCAATAAAACTAATATGTAATATTCTGATGTACTTAGGTAATTGTTTTTCTTTCCGGTGAGAGGTTGCCAGACCTGTTTGTTTACATTTCAGACGCTTCCCGTCGGAAGGTTATTCAAATTGACTGAAAGATTTCTTGCTACCGGTTGTATTTATTCGTTTAATATTCATGTTGTGGTATGTAGAGTTATTTATTATTATACTTCACGAGGGAAATCCGCTTAGTTTACGCAGCCCCTGCGTGACGGACTTTTTTAAAGTGTTACAATTGCAAACATTCAATAATGAAACTGATTTAGTTTTTATATGGTTTTATTTATATACTCGATAGTTTTAAGTATTTAATGTATATATAAAAAAGGTGAAATAGGTTTATAGTTCTTTAACAAATTACGAGGGACAGTGAAACGACAAGTGCTCTGATAAGCTGAACTGATAAGTGGAAGTGAGTCAGTGGTGGCCAGTGAGAGACTAGGATCCTTGGCCGAAGGGAGCAGACCTCCTTGACCAGCGAGGTAGATTCTCATGTCCCACAGAGAAATCGGGTAGCACCTACCATTCCAAGACCAACTTGGCAGATTACGCCATAGCTCTGCTTCCCACATCCTAAACGGCCGAAAGGAAGAAAAGTACCTGCAACCCCGAGTTGTTTTAAAACTCGACACTGATTCTGACGATGGAGTCCAACAAATGATCGAGTCTAAAAACTTGTGAGCATCGATTTATCTTGAGAAGTGAAACAAGATGAAAGATTATAAGGAAGGTTACCAGTCTTCCAAGGCAATCAACATACTATTACCATTTTATGATTTGACTACTATTTTTACTTCCTTCTACGAAACAACGTGAGTTTTGTAATCACAAACTTCTCCTTTTGATCGAAATCAATTAAGTGGAGGTGGGATTTAGAGTAAGGCAAAAAATAAAAAAAAAATGAAATTTTTTCCGTAACTATTAGAGACACAAAAGTTTTCTACTAAACCTGATAAGTTTACCATACAAATATCTATAAATTATATGCTATGACGTTTTTTCCCGAAGTATTGGAACGGACATATTGTATATAAATTTCAAATGATGCGGAGTGAAACATTTTATTGTTTAATTTACTTAATAGGAGTATAAGAGAGTCCACTTTCATTTTTTTCAAATTTCTTGCATCAACTTCCATTGAAGATATTGGTATTTTTATGTAGCGTGGAATAGTCAAATGAAAAAGTCGGTAACGCAGAGGCAGCGTAAACTAGCCGATTTCCCACTTGCTGGAATGAGAAACTAGTAATGTCCTCTCACTATAAATTTGCAATAGGATTGTTTTTATACAACTTTTCGATCCGACTCATATATATATATGTATATATATATATATATATATATATATATATATATATATATATATATATATAGTTTTGAGCGGACCTCATATTCGTCATGTCCTGGACTGGATCGATGGAAATTTTAGGGAAACGTTACGAAAATCCGGTCATGAGTACGACCTCACTAGCACATTTCCTTAAAGAAAAATTTGCTACTATAAAGAACTAGTATTGAAAGGGATATGAGTTTACTTTATTTGGTAGATAAATCCTCCAAACAGAAGTACCTTCAGAGATTTCGAGGTTCCTTTTGAGACGAGATCGATGAACTCTTTTGTATGTTTAGAACATACTATTGGGGGTGGCGAATCAGACGGGTGGGCACTTTCTTGAACCAAGATACGAGTATATTTACGGCAATGTAGAAAATTATTTCTTTTCATTCAAACTATATCACTTCTATTCTACTACATCAAATGTATTCGTAGACTTCCACAGTCATAAATCAATAAAGCTTAGAGCTCATGAATACGACTGCACTTGTTCTAAGTATCAATCAATGTGATAATTACTATTTTCATTATCACTATGTTGATTTCAAAAGTTGGTTTGGGCTAAAGTGCACTTTAGTCTCCCCTACGCCGCCATCTTGTTTCGTTATAATCTCCGCCCTCGTTTAAAACCACTGGTGGCATATTTTGGAAATTTTAAAGTGTTAAAAAATATAAAGTTAGAACAACGAAACCCCCACCCTCGGTTTTAACCACCGATGGCGTATTTTGGAAATGTTAAAGTGTTAAAAAAGATAGTTAGAAAAACAAAATGGCCGCAGTCATCATCGTTTTGCACCAAGGGGGTGGACTAAAATACACTTTCACCGTTGGTTTGGAATATATTTTCTCTAAAGGAGTTTCCCCCCCCCCTCCATAAATGAGAGTGTTAGTTTTCTAATTTTATTTATTTACTTCCACTTTGTACAACTACGGCTAAATGAGACGAGTAATCTACAGGTTACCACCCTTTTCTACTCAGGGTGAGGCTAAGGATTTCCTTTAATGAGTTCTTCATTACATAAAATCCTATTGCCCGGGCAGGAATCGAACTCGCCTCTCTAGGTTTACCACGTGAGATTACCACCAACGTCTTAACTCACTTGCTAACCTGAGCCCCTGTTAGTTTTCTCTAGACTAGTTTTATATGACTAGTGATATATCTCCAGTTGTGATCGAGAAAGGCGAAGTCCAACCCAGATTGAAAAAAAAATAAATATATATATATATATACGTATACTGTATAAGTATAATATACAATTTGATCTTGAAATGTCATTTTTTTGTTCTAACATTTTGAAAGCTAGTCGACTCTCGCTAACACGAACCTCGATAACACGAAATCCTCGATATCACGAATTATTTTTAATCCCCTTGGAAAAACCTCTCTAACACGAAGAAATTACCATATGTAACACGAACTAATTTCTGACGAAGATCACGAGGATGAAGAACCTGCAGACGTCACATATAAAGAAGCCAAACAGTACGTACTCTATGTATGTTTTTAGAAAAAACCAGTGATGTACCAGACAGTGTGTTTTCTTCAATTCTTTCAATCGAGAATACGATTGACAAACGTGTTGCTAACAGTCTTAAACAGAAGAAGATAACGGACTATTTCAACTACTAGTGGGATTGCAGTAATATGGTCGGTACTGTTTACTCTGTTTTACACGATATTTATTAAGTTTAATGTAAGTATTTTTTATTATACTGTACCAAATTAAATGTTTAATTTTTAAGCTGTAAGGGATACAGCAAAGTTTTTTAGATTTTAATCAACATTATGACTGATAGTGTTTTTCAGTTTTAAGCAAAGGAAGATTAAGGACTTATTAATCAGTGGAATTAATATTATATTTTCTGTTTTCTGTGTTTTACCGTTTTTTTTAATTATGTATATATACATATTTTAATTCATTTAAATATTCGTAAAATGTTAAGATTATGTAGATTTGTAGAAGATGTAGGGAATAAATCACAGTACATTTTTTTACCTCTGTAACACGAATTTTAATTTAGTTCACCTCTATAACTCGAACTATGCCTAAGACGAACTATACATAACACGAACAAAAATGGCAGTCCCGTGGAATTTTGTGATAGGGAGAGTCGACTGTATTAATAATTCAATTGTAGGCTGAAATACTTAAGTAATGGTCCGGTGTCATGAAACCACATGAACGGCTACTCACAACTATGACACTTTTATTATAATATAATAATAACTATAAATAATACTTGGTATTGCTATTATTACGTACTAAATAGTTCTGATGCATTTCTCTCGCAGTTTATACGACGAAAACCACTAATTCCTAATCCAATTGCTGCTACTAAATACAATAAGGTTTGTTATCATGTTTTCACTTCCTGTAGTTCTACTTTTACGTCACAAGAAATGGGCAACATTGTTAATTATAATAAAAGACCTCAGATGACGTACTTTATTTTCCTTTTTTTTTTCCTACTTGCAAGTGTGTATATTAATATTGACCTTGTTTTTAATGAATCCAGATGAAAGAACTTTATATTTCAGCTAGAAATTATCAATGTATGCATGATAAACAGTTGAATGGAAATTTCTACTCTACATATACCATTCATTATTAGTGAGAACTAGGATGTGGAAAAAAAAAGTATTTATTATGTAACTTCTAAATAATTGAAGTTATATTCAGCGGGTTTTTCCATGAAGGTTGAAGAGCTTCGAGGTACTCTCATTGTGGAATCGGTCCACAGATTGTGGTGCATTCTCGCTTAATGGAGAAATTACAGGCATCTAGGCTAAAGGGGTCAGGGCCGATATAGCGATAGTTGATATACCTCCCGTAGGGATGATGATGATGATGTCAGCCTGTGATGGTCACTTTGTCGGCTTATTGTCCTTTGGGTTTAATACCCCTGAGAACCAGGCTCATATCACCTTCAAAAGGTCGCCTTCAATTAGTTGCCTAAGATTAACATTTGATGATATCATTTGATATTAAGGATACATTATTGACGTCACAAGATGATTTCTTCAAGCCTATCTTACAACCACCTCGCATTTTGTTGCCAATTAGACCTGATCATCTGCTACAATCTCAGACCATTCAAAGTGTCGGTAGCTGTGATCTTCCATTTGTGGACCCACATACTCCGGAAGTCATCCTAGGGTCTTCAGCTTCTCGTCCCTGGCACATTCGATTTATAACTCAAACATTTTCCTTACAAGCTGTCGGGATTATTACCCCTTGAATAACTTTTCCTCATTAAACAGGAATTACATCGAGAAATAATAATTTCAGTGGTTTAAATGCTACTTTTCTATTCCATCAACTGTTTATTAGGAAATTTAGTTGGAATTATCTTTCCATCGTGGCTACCTGTCTGAAATAAAACTCTCAAGTCTGTTAGAAACAGGTTCTACCAAGGACCAGTTCCATTGGTTAGTGTTGGATTGCAACCTGAAAAAGGAAGCGTAGCCCATGCAGTTATATTTCCAATTAGCAGATATGTTTTTCAACCTCATATTCATCTTGTTTCAATATAACCTCCACATTAAGTTACAATAAATTTACGTTATTGATGATTTAATTAGCTGACGGATGAATGGAATGAGTCCTAAGGACGTGAGGGAACTTCTCCAAAACACTCTTGCAACAACATATAAAACTATTGCTTACAAGAATATATAATAAACACATGTAGCAGCAGGGCCGCGTTGCCCCTAGTTACCACTTAACCTAACTCGTAAAAAAGTCCGTCACGCAGGGGCTGCGTAAACTAAGCAGATTTCCCACGTGAAGTTTTACAATAGAGAAATCTGCCTAATAACAACTGTAGTAGTAAGAAACCTCTAAACCTAAAACATTATTTAGGGCGTAATAACCCAGTAGTTTCTAGCCCCAAAAAACAGTTAAGCTAACCTCTAAACCTATTCACGAGGGACGAATAGTTATGGAAATGGCCACCAGAGCTCTCGGCGGAAAGTCCGAACATAGCCTACTGGCGACCAAACGCAGAATACAAATGCAAATATCTCGGTTAATATTCAAGATACAGAATAAATGTATGTAACATTATTTATAGTAAATTTAATTTGCAATAAGATTGGTTCTATACAATTTTACGATCCGATGCATATTAACGGAGATATTTCGAATTTTTGAAAATCCCCCCTCTAAACCCCCCCATCCCACTGGTCCGATTTCAGCCGTTAACGAACTTGATCTTCCTTTTTACATGAAACGATTAAATACCGAGTTTGGTGACGATTAAACAAAAATTGCGACCGCTAGAGTGTTAACAGACATATATATATATATATATATATATATATATATATATATATATATATATATATATATATAGTTTTGAACGGACCTCATTTTCGTCATCTCCTGGGTAGGATCGATGGACAATTGAAGAAATTTTTCGAAAATCGCGTCATGAGTACGACCTCAATAGCTGATTTCCCTTAAGGGAAATCTGCTAATAAAGTTTACTGTCAGTTGCTAGTGTCCTGAATGAGAAGACCGCTGTTTGTTGTTTTAAACTGATTATCTCTGCAAACTACAACATCCGAGCACCACATCATCATCATCATCAAGCCTGCACAACTGAAAAGAAGCAGGATCGCCCAAAAGAAGTTTAAAAAAAGACCGTCACGCAGGGGCTGCGTAAACTAAGCAGATTTCCCACGTGAAGTTTTAAAATAGAGAAATTTCAGAATAGAGAGTCAAACAGTTACGGGAACGGCCCGAACTAGCTCTTGACGGAAACTCACGAGTAGACCCGAAGTTAGCCGATCTCATCTCAGAAGCAATATTTATAGTACCTTTAATTTTCAATAAGATTGATTCTATACACTTTTTCGATCCGACGCATAACAACGGAGATATTTCGAATTTTCGAAAATCCCCCCTCTAAACCCCCTCTCCCACTGGTCCGATTTCAGCCATTAACGAACTTGATCTTTCTTTTTACATAAAACGATTAAATTCCGAGTTTGGTAACGATCAAACAAAAATTGCGACCGCTAGAGCGTTAACAGACAAATATATATGAAGGGCCAGGGGAAAAAAAGATGAAAGTCACTTTTTCGTCGATTTTAAGATATTAGCGCTATCAAGGGGCTTTGAAGGAGTAATATCACAAGAGAACAACAAGGGGGGGGGGAAAATGATGAGAATCGACCGAAATGTGCATGAAAAGATTCGGGGTAAGGGGGAAAATAGATGAATGTCACAAGCAATATTTTGCGATTCCTGTGCTGGGCAGAATAAAAATTATACCCTAATTCGTTACCTTCATCATTTAGGGACTGAGAAACATCGTTTCGACATTGTTGAAGTATATTTTCCCATTCGAGGGCATTCATACCTTGAATGAGATAAAAACATGAGTTACCAGCATACTTACGTTGAGTTGCCCGATGAATGGAGGGTTGTTATAAGAAATAGCAGAGAGAGGCCGTCACCCTTTGCTCTGATCAACTGCCAGCAAGAACTTTTCAAGACATGGACAGAATTCTTGAATCCTATGTACTTGAAAAGTTGTCCCTTTCCCACTAGGCCCGTGCGTTGTTTAAAGGTCATGAATGAACATCCTTCAAAAATTTTTCACCGAAATACTTTTTATGGTTGTTACATTGACGCTGAAATCCTTTGGAAACCACCAAAAAGGGGAAAAATGGACAACCAAAGTTCAACGACTTGCAACAACTAAAAAAATGTTTGGTTAACCCTGATGCGAAGGCGTTCTTTGAAAATTTGCCCAGCATAAATCCAGCAGCTGTTCACGATGACAGCGAAGATGTATACTTGGATTACCCAAATGAATAAATTTTCATAAAATGTTTTGTTCATTGTCAGTGAAATATAAGTTGTTCATTAAGTTTTTTTTTTTTTTTCACCTCCATCATTTCACCTAGGAGCTACATGGAACTGCATATATTGATTACTAATATCTTTTAGGAATTGATTCACTAAAAAAAAAGGTATGATTATATTACAAAAGGAGTTAATAGAAATTAAACTTTATTTTTCATTTTTCTCGAAATCACTTTTTGGTCACTTTCATCTTTTTTCCCCCTGACCCTTCATATATATATATATATGTATATATATATATATATATATATATATATATATATATATGTGTGTGTGTGTGTGTGTGTTTAATTTTGAAAGCACCTCCTTTTCGTCATTTCCTACGTAGGATCAATGGACATTTGAAGAAATTTTTCGAAACTCGCGTCATGAGTACGACCTCAATAGCTGATTTCCCTTAAGGGAAATCTGCTAATATAGATATTAATGTTTTATTATAATGTTTTTACATGTGATTGTCGTCTATGCTTGAACTGAAATGTTTCAAAAGATGGTTGCATCTTATTTAAATGAAATATCACTGACCGGAGATTGGTCCCAATTATAATTCCTCCTAAGTGGCTTCATAACGACCTGAACACGAACATACTATCAACGAACATTAAATAAAGTACGACATAATTGGGTCTTACAAATGAACTTATCTCATTATTAAATAAGAAAATGATTGGCGAAGAGATGATGACAAATGTGCTCAATAAATAATCAAACTAATATACATAAGTGGAAATAAACTACTAGTACCAGAACACAACAAAAAAGAAGTTTGTTAAGTGGGGGATTTCCACTAGTGACTAGTTACTATGAATCATATTTTAGTTTCATCATGGCACTTAGACTGCTGTCATTATTTAATATAAATATTAAACTTTTTATTATTTAATAATATAATAATAAAAATGGACTGACCTTTCTTTTCCGGTAGAAAGTCTAAATATACAATTTGATTTATGAATTTTCGGCCGCTAGAGGTCGAACGGACCAACTATATATACACGTGCAAATGAAAATTTAAAATTCAAACTGTTTTTGCCCCTGGTTGTTGGGAGAAAAATATCAGCTACATAAAATGGAGACACAATTGCCTCGCAATTTTCTTACATCATTGTAAATGAATTGCAATAAAAAAAATTCTATGCCTGTGGCAAAAAATGCGTTTGAGACATTTATTTTCCTTGGTTGGCAACCATAGAAGGGATATATGAGTTAGTCATATAGGCTTTTTGTTCGGAGAAATTGGCAAAATCACCTACAACTACTCGCCACCGTTGTCGTATTAAAAAAATGTCATATAGCAAAGATATTTGTAAATTTCAATCTAATTCCATTTTATTTATTTTTCCAAAGCATCCCAATCCTAATAATCCAACACTAGCGAACTTAAATATTTATTTTTGAAGATGCATTTGTATATTCAAAAAAGAAAGATATAAATGCCTTAAAATAACAATTTACTTCTTTATTTGGTTTATGGCCCACAAAGGTGATTGGCATGATTTCTGTTTTGAGTAATCTATCCACTCAGGTTAACATTGATATTTTATTTATATAGTATGAAAAATAACCTTTAAATATCTGAGATTTTTTCATATCCGTACTTAGCCTATTAGAATGTAATAATAGTTATCCATTTTAAATCTTCATAATGGGGCTCAGATTAGCCATGTGAGTTAAAGCGTCGACCTTAATCTCACATGATATACATACAGCAGCGAGTTCGAATCCTGCCTGGGCAGTAGGCATTTATTTAGTGACGGAATTCATGAAATAATATCCTTAGTCCCCCACCCTGACTAGAAAAGAGTGATAACCTGTAAATAAGCCGTCCCAATTAGCCTTAGTTGCAAAAAGTGGACGTTAATAAATAATAATAAGAAAATCTTCAAAAGTATAATGTAGACCAATTGTATTAGCAGATTTCCCTTAAGGGAAATCAGCTATTGAGGTTGTACTCATGATGGAATTTTCGACATTTTTCTTCAAATGTCCATCGATCCTACCTAGTAGATGACGAAAATGAGGTCCGTTCAAAACTGTATATATATATCTATATATATATCTATCTATCTATCTATCTATCTATCTATATATTTGTCTGTTACCGCTCTAGCGGTCGCAAGTTTTGTTTAATCCTTACCAAACTTCATATTTAAGCGTTTTATGTAAAATGAAAGATCAAGTTCGTTAACGGCTGAAATCGGACCAGTGGGAGGGGGGATTTAGAGGGGAGGATTTTCGAAAATTCGAAATATCTCCGTTACTATACGTCGGATCGAAAAATTTTACAGAATCAATCTTATTACAAATTAAATTTACTATAAATATTGTTATATACATTTATTCTCTATCTTGAATATTAACCGAGATATTTGCATTTTTCAGTTTTCACCAAACCGCCACTTCTACTCATGTTACGTAAACAATACTCTGATACATAATAAATCTCATTATTGGAAGTTTAAATACCAAAAATTGTATTCAAGAGACCTTTATTATACGAGATACAGCAAATATGCACTGGTGACTCCCCCTCCCCCCCCATCTTAAAGTTTTGGACTACTAAAATTTTATTGATTGAGATAACAATTATTCTGACTCATTATTAATTACAGTACTAGATATAGTAAATAGTTCTCAATAAAATTAATGTGTTATATTCTGATATATTTCAGTAATATGTAGTTTTTCTTTCCGGTGTGAGGCGGGACCCGTTTGTTTACATTTCTAACCTAACGCTTCCTGTCGGCAGGCTATTGAAATTGGATGA